>CM033745.1:31825110-32443006 GCA_019671005.1 Hibiscus mutabilis
GGCATCTCCTAACCTACCTTCTCGAAACAATCGTCTCTCTGAAAGAACTAGTTACTTGCATACCCACATCTAACACTTGTACAGGTATATTAAGCAAATGCACATGCTCACGCAAGATATATGAATACGTAGAACCAGAATCAACCAAAGAAAACAACGAAAGAGATTGCAATCTAAATGAACCTGCAATCACTTCGTTGTCATTGCGTCCCTCGGGATATGCATCCACCCTCGTAGAACCACCACCCTTTGGTTGGATACAAACAGTATGAGCCACCATCCTCAGACCCTCATCCCATCGCTAAAAATATCCTCAGCCACGACCATGACCTCTCTGTGGTACAACCGGAGGTGCCTTGGCTTGTCCATTACCCACCAACAACGAACAATTATGTCTCAGATAATCGCTCGATCCACAACTCAAACAAGAATTAGTTACAACAGTCGCAAGAGCCTATCCCTCAGGAGCCAAATGTGGATAGTCTCGCCTCATGTGATCACGTGATCTACAAATCCAACAGGTGTAACCCCCTCGACCCGGCCTAGTCGCAAGAACGAACCAAGCAAGCTACATTGGAATTGCCGAAACAAACCCATAATGATTAATTCGAATTACGACCATTTTTCCCTTTTATCTTATCTAGATGGAACATATTAACCTAGGGTGTGCATGCTGGCAGTGAAGAAAACTCAACTCAATCGGGCATCAAATCGATATCCAATTGTTTGCAATTGCAATTTAGGGACCAAATTGCAATTTTGGAAAATTACAAGGACTTAACCCACTATAAGTTTATCGATCCTCAATTAATCAGGTTTCGTGCTCATATGCTAAAAATCAACTTAAAACGATCATTCAAACTTATCCAATTGCATACATAACATTTAGGAACAAAAACGAAAGAAGCAAAAACTTCCAAACATCCTAATAACTAAATTAACTGCTGCCTGTATCGGTACACGAGAAAGTGTATTGGTACGCCTTGACATTTCTTAAAATCTCAGATTCTAGTAGCCCTAAATCGTACCGATACAACTAGAGTGTATCGATTCGCATTGCTACAATACTCTTGCCCGTACTGAAATAGCTACCCGCGTACCAAAATGTTGTCCCTAAAATAGCTTACCCGTACTGATATAGGGACATGCGTACCGATAAGTTTGGACCTGTAGTGTCCAATTTTGTTGGTTTTACATGCTTTCAATGCTAAAACATCATTCCAACATGCTTCAAACATTAACACAACATCCCTAAGGTTCAATATGTACCAAAGCATCACAGAATCATCATCATAGCATGCCTTTATGCTTCAAAGAATAAACTAGAGGCATGCTTCCAAAAAAACCAAATCATTCAAGCATGAATCACAAAACCAAACAATGCCAAGCATTAAAGGCCATTTATATCTCGAAACAATATAGCAAATGTGCTAAAACATAAAGTGTATAAAAACGGCTCCCAAACCAATAACGAACCTCATTGCCTTTATTACTACAAGTGTGATTCGAAATCATACTTTCAAATCCCGAAGTCTTTGGTAATCCCTTGCCCACACGCTACCTCGCAAACTTTAATTCTCTTCATCGATGGACAAAAAGTGTAAACACACTAGGCTTAGTGAGGACTGCTCAAACAACACACCATCAATGCATTTTTAAACCATTTTCCAAAACCACATTGAAATTACCATTTCAATCATCATTTAAAACATCTTACCTTGAAAACCATGCACTTAACACTTTCAAAAACCAACATATTAAACCATATGCAACATGTATCATGGATCAACAACATATCCCAATGCTAATCCTCAATTTAAGCCTTCCCATGTATAAAAACCATATGGAAAGCTTAAAGAGTAAAATATGTATAAACCAACATTATACATTAACATCCAACACATGGTACATCAAGAATTATATTGGCTTTCAAGTGATTATAAACCACGTTCCACTTTCCAAAATATTACACCCAAAACACGGATTCAACAAGTGTCCTCTCAACACTTCAAGCCATCTCAACCGGAATTATGGTACAATCACAACTGTGGCACACTCACAACCAGGTACAATCACAACCCCGGGGACACCAACCCCAATCATCAGTTAGACGTTTAATCCACTAACGGGAGTTTTCGGTACCATATAACCTCTCAACCGTTAAGGTACTTGGATGGAGTATTCCGTACACCGTATAAACCCCTTGACATCTAAGGAGACTTTTTATAGTGCACTATCAATCCTATGGCCAACCAACTATATCCTATAATATTTTAAACCACATCACTTGCGAATATAATTCATTATTAATCAAGTACCTCAATGTTTATATATGCAACAATTCAAAACCATTTCCAAAGCAACAAACCATGCTTTTAAACAAGTATTTCCACATACTTACATGGATCATTTACCAGTGCATCCATCATCACTATATGATCAAAATAGTATATAACATACTTTAAAACATGCTTTAAGAGTAGGTACCAAGTCATTTAAAACAAGTGCATAAAAACCATTTAGTAAAAGCACGACCGAGAGAGAAATCCCTTTATACTTACTTATTAGTTTAAACCAGCATTTCAAGGTAACTTTAAACTCCTATAAACCTCCTGTAAACCATTTCAAAGCTGAAATCCATATTCTCACTCACTGACAACGCAAAGCTTTACTCGCTGATGCAAAAATAAGCGTCTAAAGCCTCTAAAGCTTCACCGACGACCCTAGGATCACTCTTCGTTGTTTTAATCACATAACACTAGAGGACTAATGCATCGTCATGCATTCATAATCCCATCAACACAACTCCATTTTGCCTCACAAACACCTATCAAACGCCTTCCGAAAACAACTGAAAACACCTTCCAACTTAACCTAAACTTAACCCAGCAACAAACTAACACTTCAATCAATCAATTAACATCAATTGATATTCAGAAACAATCCAAACCAATCCTTATATCTCCAGAAAACATTAAACCTCCACAACTTCTCAAAAACACAAAACTAGCAACCTAGGAAATTAGAGATTCACAAAGCTTCGTGATTCCAATGTTAAAATCAACCAATTAACATTATTAAACATCAAAATCTTTATTAAAACCAATAAAGAACTTAGCAAAATAGATCCGAGTCGAAAATCTTATAAACTCATCAACTAAACCTTGATTTAACCATATTCCATAATTAAATCATTAAAACTTAATAGAAAACATTTATAAAGAGTCAATAACTTGAGAATTTTAGTAAAGAAACTTATATTAGAGGAGAAAATGAAGCTCACCTCTAATAGGTTGCTTTCCCTCTTAATAGGATTCGTTTACATGAGAAAACAAGATTAAACAATAAGGTTTTGATAGAAAACCATCAAGAATCCATTTGAAATCAAAAGATTAAAGAAAACAAGAATTTACATTAAGATTTTGAAGAAGAACAAGTGTTTGGCTGGTGATAGTTTGAGAGAAAATCCTTTTAGAGAAAGTTGGTTACGTGAAATTTGTGTAAGCAATTAATTATAAAATTAACTCTCCCAACATATTTATATTTTCCAAAACCCTTTTAAAATAGCGAACTAAGGGATAAAAGTTTGATATTAGACTTTGGACAAATAACTCCTTAAAGATTCAAAGTTTTCTCTTTTACAAAATAGTCACCAAAAATAATTTTCAATCTTTACATTTTAGTCACTAGACCAAAATATCCAATTTCCAAAATTCATTTTCCAAAATTGACTTTACCAAAAATACCCTTATAATAAATAATGATTTTTATATATTTTCCCAGATATTTTCTCACTCGAAAATATTTAATTCAATTTTAATCCCAAATCTGACTCGAATCTCTAACTCGGTCCACCAGGACATCTAAACAGCCTATAAACCTCTAGGCCCAAAACCAGGTCGTTACAACTCTCCCCCAATTAGGAAATTTTGTCCTTGAAATTTTACCTGAAGGAAACAAATGGGAAAATTGGTTCAACATGTTCACTTTGCTCTCCCACGTGGTCTCCTCAACCCCCCGATGTCGCCACAACACCTTTACAAGTTCAATGGTCTTGCCACGAAGAACTTTGCTGCTGGAATCAAGGATCTCTATCGGTTCCTCACATAGGACAAATCCGGCTACAACTCAATATCCTCCACCGACATAACATGCGATGGATCCGGCCGATACCTCCGTAACATCGACACATGAAACACATCATGAATATTCTCTAACTTAGGAGGTAACCTCAAACGATAAGCAATAGGACCAACTCATTCCATAACCTCATACGGTCCAATAAACCTCAGACTAAGCTTACCCTTATGTCCAAATCTCATCACCTTATTCCAAGGCAATACTTTTAAGAACACACGATCACCAACTGCATATTCAATCTCTCTACACTTCAAATCCGCGTAGAATTTTTGGCGACCCGAAGCTGCTTTCAAGCGATCACAGATGAACTTCACTTTCTCATTCGTATCCTTTAACACATCAAGCAAGGAAACATACTTTTCTCCAGCCCCAGCCTAACACAAAGGTGTATGACACTTTCTACCATACAAATCCTCATACAATGCCATTTGTATACTAGCCCGATAACTGTTATTAAAGGCAAACTCCACCAAAGGCAATTGTCTCTCCCAAGTTCCTTGGAACTCAATGATACAACACCTCAACATATCCTCTAAGTCCTGGATCACACGTTCAGACTGACCATCCATTTATGGATGACACAAAGCACTAAAACTCAACCGTGTACCCAAAGCTCGTTGCAAAGACTCCCAAAACCTCGTTGTAAACTGCGAATCTCTATCCGAAACTATGGATTTAGGCACACCATGAAAATGTATAATCTACAATATACAAATTTGCCAACTTATCCAACGTATATGTCATTTGCATAGACACAAAATACGCACACTTGGTAAACCGATAAACAATGACCCAAGTGGAATCCATTTTAGTGGGCGTCAACAACAACCTAAACACAAAATCCATGGTGATTATTTCCCACTTCCATTCTGGTATCCACAATAGTTGTAACAACCCGAAAAGAAACTGATGCTCAGTGTTGCGTGTTGTGATGTACTATAAATGATACGCAATTGGTACAAGTATATACTTCAAAACATGTAATAAAGTGGCAAGTGAGTATCGTCTCCACGGGGATTAGAGGTATTTCACTATTTAGTTTAAGCACCCAAAACAAGAACTAAAAGATTATATGAAAGAATTGATATGAGCAATGAAATAAATTGATGTAGCAAAAGACAATAAGCAAAACCGAAATAAACTGAATAGGCTTCAATAGTCCTCACACGTGCGTGAAACTCTCTATTGGGATAACTGTCTAGGTTAGCTAAGGAATCTTATATCTAGTTCTTAAGAATGTCCAACACTGTTCAGCTTATAACATGCTCGATGAAGCCTTCTATGGTGCATCTAAGCTATCTCTAGAAAAAAGCCTGACAGCCAGAATGCTACGACAATACCTCTCAGCGTGAACCCTATCAAGCTACTTATCAATAACGCTCCACTCATTTTAGTCATTGAAACCCTTCTCTTATCTCTAAGGTAGGTTAGAGTTGTGCCTCTCAACATCCAACCCCATTCTGTACGTGGATCTAAACTTAACTCTCTCAGCCATTAAGTTAATCAAACACCTAAGTAAAGGCTAACTCTCAAGAGCTCTTACAAACTTACGGCAATAAAATAGTAGACAAAGCATGAATGAAACTGGAAAATGCAAACACATCCATTAAAAGAAACTAAAACATAGTCATCCAAACAAACCCAAGCCACCTAAGGTTAGTTCATGGCTATGTACAAATCATCCATAATCATACGTTATAAACAACCCATATCCAGAATAAAAATGTTAAAGCAAAACAGCAAAAATAGAGAAATCTCCTAAGCCCCCTTGGTCTACCGTGAACCACCCTAGGCTTACTACTTCTCTCAAAGGCCAGCAAGATCATCCCTTCGAGTTTCAACAATGGAGGACACCAAGATGAAGAAGAAGGATGAATATAGCTGCCTTTGTTTTTCTCTTTCTTAGCTCCAAAAAGCAATTTTTTCAACTTTTTTTACTATAGGTGTCTTGTCCTTTATATAGTGGGGGCTCCTAGGGTTTCGTGCCCTAAATATTTCTTGTGCGACCTATGGAATATTCTCTAGGTCACATGAGTGTCACAGCTGGCTGGAGGAGTCACATGTGTGGGCTCTCAAAATATCTTCTTTTTTTGTCTTTTCTGCACCCAAAAATGTCGTCCAAAATGCCACGACATTTTTCCTTTGCCCTACAATGTTCCTTGGCTCACCTGTACATCACCACCCAGAAACAAACATTCCTCATGTTGCATCCATTACATAAATTAATAAAAGCAACAAGGAAGCAACACCATATGCAAATGTATGAACTAAATGCATCCTAAATGCAATGAATTGAGCTTTAAAACAATCAATGACCTAAGTAAAAAGCTATGAAATGTACACTTTTTACAAGGTTAACACCCCCAAACTTAGCTATTGCTTGTCTTCAACCAATGAGTAGAAAAAATAGAAGAAATGCTATAATGAAAATTTAGTTCAGGACAGTGCTATGGCAAAATTTCAGCCATCGGAAAAATGAAGGCTTCAACAAGCTAGACAAAGTCAAGATTTTAAGAACTTTTCTCTTATGGCAAGATTCATTGCATGTGTATGCGTAATTGCATCTAACATATGCTTAACAAAGTTAGAAAATTTTTAGTTAAGCTCTCTAATACACCTTAATATTTCTAATCAAATTATGCACAATTTTTACTCCCATAGTTATAACTTTTTTCCTTTCTCTTATCTCTTTTTTTGAAACTTAACAAAGGGGTGTTAGCTCATTACACATGTCGTCCTTAACTCTAGATGAATATGGAGCAAACATCTCACCCCCAAGCTAGTAGGCAGAGTCATCCCGTGATAACTTTCATTCACTCATTTGTTGTTGCTACCATTTATTTAGGCATGGTTTCCAAAAAATGCAACACAAAGCGAAGTGTCCCTCTATAGCTATGTCGTAGCATTATTCATAATTTAACAAACTCATTAAGCACAGGGGAGTCTAATAAAGCCTTTGATGCTTTCATTTATCTTTCAAGTTCATTAAGATCAATCATATTAAGGTATGCAAGAGTTCTTTAAATTATTCATAAAATTGTCTATAAAAAATTTCTACCAATCTCAACAATCATATGCAATTAATCCATTCATATCCATAAAAAATTTCATCACCGAACATCCTTAAATTATTCATAAAATTGTCTTTAGATAAACAAAAGGCCATAGCAAAAATTATGTTTCTAACTACAAATGCAAATGACCAACTATGAACACTAACACCCCCAAATGTGGAAAATACAGTGTCCTCAATGCATGAAATTTAACTAAATGAAACTAAGCTAAATGAAATGCAAGAGAGGTATTGCACTAGGTCCTACTTTGGTGTTGCTTTTTTGGTTGCCTTATGTTTGTTGTTCATCTTCTTGAGAGAAGCAATGGGTGGGTCTTACTCTTTTGGTTCTAGTGGTGGGTCTATTTCATCCTGGGAAGGCTGGTCGGGCTGGTCATCATCATCATCAGTCTGACTTTCCAGAGCAGGGGTGTTCTATACACGACCATCAGTACGCTTCTGGCTACGCCTTGTCCTTTTTGTGGCATCCGAGGTGTGTTTAGGAGTAGGGCTGGGCTCAACCATCTCTTCATCTTTATTCTCAATAGTGACTGGTTCAGCAGAAGATTCCTCAGGAGGTGGGGAAGAAATATGAGCTTTTGCTTTTCACTTTCTCTTCTTGCACTGCCTTACTGTGGCATTAGTAGGTGCTGGGTCTTGCAGAGTTGCCTCTCTTTGGACAGGTGGTGAACACAGAGTAGTACTTTTCTTTATATCAAGAGTTGAGAAGGAGGTGTTAGCTCTCATAGTGGTAAGAGGGTCCTTTAGTGCAGCAAATAAGTCCTCGGGGAAGGTTGGAAAATCTACATCCATAAGCGGCAACATCTTCTTTAGATAGGCATTGAGGGCAACATCCATTTCCTTAAAATACCTAAAAACAATGTTAAGTTGTCACGCATCTCTTCCATGTCACCTCGCAAGCGTTTGGTTGTGGCTACCAAGGAGGCAACTCTTGTCGCGGCAAATGTTTTGGCTCTTCCCTCAACAGTCACCTCTAGGACATCTTCAACAAATCCACGCAGTTTAGGGATTTGTTCGGGGTCATCGGATTCTTGCCCTTCTCTTTCTCATCTTCTTCAGGATCCTTAAATACTTGCTTCTTGCGGCAAAGTGTCGTGATAAGAATTGGAAAAATCAGAGGGCTTGACTTCCTCTTTTGGCATGCATAGACTTCATCAACGATGGTTTTGCCCATATCTATGAATCTGGGATGGAATGCAAAAGAAGCAGCCTAATGATGTGAACAGTGGCCGAGTGGGAGGTAGGCATGAGGCGGGTCTTCAAGTAGTGGTTCCAAACCTCGACTTCCAGTTTAAGGCATCTCCGCTCACTGACTTAGTTTTTATGTCCAACTCAATCCCATTAAAGCACAAGTCCTCAAGTACTTCCTTGCACATTTGGGCATCCCCACCCGCAACAAAAGGGGTATGCTAGTCCACCACATTCTTCAGGCCATAGAATTTGTTGATTACTGGGGCAGTGAACTTGATCTGCTCCCCTCTCACATACACACTCGACTAGGTAGGGCTTGTCAGGTGGGTGTAGAATTCTCTCACTAGGGGCACGAAGATGTCGCCTGGGTGTTTCACAAAGGTTTCCCAACCATGTGTAATGATGATGCCCATCACCTCCTTGTCAAAACTCGCTTCCCCCTCAGTGGGAAATTTAAAACCTTGTTCAGCAAAAGGCTTTCTCTCCTTGAGAAGTTGAAACCATTCTTTGGACGCTTCGTCAAAGAACTTCTTAATCTCGATGATGGGTGGAGCTTGTGCACTACTGGACGCACCAGTGACATTCTTGCAGCGAACCATGGTTATTAGGGGGTAGAGTAAACATTTTGGGAGGAATATTTGGGGATTTTGGTGAGGGTGAAGTTTTGTTTTAATGGAGTTGAGAGGAAGAAATAATGGTTGAATAAAGAAGATGAAGTTGATGAGAGAGGTTTAAGTGAAGAAGGAAGAGTTATGGTGTGGGGAGTTGGAAAGCTTTGGCAACTTCCACAAACGATTGGAGAGAGAAGGTGATGGGTGATGATTATGCGGCGTGGGTAAGAGAAGAGAGGTGATGGCTATTTAATGAAAAGGTGAAAAGGTGGAGAGAGAATGTGTAGGGTTATGATGAGATAGGGTTTAAATATTAAAAAGGAATAAATCCCCCCTTTTGCTTTTTTAATGCCGCGTCCCCCAAACCTTGGAAATATTCTTGGCCCTCTTTAACTTCCCTTATTTGGGTAGAGACAAAACCCTACCCTAATAAGAAAAAGCTATCTTCCTTAAATTAAGCCCTAGCGTGCTGCTTGCTACCTTGGGGATAATTCTGACATTGGGTAATATAGACAAGCAGAAAATAAAAACAAGAAGAAAAGAAAAAAATTAAAGGATTACTGATAAAAAGACAAGCTAACTTATTTATAAACATAAAAACATAAATATGCTATAAAATAATAAAAAGAGTGGAGAGATGCAAACTCTCAAGGGTCATGGAGGAGTAGAGTTGACTTGTCTCTTAATATCGGTGCTCCATTGTAGACCTTCAGGCGCTGGCCATTAACCTTGAAGATTGTGTCATCATCAAAGTTTCTGATTTCCATAGCTCCGTGAGGGTAAACCTTGTGCACAAGAAATGGGCTTGACCATCTTGATTTAAATTTGCTAGGGGAAAGCTTGAGCCTAGAGTTGTAGAGAAGCACTTGTTTGCCTTCAGAAAAATGTTGTGGCAGAAGATGCTTATCATGCCACTTCTTAGTCTTCTCCTTGTACAACTGACCGTTCTCATAAGCATGGGCTCGAAACTCTTCCATCTCGTTAAGCTCTAACAGTCTTCTTTCTCCAGCTAGCTGGGCATCCATATTGATCTTTTTGATAGCCCAATACACCTTGTGTTCAAGCTCAACGGGGAGATGGCACGCCTTGCCATAGACGAGCATGAAAGGGGACATGTCCAAGGGTGTCTTGAAAGTTGTTCTATAAGCCCATAAAGCCCCATCAAGCCTTGGAGACCATGTACTACCCCAAACAACCCCAAACACCAGTCTAGAACTACATTGAGACTTGAATGTTAACTAAGTTGTTTGAACTGTTTTAAATCGAATCAAGACTTGATAGTATTATATGAACCAAGGACTAAAATATGAAAATCTAATAGTTTAATAACCAAATTAGAAAAGAACTAAATAGAATACAAGTTGATAGTAATGGTTTGCATGTTAAAGCTCAAAAATCTTGGGGATTTGTCCACTTGCCCAACGTGGGATATGGCAAGTGGATGGAGTGATTGGTCAAAAAGGAAGAAAACATCCCATTTGGTTATCTTCTTCTTCATAAACCGAAATTGTGAGAGAGAGAGGGTGAAAACAAATTCTTCCATGAATGCATGTAGAGCTTAAGTAATTGGATCCAAATCTAGAATCGTTTGATCAACTACTTTGATGAAGAGGTAAAATGCTAACCTTGTTTTCTTATCAATTCGAATTGTGTGTTGTTTAAAAATCCCGGTTTGGTTATGTTCATAGATCGATGGGAATTAGGCAAATGCTAGAAGAAAAATAAGTACAGATATAGGAACCATTCGAATGACACTATTTGGATTGTCATATTTTTGTGATTGATGAATCGAATTCAAGATGCTAAGGCTGTTGATTAGATTCCTAAACCCTGTTATGAGTTAAGTGAATCTTGCGAAATTGCTTAATTGTAGAATGAGATAAGAGAGCTGTTTATGAACACCTAATCAAAGAAAAGAATGGCATCGAATGCGTAAAATAGAAATAGGTGAAAGCTGTCTTGTTTTACAAATTTATATGCATGAAATTGGGTTGATATAATCGAATAAATGTCTATACTGGAAAGTTGCTCTGTTCTGTGTATTTATACAGTCAAAGTAGACAGTTTTGAGCATGAATATGCACTCTTATATAAAAAAAACAGGACAGTCTTGCATAATTGAAAACATTAAAGGACTAGTTTACAAGCAATTAGAAACTGATTTGTCATTAATTATACTAATGGGACTGTTTGAAAATGAATTTGTATATACAAGGAATGGAAATCGCTTTTGCTGGAATATGAGTCTAATTGGACTGTTTGTATATGTGTTTATAAATATATATGTAGCTGCATAAACATAAGTCTTAAGGGCTGTTTTGCTTGTAAGAAATCGAATATAAATGCATAGAACTGTTTTGCATAAATGAGAATATTAATGGATTGTTTGGAGTACTTAGAAAGCATGTTGGATTGGTTGAGACACGTATATGTGTATGTGTATAATATGGGGCTGTCTTGAGTAAAAACTGGAATAGATGGACTGTTTTGAATAATTAGAGATAGCATGGGCTGTTTTAATTGTTTGTAGCTATTATGAACTGATTTATACATACATGAATCTATATTTATGATCTAGGGGCTGTTTTCGAATGCTTGTGAATGTCTTGGATTGTTCTAAGCATGTATAGTTGAATGATTATGAATTAAAGGCTGTTTTGGGCTGTTTTGAATATGAAATTGAGTATACATGAAATGGAAACTGTTTTGAATACATAAGTGGAAATAGTGAACTGTTTTGAATGATTTAAGGACTGCTTTGCAAGAAATAAAGACTGTTTGAAGAGTTTAATAAACTGTTTTGATAAAATAAAAACAAGGAGGATGTTTGTGAAGTCTAGGGACTGATTTAGAAGCTAAAAGGGGCTGTTTTTACAAGAACAAAGGACTGCTTTGTTTAAATCTGGAAATTTGTGGATTGTTTTTATGGTGTTTAAATGTGTATACATGTGACAAGGGCTGTTTTGTTTAAATATGGAAATTTGTGCACTGTTTTATGGTGTTTAATTGTATACATGTGACAAGGGCTCTTTTGTTTAAATCTGGAAATTTGTGGACTGTTATGGTGTTTAAATGTGTATACATGTGACAAGGGCTGTTTTGTTTAAATCTGGAAATTTGTGGACTATTTTATGGTGTTTAAATGTGTATACACGTGACAAGGGCTGTTTTGTTTAGATCTGGAAATTTGTGGACTGTTTTATGGTGTTTAAATGTGACAAGGACTGTTTTATTTAAATCTGGAAATTTGTGGACTGCTTTATGGTGTTTAAATATGTATACATGTCTTTTGGAATGTTTTGCCATGAAATTAATTATACATGGACTGTTTTGCAATGTATAAGTGTGTATACATGTCTATTGGACTGTTTTGCCATGAATTAATTATACATGGACTGTTTTGCAATGTATAAGTTTGTATACATGTCTACTGGACTGTTTTCCATGAATTAATTATACATGGACTGTTTAGCAATGTATAAGTGTGTATACATGTCTTTTGGAATGTTTTGCCATGAAATTAATTATACATGGACTGTTTTGCAATGTATAAGTGTGTATAAACAAGTATAGTGGACTGTTTCGTGTATAAAATATATATGTATGAAAAGCTGGACTATTTTGTGTGTATAAACAAGTATAGTGGACTGTTTCGAGTATAAAATATATATGTATGGAGAGCTGGACTGTTTTGTGTGTATAAACAAGTATAGTGGACTGTTTTTCTCAGTTAAGTACATTAATGAACTAAATTGTTTGTATAGACGTATATGAGTGTAAATAAGACTATTTTGGGCATATATGAAAGTATATGGACTGTTTTTGGGTATTTAAATAAAGTAGACTGTTTTGTGAATGGAATGAATCGAATTAGTTTTTAATGATGTGTTATTCTTGTGAGGTACGCACCTTGCCATGTGACATTAAAGAAGTCGGTCGGAAGCTAGGATTATTTGTGGTTCAGGTATCCCATAATGTTGGGATAACAGGTGAGTGTATCTATGCATTTGGGATTGACAAGGTGTCATCAAGCTCAAGTAGAGCACATTGGAAATGGGGTTCAAGCATGGCATTCAAGAAAGGCTTGTGATAATGTCGCATTTCATATGTATTACATGCCATGTTATATATGCTATGATTCTTATCTTGATGATATTATGTTGTGGTTGTAATACATGAAATAATTTATAAATACTTTGATCATAAAACTCCTTGTTAATAAGAAAAACTTAAAATATAATAAGTTAAGACTCCTTAAGCTTACTAGAGCTTTGAGCTTGCCATAAGACACTAAGTTAAGCAATAAAGTAAGATTACTTGTACAATAAGATACTTCTCAATATCAAAAGTAAGAAAAGAAATAAGGTTACTTGTAACCTAAGAAATATATGTTATCTTTAAAAGTAAAGCTACTTGTACAACAAGCAACTTTCCAAATATCAAAACTAAGATAAAACATATAAGTTGCCTCTTTAAATGGAAGACCTTGGATATATTGGTCGATGCCTGAAATGTTTGGACTAAGGTCCCTTGTTATTAAGATCGAATTATCTTTTAGTACCTTTGGTACTCTTGTTCAAAGTATTGCCTGGGGGACGCCCCATTGAGATGCTTCGATGGCACTAATTACCATCGCTTGTTGATATAATTTGATATTAGCTATTTCTATGTGCTCTAAGCTAAGTATCGCCCGAACTAATGTTATTCATCACCAATAGTAATCCATGGCAAACCCGTAAAAGATAGGAAATGTTTACAATAAGTAAAGAATTCGACAGACTTATGATCAAGTATTGTAATTGTTAAGCTTTTGGTGAGACCTGTAATGTATAAACTCTTATTAAGCCCGGTAATGAGTGACTCTTGATGAGTCTTGAATGGTTAGCTCTTAGTAAGCATAAAGTGACTCACATTTGGAGTTCAATCGTATGATTCCAACCTGAGTCTTGAATGTTGTTAATAAAGAATAAAAAATTAATGGATAATTGCCAAGTATCAAGAAGACTTCAATGTGCCAAGTTGATCTTAACAAGACCAACTTATTGTAAAAAGAAGCTTGGATAAGCTACTATATAGCATAAAATCAATAAGCTAAGTTAATACAAAGATAACATACATTAATATATGATTGTGTATCTGGATGTATGAATCTTTAAGATTCATGTATAAATGCTTTGATATTACTACCTCACTTAGGCTAGGTAAGCCTAATGTATTCCATGTCATGCATTGCAGGATAATGAAGTGTGCTTATTTCTAGTGTGGTTGGGAATTACAAGTCGTGGTTCGAAGCTCCTATAGAGTTGGAAAATACCATAGATAGTTTACTCCTAGGATGGTGGCACAGTATTTGTCTATTATATGAAATGTATTTTATGTCTTGTATAATCCTTTAATGTGTAATATTATAATGTGAGCATTATTGTGCATGTACCTTTCGAATGGATGCTTGAAGGACAAATCATATAGGTATAATATTCGATTTATAAGTCTTGACTAAACCTGATATCATGTTAAATATGGTTGAATAGATTTTAGGTGAATGTAACGTTGTGGTTATGAGTCGATGCTTGAACTTATGAGTAATAAATTCATGATCTTAAAATGGCCAAGTATAGTATGTTTAAGAATTGGTTCCTTGATGTATAAGTTAATCCCGTATTGTCATAGTAAGGTCAATTGATTATGCTAATCGTATGGGACGTAATTAGAAATAAAAAATGTAATCAAATGATTCAAGTGACTATAATGCGTAGCTAATTGATTGAGGCTGTAATCTATGTTCATAATGATTTAATACTTCAAAGGAAGTAGAATCCAAGAACGTTATAAATGATAAGAAACCATACAATTAGTTATGGTCTGTTTAAAAGAAATTTTGAAATTTTCTGGCTCGTGTTTTCGGTTTTCTTGTGACATCTTAAACTCCAGTTTCCTTATGGGCCAGGTTTAGGACGTTATAGACCAGTCTTTCCTCTTGGGGTTGACCATCTTCTCTAAAATTTGTTTAATTTCTCGATTGGAGATTTCGGCTTGGCCATTAGTCTGGGGGTGATATGCAGTAGCAATCTTGTGCCTCACGCCATATCTTTGCAATGCCTTGGAAATAAGCTTGTTGTCGAAGTGGGTGCCCTCATCACTGATGATGGCTCGTGGTGCTCTAAACCTCATGAAGATGTTCTTGTGAAGGAACTTTAAAACAGTTTTGGAAGCATTCTTTGGTGTGGCCTCTGCTTCAACCCATTTTGACACATAGTCCACTGCCAACAATATGTTGAGATCCCCAAATGATGAAGGGAATGGTCCCATGAAATCTATTCCCCAAACATCAAAAAGCTCCACCTCCAAGATGCCTTGCAACGGCATTTTGTGCCTCCAAGATATGTTCCCCGTTCTTTGACATCGGTCGCAAGCCTTACAAAATTCATGTGCGTCCTTGAAGAGTATGAGCCAATAGAACCCTGATTTGAGGACCTTTGCAGCAGTCCTACCTCCTCCAAAATGGCCTCCACACGATGATGAGTGGTAATAGAATATGATCTCCTTATGCTTCTATTTGGGGACACATCTTCTTATCATTTGGTCAGCACATTGCTTGAACAAATATGGCTTGTCCCAAAAGTAGAATCTCACGCCATGCTTGAACTTTTGTCTACCCTGGCTATTCAAATCAGGAGGCAAAATACCACTAACAAGAAAGTTCACAATATCAACATACCACAGGATTACCGTAGCATATAATATTCTCTCATCGAGAAATTCCTCCTTAATTTCTTGTTTATCATTGTTTTTAGCTTGTTTTCTAACCTAGAGAGATGGTCAGCCACTTGGTTTTCACAACCTTTTCTATCCCTAACTTCCAAGTCAAATTCTTGCAAGAGAAATATTCACCTAATAAGTTTAGGCTTAGCATCCTTTTTAGTCACTAAGTACTTAATAGCTGAGTGATCAGTGTGAACAATGACCTTAGTGCCTATCAAGTATGCTCTAAACTTATCAAATGCAAACACAACAGCCTCTAATTCTTTTTCAGTGGTAGTGTAATTGATTTGTGCATCATTTAAGGTGCAGCTAGCATAATAAATAACATGAAAGAGTTTACCTCAGCGTTGCCCAAGTGCCGCCCCTACTGCGTAATCGCTTGCGTCACACATTAGATCGAAAGGTTCAGTCCAATCCGGTGGAACAACGATGGGTGCTGAGATAAGATTCTCCTTCAGTTCCTTGAATGCACTGTAGCAATCTTCGTCAAACACGAAGGGATGGTTTTGCTGTAGCAAAGTACATAGTAGCTTGGAGATCTTGGAAAAATCCTTGATGAACCTCCTATAGAAGCCTGCCTGACCTAAGAAACTCCTTATGCCTTTTACTATGGTGGGAATAGGTAACTTCTCGATCACCTCAACCTTTGCTTTGTCCACCTCTATCCCCTTCTTCGTTATCTTGAGACCCAAAACAGTCCCTTCGGTCACCATAAGATGACACTTCTCCCAATTGAGAACTAAGTCGACTTCTTCACATCTCTTGAGTACCTTAGCCAAATTTCCTAGATTCGAAAGTATCTCTGGAGACTGAAAAGTCGTCCATGAAAATCTCTAAAAATTTCTCGACCATGTCTTAGAAAATGGCTAGCATACATCTCTGAAAAGTGGCTGGAACGTTGTAAAGTCCAAAGGGCATCCTCTTAAAGGCATAAGTGGCATAAGGACATGTGAAAGTTGTCTTCTCTTGATCTCCTGGTGCTATAGCAGTCTAGTTGTACACTGAGTATCCATTGAGGAAACAATAAAAGGCCTTGCCTGCCAATCAATCTAGAATTTGATCGATGAATAGGAAGGGGAAATGGTCCTTCTTGGTTGCCTTTTTCAGGTCTTCAGATATCATTAACATAAATGAATCTTAGTCTGACTTTAAGGTGGATTTTGAATTACCTCTATGCTTGTAAGAAATTGGAAATATTGACGACGAGGAAGAATATGATGTACCCAGTGATATGCTTAGAATGGTGGAAGAAGAGAAAAAGCAGATTCTACCACATAAAGAGGAACTAGAGATATTAAACCTTGGAACCGCATAAGAAAAGTGAGAGGTAAAGATTGGTACTACCATCACAGCCAAAACTAGACAAAGTTTGATCGAGCTCTTGAAAAAATTTAAAGATATTTTTGCTTGGCCGTACCAAGATATGCTCGGCCTAGACATAGACATCGCCATGCATAGACTTCCTATAAAGGAAGGATGTGAATCGGTAAAGCAAAAGCTGAGAAGAATGAAGGCTGAAACACTTCTCAAGATCAGGGATGAGGTAAAGAAGCAATATGATGTAGGATTCCTCGAGGTAGCCAAGTACCCAAAATGGGTGGTGAATATTGTCCCAGTATCAAAGAAGGATGGAAAAGTACGAATGTGTGTTGACTACAGGGACCTCAATAAGGTAAGCCCAAATGACAATTTCCCACTCCCACATATTGACACTCTAGTTGACAACACAGCTGGTCATTCACTTTCTCTTTTATGGATGGTTTCTCCGAGTATAACCAGATCAAGATGTGCCCAGAAGACATGGAAAATACAACTTTTGTGACGTTATGGGGAACTTTTTGCTATAAAGTGATGCCCTTTGGACTTAAGAATGTAGGGGCAACCTATCAAAGGGCCTTGGTCACTCTCTTCCATGATATGATGCATAAAGAAATAGAGGTATACGTCGATGATATGATCGCCAAATCTCGATATGAAGAAGAACATTTGGTCAATTTAGAAAAGCTCTCCCTAAGATTGAGAAAGTCCCAGTTAAAGCTCAATCTGACTAAGTGCACATTTGGAGTCACATCTGGAAAATTATTAGGTTTTGCTGTAAGTAGAAGAGGAATTGAGATCGATCCAGCTAAGATGAAAGCCATACAGGAACTTCCTCCACCTCAAACACAGAAGGAAGTTCGAGGTTTCTTGGGACGAATAAATTACATTGCACGCTTTATTTCTCAACTAACTGATAAGTGTGATCCAATGTTTAGGCTACTCAAGAAAAATAACTCGGGGACATGGGATGAAGAATGTCAAATAGCCTTGAAAAGAATCAAAGAACAACTAAGCAATCCACCAGTATTAGTACCACCTGTTTCAGGGAGACCATTGATCTTTTACTTAACGGTCTATGAAAATTCCAAGGGTTGTGTATTAGGACAACATGACCATACTGGAAGAAAAGAAAAGGCAATATATTACTTGAGCAAGAAATTCACTAATTGCGAAATCGGATATTCGTCAATTGAAAAGCTGTGTTGTGCTCTGGTTTGGGCAGCTAAAAGGCTAAGACAATACTTGCTTTATCACGTTACATGGCTAATCTCGAAGTTGGATCCACTGAAGTTCATGATGGAAGCTCCAGCCTTATTAGGAAGGTTAGCGCATTGGTAAATGTTATTATCATAATTTGATATCCAGTATGTGAGCCAAAAAGCGATAAAAGGGAGTGCCATAGCAGACTTTTTGGCAAGTCGCGCTTGTGATGATTATGAAGCATTAAACTTCAATTTCCCTGATGAAGACTTGATGTGTATCACCGAAGATTATGAAGCTTCAATAGAATCTTGGGTTATGAACTTTGATGGCGCAACAAACGCATTAGGGAGAGGTATAGGGACAGCTTTTGTTTCACCGAAAGGAGATTATTACCCTTTTACCAGCCGTTTGAAGTACTTCTGCACTAATAACATGGAAAAGTACGAAGCTTGTATAATGGTTCTAAGAGAAGCTATAAGGAGGAAAATTCGTACTTTAAGAGTTTTTGGGGACTCTACATTGGTCATTTATCAGATACGTGATGAATGGGAGACAAAAGATGCAAAGTTGTTGGGATACCACAAGCTGGACCTTGAGTTGACCAAGGACTTTGATGAGATTACTTTCAGATATCATCATAGGGAAGACAACCAAATGGTTGATGCTTTAGCCACTTTAGCCTCCATGTTTAGGGTAAATGAAGGCTCTGAAATGATACCCATCAGGTTATATATGCTTGAATCTCCAGGTCATTGTTATAATGTAGAAGAAGATGGATTGTCGTGGAATCATGACATCTTGCAATATGTAAAATTCCAGCAATACCCGCCTCAAGCTATAGAGAATGAAAATAAATGATCAGGAAGATGGCATCAGGGTATGTTCTTGATGGAGAGATTTTATACAATAAAAGCTGTGATCAAGTGCTTCTAAGATGTGTGGGGGCAAAAGAGGAACAATTAATTGTGGAAAAAGTGCATGAAGGAGTCTGCGGAACTCATCCTAGTGGTTTCACCATGGCCAGGAGAATTATTCGTCTTGGGTATTATTGGTCAACCATGGAAGGTGATTACATCAACTATTCTCGCAAATGCCACAAGTGCCAAATTTATGCTGACAAGGTTCATATGCCACCTCAACCTCTTCATGTTATGACAGCCCCTTGGCCATTTTCCATGTGCGACATTGATGTCATCAGTCAGATTCACCCTAAGGCATCCAATGGGCATCGTTTTATCCTGGTAGCCATTGATTATTTCACGAAGTGGGTAGAAGCAGCCTCATATGCAAATGTTACTAGATCCACGGTTTGCAAGTTTTTGAAAAAGGAAATCATTTGTCGATACGGCTACATGAAAGTATCATCACCGACAATACTTCAATTTTGAACAATAGGATGATAAGTGGAGTCTGTGAGCAGTTCAATGTAAACATCATAATTCTGTGGTATATCGCCTGAAGACGAATGGGGCAGTGGAAGCTGCAAACAATAACATTAAGAAGATAATTGCAAAAATGACTGATACCTATAAGGATTGGCTAGAGAAGTTGTCGTTTGCCTTATACGCTTATCGAACTGTAGTAAGAACTTCTACTAGGGCAACACCTTTCTCATTGGTATATGGAATGGAAGCTGTGCTACCCATTGAGGTTGAAATATCGTCACTTCGTGTTTTAATGGAAGCAAAGTTGGAAGAAGCATAATGGGTTCAAGCAAGATATAGTTAGCTGAACTTAATCGAAGAGAAAAGACTAAAAGCACTATGTCATTGGCAAATGTATTAGAGAAGGATGATAAGGGCTCATGAGAAGAAAGTTCGCCCAAGAGAATTCCAAGAGGGAGATCTGGTGTTGAAGAAGAAGTTGCCAATCCAAAGCGACGCTCGAGGAAAATGGGCACCGAATTGGGAAGGACCTTACATTTGTAACAAAGGTTTTCTCAGGAAGAGCGTTAATTTTAGCCAAAATGGATGGAGACGAACTCCAAAACCCGATAAATTCATATTCGGTTAAGAAGTATTATGTTTGAAGAAGAAAGAAGAAAAAGAAGAAAAAGGAAAAAAGAAAAAGAAAAGGGGGTTCAAAATGAAAATCCGCAAAGGGCGTTTTGAAACCAAAGGAGGGTCTGAGTTGAAAACCCGTAAAGGGAGACTCAAACAATTTGCAAATAAGACCTTCCTTGGGGATTGTCTTCGGAGCTTCATATCTTTCTGCATAATCATTATCTTCAGGGTCTACTCAGCATAGAGGACATTCAGGGCATCTTATGAAGTCATGACAGGAGGAGTTTTGGTTTCTGATATCTGAATATCTCTTCTTTACCTTGTAATTTCTTTTTGTGTTTGCCACAACACTAATAAATTTTGTTGTATAGACCTTTTCATTCATTCTTTGACATATTTCCATAAAGCATCTTGCATTGAAATGAGAATTAAAGTTTGACATTATTTGAAATATACAAAAGATTTTGGAGCATTACTTTGAAATTTGTCAAGAAGGGTATTGGAACTATGAGGTATTCAATGGTCAAATTTTGAGCTTAGGGCATAAAGAGCAGCAAAACTTATAAGGAAATTCAAGATGGAAATAGGTTTTGCTATAAACCTCGGTGGAAAAACCTCAAGAGATGCTTGACTTTTCTTTAAGGAAGCATGTTGCAAAACAGAGTTGCTTACATGAGATATTTTGCTTTCAACGACAATGAGAGCAATTTTACAGATATTGGAGGAAAAGCAAAGGATATGAGATATTGGAAGAGCAGCAATATTTCAGGAAGCTTGTTACTGAATATTGATGTATCAACTACAATGATAACATAGTGTTAAAAATATGAGGAAGAAGTCAGTCTTTCCAACCAGGAGTACAAGATAACTGGATTGAGTGAGCAAATGTGCAAAGATCATATGAAGCAAGAAAGTGCTAAGAATGACAATGGTAAAACTAAAGTGATGGAGATGACTATCTATGATTATTTAGTCTATCATCAAAGCATACAGTCGTAATTTTTAGATGATTTCTAATGCATTAATTATGGAAAATCGATGCATTTCCCATATCCCCATGGAGTTTCGCTCTAGGGTGTCCTAGCAGTGAAGAGCTCCCCTGTTTGAAAAATCAAGACAGAAGTCACAGGAAGGATGAATAATCCATGGTACGGAAAATGAAGCAAACAATGTGAAGATTACTTTCCAAGGAATAGACGATGGAATTTTAACAACAAGAAATTGGTGAAGCCAACTGGTATTGGAGAACCGTCTTTTCTGATGGGATGGGCTAAAGCAGACACACACCATCAGTTGCCAGAGTTGAGAAAATATTTGAGATGATATAATCAGAGTTTCTTAGGGGCATATGCATTTTAATTGGATCATTTGCAATTGTTTTTGACAGGTTTTTTGAATTAGCTTATTCATCCAAGCTTATGGAGGATGAAGTTATTTTTGGAATATGCTTATCTATTCAGGCATGAGGAGAATAGAACTCGCCTATCTATTCGAGCATGAGGAGAATAGAACCCGCCTATCTATTCGGGCATAAAGAGAATAGAACCCGCCTATCTATTCGGGCATGAGGAGAATAGAACCTGCCTATTTATTCGGGCATGAGGCGAATAGAACCTGCTTATCTATTCAGGCATGAGGAGAATAGAACCCGCCTATCTATTCGGGCATGATGAGAATATAACCTGCTTATCTATTCGAGCATGAGGAGAATAGAACCCGCCTATCCGTTCAGGCATTTGGAGAATAGAACCTACTTATCTATTTGAGCATGAGGAGAATAAAACCTGCCTATCCGTTCAGGCATTTGGAGAGTGAAGCATGCTTATCTATTCGAGCACAAGGAGAATAGAACTCGCCTATCTTCTCAGGAACAAACAGTTTGGTAATCGGTGAAAATCAGTGTCTTCTTTTCTTTGCTTTATTCCTCTTTCACCGGAATGACCAAAGAGGGGCAGCTGTTGTCACTAGATTTTCATCTTTTTTTTAATTATATTAATATTAATATATTGTAATAGTTGTAAATATTAATATAGTTGATAATATAGTTAATATATTATGGTTGTAAATACTAATGCTAGTATTAGAATAGCTTAGGTCTTATACAATGTGTATAATTGTTAGTATATTAGAATTATTAATGTACCGTATATAGTTGTTATATATTACCATGATTGATAGGGTTGTTAGAATTAACATAGATTGTATATTAGATAGTAGTTAATATAATAAAACCCAAATTGGAAAAGGTCCATTAGATTTAAAACACTAAATAGAGTCCATTAATAAAAACACAACACAAAAATAGGCTTATACATTATACAAAGGACCGGCTGGCCCAATTATAACCCAAAAGAGAAACCCTAATTCCATCTTTATCATCTTGCAGAGCTAAAGCAGGACCGTTGGATCAAGGGGCAGATCCAACGACATAGATCGCGCCAGCTAAGGAACGGTATAACACCACACTCAACATAGTCATTCGATCAGAATGTTAAACAAACGGCCTAGATCACTTCGAGATGTTAACGTGGATCGCCACTCACGCGTGGCAGCCACGCGTACAACGTTTCAGCTCCGGCCGATCACTTCATCTTCTTTGACGCTTCACTCGCTCAGATTGTTCCTCGTCGGCATTGATCGAATCCTCAGAAACATGCAAACAGAATAACAAAAGGGGTTTAAATCCCTCTAATGGGACAGAAGCAATTCAAGATGAAATCAATAGGGAGTAAAATCCCTAATTTAAAGCCCTAGTTGGAAAATTCGGAAGCAAAACATGAAGGGATAATCCCTAATTCGAAGCCCTAGCAAAAATCAAGCCAATCAAATATGTAAAAGACAAAATCAGAAGCAAAAAGGGAAGGGGATAATCCCTAAAATGGTGCCATGGCAAGAATCAAGCAATCAGAGGGGAAGAAATCAAGGATTTAAGCTTAGGATTTAGGCAACTCTTGTACTATAAATAGCACTGTAATCCATGTAACAAAAACAACAAGAATGGACAAGAACAATTCAATAGAAATCACACATAGCAATAGCATTCGAAATTCATAGGAGCAAGCAGTTTGTAATCATCGTTCAGAAACAATAAAGAGAAGCATGTTCTGTATTTTTCCTATCCATTTACTTTTTATTTCAGCTTAAATAAAGAAATAAATAGTTGTTTTACCTTTTTTGGTTCGAAACGTCACCAGAATCTGGGAATTTCGTCGCCGACAACGGCGGCCGGTGCTGGTGGAATGCGGCCGAAACGACGGATATTCATCATGTTCTTCATAAAATGAAAAGCACGATGAACTCGACAGAGAATTCAAAGAAGAGCCGGTTTTGATTCATTTGGGGGAGAAATTATAAATGAAACTTGTTATAATATTTAGTATATATACTAACCCTTTTGACCCAGCCTGAACCCGAGGATAACCCATGCCCTTCTCTCTCGGATCTCACGCTGCAGCTCTTCAGTTTTCAATTGTTTCAATTTTGTCCTTTTTCCTTTCAATTTGGCAGCTTTTTTAAATTGTTTTCGAATTAACCCTCACATTTTGGTTTTCTTTCAAATTAGTCCTTTATTCATATTTTATTTTAAAAAAACATAAATAAATCCTTTCTTTATTTAATTTTAAGTAATTACTTAGTTATTTATTTATTAAATTATTTCTTTATGTCTTTATGTATATATCTGTATGTTAAACTTTAAGATTAGGGACTTAAAACTTAGATTAGTGACATGTATGTTTAAAATATTCTTCATTTTCGATAAGATACACTTAATTATATTTAAACCTTAATAATTAAAAGGATTATAGACATTTTTAGGACTATTAATCACTAATTAGACTTTAATTCAAAATCAATAACACATTTAATTTTCTTGTTTATTTGTTAAAAATGTGAAAACTTAATTAATGCGGTGTCATATCAAACGGGAATGACAGGTTAGCGCCAGAAGTGTTTGTGGTGATTAAAGTTCATTTCCCGTGCGATAAGGCCGTTAAAATAGATTTACATTCATTTTGTGGATAAATAAAATCGAAATTTTGTGAACTTGCAAATTCCAGTTTTTTAAATGCTTTTTGAAATCAATTAAGGTACTATTTTTAGGTGTTGTGGGGGTGCTAATCCTTCCCCACACGTAATCGACTCTCGAACCTGTTTTCTTTGGTTTTCGTAGACCAAAATGTTGTTTTAATAAATAAAAAGTTTTTATTAAAATAAATCGTGCCCTGAAAGTGATCCAATCACACTTTTCCTTAAAAGGGATTGGTGGCGACTCCGTGAAATTATAAAGTTTTCCAAAACGTCAAAACCTTTTCAAAAAAGGGTTGCGACAATAATACTGAAAATTTAAGAGTTTACTAGTGTTTGCTTAAGGGCTAAAGTCACTCGATCTTTGGTAAATTCAAGCCTAGGTAATTAAGGCCCTACCCGAAATTGATTTAACAAATCTGCTTTGGGGAAAAATTAGATTAAATGCCAGAATTAGAACCTTAGAATGATGCTAAGTAGCTGGTTAAATTGTTTGTAACCATACTAGGATCAAGGGAATAATTCGACATGGATTTTATAATATGTAAGTAGTAAATTGAATGTGAATCTGCCCTGTTTTAAGCTTGGCAGTGTAGGGCTGTTCTGCTTCTATTAAAAGATATGTGTAAGTGTTAGGGACCACTTTGATGTTGAATTAATGTTAGCTAGACTTGGATCAATGAGAGTATGCAATTTAAAAGGATACATATAATAGAGATGTATAAATTGGCATAAAAGAACCCTTACTTGCAACAAGGGCATATTTGAAATGATCTATAACACCCCTTTCCCGGTCTAGTAGAGATCTGGATTTGATAGTGTTATCGGAAGACTAATTGGAGGTTCGAAATAGGGTTCAAAGTTCAAAACCTAATCTAAATATCATATTGATTATTCTTAAGACTTATCCACTTTGTTTGTTACTAAACTTAATTGGAGTTGGGGTCAATTTTAAACTTTTCCTAACCTTAGGGACTAAATTGTAAATTTTACAATTTAAAGGTCCTTAGCCAAAATTCAGTTATCATATTAAAATAAATCATTCTAATTATTAGCCTGTGAAATTTCATCACTAACGGAGGTCATTTACCTATCTGATTAGACGATACAATATTTAGTGACCATTTTGTAAACTGTTCAAAACTATTTTGTTATTCGGATTAACCTATCGGGTGATTTCCAGACCTTACCAAGTTTTACCAGTACACTTATAAATCATGTTCCTATTGGTACGTCACATTTTTAGGGCGTTCGGAATCCATTTACTAAGTTTTCACCTTAGGCTCATTTTAGGCACTTTTTAACCATTTTAACCTATCCAACTCTAATCATACAACAAAACCATATTACCAAGTCATCATACAATCATAGAAAGTCTTATACAAAACAAGTTGGACCATATGCCACTTCACTAGGTGTTTATAGCAAAAGATAACATACATATATGGCAGGGACGTGACTTGCAACTACAATAACACGATCAAGGCTCGGAATTGATCAAGGTCCTGGAAATGCATGAGACACACATGTTAGGCTTACATAGCCTAGTGAGGTAGTTATAACATTTACAATGAAATGAATGACAATCAAATATACAAGTAGTCATAATAAGCTATGCACAATTCATGCTTATTATACATATTCTTATACTTTCGTATTTGCATATTACATGTCACATAGTCGTATCATAATCATATGGTCATAGCATACATATCACATTAGGTACCATTGGATACACAGATTCCCTTGTACACCAACATATATAACGGATAGTGGGTCGTAGCCCTTGAGCTGTAGCTCTAGAGATATATTCGCCGCACAGCCGACCTTATTTCCCCCACATATAGGTCGTAGCCCTGGACCGTAGTCCTCCCTTACTTAACTGAGATCAATAATCCTATGGCATGCCAATTGTATCCAATGTTCATAATTACACAAATTCACATAGTCCATATTTTTTTCAAGTCATATCATATCAAATATCAAAATGAGCCTTAGCTCCATATCATGTCACATTTCATATTAATTTCATATATCACCTATGTATAGCATACCATAGTCATATTTGCACATATCAAAGCAATACAGGTACTTACTGGATTTTCCAATCAACTTCAACATAGTTGCTCTGCGTGAGCCTTTAAACAAATACAAACATAACCATAAAATAATGCAACGGGATGGCACCGAGCCTATCCCTTGACACAACTACACTCACCTCGACAACCTAATGTTTTGAGATTCTCGGATAACAGCGCCTTTATCCTTGGCTTTCAGAAAAGTTGACGGTTGTTCTTTATCGACCCTCAATTGATACCGAGGATTCAAATTGTTGAACCGAAAAACTTAGGCTTACCAACCTATCACTGAATCGTATCTCTTCTTTTTCTTTTTTTTCTTTGTTTCCGTCTATCTTGTGCGATAATCCCCCTATTTATACTAAAGTTGTCAGCCTCCCATTGCATTTTCCACGCAACACGTTTGTTGGAGCCATGACCAATCCTTAGGGCATATTGCCCTTTTGCTTGCCCAGGTGGCACAAGCCCAATGGATGGCGTCTCATGCTCTCAACGTAATTGGAGAGCTGCCATCTATTGCTATATTTTCCCCACGTGCATGGGGTACTTGGCAATATCCAAAGTTTTCCCCTACCACGGGGTTTCCTTATTTTATCTTTTTAATAATAATAATAATAATAATAATAATAATAATAATAATAATAAACTATTACAGTTAGCCCGAGTAATCTTCATTACTTTAAATTAGGTATAAAATCGAGCTAATTATATAACCGGTACAAAGTATTTGAGCACCGAAACCTAGCCCCGACTAGACCGGTTTTTGGGGTGTGACAACTCTCATCCTTAAGAAAATTCGTCCTCGAATTTTCATTTTAGGCAAATAAATGGGGATACTATTTCTGCATAGTCTCCTCGGGTTCCCATGTTGCCTCTTCAATGGAATAACTTTGCCATAAAACTTTTACTAAGGGCACAGTCTTGTTACAAAGCCGTTTAACTTCTCGTGTGAGGATCTGAACAAGTTCTTCCTCGTATGTAAGATTAGATTTGATTTCCACAGACTTCGATTCAATCACATAGGAAGGATCTGACCGGTACTTGCATAGTATAGATACATGGAAGACGTTGTGAATCCGGCTTAACTCTTCGGTGAGAGCAAATCGGTGGGCAACAGGTCCAATCTTGTATAGGAGCCTGGATGAGGTGGGTCGTTCTATCCCACACGTTCGGGTTGGATTTCAGGCCTCAAAGTTTCCCCCTGAGTTGAGTAGGAGCCT
Organism: Hibiscus mutabilis; assembly: GCA_019671005.1. Classification (NCBI taxonomy): domain Eukaryota; kingdom Viridiplantae; phylum Streptophyta; class Magnoliopsida; order Malvales; family Malvaceae; genus Hibiscus; species Hibiscus mutabilis. The sequence continues at coordinate 31,852,738 of CM033745.1, forward strand.
GGATGAGGTTTGTTCACTACCCTTCTATAGGTGGGACAAGACATTTTAGATCTAATTACACATAAGGATTAAATCGTGTAAGTTGCAAGTCACTGAATATATATTCAATAACTCCTAAGTGGCATATGTAGACACAGACTCATAATAGATACTTGGTTAGTCCTAGAATCGACTAAACCTAGGCTCTATACCACAATTATAACACCTCTTCCAGTCTAGTAGAGATTAGGGTCAGATAGTGTTATCGGAAGACTAACCGAAGGTTTAAAATAGGGTTCAGAGTTCAAAACCTAATCTAAGTAACATATTGATTATTCTTAAGAATTATATACTTTGTTTGTTACTAAACTTAATCGGAGTTGAGGTCAATTTTAAACTTTTTTTAACCTTAGGGACTAAATTGTAAATTTTACAATTTAAAGGTTCTTAGCCAAAATTCAGGTTATCATACTAAAATTAATCTTACTAATTATTAGCCTGTGAAATTCCATCACTAAGGAGGTCATTTACCTATCTGATTAGACGATACAATATTTAGAGACCATTTTGTAAACTGATCAAAACTATTTTGTTATTCGGATTAACTTATCGGGTGATTTCCAAACCTTACCAAATTTTACCAGTACACTTACAAATCATGTTCCTATTGGTACGTCACATTTTTAGGGCGTTCTGAATCCATTTACTAAGTTTTCACCTCAGGCTCATTTTAGCACTTTTTAACCATTTTAACCTATCCAACTCTAATCATACAACAAAACCATATTACCAAGTCATCATACAATCATAGAAAGGCTTATACAAAACAAGTTGGACCATATGCCACTTCACTAGGATTTTATAGCAAAAGATAACATACATATATGGCAGGGACGTGACTTGCAACTGCAATAACACGATCAAGGCTCGAAATTGATCAAGATCCTGAAATGCAAGAGACACACATGTTAGGCTTACATAGCCTAGTGAGGTAGTTATAACATTTACAATGAAATGCATGATAATCAAATATAAAAGTAGTCATAATAAGCTATGCACAATTCATGCTCATTACACATGTTAGGCTTACATAGTCATATCATAATCATATGGTCATAGCATAATTCATAGGCACATATCACATTAGGTACCATTGGATACACGGATTCCCCTGTACACCAACATATATAACGGAGAGTGGGATGTAGCCTTTGAGCCGTAGCTCCAGAGATATATCCCTTACACAGCCGACCTTATTTCCCCACATATAGGTCATAGCCTTGGACTGTAGTCCTACCTTAACTGAACTCAATAATCCTATGGCATGCCAATTGTATTCAATGTCCATAATTACACAAATTCACATATTCCATATTTTTTCACGTTATATCATATCAAATATCAGAGCCTTAGCTCCATATCATGTCACATTTTATATTAATTTCATATATCACCTACGTATAGCATATCATAGTCTTATTTGCACATATCAAAGCAATGCAGGTACTTACTGGATTTGCCAATCGAATTCAACATAGTTGCTCTACGTGAGCCCTTAAACAAATACAAATATAACCACAAAATAATGCAACGGGATGGCACCGAGCCTATCCCTTGACACAACTACACTCACCTTGACAACCCGATGTTTTGGAGATTCTCGAATAATATCGCCATTATCCTTTGCTTTCGGAAGATATGACGGTTGTTCTTTATCGACCCCTAATCGATAGCGAGGATTCGAATTGTCGAACCGAAAAATTTGGGCTTACCAACCTATCAATGAATCATATCTCTTCTTTTTTTTTCCTTTGTTTCCGTGTATCTTGCGCGATAATCCCCCTATTTATACTAACGTTGCTGGCCTTCCATTGCATTTTCCATGCTCCACGTTTGTTGGAGTCGGGGCCAATCCTTAGGGCATATTGCCCTTTTACTTGCCCACGTGGCACAAGCCCAAGGGATGGCGTCTCATTCTTTCCACGTAATTGGTGAGTTGCCATATATTGCTATATTTTCCCCACGTGCATGGGGTACTTGGCAATAGCCAAAGTTTTCTCCTCCCGTGGGGTTTCCTTATTTTATCTTTTTTTAATAATAATAATAATAAACTATTACAGTTTGCCCGAGTAACCTTCATTACTTTAAATTAGGTACAAGATCGAGCTAATTATATAACCGGTACAAAGTATTTGATCACCAGAACCTAACCTCGACTAGACTGGTTTTTAGGGTGTGACATGATCTGAATCTAGGGGGATTGTTTTAATGAGCCTTAATTGCTTTAATTTGACTATGATCACATCGACGAGATTAAAGAATTCTGTCTTAGAATCTTGGTTAGGATTGTGTGTATATTATAGACAATTGAATGATGGCAACTCGATTCTAATGCATTGGTGAATTCTTGCTATATCTAGACAACAAGAATTGTGATCAAGAAGATGAGAGGAAGAAAGGGGTTATAGTTCACGGTCAAGATTAACTCGGAGAATCTATGAGTGTATCATGTGCTTAATTAAAGTTAATTACTTGATATAATAGTTAAAAACAACCTGAATGCTCAAGAAGGCTTACAGCCTTACTTGATGTGCTTGCTTGAATTCCTTGGAAGGTAAGTGCCAAGGTAAGTCGAGGTATATTTAATAGAATCAAGCATGTTTTAAATTATGAAAGTAAATGCTTGTTATGGCATCCTGAATGATATAGTGTATTGAAATGTTTAATTAATGAGATTGTTAAGTATATAAGGTCTTTGGTGTACAGTATATAAGGTCTAGTAAATGCTTAATTCGACTACCTTTTTATGAGATATATTGCTCAGTTTAGCAAAATTGAGTCTGTGGAAGGATAAGATTAATTGAAGATTTAATAGGCATTTTGAAAGAGTTTATAATTAATTGATAATCTTGAGGATTGTCTGTCAAATGTGAATATTATCCTGAGTTTGATTTGTTGTTTTATTGTTTACATTTAAACCTGGGACTATTTATGGGTTTTTAAAATGTTTAAGCTTTAGGGGTTTCCATGGAGTTATCTTATGATTTTATGGTTGTATTTTTCATAGCTAAGTTACCATGATAGTCGGCTCAAGCTCTAATTCTATTTTCATGTTGGTGAAAGAGGTAAAAAGGGGGGTTTCAAGCTTGAACAATGAGAGGAGTTAAAAGAGATAAGTGGGTGAGCTTGATTCAAGATATTTTGCTAGAGGTCAGTACATCTTTAACTCATTTGTTTCTTGAATATCATAAAGTAATTACTTTGCTTGATTTTATGGTTGAAGTTTGCTAGTTGGGTGTTTTGGTAGCTTAAAGCCCTTTAATGGTGAATTTCGGATTAAATGTTAATAATGTGTAAAAATGGTAGCAAGTCACTCTAATCAACTCCCGTAAGATGTAGGATTAATTTAAAGGAGTTCAAGGAACTAAGTGGGTGAGCTTTAGTATCGGTACGCTGGGAGCCTGTATCGATACCCTATGTTATTAAAGGGGGTATCGATACTCATGAGAGGGGTATCGAGACCCACTATTTTATTGAAATTCTAGTAGCTTAAAATTGCATTGGTACGCTTGGAGCCGTATCGATACCTAGTGGGTATCGGTATGCGAGAGCCCTGTGTCGGTACAGGTCAATGATCAACCCTTTCTCTATGAAGCTGAGCATCGATACGCGTAGTCTAGGAACTGTTACCCAAAGACAAGTATCGATACTTAAGCTCTAATTCTGTTACCCAAGAATTAATTATGAAATTTGGATTTAGGATTAAGAATATGACTAAGGAAAATAGGATAAAAGTTTAGGCAGTTTGGAAAACAAGTGTATTCAAATGGTGATGAGCGTTGGCAACAGATGCTTTGATTTTACGCTAGCTATGCCAGCTATCAAAACGTCCTGCCTTAGAATTATTGTCGAGCAGATTCAAGAATGGCATTGCCTCTATCGATGGCAATACCCTAAATTAACCATGTTAAACCCCTATATGTCTATACTGAAGTTTTTCATTAATTAACTTGATTAAGTCTCGATCTATACTCCTAAGGGGTAGATTCACTTCCGAAGTAAGCTTATCTACTTTAACATCTTCTGTCAAAGCTTCTCTCCTTAGTATCTGCAACTAATCGTTACCCTTAAATTCTGTTAAGATGCTAAGGCGTAATAAGCAAACAATACCAATTATCAAATGGCAATGAGTTTAGAAAATTGAAGTACCTGCCAAATAGAAAACAATGCTAAGGCTTTTAAATTATTAACAACAAAAAATATACAAACGCAAAACATCCACAACCAACTGTAAAAGCTTATTCCATGGTTTGGGGTTCCATCCACACCAAATTGTTTTCAAAGAACATTACCATAGAAACAAAATTAAACTGAAGGAGAAATAGGCAATGAAGAAGATCCGTCGATGCAGCCCTTCAATGGCTCCAAAGCCCTTGTTCTAGCCTGGTCGAACCACAAATTGCCCTCTTCACCATGGTGTAACCTCTTCTCCTTCAAGCTTTTGTTGATCGATCTCGTCTCTTCCTTTAAATAGATACATGTGGAAACCCTAGATTGGGTTTAAATTTAAAATCTGATTGTGTGATAGGATAAGCGTGTTCATCTCTTTATCCTCTTTTGAATTTGAGCTAATTTGGTTTTGACTAGGGCTAACGTCATCGGCCTTTGATCTTTTGCATTCTTTTTCCAACCAAACTTGGAATTCTACTCTTCATACTGTTCATGCTCTGTTCTGCCAATCCTGCTCCTCGCCTACCACAACAAGGAAATACACGTTTACTCTAGCAAAGGAAACGTTCCTTATCTCCTTAATGCAAATGCATGATTCTACTAACTAAATGCATGAATATGTACTCAAAGATAAGCCAATGCATGGTAAATATATATATATATATATATATATATGAAAATCAATAATTTTGAAGAGTTAAAACTGTAACACCCCCCTTCCCGACAATGCTACCGGTGAACAATATGGTGATCGATGCGATAAAATTTCAGCAATACATAAGACTTGATCATTATTATACCTTTCCAACATTACCAAATATAACTATTAGCTCAATTTATCCCATATGGAACAATAATTCATTAATTAGGACCAATTTATAACTTTTACGAGTTCTAGGGGCTAACTGTAAATATGATAATTTAGGGGTTCTTTTTCTGTAATTAACAATACCAAAATGAAATTCAATGCAAAAACATGATTCTCATAAATTTTCATGGCATTCTAATAATATTTACCCATTCAATTGAACCATACAATATTTAGTGACCATTCTATAAACTATTTAAAACCATGTTCAACACCTCTTAACATAATTAACTAACCCCGTATCGATACAGATAGACGTTTATCGATACGCGCTGACCACAGTAGACCCGTTTCGATATACTCTAAGGCCATATTGATATAATTTATTTCCCAGACCTTACTGCCCAAGCCCGTATCGATACACCCTCTTTGGAGTATCGATATGCTCTATTTTACCAAGTCCAACTATGCAAGGCCGTATCCATACAGCTTGTCCCGTATCGATATGCATGTCCTATAACGACAGATTTTAATAGGTTTTTATTCGATTTGACCTACCAAACGAAGTCCAAATACAATGAAACTTTTCTAGCAAGTTTATAACCACTTAATCTACTAACACGCAAAATTTCATGTCAATATGAATTCATTTACAAACTTTCACCTTTTTAAGTCAATTATGCCACTTTGACCAGTTTTAACCTACATTAACATAACATTTAGGCCCTCTAAAGCCAAAACAAAACATAGCCAATATACACATACCATAATGACCATAATAAACTAGTTTAACTACTTTGCCACCATTCTAGGAGTTCATAAGGACAAAACACATTACTTTAAGCTTGTGGTGACTTGTCGAACTTTCAACTAGCTCTGATCTCGATCTATGTACTTTCCTAGCCTAAAATGTGGAAGATGAATGCATTAGACTTACATAGTTTAAGTGAGGTAGCCATAACCATGAATGAGCATGGTGTGCAATCCAACATGCTTCGATAGCAATTCTAACCATGCTAACAAAAGGCATATAATTCAACATGGCATAGTGATCATGCTCAACATAAAACATGACATCAATAATCATCGTAACAACAATAATCATAACATGTCAAATATTTCATATCAATGATCAATAGCAATACTCAATGGTTTCTTTGGATCAATTTCATGGTATATGGATACACGAATTTCAGCTCCGCACCAATATCAATAGTGATTTAGTCATATTCTCTCCGCCGCACCAATTTGATCAATACACATCAACATCCCTCTGCCGCACCACAATAAAGGCCGTAGCCTATACCCGTACCAATGAGCTCATGAATTCTATGGCATGCCAATTGTATCCAATACTCTCGAATCCAAGGTTCAATAATCAATGATTCAATATCAATGTATCAATAACAATGGTTCAATAGAGATGATTCATACCAATAAATCAATAGCAATGATTCAATAATGATATTTCAATACGGCAATCCAACTGCAATGGGCATATACCAATGCTTCAATAGCAATATGCAATACTCAATGTCCAATACTCGATATTCCATGTAACAATGATTCAATGATTTCAATGGCAATAACAACAATGCTTCAGACATGAATCCAATGCAATACTTACCCATACTTACCAATATTGCCTTTCGGTAATGTTTTATGCACAATTCCTTCAATACAACGATTAGCGATACAATAAGCAATAATCAATGATTTGAGATGGCACCTAGCCAACTCTCGAGACCCTGACTGCACTCACCTTGAATTTCAAAGCTCTTGTGGCTCTCAGATTGTAATTCCCTTTTTCCTAGCGTTTGTTGGAGATGATGGATTAGCTTCCTCCAACTGTTGAGCTAGGGACGATCAATAGGAAATTATTACAATTGATATAACAATATCGATATCCATTTCTATGCTTATAATAGCTATTAGCTATAGAATAGATTCGTATATTGAAACTTGAGAAACAAAGGTTTGAATTGAGAACTATAACTTGAAATTGGACATTCAATAATCCATGGAATCAACAATAGATTGAGGGTTTCTACTTACCCAACCGATAATTATACAATGAAACTCTTGAAGCAAAGAAACCTTGAGTTTAAGGGGTTAAATAGTAGAGGTGTGTGCTTGAGCTAGAGGTTGAAGAAAACAATGGAGGTGTGTGCTTATTTCCAGGACAAAGGGTAAGATTTGGTTATGATGGAAGCAATACAAAGATGAGAGCTTTTCCTTATTCATATTAGGAATTATAATCCTTAATCATTTCCCACCTGCCACAAGGGCCAATAAAAAGCTTTCCCTTAGATAAAGGAATGCTTAAACTATGAATTTCCACTTCCCAAAATTGGATAGCAATTATCAAGATGTCATATTTCTAACATTTCAGATGGTTAACATCACGTGGGATGACATCCAAAGTGGTGGCTCAGCCCCAAACTCTCAATCCTTTCAATTTGGACACTAAAACAGATTTTAACAAAGGCCCATATCGATACACCTATAATCGTATAGATATGGTTGGCTTAAGTTAGGTAAGTTTATTGGGCATCAGTTAGACCGTACCGATACAAGTCTTACTGTATCGATAAGCCTAGCAAATTTTCTGACTTTAAACATTCTAGTAAGGTCCCTACTGAACATTAGACTTAAATAAGGTTCATTATCAATGAAACTAATCCACAAAGTCAATAACAACGCAGGCTTCTCGGTGTAGGGTTTCCAATCGCCGAAACCCTATTCTGACTAGGCCAAACCCTCCCTAAAGAAAAATTCATCCTCGAATTTTTACCTGAGTTAGTGTCGAGGCATTTCTCTTTTCCCTTGCCTCTCATATGGTACATCCATGTATAAGCTTTAGATTCAGGTTTGTGTGATGCTTTGGATAAACCTCCAGACCTTCCGAAGGATCCTTGCGTTGTTCCCTTGCCTCGAAAGGATTGAGGAGGGTATGAATTGGCCAATGCAGAAGTAGGCTTGATAGTGTTATTAGGACAATCATAATGAGATGTCCCATCTCACCACAAAAGAAACAAGCTCCAAACTTCTTACGACATTGCCCTTTAGGATGCCTGTGACAACAAAAGTTACAAACTGGAAACTTCGTTTCTTGCTTAGAGTCGTCAATACTCTCAATGGGATTAACATAGGGAAAGAACTGAGTAACAGCTTGTGGCTTAGCAAGATATTCGTACAGGGAAGGCCGTGAATATACATTATGTTTCAAATCATGGTGCTTCCCTTTCTTGAAGGAATTTGAAGAATAAGATTCATCTTGGTGCATCATTTATGACTTGTTTGACCCACTGACCCTCTGAGTCTTTTGAGCATATTTTGTAGCTTTGACCCGATTCACAAGGTTTTGGAAATCGGTTATGCACAAGGCTGTGAATATAGGACGTAGTTCATCGTTTAACCTGTTGATGAACATCTTACACTTTTCTTCTTTCTTGATATACTCGGCCCCGTACCAATAGTACTTGCAAAAATCATGAATGTACTGCTCCACGGGTCGTTCTCCTTGCTTTAGGTGAAGAAAGATATCACGCCTCTCAGCAAGGTAATATTCACTGATATTTTTCTTTCAAAATTCACGAAGGAAGAACTCCCAACTCACAGCCTCTTCAGGGACTGTAAGAATCGTAGTCTCCCACCAATACAATGCTTGATCTACTAATAGTGATAGAGCACATTCAAGCTTGTGTTCATCAGAGCACTGTAGCTGCTTAGTCAGAATTCGTAGAGTATTGTCTAGCTAATACTCAACAATTTTAGTGTTATCATTATTTCGCCCAGTAAAATAGTAAGCCCAATATTGGGGTAACTTATCAATCAGAGCTCAGATACTTGGGATATATGGTTTAAGGATTTTCTCAGCCTTCATTGAGGTCATAAACACTTTGAACATGCCAGCCATGTTCTTATAACATTCGACTTGAGCAACTTGCACCTCGGGCTCAAGATTTTGAGCTGGAGGATTCTTCGAAATCGGAGGATCCCTCCTTCTAACTTCCTCACCATGCGTGGAGGAGTCAGCAATGTGCTCGTCTATTCGAGCTTGATTAGCATTAGACATCTATAAATAAAGAGATCGGATTAGCCGATAATTCACAATATACAGTAAAATAACTCATAGGTGAAAAAGTAACACAATAATCAATACAATAAGCTTCGGTTTAGTCTAGAACCGACTAAACTCTAACTCTGATACCATAAATGTAACACCTTCTTCCCGGCTTGGTTAAAAACCAAGTCGAAGAATGCTACCGGTGAACGATACGATGGTGCGATAAATTTTCAACAATGCATAACACTTGATCATTATTATACCTTTCCAACATTACCAAATATAACTATTAGCTCAATTTATCCCATATGGAACAATAATTCATTAATTAGGACTAATTTATAACTTTTACGAGTTCTAGGGACTAACTATAAATATGATAATTTAGGGGTCCTTTTTTGTAATTAACAATAACAAATTGAAATTCAATGCAAAGCCAGGATTCTCATAAATTTTCATGGCATTTTGATAATATTTACCCATTCAATTGAACTATACAATATTTAGTACCATTATGTAAACTATTTAAAACCATATTCAACGCCTTTTAACAGAATTAACAACCCCGTATCGATACATATAGACCTGTACCAATACGCGCTGACCACAATTGACCTGTTTCAATACGCCCTAAGGCTGTATCGATACAGTTTATTTCCCAGACTTACTACCCAAGTCTGTATCGATACACCCCTTTTGGAGTATCTATACGGTCTGTTTTACCAAGTCCAATTATGCATGGCCATATCGATACAACGTGTCCTTTGTCGATATGCTTGTCCTGTAATGACAAATTTTAACTAGTTTTTATTCGATTTGACCTACCAACCGATGTCCAAAAGTAATGAAACTTTACCAACAAGTTTATAACCACTTAATCTACTAACACGCCAACTTTCATGTCAATACGAATTCATTTACTGGGCTTTCACCTTTTTAAGTCAGTTATGCCATTTTGACCATTTTAACCAACATTAACATACCATTTAGGCCCTCTAAAGCCAATACAAAACATAGCCAATATACACATACCATAATGACCATAATCAACTAGTTTAACTACTTTGACACCATTCTAAGAGTTCATAAGGACAAAACATATTACTTTAAGCTTGTGGTGACTTGCCGAACTTCCAACTAGCTCCGATCTCGATCCGATGTACTTTTCTAACCTCAAATGTGGAAGATGAATGCATTGGACTTACATAGTCTAAGTGAGGTAGCCATAACCATGAATGAGCATGGTGTGCAATCCAACATGCTTCGATAGCAATTCTAGCCATGCTAAAAAAAGGCATAGAATTCAACATGGCATAGTTATCATGATCAACATACAACGTGACATCAATAATCATCGTAAGAACAATAATCATAACATGTCAAATATTTCATATCAATGATCAATAACAATACTCAATGGTTTCCATATATCGATTTCACGGTATATGAATACACGAATTCCACATCCGCACCAATATCAATAATGGTTTAGTCATATTCCCTCCGTTGCACCAATTTGACCAATACACATCAACATCCCTCCGCTGTACCACAATAAAGTTTGTAGCCTATACATGTACCAATGAGCTCATGATTCTATGGCATGCTAATTGTATCCAATACTCTCAAATCCAATGTTCGATAATCAATGATTCAATATCAATGCATTAATAACAATGGTTCAATAGCAATGATTCATACCAATAAATCAATAGCAATGATTCAATAACGACGTTTCAATAGGGCAATCCAATAGCAATAGGTGTATACCAATGTTTCAATAGCAATATGCAATACTCAATGTCCAATACTCAATACTCCATGTAACAATGATTCAATGATTTCAATGATAATAACAATAATGCTTCGGACATGAATCCAATGCAATACTTACCCATACTTACCAATATGGCCTTTCGATAATGTTTTATGCAAAATTCCTTCAATGCAATGATTAGCGATACAATAAGCAATAATCAATGATTCCAGATGGCACCTAGCCAACTCTAGAGACCCTGACTACACTCACCTTGAATTCTTAAGCTACTACAGCTCTCAGATCGTAATTCCCTTTTTCTTAACGTTTGTTAAAGACGATGGATTAGCTTCCTCCAACTCTTAAGAAAGAGTGGTTTGATTTGAGAAATTGATACAATTAATATAACAATATTGATATTTGTTTCTAAGCTTAGAATAACTATTAGCTATAGAATAGATTCGTATATTGAAACTTGAGAAACAAAGGTTTGACTTGAGAACTATAACTTGAAATTAGACATTCAATAATCCATGGAATCAATAATAGATTGAGGGTTTCTACTTACCCAACCGATAGCTATACAATGAAACTCTTGAAGCAAAGAAAGCTTGAGTTTAAGGGGTTCAATAGGAGAGGTGTGTGCTTGAGCTAGAGGTTGAAGACAACAGTGGAGGTGTGTGCTTATTTCCAAGATAAAGGGTGGGATTTGGTTACGGTGAAAGCAATACAAAGATCAGAGCTTTTCCTTATTCATTTGATGAACTATAATCCTTAATCATTTCCAGCCTCGCAAAAGGGCCAATGAAATTCTTTCCCTTAGGCAAAGGAAACTTAAACTATGAATATCCACTTCCCAAAATTGGATAGCAAGTATCAAGATGTCCTTGTAGACTCTCTAGAAGAAGTGTGTTATGAATGCTAGCAAAAGGGCAAAATGTATGTATTAGTAAATTAGTGCCAAGAGTTTTTTGCGTGCAAGTAATACAATAGTTAAGTTGAGTATCGATCCCACAAAGATTGACTTGGAATTCGATCGTTTGATTGTTACTTGCCTTGAAAGAAAAGATGTTTGTTTTGAAAGTTTGTTTTGGAAGTACTTTAATAAGAAAAGAAATAAAAGTGAAGTAAAGACATTGGCAAGGAAGATCTTTTAATGAGTGATGAGCGTTGGCAGGGAATGCCTGGTTTCTATGCTTTTCATGTCTTGTTATCCTTTAATGTTAACATGTCTTGTCATTATTTGCCCAGTAGATTCAAAATTAGAAAAGCCTCTCTCGATGGTCATTGCCCTAAGTCGATCAAATAAAAAAACCCTATATCTCTATAGTGTATGTTTTTAAATAAACTAATTTGATTAAGAACCAATATATACTCCTAAGGGATAGATATCACTCCCGAAGTAAGTTCATCTACTTGAATGGCTTCTCTCGAAGCTTCTCCCATTAGTATTCAACAACTCAATCATTGCCATCAAGTTTGTTAAGATATTGAGGAGCAATAAACCAACAGCACCAGCTCTCGCTTGGCAAAGTATTTAGGAAAAATTCAAGTATTCCAAATAGAAAAACTTTGTCGAAACAGATTTATCATTAAAGAAACTGAAGGTTAAAATCAACGTTTAAACAAAACATCCTCCACCAACTATGAAATTAGTTCATGGTGAGGGATTTAACCAACAAAACCATAACTGTTTTTGAATACATCACCATTAAAATAAAATCATAAACACTTAAAATAAGAGAATGGGCGAGAGGGATCTCTCGATGCATCCCTCAAATCCATGATCTCGGCTAAGTGGTTGAACCACCTTCCTCGGTGTAGCTGATTGTCACTCGTTGCACTCTAACTCCTCACTCCGATCACTCCTCACTCGAGGGTTTTACCCCCATGATCTTACACCCTTTGATCTTCTCCATTGGTCTTTAACTAGGAGTCCAAGAAAGGCTATGATAAGCTTCTCATTTGAATTTTAAATGATGAAGGGATAAGAGATGAGATCTTATTTGAATTTGAATTAAAGTTGATCAGGTTAGGGCTAATGTCATACTATCGAAGCTGCCTTGGTATCCAAGCTTGGCTTGTCATTGCCAACATAACTTGTCACCACCTTATTTGCTATTTTCTCGGAGATTGATCTATTTGCGATCTTTTAGGAGCCTGATCTTATCCTTTTTTAGTGGTTCAACATGCATCTATTCTAAATGACCTTAAAATTGCATGGCAACTGAAATTAAACATGAAATGTATGGCATAAATGTGAGGAAATGCACACCCCCAAACCTAAGATGTGCATTGTTCACAATGCATGAAACAACACATATATAAAAAAATTAAAACAGAAAAATAAAATGCATGATCATGTGAATGCAATGTAATGGATTGTAAATGAGTTTAAGAAGAAGATGACTCCCCCTCGAAGACTTCTTCTCTTGTGACTCGGGTCTTTCTTTTCACAAATGTCCCACGATCAAGGGGTCATTCGTTTTCTTCCTTTCATACTTAGTTTTGAAGCGGCAGTGGAGGTTCCAACATCCTCCTTTGGCTTGGCAGGTTCAACTGGTGTTTTAACTGTGGTTTCCTCTAGTTCAGATGAGGAATTTGTACTGGTAGAATCAACTTGGACTGGAGATAGGGGAACTGTGGCATCAGATGCTTGACTGGCTGGATTGGCTAGCATAACAGGACTAGCATTTCCACTGGCAGCAGGCTCGACAGGAAAAATAGGGAATGCTGGTACAAAATCATGGGATAATTTTTCCAAAACTTCCATGATTATAGCATCCCTTTCCTTTGTGTAGTGCCTCACATTAACATTGAATTCCTCGAATGTCTCAGGATTTTGGAGGATGATCTCCTAGCGGTGATAAATTTGGGATAGCATTGCTAGCGAACTTGCTGGTGTTGGGAAATGCCGGTACACGCCAAGGCGCAGCAAAAAAATATCTAGCGTAATCCACCAGTGATCCATGTACAAGGGATGAATTCGGGGTGATAAAGGATGAAACGTTACCATAATAAATCTGGAATCTGGAAATCCGTAGGGAATTCGAAATAACCAAATCGAATCTGAGTCGTCACATTAATGTTCCGACCTCTACGCAGTCCACCCGAATAAAACAAACAATATTTTCTCTTCTCTATCTATTAGAGAGGTTTTTCAAAAACTAGGAATTAATGGCTACTAGATCTTATGCCTTTATATAGCATTTAAAAACCTAATTCTAATTAAATTCAGGTTCTTAAATATACAATATATTTAACCGAATATAATTAAATATGTAGAATCTATTTCTACTTTAATTAGGTTTCTTATATATATATATATATATACTTTAATAATATTTGATAATTACAATAACTTATCAAATATTAACATATATATATACGAAATTATCCATAATTACAATAATTATAACAATTTTCGTTTCTCACTAATTACGTGTACAACAAGTTTGTACACATGCTATCTAATCGATATTTATTTGTTCCAATCATAGTGTGTGACCCTTGTAGGTTCATGTAACGTTAGCAGCGATATCCAGAAGAATTCTAATATTACAAGCAATGAGTGGCATCTAGAAATACATCATTGCTGCCTAAGTTACATGAAATCGTGGTTCGATTTAACCTTTTTTCTGTGATTAACTTCTTTTATGTATTTCATCCTTTTGTCCACATATCTAGTCGGACACAAGTCATGGATTAGTCACACTTCTATAGTCCATCTAATGTTTCTTGATATCTTGAGTAGACAATTATAAACGAATAATTATGATATCCTATATCAATTTATTCAAGCATGGCCATGCATTTTCTAGTCTCACTCAATCATGTGACCTATGATATTACTCCTATTATGTAGGAGGGACAAATCCTATCTTGATCAACCATATTTCGCTACATGGATTATGACATATCCAATATCAGTCTTTATAGTGTAGTCAGTTATGACACACGTTTGACTATTGATAAGTGTTCAAAAGTACTATTTTTCTTACACTTTTTACTCATATTATTGTTAGACTTAGGCTCATATTAGTTGCATAATTAGCTATTCATGCATTAATCCATGTTTCCTTCCATCGTTGAGCTTGATTACATAACTTGGTAGTTTTTGTGGGAAAAGATTTTGCTTTGGTGTGTGTTTTGTGTATGTGCAGGCACGACCCCTAGTTCAGATATGAACTTTTTGATCCAAACAGCCTCTTTTGCAGCATTGCTTGCTACAATATACTCGGCTTCTATTGTAGAATCTGCTATTGTATCTTGTGTTGAACTTTTCCAGCTTTCAACACCTCCATTAAGGCAAAACACAAAACCCGATTACGATCAAGAATTATCCTTATTAGTTTGGAAGCTTGCGTCAGTGTAACCTTTTATACTTAGATCTTCCTTACCTCCATACATAAGGAATGTATCATTTGTTCTTCTTAAGTACTTAAGGATGTTTTTGACTGCAACCCAATGACCTTCACCAGGATATACTTGGTATCGACTTGTCATACTTAGTGCATATGATACATCCAGACGTGTACATAGCATGACATACATGATAGATCAAATGGCCTAAGCATATAGAAACTTACTCATGAGCTCTCTCTCTTGAGGTGTTGAAGGACACATTTCCTTCGAGAGCGAAATACCATGTCTCATAGGTAAGAATCCTCTTTTAGATTCTTCCATAATGAATCTTTTACGTACTTTATCTATGTTTGTATTTTGACTTAGTCCTAGAAGTCGTCTTGATCTATCTCTATAAATCTTGACTCCTAATATGTAGGTTGCTTCACCCAAGTCTTTTATAGAAAAACATTTTCCTAACTAAGTCTTTACAGACTGTAAGGTAGATATGTCATTTCCTATTATTAGTATGTCATCCACATACAATACCAAGAATGTAATAGTGCTCCCACAAGTTTTCTTGAAAACACATGGTTCATCTTCATTTTCAAATGAAACCAAACTCTTTGATTGCCTCATTAAAACGAAGATTCCAACTTCGAGATGCTTGATTCAACCCATAAATGGATCGTTGTAGCTTGCATACTTTTAGGGCATCTTTTGGATCGACAAAACCCTCAGGTTGTGTCATGTACACATCCTCATCTAATTTTCCATTATGAAAAGCGGTTTTGACATCCTTTTGCTAGATTTCATAATCATAATATGCAGCTATTGCAAGAAATATCCGGATAGATTTAAACATACCAATAGGGGAAAAGGTTTCATCATAGTCTATACCATGAATTTGACGAAATCCCTTAGCGACCAATCGCCCTTTGTATGTTTGTATATTGCCATCCATGTTGGTTGTCTTTTTGAAAACCCAGTTGCACCCTATGGGCTTAATTCCTTCGGGTGGGTCAACCAAAGTCCATACTTGGTTTATAACATGGAATCCATCTCGGATTTCATGGCTTCTGGCCATTTCTCAGAGTTTGGGCTCTCCACTGCTTCCCGATAAGTCCCAGGCTCATCTTGGTCCATGAGAAGAACATCTCCATGCAATGTGACAAGAAATCCATATCTCTCAGGCGCAGTGCGTTCTCTCATAGACCTTCACAGTGGTTGTGTTTCAAGAACGATTGGATGTTCCTTAACTATTTGTGGAACTTGTTGTTGTTCAATCTATGGTTCAGTGATCTGTAATTGATCTTGAATTTCCTCAAGTTCAATATTTCTCCCACTTCCTTTTCTAAAAATAAATTCTCTTTCGAGGAAGACTCATGTTCGAGCAACAAACACTTTGTTCTCAGATGGATTGAAGAAATAGTATCATTTTGTTTCTTTAGGATACCCTACAAAATTACACTTATGAGATTTATGTTCAAGTTTTGTAGACATCTGATGTTTAACATAAACTTCGCATCCCCAAATTTTCATAAAAAACATACTAGGATGTTTCCCAGTCCACATCTCATATGGTGTCTTTTAAACCAATTTAGATGGAATACAATTTAGTGTGAAAGCAGTCGTTTCTAGCATATGTCCCCAAAAAGAAGTTGGAAGATCAGCATGACTCATCATTGACCGAACCATGACTAACAATGTTTGATTTCTCCTTTCAGAGACTCTATTGTGTTGTGGAGTACCAGGAGGTGTAAGTTGTGAGACAATCCCACATTCTTTAAGAAGTTCATCAAACTCTAGGCTTAAGTATTCTCCTCCTCGATCTGATCGAAGAGCTTTGATACTCTTTCCTAATTGGTTTTGTACTTCATTCTTATATTCCTTGAACTTTTTAAGGGCTTTAGATTTATGATGCACTAGGTAAACGTACTCACATCTACTGAAGTCGTCAGTGAAAGTAATGAAGTATTGAAACCCTCCTCTGGCTTGTGTATTCATCGATCCACATACATCACTATGTATTGGACCTAATAAATCACTTGCTCATTAGTTTGTACCGTCAAACGGTGATTTGGTCATTTTTCCCATTAAGCAAGGTTCACAAAAATCTAATTGTTCGAAAACAAAAGAATCCAAAAATCCTTCTTTATAAAGTTTTAATATGCGTTTCTCACTTCTATGACCCAAGTGACAATGCCAAGATAAGTTTGATTAGAGTCATTTGTTTTTTGATCTTTTTGTATTTATGTTATATATGGAATTTTCTTGATCTAAGATATAGAGGCCATTGATTAATTGAGCCGTACCATAAAAAACATTATTGAGGGAAAAAGAACAACTCTTATTCTTAATAATAATCTCAAAACCAATCTTGTCCAAACAAGAAATTGAAATAATGTTTTAGTCAAACTAGGTACGAAATAACAATCCTCTAAATCTAAAACAAGTCCACTAGGTAATGACAAAGTATATGTTCCTATGGCTAATCCTCTCATTTTGCCAATTTTCTACTCCTTTTTAGTCCTTGTACAGAAGTACAAATGTGAGAACCACAATCGGTATCTAATACCCAAGAAGTAGATGGTAATATATTAATATCAATAACATAAATACCTGATCCGGACTGTCCATTTTCTCTTGCCTTCTTGATGTCCTCAAGATAGACAGGGCAATTTCTCTTCCAATGTCCAGCATTGTTGCAATGGAAACACTTTCCTTCTTTTGCAACTCCTCATTTGGGTTTCAATGCAGCCTTTCCTTTGTTGGGCTTTGGCTTTGCCTTAGTGTTGGGCTTTCCTTTTCTGTTATCTTTTCGGACCATCAGAATAGGTTTGCAGCCAACCTTTTTCATATTGTTCTCTGTTGTTCTTAACAGACCAAGCAACTGGGGCAACGATTTTTTAATTTCATTCATATTGAAATTAAGAACAAAATGATTAAAACTATCTGGCAACAATTGCAAGATGACATCAGTAGCCAATTCAACACTTAGAGGGAAGCCCAACTTTTCCAGGGTCTGAATATACCCTATCATTTTGAGAACATGAGTTCCCATTGGAGTTCCCTCAACCATCTTGCATCGAAACAAAGCCTTAGAGGTCTCATACCTATCTTAACGAGCTTGCCCCTCATATAATTCCTTGAGATTTTTAACCATCTCATAGGGAACCATGTCCTCATGTTGCTTATGAAGCTCAGGGGTCATGGTCGCAAGCATCAAACAACCGACATCTAGCATGTCACTTGAGTATTTTTCAAAGGCTTCCAATTCATCTTTAGAGGCATCATCTGCTGGCTTTTTAGGGACAGGTTCTTTGATGACTATTAGTTTTCGTTCTTGTTTGAGGACAATCTTCAAATTACAGAACCAGTCAAGGAAATTCAAGCCATTTGATTTGTCCTTCTCAAGGGCGGATCGCAATGATAATGTGTTTGCCATAAATCTACAACGATAAAATATGTTTTATAAGTACCTATTCATCATGTTTATAAAGTAATAACATTCCCACTATTAAAAACCCTCAAAATCGAAAAACTTGCTAAAAGTATTTCTAGTGGGTAAGGATCCATATTTCATTTTATTCTAAGTCAACTTTGGCTTTACTCCTAGAATTCAATTATTTAGGCAAGCAACACTTGCTAATTACATCTCATGTAATTCCTATATTTGATGAACAACTATTTTTCCAAAACAAGTTCATATGGTCTAATAGAAAGAATAATAATGAACAATGCACCAGGTAGGTAACTTATGTAAGAGAGGCGGTGTACTGGGCACGCTTAAATACCAAGTCTTTCAAAGAACCAATCCTATACATGCACTTTCGTATTGTTTTTCAATCACCAAAGTCCTTGAACAATCATTAGTCTTTAGGTTTCTAATCTTATTAGAACAACCTAGTTTAACCATTATTACTACCAGTGAATATCACTTGCTTATTCTTCGCGTTTAACCAGGATAGATCTAAGTATTTTGTTTTGGCAAAACCTACATAGTACCGATCGAAGTTTTAACAAGGGCTAATATTGGATGACTAATTTTAATTAAATATGGAGGGCTTTTATTTTATATTAATCTCACCATTCTATTATGATCTAATCAGTTACCATCAGGCTAAAAAAATATACATTGTATCACATACATGTAAAGAAGTAAATATAAATGCAATGATTATAGCCCTTAAAACTAAGTTGGCCCATCCCAAGCCAATGGGAGAACCAAAATTACTAAAGATAGAACTTGCTTCTCAAGCACCTAATCCACCTTTGATCGGCCCATCAGTCTGCTCCTTTGGTCCACGCTTTCTCCGTAAATATTATAATTTTTCAGAAACTCATTTTACATACGAGGGAATAAGATGAGAAGAGAATTACAATAGAAGAAAGAAAGGCACGACACACAGGCCGTATTTATATAAAACTAAAGTAAATAGGCTATTTGGGCTATAACCATGCATTTTCAAACACCGTGCATATCATCCAAAACATGCACATGTTTTATCTTGTTAATTAAGATTACCTAAATTTTTTAATTTTGACACTTCGATTACTATGAAAAAAACTCACGATTTGATAACTTTTATCAACGGATTCATGTTTTTTTGGGATTTTTCAATCTCTAAGGTTTTTCATTCTGGAACAACCATTATTCCTCTGCCAAAAACGATCTGCTATCTTAACCGTATGTTCATCATGTCAACTATTAACATATGATTATCAAAATCTTATCGCAACAAACACATGATTAACACTTAACCGTCGATCGTAAAAACTTGTTACAACAAATTAACATATTAATCATGATTGGAATCAATTTCTTTGTTTCGCACAAACATCACATACTCGTCAAAATAGAAAAAGTAAAACATGCATCTCATAAAAAACATCATCCAAGTATTTATTTCTGAGTTCGTATCGTACAAGTGACTTTGATACCACTGTTGGGAAACGCTTGTGCACCTCATGGCACAGCAGAAAAATTATCCAGCATAATCCACCAGTGATCCATGTACAACGGACGAATTCGGGGTGATAAAGGATGAAACGTTACCTTAATAAATCTGGAATCTAGAAATTCATAGGGAATTCGGAATAACCAAATCGAATCTGAGTCGTCATAATAGCGTTCTGATCTCTACGCAGTCCACCCGAATGAAACGAACAATATTTTCTCTTCTCTAACTATTAGAGAGGTTCTTCAAAAACTAGGAATTAATGGTTGCTAGACCTTATGTCTTTATATAGCATTTAAAAACCTAATTCTAATTAAATTCGAATTCTTAAATATACAATATATTTAACCGAATATAATTAAATATGTAGAATTTGATTCTACTTTAATTAGGTTTCTTTTAGAGATATATATACTTTAATAATATTTGATAATTACAATAACTTATCAAATATTAACATATATATATAAACAAAATTATCCATAATTACAATAATTATAACAATTTCGGTTTCTCACTAATTAAGTGTACAACAAGTTTGTACACATGCTATCTAATCGATATTTGTTCATTTCAATCATAGGGTGTGACCCTTGTAGGTTCGTGTAACGTTAGTAGTAATATCCAGAACAATTCTAATATTACAAGCAATGAGTGGCATCTAGCAATACATCATTGCTACCTAAGCTACATCAAATCGTGGTTCGATTTAACCTTTTTTCTGTGATTAAATTCTTTTATGTTTTTCATCCTTTTGTCCTCGTATCTAGATCGGACACAAGTCATGGATTCGTCACACTTGTATAGTCCATCTAATGTTTCTTGATATCTTGAGTAGACTATTATAAACGAAT
The DNA here is from genome assembly GCA_019671005.1 of Hibiscus mutabilis. Taxonomy (NCBI): domain Eukaryota; kingdom Viridiplantae; phylum Streptophyta; class Magnoliopsida; order Malvales; family Malvaceae; genus Hibiscus; species Hibiscus mutabilis. The sequence goes on from CM033745.1 coordinate 31,873,739, forward strand.
AATTATGATATCCTATATCAATTTATTCGAGCATGGCCATGCATTTTCTAGTCTCACTCAATAAAGTGGCCTATGATATTACTCATATTATGTAGGAGGGACAAATCCTATCTTGATCAACCATATTTCGCTACATGGATTATGACATATCCACTATTAGTCTTTATAGTGTAATCAATTACGACACATGTTTGACCGTAATAAAATATGTCACTCACAATGTTGAAATAATGATGATCTCAAGTCTGACGATCATACATGTAGTTATCACCATAAGCAATATTGTGACTGTCACATAATAATCCAAAAAACATGCTTATAGCGGGTGAGTCCAGTATGTTGTTCCCTAACACATACATTTGTATTGATTTTGACATCTCCATATCAATGACAACACTTTGTCATCAATCAACTACATATTAATCTTAATACATTATTGTTGTCCAAGCCCACAATAATTCTTGACTAAGGACATTCAAGAATAACTATATTATTCTAAGGACTTTATTATAATTTGGTTTATTTATAGATATACAAAATAAGACTGGAATAATAATAATGGCTTTATATTAATAAACAATATAAAATAAGTATGTCTTTTAAAACCATCTCATGATTGGTCTTTGGGCATAATCCAACAGCTGGCATGGTCTTTGGCACTGTGCTTTACTTTGCCTTTGGCATGGCAGATTTTGCTTTCCCTTTACCCTTGTCCTTTAGCTTAGCAGCAGCGAGATTTTCCATATGGCAGCAGTGATTGTCGTTCCCTCAATTATCTGCCCTCTTTCGTCATCAAGCCTAGGCACATCACGGAGCATGCAAATGTTAGAAATAAGAAAAGGGAAAAATAAATTGCCTTTACATCTTGCTTGACATTTATAGGTTTCCTCGATGAACATCTTGTCAATGTTGATTTTGTGCCCCTTAACGATGGAATGCAATAAAATCAATCTTTCTTACGAGATAGTCTCGTTATGAGATGTGGCATCAGATTTGCCTTCATAAAGTGGTTCCAGCCTTTCATTTGTGGCTTCAGTGCCAACATTTTCATCGTTTGGTGGCCTGTTAATGAAACTGTCCAAATCGTGCCATATTCACACAAGTCTACCAGTATTTTCTTGCATTTGGCAACATTCATGGACCCAACATAGTCATAATATTCATCCCCTATATCATTCAACACAAACATAGAGTTAATATACCCTTCATCAAAACACACACATTTACCTCTAATCATCAAGAATGGTTAATCCTTTGTCACAAGATGGGCATACAATTCTTGAACTAATGTGGCGTAGAGCTCCCCTTGTTGTTGGAAAAAGGAACTCCACTTGTTCATGTCAACTATGGCCATAAAATTGGCAGGAAATCCAATGGTGGTGTCAGTCTTGAAATCAAAATGCTTCTCATAACAAAAAGTTCTTGAAGCACAGCTTGCTTCAAATCTCTTTCGGATTTCTTCATTGAAAAACTGGTTGAATTTGATTGATGAAGAAGCCATTAAAAAGAAAAGAGCTTGGAACAGTTTGATCAACATAAGAAGAAGAGAAAATATGGATCTTGGTTTTTGCTTGATAAAATGAAGTTAAAGAGATTTTGGTTCTTTAAATCGTCTAAGGTAAGTAGAAGGTAAAGAGGTTGAGTTTTTAATGGGGTATAATAAAGGTAGCCGATTAATTGGAGATAATGATGAAAAAAAGAATAAAAAGGTTAGATTTGAAAAGGGGTTAAAGTGATAAGGATGAGGTGATAAGGTTGTAAGTGATAGGATAAGTTAAAGATTAGAATGATAAGGTGACTAGGTTAAATTTAAATTTTAACCTAATTTTTGGGAGGCTAGGGTTAAGGTTTAAAGAAAAATAATCTCTCTCATTTAATGGTCCATTTTAATCAAGCTAGAGTTAATTTTTTCTCCCAATTTTTCAGTTCGCCACATGCCAAGCTGCTTTGACATTGCACTTGAGTTGCTTAGCCTGCCAATTGATTATGCTAATAGATACCTTGGCATTGTTCCTGGCACAAACTGCTCATGTCTGGATCATAGTCGTCTCATGCCAAATCCTTCCTTGGCATTGTCCTTGAATCTGCATATACTCAAGGAAAATCTTTCAACGCGGCAAAGGAATAGTAATAAAAAATTAAAGAAATATAAACTACTAAAAATCCTGAAACCTAAAAACAAATAAAAACAACTAACCTAATATTTACAAAGATTCAAACCTACTGGTGATGTTATGTTACCTCTATTAGGAGGGTAACCTCATTGGCATTGTTTTGAGCTCCTTCCAAATAGTGCTTTAGGCACTGGCTATTTATTGGTGGATGGTAGGTTGTGGCAATCCTTTGCTTGAATAACCAACATAGAAAGCCGAAGAATTTCTTACCTTTGAGTATGCCAAATTCTTGATAGCACAATGAAAGAGAACATTTTGCCAAGACAGCTTTGAACAACCACCTTAGATAACCGAAGAATCTCTTTGTTGTCGAGGCATAGTCATCCTCATCTTGTTCCAGAATCTTCATGAAATCTTCAGTGCTAAACCGCATCATCTCTGGCATTTTTGTTGCAGCAAAATATTCATGCTTCATCTCATCACCCTCATTCATTTGGCATCCACTTTTCCTTCCAGCAACAAGCCATTTGAGCACACCTCGCTTCATGGCATCAGTCCTGACCAGAATCGATCTTCTTTGTCGCTCAAATGTTTTGCCATCACACTTTTGTTTTATGTCTATAATACCCTTAAATTATGACTTAGAATTTGTGGTGGTATTTGCCTAGAATTAAATTGAATTTAATTGTATGAGAATAATCAATTAGGGATATTATGACTCAAATTGGAATTATAAAAAGTTGAGGAGCCATACTAAAAAGGAACTTGAATGAATTTATTAAAAGGCTTAGAGATTGCATGCAAAATTTTAAGTATTGGTGGGCATGCACACATGTCATGATGTGAGATTGGCATGTGTGAACGTGGAGATAGATGGAATCAGCATTTGGGGAGATGATTGCACAAAATTTTGATATTCTTCTTCCTTCCTCACATAGCTAAAACCAAAATCAATAAAGGTGGAGTGAGAAAACTTAAATTAGGATCAATTTAGCTAAAATTAGAGCATCTCATGTGTATAAACTCTTGACAATAAGGTAATTGTTTTGTTTTCTTTTCATGCATGTGAAATTCTGCTTGATGATTCAAATTGTAAGGATGAATTTCGAATTGATTTCATGTTAGGATGATATATGTGTGAATGATTGTTTGATTTGGTGAGATTGTTTGAATGTAAGCAATGAGATGCTAGTTGGTTCAAATGGAATACATGCATGGATGTAATTGTTTGAGATTTTAGAGAATCACGTTTACATTGAAAATGTATAGGCTAAATTGAACCATATATATATATAGGTATGATTTATGTGTTTAGCTGAACATGCATGAAACTTAAAATGATTGTAGTTGGTTTCACAAAAAGGGAGATTCAAAGAAAATCACATAGGTTAAAATAGAGAATGAATCTTATATGTACAGAATCATATGTATGTCTAGTTTCATTTAAAGAAAACGGTGATCGATTTCGAGTCTTGTATTAAAAGATATGAATTTTTAATTGAATGTAGGACAGAAAAACTAGAAGCAATTTTTTGCTCTAGACAGTCTGTGTTTCGGGACTTTTAGGAATTTTCATAATTTTTTTAGATTTTATTAAATTATGTAGCTTATACCGTTAGAACCATATCCAAATCTAGTTTTTAACGGTGTAAAGAAAGATAAAATACAATGAGTATTCTGCTCTGTAGACACAAATCTTTGAAGGTAGTGCATGCTGCCAAAATTCGGGAAATAGTTGCCTAGTTTAAAAGCAAGAACAACTTGATATTGTATGAATCTTGTTATTGATTTTGTACACATATTTGTGAGTATGTGTAAGTAGGAATGGTCTTGTCATGTGAGTTGGTTATGAAACTATTAAGGTTAAACATGAAAATTGGAATTGTTTGTGTATGATTAGAGGAATTACATTGGACTGTTATGCGTGTTTATGATTGTCAAATAGGAATGTTTTGTTATAGGGAAATGTAGGCACATATATGTGTTGTCACTGAATTTTCACCAAGTTTTTTATTCTTGTTTTGTTGTATCAATATCTTAGTTTAAGTATAGTCTGTGGTTTAATAGCATGACTCTTATATGCATTGTCTACGGTTTAGTAGCTTGTTATAGCATTATAGTTAGTTAGTTTGTCTTTTCTCTTTTATACGGTTATTTGGCTTTAAGTTAGAGTTCACTCATTGTTGATTAAACAAATAGAAACATGTCATTTATGAAACAAATAGAATTTATTCAAATCCATTGTTTTTTAGTTACACAAATAAAGAGTATGGTCTATTAAATTTTAAAACCCATAGAGTCCATTAAATAAAATAATAAATAATAAACATAGAGTCCATTACACAAGGGCCTACTTGGCCCGATTATAGTTAAATTATAAAGGCCTCTTTGGCCTAGTTTCAAGGCTGAAGCCTTAAGAGCCCTAACCCTTTTGTTATGTGCGTAGCTGAAGAAGAATCGTTGGATCAATGGAGATCAGATCCAACGGTATAGAGATGACACACGAGTTGAACACAGAATCCAGCTGGAGGAAAGCAAACGACCTCCTATCCTGACCGTTATATCAAGGAGTGATCAAATGGTCCGGATTACTCCAGAAGCTAGTCACTTGGATCATCACGCGCGCGTTGCGGCCACACACCTACCCTTGCAGCTTCCAGTGGTTGTTTCGTCTCCTTTGGAAGAATTCAGGCCGGCTCATGTTGCTCCGATCATTCCCGTCGGTGGTGATGTCATCATTAGAAGATTATCAGAGACCAAAGTAAACAAAAAGATTAGAATCGGATCAAAAAAATTGGAATTAAACCTTAAAATGTTGCCTTAGCTAGAAAATAAAGTCAAGACAGAAGCAAAAAGGGAATAATCGATCCCTAAAATGGTGCCATAGCAAAGATCAAGCACTTAGAAGGGAAGAAATCAGGGATTTGTGCTTGGAATTCAAGCAATTTTGTACCTATAAAAAGTATTGTAAAATTCATGTAAACAACAATAATGGATACAATACACACATACAACACATAGAAATAGGCATTCAGATTTCCCAGAAGTTGTAAGCAAGCAAGCAAGCAATTGTAATCAAAAGTTCATCAGAGAAATAAAGCTCGTTTTGCTGGTAATTTTATTCTTTATGTTTTTAGTTTTAAAATAAAGAAAGGGATTGTTTTTTTACCTCCGTTTTTGAAGCGCCGCCACGCATGTCAGTACGGTGAAGTTCTGATGATTGAAATCTGATTCGGGGCTCGCCAGAATATGGAAAAACAGAAAAGAAAAGAGATTATTTTGATTCGAAAAAATAGTTTTTTTAAAGTAAAAAATTGTTTTTAAAGAAACGATTTGAGTTGGAGATCAAATGTTTTCTTTCTAAGTTTATTGTCGCAGCCAACGGCGGCCGACCCCAATCAATGGCGGCCGACATGACGAACAAGATCCATGGCCACCGTGGTCGAGGCGGCGTGGAAGAGAGAAAAATAGAGAGCATTTCGGGAGGGGAATGGAAAGGTTTTGATCGGATGAAACAAAAGAATTTTTTTTTATTTTTTTTGTTTATAACTTAACTTATAGAGTGATCCATGACTCGACCCAAACCCGGCTCAAAACTTGCCCCCAACTCCTTCATATCTCTTACTGTGGCTCTTGAGTTTTAAATCCTTCAAATTTAGTCCTTTTGTTTTGAAATTAAACACCAGATTTTCAATTGCTTTAGAATTAGCCCTCACATTTTGTTATTCTTTTAATTTAACCCCTAACAGAAATTTTCTTTAATCTTTTAAATTGGTTATATCTTTCTTTATTTACAAATTTATTTCTTTAATTTATTTAATTAAAGCAATTTGTTTGTTTATTTGTTTTTATATGTGTATGCTTGAAGACATAAGATTAGTGTCTTTGAATTAGATTAGAGCCTTGCATGATGAAAAACTTTCTTCATAAATAAAATAAGACACACTTAAAAACATTATAACTTTAATAGTTAAAATGAATGTAGACTTTTCTTTTGGGGTTTAATCACTAATTTGGTTTTAATCTTAAAAAAAATTCAAACACACTTAATCTTTGTTGGTTTGTTTTAAAAAGTGAAAACAAATTAATGTGGGGTCTTACCAAACGGAAATGACGGGTTAGCGCTAGGAGTGCTGGCGGTGGAGTTCATTTTTCGGGTAGTAAGTCCGTTAAAATAGATTTATATTCATTAAGGGTACAAATAAATTGAAGCTCTTGTGAGCTTGAAAATTCCAATTTTGAAAATACTTTTTCAAACCAATTTTTGGGCGTTGTGGGGGTGCTAACCCTTCCTCGCACGTAACCGACCCCCAAACCTATTTTTCTTATTTTTCATAGACCAAAACGTTATTTTGATAAATAAAACATTTTTATTAAAATAACTCTCGTTTTCAAAGTGATCCAATCACACTTTTTCAAAAAGATTGGTGGCGACTTCGTGTTTTTTCTTAAGTTTTCCAAATAACATCGAAACTCCTAAAAAAAGTTGCGACAGCTTGACGACTCCACTGGGACATTTTGTTTTTAATAAAAACAAAAGAGGGTCAGGCCCCAAATTGTTTTCAAAAAGAATGTTTTTTAAAAGAAGAAGAGGAATTTGAAAGTTCACAAATCTTTCAATCTATTTGTCCGTTTAATGAATATAACTCTATTTTATGCATTTTAAAATTGTTGCAAAAAGCTCTAAACTCGAGCTTCGTCATGTTCCTTTAAGTGAGGGGAAAACGCTTTGCTCATGTAAGAATACTGATTCTTCGTATGAGCCTAGCAAGTACCTTCGGGACTCATATGCCTCATGTCTTCGTAAGGATATTGATCCTTAGAGAAGACATAGGAAGTGAGTCCTCCTGAGTTGAACTTGGTTCGTTTAAAGCCTATAATGGGTGAGAACTAGGGGCTTTGCTACCTTTAGTGGGGGACAGCAAAGACAACTTGGGTACCTTTTAGAACCTAACCAAGTTTGAGAATATAGATCCTACCCCAATAAAGCCATACGGAAAACCTAGGGATTTGAATCTGGTTAAAATTGTTGCGGATAATCTGTGGTGACATGTCCTGGAGAGTTGGAATGTGCTACCTAGAATTACTCATGAAATTATTTTGGTCTCTTTGTGTTTTCTTAATTCTGATCTTTTTCCTTCTTGTCTTGTTGCTTTGCATATTCATTCATCCAACATCATTCCATATTCAGAAGGGGTTGATTCTCAGAAACATTTGCTCAACTTTGAAAAACTCTCAACATGGATAGAATGATCCTAAAGAGTGAAGATGAGAATGCACGAGTGTGGAATTGGTCTGAGGTTAATCAACGAACATTCGGAGACGGTCTAACAGCTAATCACGAGACAGAAACCTTGGAGTATGCCCATATTAGTGTTAAACAGAATAACATGCAAGAACTGCGAGAAATCTGGGACCGCTTTGATTATGAGACCAAGTAGTTGTTCCATGAAGCTTATGGTGATATAGCGTATCTCCTATACGTAAAGGTGGATGAGTTGTTTCTGAATGCCTTGGTTCAGTTCTGGAATCCTGGGTACTCTTGCTTTACTTTTAATGGAGAAGATATTACGCCTACGTTTGAAGAATACTTGGCTCTTTTCAATCTGCGCAAGGTGAAGAAAAACTAGGTCTATGCCAAGCCTTCTAAAAACAAAAACCCGCACTCAAGGCTCCAAGCTCTCGCTGGTATGAGTGATGGTTGGGTCAAGGGGCTGATACGGAAGAGAGGAGGAAATTTTAATTTTCATTGGTCAAGTATCCAAAATATAATTTCGGTTCATCCAGATAAAGAAAAGAGAGTGGACCTCCTGGCTATTGCAACCTACGGCCTGGTTATCTTTCCGAAGGTCTTGGGAAATATCGATATGGCGTTGTTAGAATTCTTTGAGCAACTGAGGAGAGAGGTCAACCTAGTGCCAGCCGTATTAGCTGAGACTTTCATTTCCCTGAATGCGTGCCGAAAAGTGAAAGGTGTGCGTTTTGGTGGGTATGCTCCTTTACTCCAGGTTTGGGCCCTTAGTCACTTCTGAAAGTGCTCAACATTGGCTCTGTTAAATATGTTTTCTCTGAACTTCTCTCCTCTTCGACAATTCTTGGCAAAAGAATGTCTTGTTGTTAAGAAGAATAAGTGGATTGAAATTTTCAAGGACCATCGTGACGAAGACATCAGATGGAGGGTTCATTGGATGGGTCATACTAAGGTCTTATACAAATGTGGTGATTTCAACTTCCTGATGTTGCTAGGAATTGGATGTACTCCTTTTCTAGTATCTCGTCAGTTTGGGCCTCAACAGTTCATCCCATTCACTACTAGTCTTAGCATGTCAGAATTCGAGTTCCAATGAGAGTTTAGGCAGAAGGTCAAACAATCAGTGATTCATGGAACCACTGTTATAGCATGGACTTGGAGTCAGATAGTCATTGCATGTACACCCCTAACTATGATATTTGGAGGCATACAAGAACGAATGACAGGCTAAGTCTTTAGAAGAACACTTGAAGGTAGTCCCTACAGAAGTTGACATCCTAAAAGAATAGCTGAGAAGAGCCAAGTTGGAGATAGAAGCCTTACGAGAATAGAACCAACGAGACAAGTTTGAGTCAAACCTTGATATGGAAAAACATAAAGGGGAGACAAAACAGGTAATGAAGCTATACATGGACTTAGAAAAGAAGTTTGAAATCTAGAGGGTTGATTTCCTCAAATTCCCGACCACTATTCGAAATGTGGATTTGAGAAAAACCCTAGAACAGTGGAAACAAGAAATAGAGCATACTGTGGGAAAAGAAAAAGATCGTGGAAATCAGGAGATTGAGAGATACAAACGAGTACTTGCTGAAGAAAAAAAGAAGGGAAAACAAGCAATTGAAAATGGGAACAGCAAATGAGCTCACGAGAAGGAAAAGGAAAACATGGCTATTTGGAAAAGGAAAGCCCAAGACAACAAGAATCGTTTGTTTGAACTTCAGGTAGCATATGATGAAGTATGTATAGAGTTGAGGCAGAGCCTAAACTTTGTTGCTGAATTGCAAGACAAGTTGAATGGCCCGAACCAGTCTCTCCAAAGGTTGCAAAATTATCACACTTACACAGAACTCCAGGCAGCTTAAATGAGAATGACTCCCTAAGAGAGCAAGTGGAAGAAATGGACGATATCATTCAGGAGTACATAATGAAGATTTTGGTCCTTGAAGATACAACTGATAGAGGAAATGACTATTGGTTTACTCGTCTCTTAGACAATGCATGAAGATTCCAAGAACGAGATGAATTCGATAGGACTGTCATGACCCAGGTACAGGATGTGGCTCGACACGTGATGATGCTGGCCACTAAAGCTACAGCCCCACGTCAGTATTTTAAGCCAACAAGGGAAGTAGGACCAAGACTCATGTGGCTTATTGAAGAAGTCAAGGAATTAGGAGTTCGTGCTGAGAAATATTTGTAAAAAAATTGAAATTTCTTGTAATAAGGACCTTTCGTATTCAATAAAGAGTTGTTTCTTGAGCAAATATTTCATGGAATTAACGACTTTTTTCTTGCATTCATGCATCTGCTTGCACCTTTTGTGTGCCTTGTTGCTTTTCGTTATGTTTTTGCATGCATTCATAACATGATAAGAATCTAACTTTAATAAAAAAAATATGATAGAAATTCAAAATAGCAAAAACAACTCACAAATATAGAACTCAATACCAAGTCAGAGCGATAGAAGACAGAGTAGCAACCCTGGAAACCAACCACAAAAGAACCCAGGACCGATTAGATAAGTTGGAAACTGACTTAAATCAAGAAATGAAGCTAGTACACTGAAAGACAGTCAGCTCGATTGCGGCAATGTTGGGATTCAAGGACCCAAATGCAGCAAAAATTGGAGAGGAAACCAATTCACTACCTTGATTCGAGGGAATGACTTTCACTCATCCTGGAATACAAAAGGAAGCTTCAACACCAAAGGCTAAGCTGACTCCCCACTTTGCTGAGTCCTCTATCAGAAACGAGTTTAAGGCCAATACAGATAGAGCTCACAACTATGAAGCACCTGACCTCGATGAAATTGTTGACAAGGCAAAAGCTGAGAAAAAGTGGGATGACCATTATGAGAAGTTGGAAGGAATGATCAAGTCATTTCAGGAAGGAAGTATACATGGTGGCATAGATGCCAAAGACCTAAGCCTGGTAACAGACTTAGTGGTACCTCCGAAATTTAAGATCCCAAACTTTGAGAAGTACAATGGAACCACATGTCCTTCAACACATCTAACCATGTATTGTAGGAAGATGTCAATGTATCTAGATAATGAAAAGCTGCTCATTCATAGCTTTCAGGACAGCCTAGTAGGGTCAGTTGGGCGCTGGTACATACAGTTAAGTCGAGTCAACATTATATCATGGAAAAGTTTATCTAGGGCTTTTAGTGAGCAATACAAACACGTCTCAGACATGATTCCAACCCGATTGGTCCTACAAGGGATGGAACAAAAACATCATGAGAGTTTCCGCCAATACGCCCAAAGATGGAGGGATGTAGCTACTCAAGTTCAGCCACCGTTGCTAGAGAATGAAATTACACTGATGTTCATGGAGACATTGAAGGGCTCTTTTTATGACCGCATGATAAATCATGCAACTAAAAGCTTTGCAGACATGTTGATGAATGGAGAGCTGATTATGGCAGCTATGAAAATGTAAAGTTGGATAGTGGAGAAGCAAATAAACCTTATAAAATGAGGGAAAATAAAGTCAATGCAACTAATGTTTACAACCCCAGTTATTCGAAAGGAGTGGTTTTCAATAAACATATTGTTTCAACTCTAGCACCTGTTGTGGTAAGTACACCAAAGGAAGAACGAAGATATCAAGGGAACTCTAAGCCATACTTCCCGCCTATCCCTGTGACTTATGCAAAATTGTTTGCTAAATTGGTCAAGTCTCATATGGTACTGCCACGCCATGTTCCTCCTTTCTCACCACCGTATCCCACGTGGTACGACGAGAAGGCACAATGCGATTACCATGCAAGTGTTAGGGGGCATACCATTGAGAACTGTACTACGTTTAAAAGAATGGTGGATGATTTAAGGAAATCATGCATGTTATCATTCAACACATTTGAAGAGAAAGGAAACCCCTTGCCAAACCACCATAAGTCAGGAGTGAATGCGGTCATTGAGGATGAGGACAAGATGATTAAGGAAAATGTTGTTGAGGTCAAAGCGCCCATGAAGTGGGTATGGGCCCAAATGGTAGCAATTGGGATGTTGGAAGGAGAAGCCCATAAATTAAAGGTTGAAGATGGGTTGTATTGCGAGTACCACAAGATAGAAGGTCATGGGATTGAATGTTTCTTAGAGTTTAAGCAATTGGTCCAAGATAAAATGGATGAAAAAGAGCTTGAGTTCTTTGAGAAAGAAAACAAAGAGTGTATCTTGGATGTTTTTGCATCAGATGAGTCATCCTCCAAGATAGATTATTCTAGAATTAAGCCTTTTGTTATCAAGACCAAGGCAAAAGTTAATGAACATACGAGGGGTATAATCTCGGGACTTATAATTAAGGCACCAGCCCCATCTCCATACAAGGACAGCAAACAGGTCCCATGGAACTACGCTTTCACGGTGGCGACCTCAGAAGGATCACTTGTTGAAGAAAAAGTAAAGGACGAACTAGTCAATGAAGTGAGTCATTTCACGAGGAGGGGAATGCTCTATTCCCAGCCAATAGCAGAAGATAGAGATGTAGCGCAAAGAAAGGCTACTACTGAAGAGCCTTAAAAAGAAGATGATAGAGATTTCTTCAAAGAAAAGTCACCAGTGTACCATGAGCCAGTGAAGGAATCAGAGGCTCAAGAATTCTTGAAAATTCTTAAACATAGTGAATATAGCATGGTGGAGAAACTCCACAAGCTCCCAGCTCGTATCTCTATGTTATCTTTGTTGTTAAGTTCTGAGGGCCACCGTGAGGCTTTGTTGAAAATTCTGAACCGGACGTTCCTATCAAAAGAGATCACAACTGATAAGATGGACATGCTGGTTTGTAATATTGTTGTTAACAACTTCATCTCATTCAATAATGAGGAAATACCAGAGGAAGGAAGGGGATCATGCAAAGCTCTACATATCTCCACAAGATGCATGGGATATATGCTACTAGGCATCCTTATTGATAATGGGTAAGCCCTGAATGTTCTGCCATTAGCAACACTGAAGAAGTTGCCTATAGATAGCTCTCATATGAGAGCATATCAAAATACGGTAAGAGCATTTGACGGAACGCAGAAAGATGTGCCCTTGCAGATTGGACCATCAACCTTTGAAGTAGAATTTGTAGTTATGGATATTAGGCCCAATTACAGCTGCTTGCTTGGGCGTCCTTGGATCCACACAGTAGGAGTGGTCCCATCTACCTTACATCAGAAGTTGAAATTTTTGATTGACGGCCAATTGATAACTGTAGGTGCAGAGGAAGAAATCATTGCATCAGAAACTACTGATGCACCCTTTATCGAGATTGATGAGGGTGCACTCGAGTGTCACTTTAGGACATTAGAGCTAGTTAATGTGACCTTTGTTACCGAAGGGAGTGAGGTGCCTGAGGCAGAACTATCCAGCTGTGCAAGGATGCAAGTTAAATAAACTCTTGGAAAAGAAGTTGAGGTTGGGAAAGGATTTGGGAAAAGACACCAAGGGAGGTTGTATCCTGTGGTAATCCCAGCAAAGAAAGATCGATTTGGCTTGGCATTCAAACCCACCAAATGGCAAATAAGAGCTGAAATTAGAAAGCACCAAGAGAGAAGAAAGGGATGACCAAAAGGATAGGAAATTGAGTGGGAGCCAATGTCATTTCCGCCTTTGAGCCATAGCTTTAGATTTGGAGGCCTGTTGGACCCAGATGCCCGAGTCGATGAGGAGGAGAAAAGAAAGAATGAACTGTATGAGGCATTTGAGAAGTTGAGCATTAATATTGTAATGGATGAGGAAGAAGAGAACAAATACTTGTCCAAGATTTGCCCATGCTCTGAACTTGACAACTGGACTGCCGAAGAAATTCATGTAGTCTTTAAGATAGTTTCAAAGTAATTCTCAAAACCCACCATTTTGCCTTTAGACCCAAGGGAAATTAGGGATCTTATGTAAAGGGTCTATTTCAAAATTTATAATTTAAATTTCAATAAAGATGTATTCTCTTTCTTACAACAAATATTGTGTGGCAAACTCTTCTCATAAATAAAACTTAAAATAAAAACTAAAAAACAAATAATTCCAATCATCCCATTCATCTCTTTTCTTTGCATATATCCCTATTCCTTTTCTTTGCAGGTCTTCAGATATCAATGACCTAAATAACTTTCAGTCCGACACTGAAGTTGATTTTGAATTACCTTTATGCTTAGAGGAAGTCAATGATGTTGATAATGAAGAAGAATACGATTTGCCCAGAGATCTGCTCAGAATGGTAGAATGAGAGGAAAAATAGATCCTACCTTACAAAGAGGAGCTAGAAATACTAAATCTTGGCACTAACGAAGAAAGGCGTGAGGTAAAGATTGGCACCACCATTACAACCAATAATCGACGAAGCCTGATTGAGCTTTTGAAAGAATTCAAAGATATCTTCGCCTGGTCATATCAAGACATGACAGGTCTCAACATTGACATCGTTTTACATTAGCTTCCTATAAAATTGGGATACGAACCTGTGAAGCAAAAGCTCAGGAGGATGAAAGCAGAGATGCTTCTAAAAATCAGAGATGAGGTGAAGAAGCAGTTTGACATAGGATTTTTAAAGGTAGCTAAGTATCCAGAATAGGTGGCCAACATCGTCCTAGTTCCCAAGAAGGATGGAAAAGTACGTATGTGCGTTAACTATAGGGATCTCAATAGAGCAAGCCCTAAAGACAATTTCCTGTTACCGCACATAGACACATTAGTAGATAACATAGCTGGGTATTCCCTTTTCTCTTTCATGGATGGGTTTTCCAAATACAACCAGATTAAAATGTTCCCAGAAGATATGGAAAAGACCACCTTCATAACACTTTAGGGAACATTTTGTTATAAAGTAATGCCCATAGGTCTAAAGAATGCAGGGGCAACTTACCAAAGATCCATGGTCACTCTTTTCCATGACATGATGCATCAGGAGATAGAAGTATACTTATATGATATGATCGCTAAATCCCGATCTGAAGAGGAGCATTTGGTGAATTTAAAGAAACTCTTTCAAAGGCTGAGGAAGTTCCAGCTAAAGCTTAACCCAAACAAGTGCACATTTAGGGTCACATTAGGAAAATTATTAGGCTTTGTGGTGAGTAGAAGAGGAATGAGATTGATCCGGACAAGATTAAGGCCATACAAAAGCTCCCACCACCTTAAACACAGAAGGAGGTTTGGGGTTTCCTAGGAAGGTTAAATTACATCGGCCGTTTTATCTCCTAGTTAACTGATAAGTGTGATCCAATGTTCAGACTACTTAGAAACAATAACCTAGGAATATGGAATGAAGGATGTCAGGCAGCTTTAGAAAATATCAAAGAGCAATTAACTAATCCTCCTTTGTTAGTACCACCAGTTCCCGGTAAGCCATTGATTCTATACTTGACAGTATATGAAAACTCTATGGGTTGTGTGTTGGGCCAACATGGTGAAACTAGAAAGAAGGAAAGGGCAATATATTACCTGAGTAAGAAGTTCACTGATTGTGAAACCAGATATTCTTCAACTGAAAAACTATGATGTGTTTTTGTATGGGTAGCTAAAAGGCTCAGGCAATATATGTTATATCACACGACATTGCTAATTTCGAAACTAGATCCTTTAAAGTTCATGATAGAATCTTTAGCCTTATCGAAAAGATTAGCACGTTGGCAGATGTTACTATCAGAGTCTTATATCCAATATGTAAGCCAGAAAGTAATAAAGGGGAGTGACATAGCTGACTTTTGGCAAGTCGTGCTTGTGAAGACTATGAGGCACTGAATTTTAATTTCCCCGATGAAGACCTGATGTGTATTTTGGAAGATAGCGAAGACCCCACGGAATCATGGGTCTTGAACTTCGATGGTGCAGCAAATGCTTTAGGACGCGACATTGGGGCTGTTTTGGTTTCACCGGAGGGAGATTGCCACTCTTTCACAAGTCATTTATATTTCTTCTGCACCAATAATATGGCAGAATATGAGGCTTGCATATTAGGTCTAAGAGAGGCCATTAAGAGGAAAACCCAAACCTTGAAGTTCTTTGGAGACTCGACATTTATTATCTATCAAATACGAGGTGAATGGGAGACAAAAGATGTGAAGTTGGTGGAATACCACAAGTTGGTCCTTGAACTAATCAGGGAATTTTATGAGAGCACTTTCAAATATCTCCCTAGGGAAGAAAACCA
The DNA here is from genome assembly GCA_019671005.1 of Hibiscus mutabilis. Taxonomy (NCBI): domain Eukaryota; kingdom Viridiplantae; phylum Streptophyta; class Magnoliopsida; order Malvales; family Malvaceae; genus Hibiscus; species Hibiscus mutabilis. The sequence goes on from CM033745.1 coordinate 31,889,243, forward strand.
GATGGCTGATGCCTTGGCCACCCTAGCAGCCATGTTTAAAGCAAGTGAAGGTTCAAAGATGATGCCCATCAAATTACAGATGTCAGATTCCCTAGCTCATTGTTATGATGCGGAAGAGGAAACAGATGGTTTGCCATGGTACCATGACATCTTGCAATATGTAAAATTTTGGCAATACCCACCACAGGATACAGAGAATGAAAGGAAAATGGCATCAGGGTATGTCTTTGATAGGGAAATCTTGTATAAGAGAAGTTGAGATCAGATACTTCTAAGATGTATATATGCAAAAGAAGCACATTTGATTTTGGAAGAGGTTCACGAGGGAGTTTGTGGAATCCACCCTAGTGGCTTCACCATGGCTAGAAGGATCATGCGCTTTGGGTATTATTGGTCAACCATGGAAGGTGATTGTATCAATTACTCTCGTAAATGCCGTAAGTGTCAAATATATGCTGATAAGGTTCATACACCTCCTCAATCTCTCTATGTCATGTCATCTCCTTGGCCTTTTTCCATGCGGGGCATCGATGTCATTAGTATGATTCATACAAAGGCATCAAATGGGCATCGTTTTATCTTGATAGCCGTTGACTACTTCATAAAGTGGGTGGAAGCAGCCTCGTATGCAAACATCACCAGGACTATGGTTTGAAAATTCCTAAAAAAGGGAATTATTTGTCAGTACGGTTTACCTAAAAGTATCATTACCGATAATGCCTTCAATCTGAATAACAGGATGATAACTGGAGTCTGTGAGCAGTTTAACATCAAGCACCATAATTCAGTGGTATATCGCCCAAAGATGAACGGGGCAGTTGAGGCTGCAAATAAGAACATTAAGAAGGTAGTTGCAAAAATGGTTGATATTTATAAGGACTGGCATGAGAAGCTACCTTTTGCCTTATATGCCCATCGAACTACAATAAGAACTTCTACTGGGGCAACACCCTTTTCATTGGTGTATGGAGTGGAAGTTGTACTACCAATTAAAGTTGAGATGTCATATCTCCATGTCTTAATGGAGACAAAGTTGGAAGAAGTAGAATAGGTTCAGGCGAAATATGACCAGTTGAATTTAATTGAGGAGAAAAGGCTGAAAGCATTGTGTCATGGGCAGATGTACCAAAGAAATGTGATAAGCGCACATGAGAAGAAAGTTCGACCGAGAAAATTCCAAGAAGGTGATTTGGTATTAAAGAAAAAGTTACCAATCCAAAGCGATTCCCGAGGGAAATGGGCACCAAATTGGGAGGGACCTTACGTTGTAACAAAGGTTTTCTCAGGTGGGGCGTTAATTATGGCTGAAATGGATGGACATGAACTTCATAGCTTGATAAACTCATATTTAGTCAAAAAGTATTATGTTTGAAGAAGAAGAAAAAAAGAGAAAAAAAAAGAGAAAAAAAGGAAAGAAAAAAAAGGAGTTCAAAATGCAAACTCGTAAAAGGCATTTTGAAACCAAAGGAGGACTTGAGTTGAAAACCCACAAAGGGTGGCTTAGGTAGTTGATAACTAGGGAAATTCTCTCAGGAACATGACACAGATGAGTTGTATACCTTCTCACATTATCACCATTTTCGAAGTCTGCTCGGCATGGCTAACATTCAGGTCATCTCACGGCGTTTTGACAAGAGGAGTTTTGGTCATTGATATTTAAATATTTGTAACTTCTTTTCTGTTTGCCACAATATTAATAAAATTTCCTTTCTTCAGCCTTCCTTTCTTTGCTTAGACCATCTCTTTTTTCGTATAAGCATCTTGCATTGAAATGAGAATTAATAAATTTGACATCACTTAAAACATACAAAAGATTTTTGGGCATTACTTTGAAATTTGTTTTAAAGGGTGTTGGAACTATGAGGCATCACGTGGTCAAGTTTTGGAGCTTAGGGCATAAAAAGAAGTAAACACATGAAGACGTTCAAGGTGGAAATAGGTTTTGCTGCAAAGATTTCCATGCAAGCAATTCAAAGACCTCTGCGGAGACAAGAATCAAAGAGTCCTCAAGAAGCGTTGAAGGCAACATGTTGCAAAACAGAGATGCTTACAAAAGATAGTATGTTTCTACAACAATGAGAACAATTTTATAGACATTGGAGGAAATAAGTAAGGATATTGGGTGCTTTCATTTAAGACCACCCAAGAAGGCCTCTAACTGAATATTGATGACAACATAATCTCTCTTCCATGATAATAAGAACAATTTTACAGACATTGGGAGAACAGTAGGATTCAATGAGCCTTGTCACTGAACATTGATGTATCAACTACAATGACAATTTGTCAAAAGCCAAAAGAGTGTTAAAGAATATGATGATAAAGTCAATCTTTCCATCCAGAGGGAAAGATAATTGGACTGAGTGAACAAATATGCAGGGATCAAATGAAGCAAAGAGAATAATGGCGCTGAACCCATGATATAGCCTGGTGGTGTTTTGGTGAACCCCAATCTCACCCAAATTGAGGAATGCATTCTATAGTCCCAGAAGTTAAGAGTGGGCAATAGTGAAGATTTCTTTCCAAAGAATAGTCGGTGGAATTTTAACAACAAGAAATTGGAGAAGCCAACTATGATTGAAAGATGGGTGGTTGCATACTTTTCTGCTCATTGTGATCCTAGTAGATACTGTAAAAAGTTTATTCAGTGAAACGAACTCATATCAGATCTCTATTTGAGGAGATGGGATACAATAGACACTTACCATCTGTTGTCAGAGTTGAGAAAATGTTTGAGATGATATGACCCAAGAAATCTAATTCTGATAAAAGGATTATAAAAAGCAAAAGTGACATGCATTCATGACAAGGCATCCCGAGGGGCATGTTCATCATAGTCATAGCATTTATTTGAATTTTGACAGATAGAACCCGCTTATCCATTCAAGCATAAGGAGGATGGAACCTTTTTCAAAACGCGCATATCCGTTCAGGCATCAGGAGAATAGAACCCGCTTATCTATTCGAGCATAAGGATTATAAAACTCACTTATCCATCAAAGCATAAGGAGGATGGAACCTTTTTTAGTCTGCTTATCTATCCAAGCATGAGGAGGGTAGAACTCGCTAATCTATTCGAGCGTAAGGAGAATAGAACCTATTTATCCATTCGAGCATAAGGAGAATGGAACACCTTCTTTAAGTTTACTTATCTATCCGAGCATGAGGAGGATAGAACCAGCCTATCTATTCAGGCTTGAGGAAAATAGAACCCGCCTATCTATTCAGGCATGAGGAGAATATAACTTGCCTATCCGTTTGGGCATAAGGAGAATGGAACCTGCGTATCTATTCAAGCATAAGGAGGATAGAAGCCGCATATCCGTTCGGGAGTTTGGAGAATAGAATTTGCTTATCTATTCAAGCATGAGGAGAATAGAACCCGTCTATCCATTTGGGCATTTGGATAATGGAATTCGCCTATTGGTTTAGGCATTGACGGTTTGCTGATTGCTGAAATTCAGTGTCCTTTTGTTCTTTGGTCTATTCTTGTTGCATCTAAATGACCAAAAAGGGGCAGCTGTTGTCACTGAATTTTCACCAAGTTTTTTTTTCTTGTTTTGTTGTATCAATATCTTAGTTTAAGTATAGTCTATGGTTTAATAGCATGACTCTTATATGCATTGTGTATGGTTTAGTAGCTTGGTATAGCATTATAGTTAGTTAGTTTGTTTTTTCTCATTTATACGGTTATTTGGCTTTAAGTTAGAGTTCATTGCATTGTTGATTAACCAAATAGAAACATGTCATTTATGAAACAAATAGAATTTATTCAGATCCATTATTTTTTCTAGTTACACAAATAAAGAGTTTGGTCCATTAAATTTTAAAACCCATAAAGTCCATTACAGAAAAATAATAAATAATAAACATAGAGTCCATTATACAAGGGCCTGCTTGGCCCGATTATAGTTAAATTACAAAGGTTCGTTTGGCCTAGTTTCAAGGCTAAAGCCCTAAGAGCCCTAACCCTTTTGTTATGTGCGCAGCTGAAGAAGAACCGTTGAATCAATGGAGATCAGATCCAACGGTATAGAGATGATACACGAGTTGAACACGGAATCCAGCTAGAGGAAAGCAAACGACCTTCTATCCTGACCGTTAGATCAATGAGTGATCAAACGGTCTGGATTGCTCTAGAATCTAGTCACTTGGATCATCACGCGCGCGTGGCGGCCACGTACCTGTCCTTTCAGCTTCTAGTGGTTGTTTCGTCTCCTTTGGCAGAATTCAGGCCGGCTCACGTTGCTCCGATCGCTCCCACCAATGGTGATGTCACCATTTGAAGATTACCATAGACCAAAGTAAATAAAAAGATTAGAACCGGATCAAGTGAATTGGAATTAAACCCTAAAATGGTGCCTTAGCTAGAAAATAAGATCAAGACAAGCAAAAAGGGAATAATCGATCCCTAAAATGGCAGCCGACGCCAATCAATGGCAGCCGGCACGACGAACAAGATCCATGGCCACTGTGGTCGAGGCAGCGTGGAAGGGAGAAAAAGAAAGAGCATTTCAGGAGGGGAAGGGAAAGGTTTTGACTGGCTGAAACAAATGAAATTTTTATTTTTTTGTTTATAACTTAACTTATATAGTGATCCATGACCTGACCCACGCCCAACTCTTTCAAATCTCATACCGTGGCTCTTGAGTTTTAAATCCTACAAATTTAGTCCTTTGTTTTGAAATTAAACACCAGATTTTCAATTGCTTTATAATTAGCCCTCACATTTTGTTTTTCTTTTAATTTAACCCCTAACAGAAATTTTCTTTAATCTTTTAAATTGGTTATCCATTTCTTTATTTACAAATTTATTTCTTTTATTTATTTAATTAAAGCAATTTGTTTGTTTGTTTTTTATATGTGTATGCTTGAAGACATAAGATTAGGGTCTTTGAATTAGATTAGAGCCTTGCATGATAAAAAACTTTCTTCATAAATAAAATAAGACACACTTAAAAACATTATAACTTTAATAGTTAAAATGAATGTACACTTTTCTTTTAGGGTTTAATCAGCAATTTGGTTTTAATCTTAAAAAACTTAAAACACACTTAATCTTTGTTGGTTTGTTTTAAAAAGTGAAAACAAATTAATGTGGTGTCTTACCAAACGTAAATGATGGGTTAGCACCAAGAGTGCTGGCGGTGATTGGAGTTCATTTTCTGGGCGGTAAGGCCGTTAAAATAGATTTATATTCATTAAGCGGACAAATAAACTGAAGCTCTTGTGAACTTGCAAATTCCAATTTTGAAAATACTTTTTGAAACCAATTAGGTATCAATTTTTGGGCATTGTGAGGGTGCTAACCCTTCCCCGCACGTAACCGACCCCCGAACCTATTTTCTTGTTTTTCATAGACCAAAACGTTATTTTTGATAAATAAAACGTTTTATTAAAATAACTCTTGTTTTAAAAGTGATCCAATCACACTTTTTTAAAAAGTTTGGTGGTGACTCCGTGTATTTTTTAAGTTTTCCAAATAACGTCGAAACTCCTAAAAAAGGGTTGCGACAATATGCTGCCCTGATTGTATATGTGTGATTATGGACTATTTTGGAGGAGTGATCATGTATACAAGTATAGATAAAATGGTTTCATGAGTATGTATGCAATCCCTTAAAAGAATCGTATTAACTTGGAATTGATAATTCGTTATTTTTAATTAGAGGATCATTCTATGATGATGGAGGGAGTGTCGGCATGAGGGCTAGGGAAAGAATTGGATACGTAGCAGTATATGAGTAAGGATTTAGGTATCCTGTAATGTTAGGATAGGGGTGAGTGTAGCTTTGAAGTCTTGGGATAGGCTTACTACCTTCCCGAGCATGTTTAATTATTTTAAGTCTATTGTTTTATCATCAAATTAAACTATGGAAAATGTAAGCTCGGATTTGAGGTATGCAATTTAATATAAATTATGCATGCATGTGCATACTTGATAATGACCTTGTTACTCTAATATCCGAATAAAGAAATGAATGAATGGAGAGTACATGAATCAAATGCATGTTTGGTATGGAAGAACATAAGAATTGTCATATGACATAATGAATACAATGAAAACTATGTATGACTTAACATATGAAAAGTTAGTTATAAGGCCTTGAAAGTAAGTGTAACCTAGATTAGGGACAATCTTAAGGCTATCCCAAACTCTTTAAAATATAAAAATCAATAAGAATTGTTGTTGTTATGCTTATGTATATGGAGTTCGAATGTATGCTAGATAAGGTAAGTGTCTTGAGGTATGTATGATTTAGCTAAGTTGATTATTCAAGTTACACTTACATTGCTTTTTTAGATTGAAAATGAATGTGATTTTGGATCGAACAAAATAATGATTTATAGCTTACACTACCTCTTGATTGAATGGATAATAAATTATATTAACAAGCCCTGATTCGAGTTAGTTTAGACACAATTGGCATGCCATAGAGTCCATCGAGCTTGCTAGTTGGACTACGGTCCTCGACAACGGTCCCTTGTTGTTAAAGATCAAATGATCTATTGGTACTAGTGGTACCCTTGTTCAATAAAGAAATAGATTCGGTACTTGTGTACCCTTGTTTTGGTACTTTGTGTACCCTTGTTGTTATTACTTGTTTTGGATTTGAGTGTCCAGTTAACTTGTCAATCAAGGCTAAAGTTAAATTAAAATTCATAATAATGATTCTTGAGAATATGAATGGAAATTTTGGACTATGTTCCCTTGATGATTGATGGATTATGATCCCTTGATAAAGGTTGGACTATGTGTCCCTAGCAAAGGTTCGATCTATGTTCTAATTGTGATGACAATTGGATAAACATGAGTAGTTTTCATCGTTCAAAGCTTATTTGATTTGGAATTGGTTTCGGTCAAGCTTGTATATGATGGACTGTTATATTTCCATACTTGTTCGATTCTTTATGTAAACATATATATATGGTTTTCTTTAATTAGCTAGGTTGTTCAAGCCTATAACTACATTTAATTAACTTAATAGTGAAGGGTTTAAAAGGATTCCCCTAAAACCTTAAAGTATAATAATAACTTGCAAGATAAGTATAAACATTTATGCGATTCTTGTAATTTTTCCTTAAGAAAGTCATAAGTCATAATTGAAATGTACAAATGCATACATTTGTATATTAGAAGGAATGAAACTGCTTGGTAATGAAATTGTGTATATGAAGAATGGTTCCGTTTTTATAGAAATAAGTAAATGAAAGAGTGGGATTAATATTGATCATTCTATGCTAGTGCCAAAAATAGGGAATGAGATGGACTGTATCCATGATATGCTTGGTGTTTAAAGACATGCAACTTAAAGCTAGGATAACTTATGTGATAAGTAAAATCAATTTAAGAAATATCGTGTTTAAGAAGAATGGTATACGTACAAACTAATGTAATGAATTCCATAAAAGAAATCTTGTGAGATAAGTAACCAACGTTAGTAATGCTTGAGCATAATTGGGATAAGAATTAGAAACATACTCCAAATCTTGTGGCTATGGTATCTAGTATTTAATAAAGTCCAGTTACGAAGCATGAACCTAATGAGTCTCGTAGTAAGGCTTGTTCAAACCTTAGGGCTTTGAATGGTTGGTTTCGAAAAAGATTGTTAGGTTTTAGTCTTATAGTAAAATTTGTATTTGAGCTAAAGGGAAATTATAAGTAACTTCTAAGACAAAGATCTATGCTTAATCTATTGTTTGGCTCATTGTTTAAAGGACTAGAAATAAATAAGCTATGATAGTTACTTACTCAGTAAGTAAGTTGTATCTTTAATAATATGGCGTGTCTCTTGAGTAATCGGACATACATCGATAAAATTATCTTATAACTTGTAACTTATTCATGAGCCTAATGATTGTCTTGTTTGAATACAACTAAGATTATCGAATGATATTGTAATTATGAGTTTGTGTTCCTATATGCTTGATGACTGGTTTGACGAATGGATAAGGTTGATATCCTCTATGATAAGATTAATTATGGTCATACTAAAAAGAGATAGATAACTTGAGTAAATAGCAATGTTTCTCATTGATTATACTTTGGGGCCTTTAACTGGCAGAATAACTACGTCCTATTGGAATACTGGGTGAAAATGCATGTGCTATGTTGTTTAAATGCTTGCATGAAGTTTTGTGAATAACCTCTAATAAAGAATAAGCTAATTTATTTCTTGGTGCTTGATAAATTGCGCAATAAGCAGTACTTAAAATAAGTTTAAAGTATTATTAAATGGAATAAAGAATATTATCATTGAAAGTCTTGTAGTTAAAAGAAAAGGGGAGTAATCTACTCAAAAGGGTGACTTGATTAGTTCAATCTATTATTAAAGTTGTATTCGAGCCCCTCAAGTAAATGCATTGAAAGTGATCAAATCCGTTACATACCTAGATCCGTTAACACTAAGAATAGAATGGAAATTTACTTAAAAAGAATTGAATCCTGATTTGATTACCGAGCTACCTCACTAAGCAATTGCTTATCAATATATTTTTTCATCACATTTCAGGTGGTGGAGTCTTAGGTTGCTCTCGAGCTAGACACGATCACCGTGAAGTATCGTGTGGCTCGAATTAACCTTCTTAGAACTCTTAGAATGGTGGCACATGACTATTACATAGGCTTTATGCATTATAAGCATCATTAATCACATGTGTATTTATAAGATGCTCTTAGGAGCAATCTAAGCTGTAAAAAGGGGCCTCTATATATTTATTATTTGATTGCTTGATGTTTGAGTAGTTTAGTCTACATGCCTATGTGAATGCCTGATAGATATGTTATGATTAGTTCGATGCTCGTAAAATAGCTATCATTAATAGCTTGAAGATATAGTATGATTGATGTTTGGTTAAGTTATTACTTGTGGTATTGTGAATATTGGTTAAATTGGTTTAGTTTGAAAAGGGGTTATGCGCATGGTAAGATAGTACGTTCAAGAAAATGGATTTCTAATGGACATAAGAAAAAGGTTTAGGTACTTAGTTATCTGATGTTTACCAATGTGTGGTCATTCTAGAATAATAACTGATAAGGTTGTGTACCCCTAATCGGTTGAGTGAGGATTCAAAATATAGCACCTAACAAATTAAATTATGTTAGAATGTGCACTGACATTTATAAGTTAAACATGGATATCATGCTTATACGTCAAGGCTACTTACTCAGTGATCTCTATCGAATCTATATTAATTCATGCATGGTGGTTAGTTAATTGGAGTTTAGTATCGTTAAAAGCTACAAATAAAATTGTTAGAGGGAAAAAGGTGCAAGTGTGTATTGCCGATTTTGTTCATCTCCAAGCCAAACATGTCCAACCAATCTCACATTCATTTAGGACATAATGTCCCAAAACATAAATTTTGAACATAATAAGTAACTTTGTTTCTTGGTGTCTCACTTCACAGAACAATATGCAAACTGCCAAATTATACTGTGTACACTAACACTACGCCTGAAACCAGCATTGTACAAAAAAATGCAACTACCATTTATATATTATAGCTTCGAAAATTCATTATAGTTTGACAAAAGCCGAAGACCAAAGTAGGCATTCAGATGAAAAAGTACTTAATAACAAAAGTCTAAAATTCTAAATTGTGAAATGACAAACGCACGATTTGTCCTACTTTCATACAAAACCATTATATTTGAACGTGTTGCATTCTTTTTCGGAAACTTTCAGAGAAGTAAAGCAAAGTATCAAACAGAGCCTCAAAAAATTAGTAACTACGAATGAAAGTTAGCTTACTTGGATAACTTCTATATTAATTGTAGTAGTAATCCCCAAAAATTTCGCAATCTCAGCCAAATCTGCAGATTTTAACAATTTTCCCCAAACCAAACAAAAAAAAGTAAAAACACACCCCGCTCCCAAAATGAAAAAAAAAATAACAAAAAAGAAAGATAAATTCAGGAGATAATGAATTCTACATTGGATTCTAGAAGTTTCTTCATCACGATCTATAGCATCCCCTTGCAAATTTTGTTGTGAAAACGGTGACTTATCCCCTAACAGCCTGAACTCAACCCAATTTAGAATACCAATTAAAGAAAAATCTCAATTCCAAAAAAGAAACAAAAAGAACTAAGCGTTGAAATTGAAATTACCAAAAAAAAGAGCCATTCAAGAAGAGCGTATCGTTCCATGCCGGCAAAGAGAAGAGACTGAGCTGAGGCATTGGCTCGAGGGTAATTTAACGTGGATAATTTTCTTTGAATTTTTCCTTCATTTGCTTTGCTGTCATTCTTTTTTTATTTTCTGTTTCTTAAGCTCGGTACTATGGGAATCGGAATATGAAAATTTTGTCAAGAGAGATTTAGACTGTAAGCTGGAGCTAAAATGAGTCAATCATGCACAAATTCTTGTTTGGTTGGTAAAAATTTATATAACACTTTAAGTTATATAATATAAAAATTGTATAATTATATAAATTTTTATTTAAAATAAAATCTACATAAATTATTATCTGATTGATAAGAATTTTTTAAAAAATAAAAATTATATATGGCCGCATTTTAGCTGCAACCTTACCTTAAAATTTCCCTAAATTGAAGACTTATTTGGTAACATGGTTAAATATAACCGCTTTCTGATAATCTCAAACTTGCATCCACAAAGCCCAAATTTTTGTTATAACACTAGGCATCTACATTATCAATATATTAAAATCAAATATGCTTGAACCCACTTGATCCACTATATGGAACTTAGCGACTAAATTTAAGCAAACACAAAATGGATATCTACAAAGGAATAAAAGATGGTCGTTAGCCACTTAGTTTTATTCTTTAGTATTTCAAATTGGGCTTAAGGGCTACTTTTGCCCCTGCAGTAGTCTCAATTTATCGATTTCGCTCCTATAGTATTTGCGCATCAATTTGACCCCTGAAGTAGTCGAATTGCATCACCGTTTGCCCATTGACTAACACTCTAACCTTAATTTCTAAATCTCAAACCCTAAATTCTAAACTCTAATTGAAAATTTATCAATCTAAAGTGACTATGAAACATAAAAGTATTCATAAACTCTAAACGATGATGCAATTTGACTACTTTATGGGCCAAATTGATGCAAAAATATCATAGAGGTGAAATTGATAAATTGAGACTACTACAGGGGCAAAAGTAGCCTTAGGCCTTCAAAATATTTTAAAGTCTCACTTTTTCTAATAGGCAAAGTCATTAACTGTCAAACAATAAATGAAGAGTTTTGAGGTAAATTCAAAGTCATTAATTTTACAAGATTGTTAGATTGTTTAAAAAGTTTAATGTCACAATAGTTTTCTATTTTTATATTGTAAAATTTATAGTTTGTTTAACTTTAACTTTGATTTTTTCAACACCCCTAAATATTTTAGTAAGAAAATTAATTAAAGCTAAAAAAATGATGAGATAAATGAAAATTGAGGTTTTTGCAATCAAAGGGTGTTAAACCCATGACCATTGGAATATTTTGCTTGAAGCTTAACCATCTAAGGTAAGGTCATTCTTAGTTTTAGTCTGCACCGAGTTAATGTAAACCATTGTATATATAGTCTAAACCAATATTAAATAAAAGTCTGAACCCCTCAACTACCCCCATTATTACCCATTTCAAATCTAAGGAAATATCCAGATTCTCCCCCAAACCCTTTCATCTACACTCACTGGTCCTTCTCTGATCTTTGTCATTTCCCAACCATGGCCATCACTGCCACTACCATCGGAAGCACCATCGCCCCCTGACCCAGCACCATCCTTCATTCGTGGCGAGCAGTCGCCGTTCATTGTGGAGATCAGTTTGGAAGATCGTTGAACCCATCTCATTCCCCACCATTCCGTTCGAGCTCCGGCCACCCATATCCATCGATTTATGGTTTACACTGCCACCACATTTTTTTCTTCATCGTCCGGTGAGCAAAACCCTTCCGACCATGCTCCCTCATCGTTCTTCGTTGATGTGAAATGATAGAAAACCTGTTCATGAAATGTTGGAGTTCCTCGTCGTTGTCGTGCTCCGTGAATGTCACTACCATCACCGGTGTCCTCATCATCGCCTCGTGAGTCAAGTCCTGCCCTCCGATCATCATTTATGTTCATCGTTGATGAGAAATAATGACGAGATCATTCGACTTCACTCTTGAGGGTTGATACACCTCCGTCGCCTCCTCTATTGATTTGGTATTGAGCCTTCGATGTACGTCACCGAAGAACCACTAGCGGTAGAGTGTGGTAAACCCTAAGCTATTGTTGCAAGGGTAATAGGTTTTGGGCCATGCTATGTGGGATGTGTATGATCCCAAATCTGTGAAGTCTATATGTGTGTGACCCATTTCTGAAGCCTAAGTCTGCCTGGCCCAAAAGCTGTCCAAACATTTAATCGAGAGTCTAGTCTACATGAACCCAAGAATTATGGCTCAAGCTAGAACCGGACTAAACCCAAACTCGATTCGGCCTAACCTCTTGACCTGAATCAGATCCAAATATGTCAACCCAACATGAACCAACTTTAACTCATTGTCTCGGGGGTTGACCCGACTTGAGTTAACTTTTCTGAAAACTCCAATAATAAGTTTTTTGACATCTTGAGTTTATTTTCGAGGCCAGTTTCACCAAATTCGAACCTGGGATATTGTATTTGAGTCAAGAATGATCAACTGGAGTATCAAGGGGTCGCCTGATGTAGCTCGGAGTTGAGGTAATACTTTACTACCTATTGCATGCTTTATAGAACTCGTTGGTAAATTGGTTAATGCATGAATGGATATGTTTGTTTATGTGTTTATCGTGGAATATTTTAAAGTTGACTTGATTTCAATAAAGGGAAGTAAATTGGTTAAGACCTGAATGACTCGAATAAGAATTTGATGGCTGGTAAGTAATCCAAGTTTAATGAATAATTGATAAAGCAATTAACTTCGAAACTTCAAGTCGAATTATTCTTGTTAAAAGATTTAATTTCTAAGATACTTGGATATGAAACGATGAAAATGCCCTTAAGTTTTATAAAGGACCTGAATGCCCCTAATAGTATAAATGATTTAGGAAATCATGTTTGACTTGATAAAACTCATGATTCACCTGTTAAATTCCCAATCTAGTTGGGAATGCCTAGTTTCCCTTATTTCTAAATAAACGTCTCAAAATTGTTTTCCTGGAAATTGTCTAAATGATTGAATTGACTAAAATGATGAACATACCCATGAGCTCCAAAATGACTAAATTACCCTCATGACTGGAATAAGTGAATTACCTTTGATAAATCTTAGGAACACCAATAAAGCTTAAATGAGTGAAATGCCCTTAAGGGTTATGAAGCTTAACCCATGTACGTCAATCACTCTTGATATTAATCTTAATATCAGAAGATTTCTGCACGTAATATATGTTCGACTACTCAGTGGTAAGTCTTGTGGTGATTATGAAGGTGTTCGTTCAACTATACGATACAATCAGTATTAGGAAATGAATACACGTGAGGTGCATATATCTGAATCCTACATGATCCTGGTAGATCAATTCCTGAATACCTGGGTGGAGCTGTTAGTTATCGAACCCCGTTTATTAGGGATCTCATTTCTGAAACCAGTTTGAATTTGTCAAAAGTTCAATGTCCTCTTTCCGGTAATTACCAAGTGCCTCTGAGAATTTAATTGGACAATCTAGTGTATCCATGTGCATATAAGTATTCTCTCTATTTTGAAACCAAAATTGTCTCTCTGATTTGAAGAACGATTTATATATGTCTAGAAGTATACCTTATTGTCTAAATTGATAGCATGCTCTCTGGTTTCTGCTATACTAAAAACACATGTCTAATTCTTGTTCTATTGATTACTATTATTACTGCCTAAATTGTTTTTCTAGGGTACGTGGGATATGATATGAAGTCTTTGTAGGTCCAACCCTAACCAGGCTGGCAATTCCTAATATATTAGGTTCCTACGCTTCTGCTAGGGTGATTCCTGTTGCATTAGGTTCCTATGCTTTAGCTAGGGTGATTCCTACTCTACTAGGTTCCTATGCTTCAGCTAGGGTGATTCCTACTCTACTAGGTTCCTATGCTTCAGCTAGGGTGATTCCTAATATTAGGTTCTAATGCTTCGGCTAGGGTGATTCCTACTATACTAGGTTTCTATGCTTCGGCTAGGGTGATTCCTATTGTATTAGGCTCCTACGCTTCAGCTAGGTGATTCCTATTGTATTAGGTTCCTACTCTTTGGCTAGGTGATTCCTATTGTACTAGGTTCTTATGCTTCGGCTAGAGTGATTCCTACTAGACCTAAGGCATCCCCTTAGATCAGCACCTACGCCCAACGTGCTTGAGTTAAAGCCTTTATAGATGCAGTTCTAGGGAACTGCTTACTGCAGTTTGGTTGGAGGGTAGTTAGGTGATTAAAAATAAAACTTCTCTATCATTTTAAAAATCTACCCTGCTGAATTAATTTGTCGAAGTCTAAAAATCTTTGTATGCTTTCAATCTGCACTTAATGGAACAAACTAAACTACCTAGTTCAACTTCCTTAATCCATCACTCTTCTGATTCTTCGGTCTATAGGCTTCTCGCCTAATACTCGAGTGATCGAATAAGGAACAACTCTATTACCTTTAGATATAATGTTTTATTGAAATATCGAATCGTAATTGGAACCTTTTTTTGCCCGGAATACCATGACAACATTATGCTTTGCCATATACTTGCTTGTGCCTTTAGCATCTCTTGGTAGTGTTTTATTACTAAGTTTTTTCAAGCTCATGCTGTTATTTACCATCGCATGTTAAAAGATTGAACACAGTGCAGTTATCAACTTTAGTATGGGAGTTCTTTCGGTACTACTTACAGAGTACGGTACATGTGTAATTAGGGGTTATGTATGTCACGTCTTGTTTTATATTTGAGTATGAAACTCATTTTATAACGTGTACTTATGAACATTGTCATGTTACATGAATAATTTTTGAACTTATATTTTTAATTCAAAATTTGTTTTATGGTTTTAAATGGTTTGACAATTTTTTTTTTGAAATTTTAAAGTGGGTTGCTTCGGTGACCCAAATGTGAAACCTCGGATCAGATAACCCGTATCAGTCTGGGTGTTATATTTTTCTTGAACCCACTTGATAAGAAGTCTAGATCCGCCACTGTCAACAGGTCCAGTCCTCATTATTATTGCATCTCAATGATCTTAGGCAACGTGATTGGATCGTCATACTGTAGCATGTCTCGCGTGATGAAAATAAGGTGTCGAACTTTCTAGCTAAGACAACTCTCACAGGTAGCATTGAGACCATCCAGCTTGGTTTTCCTCCCGCCAGGAGTTGGATCTCTGTTGCGTGAGAATGTGGGGGGCTAGGGTACAGTTTATCTGAGCTTTTGCTTTTCGTCCTTGTTGCGTAGGGAGGGTTTAATTTGAGTTGTTATGCTTTGTTGGTTTGGTTCACTACATGTTTTGTTTATCATGGTTATCTCGTAGGTAACTATTATTGTGTGTATTATTTTCCTTCAACTACATTTAAGAGTCTTTTTTGTAATTTGAGTTTTTTTCGAGGTGAGTTTTTTTCTGTAACTATTATCAATGGTTTATCTCTATTTATCGTGTGTAGTATTTTCCCGTAGGTTTTTTAGTAGTTTTAACTACTAAACTGATCATCTGAAAGAATTAATGTTGCCATATCAACGGGTGGTTCATCAAAAAGAATTTGCTCAACGGATATTTGTGATCTTTGTACACTCGAAAGAACAATATTTTTTTCATATTGCATTATATTTTATATACAAATAAATACAATACTTATGAAAATTATTTAAAAATATAAGATAAATATATTAATTATATTCATAACATGTTAAATATTTTTTTGGCATAATTTAGATAGTGTAATGAATATAATTCTATGAACTTTCTTGTAAATATTTTCAGTTAATATTGAAGTTAAACGTCTTAAAAAATATATCACAAACCAAATATTGTCATTTACATTTCAGCCAATTAACCAAACAATCTAATTGAACATTACTAATAATGTGTCGAGTGATGTTTTTCTTTGATAATCTTATTCTTAAATATAATCTTACATTTCATACATCAAGACTCGTTACTAATTAACTATAATTATGATCATTTTATTATGCTAGATTTGAAATTTGAAATTATTTCTTTGTTGGTTTGATATAATTAGTTATTTCTATTTTATAATATTATTAGTTAATCAAAATAATGGCCATAGTTGACATAAATTTTTATTCTTTAACAGGTAATTTTTTAGAGAAAAAAAAACTATATCAATTTATTGTTCTGATTAGGTAATAGAGATATTTATATTTTTATATAAATATCAGGATTCGAATTCACACAAAATAAAACAACATGAACATTCCTAATTTGAAAAATAAAAAATATAAATTTAAAATTTACAGGACCAAAACTGTAATTTGCCCAGAATAAAACACCCTTAATCTCAGGGAGCCACAAACTCTCACCGGCGGCGTAGCGGGTTGGCTTCAATAAGATATGGAGAAACCGAGAAACTTATAGAATTTTTTAAACTTATGAGGGGTAGGTCTGATGTGCGGCAGGTTAAAATGCGGCTACTATAGGGCGGCACTTGTTTTCACAGTTACTAGTTACCAACCAATTCAAACAGGTTTTGGTTAACATTTTCAGTTGGCTAATGAAATGTTGTACCCATAAACTAGTTTTTTCTAACATTTTAGGTGCCGAGTTAATTGTTTCCCTTTGAACTTAGAAAGTGGAGTATGTTCATAATATTTTAGGTTCCCAAACCACTCAAACTTCTTTTCGGTAACATTTTAGGTGGTGAATAAAATGTTTCAGTCAACTTAAAGTTCAATATCTCGGTAATAATTTAGGTTCCCTAATACCAAACTGAATGTAGGTAACATTTTAGGTGCCAATCCCAAAAGTGAATTTCATTAACATTTTAGAGTCACACTGAATGGTGGGTAACATTTTAGGTGTCGATCCCGAAATAGAATTTTATTAACATTTTACGGTCTGAACCCTAAACTAATTTTCACTAACATTTTGGATTCAGAACACAAAACTGATTTTCGGTAACATTATAGGTTCGAACCCTAAACTCGTTGCCTATAACATTTGAAGTGTTAAACCTCAAACTAATTTTTCAGTAACATTTTAGGTGTCGAACCTGAAACATTTTAAGTGTCAAACCCTAAATTGAATTTCATTAACATTTTACGGTCTGAACCCCAAACTAATTATCGGCAAAATTTTAGGTGTCAAACCCCAAACTTATTATCGGTAATATTTTAGTGCTAAACCCAAACTGAATATCGGTAACATTTTAGGTGTCAAACCCCAAAGTGATTATTAGTAACATTTTAGGTGCCGAACCCAAAACTGATTATCAAAAACATTTTAGGTGTCGAACCCTAGTTTTACCCTTACAAATCTTCTATCAATACTTCTACACTTTACCATATTTTGCAAAAATTCTCATTTAAATTTTTATTGCAAGATTTTTTGAAACCGTTTTCTTTTTAGGAACATACCTCTACACTTGTTCAATAAAAACATCAAAAAGGATGATTTGTTTGAGTTAATTTCCACGGAGGTTAGCAAATCAGCAAAGATGAAATTGTCTTCATTGGAAGCCAAAATCCATGTTGATGAGCTCAGCCCTAAAGCTCAATGCATGCTAAAGATATGTAATGCAAGCGACCTTCACAAGGTGTTAGTTCATCAAGAATCCCAAAAAGTTCTCCACCTTTCGTAGAAGAAGACGCTGTTTGTGTACGTAATTTCAGGATGCGATATGAGAATGAACAGATAATTGAGGAATTGAACGTCACATCTGATATATCTATAGATTACGGCAACAAACAAACTTTTCTTCCATTCATATTAATTTAACTAAGCTAGCTTAGTAGCAATGAACCATGTATCAAATTTCATATTATACTTTTTAATCTAATCACATTTTGTGTTTGTGTTGGTGATCATATTTCTCAACAAGGGTATTGAAGGTACATGAAATCCAAACAAAAGCAAGGCTATTTAAAAAAAACTAAGGTTTCCATAAATACCTTCGATGCCTGCAGATTCAAATTAAACTGAATTGGATGAGGAGATGGTGTATTGAAGGTTTGATTGGTTAAAGGATAAAGTTATTGGAAGTAATGGAGGAATCGAATCGGTTCGCACAACTGAGCGAGAGAAGAAAAAGGGCATTAATTTTTTGTTGTGACATTCCAGCTTTGATATATATACTCCACGTTAAGTAGGGGAACTAGGTCATAGGTTTCGCTACTTTTAATGGGAAAAAAGTGGGAACGACAACCGGAAAAGTTATATTCTTGAAGTTTAAAACCAAAAAATTGAGAATTCAAAGTTCAAATATTTTTAAAGTATCAAAACCTAGATACCAGTTCCGAGAGTTATAGCAAGCACTACATCATAAGACATTTAATCAGTATCGAAACGTACAGATGAAATTCCAAAACTTATGAAATAATTTTTATGCAGAATGGCCAAATTTATTACTCCAACAAAAATGTTGAATAAAAGTTAGAATAAATGTTTCAACTACCATCCCAAGGCAGGTACTACTATCTTCAAAACATGTTTATGTCCTCTTAATCCCCTTCCCATTGAAGAAGTTATTTATCTTGAAGCTCATAAACCTTTTTTCCAGCAGCAACTGTCTTAAGAAGGTAAGCAAGTCCATAATAAGCAATTTTTTGTACTTTTATGCAACTTAATTCCATGTAATGTTTCAGTTATTTCATATTCATTTACTTAGGTGGAAGAATATACTCATCATGGAAGTTCCGAGTACAATAGGTGATGTTAAAGTAGGAGGAGATAGCGTGGAAAGTTTGAATAAAATCATTGGCATGACATTAGCATCACTGGAAGAAGCATGTGAATTTTATGAGGAATGCGCAAATCAAAATGGATTTAGTGTACGTCGTGGAATAAATCGGGTTAGAAATAGAAATAAATACCAACAAGAGATTTGTTGTTCAAAACAAGGGCAAAGGAAATCAAAAATAGATGAGGCGAAATGTTCACGCACTCCACGTTTACATAAAAGGACCAGTTGCAAGGCTAGAGTAGTGGTTCATGCAAAAGCTCCGGATAGATGGGTAATAAAATTGTCTAATAACGAACATAAACATGAACTTTGTCCACCATTCATGGCACCCTTTGTTCGCATCGATCTGTGATGGATGCGATATTGTAGAGGCTTCAACATTGCAAAATGTCGGTGTTGGAACATAAAAAATTATGAAATTCTTCATGTAACAGTCTGGTGGTTATCAAAATGCTGGTTTTACTAAGAAAGACCTATACAATGCCCTCCACAAAATAAAAGCCAATAAAGTTATTGATGGGGATGTGAATGTCGTACTAGGTTACTTTGACGCGAAGAAAGAGATAGATCCCAATTTTTTCATGCAAATCTCAGTCGACGATTTGGATTGTTTGCGTAATCTATTTTGGGCTTATTCAACTTTTAGAGCTGACTACGCCATATTCGGTGATGTGATTGCATTTGACACCACCTACGAGGGTAATGCATACGGTCGGCCTCGTATACCCATTGTTGGTGTAAATCACCACCATTAAAAAATTGTGTTTGTTGTTGTTGTCCTTGTGGATGAGACCGCAGACACATTCAATGGGTCTTAAATGCTTTTGCAAAAGCTATGCTGAAGAAGTCTCCACTTTTAGTTGTTACAGATAGAGATAGGCAATACAGAGGGCGACCAAAAAATGTTTTTTGGATGCTAAACATCAAATATGTTCTTGGCATCTAGCTCGCATTACATAAGAAAATATTAGGGATCGAAATTTTACAAGGAATTTAGCAGATGCTTGCATGCTTGGTGGACACCCGAGGAATTTGATGAACAATGGGAGATAACTATTGAGAAGTTTAATTTGCAAAACCATCAGTGGGTGTTGGAGAAGAGCAACACCCGACACTTATGGGCACAAGCATATATTATGGGTCATTTTTTGCAAACATGTGGTCAACCCAAAGGTGCAAATCAATAAATGCGCCTCTGGCTATTTTCCTTAAGTGCAAGAAGACATATTTGGATTTTATTCGTCCAATTGAAGATGCCATAGGTAAAATGCACTTGAACGACTTGAAATCAGATTTTACTTATTCACAGAGTAAGCCGATGCAATTGAAAAAATTGAAAGAGCTAGAAGGCCATGCATCTAAAATGTATACATGAAAAGCATATAGGACCTTCTAAGAGGAACTCATGCGTGAGACATTGTATAGTGTATCACGACATGATGACAACGGTAACGATGTTGGTCGTATTTATCTGACAAAATATAAAAAATTGGGCAAGAAATATGAAGTGCAATTTGATGTTATCACAAAACTATAACATGTTGTCATATATTTTAGACAGTCGGGTTTCCATGTAGACATCAACTACACGTGCTTAAGATCGTGGATACCACATGTATCCCAAATTCATTGATTCTAAATGGATGGACAAAGAATGCAAAGGCTGTTGCCCCATCATTTGTGGATTTCAATGTTCTTGTTGAAGCGAAACACATGGCTCGGTTCTCTTCACTTCAATCAATTGCAAATAAACTCGAGCCAAATATGAGATTCATAGATTGACGACCGAACTCAAGGCATCTTGTATGTTGAATGATTCTCATGATCAAATCAAACCACTCAAAAGAGTTTGGTACTCGTCAAGAAAGAAAGGCAAAAGTCCAGATACGGGGTCCAAAAAAGTTGGAAGTAGGCGCTATTGTTCAATTTGCAATTCGGAAGCACACAATAAAGTGACATGTCCAGAGTTGAATTTATGATTGGCAACACCATCACCCTATGTAATGATGATTTTTATGCTCCAGAGTTGAAATTTGTAGATAGTGCAATGGACAACATGCATCTGATCGACGAAAACGTTAGTCCCTATTTTATTAAATTACATGTTTGTGTGTATTCACTGGTCAATTATAACGTGTGAAACAATTTTTTGCCCTTATTAGGAGCAGGAGGAAGTATGGAGAGTGACTGTGGAGCTTCAAACAATCCCACTCAAACTACGGAAGAAGATTATAATATTTTTTGAGCATTTTGAACGGTATATAATTATATGTTGAATGATTATTATGTACGCATTTTAGTGCACACATATAATGTTTATTCGAGATAATTTTTGCATATACTAGGACAATAAATATCAGAACTCAGATTATGAATCTCGATACTGGTAAATTTGTATCGGAACTTAGAAAATAACAACTTCAAATATTTAATGGAACTATGACAATCGATGTGGAACATTCAAATATATAGTTTCGAATCGATCATTAGTGGTTCGAAACTCATAAAAACAAACCTATAATGTTATCGCTCATTCTCAGAATTTATATTGGTCATTAATTCTCCTAGTACTGAAGCTTTACTTTGTATATGATTTGTTTGCTTATTGACATGGTTGTCTTTGAATATATAATACAATAAAATAAAATATTAAAGGTCAACATAAATGTGCCATGTAAATGCCAGTAGAAATTGTCTTTTTGTTAATGCGACGATTTTCAAATGTTTGCATATACAGTTTTGAACTTTCACGTGAACCTTAAAATATACATGTTTTACTAACTATTTTAGTTTAATTTTCGCTTGGATAGTATCAGAACCCGTGTTAATTGGTTTGACACAATTTAAAATTTGTGGTTCCCGCCCCAAACAGTCTTTTCATTTCTAATATAATTGACCATAAATGTAACCCAATATTAATATTATCACCAGCCATTACTGAAACAACGCGTACAAAATTAATTTCATGGGTTAAAAAAATTGTAATTGGCGGTTAATTTAAATAATTTCAAAAGATGCATTTTCCAGTAAATAAGCAAGTGGTCTATTTATAAATAGGACTCCTTGGGGTTCTTAGCTTCATACCCTAATGAACAACTACTGTATTATTTCCTTTGTAGTGTTCATGTCTACACCATTATGTGTTGGTTGATTAGTACTATGCATAGACTTCTTTTTATAGATCCGAGAGGAATGCTGATTTTTTATTTAGGTTGTTCGTGTCGACAAACAATGGTATTTGAAAGGCTATGATTAGCCATTTTGTAGGGATGAACACCAATGGAGTATGAACCTTGCTCGCAAAAATAATATTTTTTGTTGGTGTTTCGAAGTACATCGGGACGCGACGAATGCTGATCAAATTGTCGAACCTGTGAATGAGGTGGCATTGGCCGTTTTTCCCATGTATATCATTAAGGAGGGTGATCGTTTATCAGTTGTGGGCCTGAT
This sequence comes from Hibiscus mutabilis, assembly GCA_019671005.1. Classification (NCBI taxonomy): domain Eukaryota; kingdom Viridiplantae; phylum Streptophyta; class Magnoliopsida; order Malvales; family Malvaceae; genus Hibiscus; species Hibiscus mutabilis. The sequence continues at coordinate 31,911,538 of CM033745.1, forward strand.
CGATTGCGGACACCATGACAACAAGCAATGAGTACCTGATTTTTTAGCATCTGGAATTTTTTGTTTCGTTACAAGAAATCAGTTTTAGTTTTATATGGTGAATCAGTTTTAATTTACTTTTGAGGGAGATGACATGAAAATTTTGATTTTGTTTGCCTTTTGCTACTAACATCATCAGTGTTAGTATTGAAATATTGGATCTCTGAAAAAGCTGTATCAAAAATTAAATCTTAGTAATTTGATCATTCACTTTGTATTGGAATACAACATAAGACCCAAGTTCCAGTGAGTAATGGTATAAAACACATTCCAGTGAGTAATAATCATTCCCTTTGTATTAGAAAACTGTCATTTCATTTATAATATTAAACTTGACACAAATGTCAACAACTACTCGCAAAAAGTGGTGTCGAAGTAATGCGACGAGTTTCAAACTTTGCCAGAGGGTTTCGAACATACCACTTCAAACCTAAAATGTGACATGTTTTCCTAAAGATTTCAGTTTACATTTTCCTTTAGTTGTATACGATCGTACAAATTGGACCTGACCTTGAACTTTTCATGCTCCACTTTATGTTTATTAATTATGTAATTAAATATCTAAAATGATATTATGCAACTTTAAACCTAGAGTGTACCATGTATCTTAATGTTCATGTTCCACTTTATTTTCAAGCCAAAATGCTCCGGGTATGAATCAGGTAATTAATGGGTTAATTCAGGTTCGGCTAATATCACGTTCGGTTGAACTTCAAGTCGGGTCATGCCATGGAAGGAACTTTTAGTTTTTTATTTAATTCAATCGAGTCCCAATTTAGGTTACAATTGAAATTGGAGCTCTAGTTTTAGAAATCTTATATTGACTTATAATTTGTATTGTTTGAACTAAATTAAAAAATTAAAGGCTTTGGACTAAATTAAAAAAAGTTAGAAATAATATGGGCCAATTTTGGATAAAATTATAATTTTATGGACTAAAATGAATAAAAATTACACCATCTTTACTTTATTAGACCTAATTATATAAATGAAAAATACATGTGATTCAATTTCATCCCTAAACTCATGCATCCTACTAGTGACATAAACATATAAGCTATAACCCTATAACCCCTAGAAAATAGCAGAACGTAACACATGACTTATTCACGTATCACGGTATCAGTATAATAGAGTAAAGACCACTAGAGACATATAACATAGACTATACTAATAATAATATCATAATGTATGGTATAATATATATAGATTGTAGAATATAGACTATATAATGCTTGAAATTAATCTTATACACTAAGCTAAACCCCTAAACCTTAAACCATACAAATTAATCTCGTAAAGCACTAACCATAAACTACAACTGTAACACCCCCTACCCCGGGCTAGTAGCAAACCGGCTCTGGAGCGTTACTAATGCAAGAACAAGGTAATAAAAACAATACAAGAACAATAATAAACAAGGCAAGCAAGGCAAGAATTGATAACCCATCCTTAATAGATGAGTTACTTAACTAACAAGCAACCAAGCATTTATTACTTATCAAACAAGTAAACTCACATTTGATTTCAAGTTCACCCCAAAGCATTCGAATAGGTCACTAAATTATTTCCTTTCATGCTTACATTACAAGTTACTACTTTCATGATTCATATTAGCTTCATCTTATACTATAATGATTCGAATAACCCTAGTGTATAACATGCTTCCATTTCTTTTCAATGATCCTTAGACTCTTACATGTACATCTCATACCTAAATTACTAACATGATTCTTGAACATTCAATTTGCATGTAACTAGCTTTCATTCAAGTCATACTCTATACTCAACCATTCGACAATCATCATACTAATACCAAAACACATACACCATGGTATGTACACACACAAATGACCATATAGTTTCCAAGGAATTCAAATGAAGTACATGCAAGCATGGTTCATCTCATACTACTTTCATTTCAAGCAAGACATGAAACATTTCATGATATTCATTCAATCATATACATGTTCATCAAACAAGGCTTTCTAATGGCTCAAGGTAATCTAGATCAAATATTTGATCATACCATTTGTAATCTCATATATGCTTAGCAAAATCATTCCATTACATGTAATCTAAGTTCAATACAACTTGTTTCTCATTTGATAATTAAGATCATAAACATAGTAGGCCCATACAAGGACAACATATACAAGTTTCAAGTGTTCCAAAATGCATGATCAAGACAAACTCTATACAATCTAGTAACATCAATCTAGGAGATATACAAAACAAGTATGACATCGTACTTAGGCAATGCTTGTGTGAGTTGCTTCTAGCTTAAGGTAACAGGCTTCAAGATCAAGCTACGAACCAATCCTTTATCCTGTAGTTGGGAAGAATGAAAATGAGAGTGATAAGTACAAGAATGCACTTAGTGAGGTAGTAACTAAATCTAACCATTTGTTTTATCAAGTTATGTGTCAATTGAATAAGAATGAACCTAGCTAAGGTTTTCAAGCATTAGAGTAATCCTAGCTAAGGATTATATAGGATACAAGAAACAAGAATTCATACTTCATGTTTTCATATCAAGAATCAAGCACATCATGCTTACAAAACAAGTAATCAAGTAAGTCATGCTTACATGACAAGTAACATACAATTCATGGCTTTCAAGACAAGTAACATTCAATTCATGGCTTTCAAGACAAGTCACATGTCTTTTAGGATTGTTATTACATTTCTTATCATTTTTGTATAGGTAATCGAGTCTCCAACCAACTGTCGCCACAAGAAGCACCGTAGTGCTGGTCAACCCTCCTACTATCACCAAAGACCACATACGTACCCTCCGTCTATAGCCAAATAGGGGCCTTAGCCCTGGACCCTAGTCCACCCTGACACAATGAGCTCTAGACTCTAAGGCATGCCCTTCTACCGAGTCCAACTAGCTACCATGTTTGTTCGATTTACCATTTATACAAGTTTATCAAGTTTAAGATTGTGTCAAGTAGCAAGTTCATTATGCATTAGGCCCTTAGGCCAATTGAGACATAGCTCACATATCATGTAATTCTCATGTTTCATTTCATCAAGATGAGTTAATATCTTAAGCAAGTTCTTTAGCATTCAATCACATGCATCATGACACATACAAGCACCAATGTTACCACTTATACAAGCTTAGCATTTGAATAAAACATGTATTTAAGATGTTATCAAATTTCATGCATTACTAATCATTCTTCCCTTATTAAGTCAATTTCATATTAGGTTCATTTAAGCATTGCAAGAAGGTAAACAAGCATGCATTGGTTAGGGCCTAGTCCTAACCCTAGAGATAACTACACTCACAATACTCCAAGCTTAGCTAGTCTTGGATCCACACTCCTTTGTTCTTAGCTTTAGGATGTTCCACTCTTTCCTCGTCCACCAAGTTCAATCCTGGTTCTAACACATTACAAGTAAACACATATCAAAACAAGTTCACATAATCATTTAATCAAGGCAAGGTTACAAGTATACAACATATACAATTCTGGTAGCATGTTCATGTACGTTCTTCACTACACTTAACTACACTTATGTATACTCTAATTTATGTAAAACAGGGAAGAATCAATGTCCTAAAACTGTTTACAAAACAGTTTACAAATTGCCACAAAACAATGTACAATTACCTAAACTGTTGTTACTAGGCAGCATGTAGTTTGTTCACTTAAACATGCATAACTTTCATTCCGTACGTCAGAATTTAAATTGGTTTATACCGTTGGAAAGATAACTTAACCGTATTTCTAACCATATAGGGTTTGCATTTTAGTTCTTTGCCAATTAATACAGTTTTTAACTTAAGGACAGGGCATTTTGCTACACTGGACAGTTTGCACTGTCCTTAGTGTTTCTTCTCTACAATTCATTCTACAATCCATAATTCAGTTATGTTTTCTCCTAATGAATTTAGACATATCAAGGTGTTGTCCATAAAACTTTCAGCCTTAAATTCCTTTTATAAAATTTATGGTGATTTTTCAAAGTTACTGTCCAAAACAAAGCATTCTGGGCAGATTACACTAGGTTGAGTTTCTAGTTTCATAACTCATTTTAACAAGGTTCTAACATGGCAATTCAATTCATTTTCATGTTCTTACATGTCTAGGTCATTCTAATTCACCTAGCAATGTGCTTAAAGCAGGGCATTATCATGTTCAATTCAAATTTATCTATTTGATCAACATTATACATCCAATTCATAAATTGAGCAGTCCATTACCTAATTTAACTAATTCAGTCTCAATTCATCTACCAACATGATCAAATCAGGGTTCTATATACATTTAGCCTATTCACATATTTTCACTAGTAAAATAGTCCCTAATCAAGACTGTTTTCAACCATATACATATTTCATTAGCAATTTAGCTACTAGCATTCAAATTTCAAGTTCTATTAGAGGCTAGCATGACCCTAACATACATAACAATCATCCAAATCAATCTAAGCAACAAGAACATTTTCAATTCAAGATTCAAGCAATCTATAACATGTAAAGTCAAGCATTATACCTTCTCCAAGCTAAATTTGATCAAGGCTAAATCAAGAAGCTTGAATTGAAGGTGTTGCATGAAGCTTTTCTCTCCCCTTTCTCTCTCAACAATTTCGGCCAAGGAGGATGATTTTGGGAGGAAGATGACAATATGTTTGGTTCATTATTCTCCCTAGCCGTGAGTCACCATTCAAATGGCACATGTTCTCTTCCAATGAGAAGATGTGTCAAGGCCTTGATTTAATTCAATTTTTACATGCAATCCCTATGACTTTGCATGTTCACATTTCCATCCTTCCATTTAATCCTTCCAGTTTTAATTTCAATTCAATTTGGTTCTAATTTCACTTATTTGATCTTAAGGATGGCCAATGTTCTTTCTTCTTTAATTTGATTAACACATACATTCAATTAGCCAATAGCTTAGATTGTGGTAACCTTCCTAGGTCAATTTTTGGGTGTTACAACAACATAAACCCTAAACCCAATAATATTAAGCCATAAATCATAAGCCATAAACCCTAAAGCCATAAAAGTTCATCTTATACAGTAATTAGCGTAAACTACTCCAGAAACCCTAAACACCTACATCCTAATCCATAAAAACATTAAACACAAAACAATTAATCTTATATACTAAAAACCCTAAATTACAACATAGTAGTTACTATTACATGTTGAACTATAATGAACACAAATATCACCATATTAAAATTATTGAGGTAAATATTAAATCATAGGAAGTAAACAATATGTAAAGAATGGAAATGTTTGTGATAATGAACAAGTAAAAAGTGTGTTGAAGGAATAATTGGGGTTTAAATAGAGTAATATAATACGAAAAGTATCGAAAGTTTGCATATACAATGTCGCACGTTTCACGTGAAAGCTAAAATATTACATGTTTTACTATAGATTTCAGTTTATGTTTCGCACGATACATAGGGAATCCCATGTCCATAGCTTTGAAACTAGTTAAAATTTGTAGTTCCTGTGCGGAACTGTCTTTTTTGTTGTAATATTAAATCAGCCATAAATGTAATCCACTACATCACCAACCCTAAAAGAACGCGTTAAAAAGTATTTTGATGGTTAAAAAAATTAATTTATGTTCAGACACATGTTCCTAATATAAAAGAGTCTTTTCACTATCAGTTTCGAATCTCTATAACTCGTTCAGATATGTTCGCACCATAGATGTCTTTTCAAGTGTTGCATTGGGTAGAAGAGTTATCAAATAAGTCTTAATAAAAAGTTCTGGCCAGTTATTAAATTTCGATACCCGGAATACCAATCGACAACTCGCACTATACTTTAACGATACTCAGTTTATTTATGATGAACATTGTTTCGAAATAATTTAAGGAGTACCAAAAACAGGTTTAAATGTATGAAATGTAAAAGCAGGACCATGTCCCCGCCCAAATAATTTTCTATTATAAATAAACCCTACCATGAATTTGTTCTATAAAGGGAGAATCTCAGTCTTACGATGTGGTTCGAACGTTTGCGAATAGTTTCAAAATTATCACCTCAAACCTAAAATCATTACATATATTACTAAAGTTTACAGTTTACGTTTTCTTTAACATGATCCGAAACTTGCGTCCAAAGTTTTACGCCTTTTTGTTACTGCTCGAAACTACCATTTTAATAAAAAATTAAATATGCCCTAAATTTTATAAACGTGGCATAATTTGCATACGTAAAATATTAAATGTCTTTGTCACATTTGAGGCTAAGCATTCAGAGTTATAGTTTTTGAAGTTTAACAGAAAAAAATTAAATTCAAAATTATTTGCTTCAAGATTCATATCATTATACTTACCATATTACGAATATACTCCTAAAAATATATCATCATGTAACACATGACTTCTTTACGTATAAGTATAATATACTATAGAGCATAGAGACATATACTATAGACTATATTAATAATAATATCATAATGTTTGGTATATTATATATAGATTGTAGAATATACACTATATATTGCTTGAAATTAATCTCATACACTAAGCTAAACACTAAACCTTAAACCATATAAATTAATCTTGTAAACTAGTAGCCCTGATCTACAGCATAAACCCTAACCCAATAATAGCAATCCATAAATCATAAACCAATAACCCTAAAGCCATAAAAATTATTCTCACAAACCAATAACCCTAAAGTACACCATAAACCCTAAACCACAACCATTAAGACCTAAATCCTAAACAAAAAACCTTAAATCCTTTAAAATTGGGAGTCATAAACCACTAACCGTGAATTACAACATATTAGGGTAAAAATTAATTCTTAGGAACTGACATGCACACATAAAGCACCATATTGAAATTATTTGGGTGAAAATTAAATCTTAGGAACTAAATAATATTTTACGAAAGCTAAGGTTTGTGAGACTGAACAAGTAAAACGAGTGGTGAAGGAATATTTGGGGTTTAAATAGAGAATAATAATGCGACGAGTGTTGAACGTTTTCATATAAAATCTGGAACGTTTCCGAACAAAGCTAAAATTTTATATGTTTTATTGAAAATTTCATTTTAGGTTTTGCTATACACGTATCCAAACCCCTATTTCTAGGTTCGAAACTACTTATAATTTGTGGTTCCCACTCTGAACTGTCTTTCACCAACCGTAAATGAAAGAACACATTTAATTGGTTGTGGTGTTGACAATATTTTTAATTAGTTCAATGGATTTCGCATTTCAAAAGATAGAAGTTCCTAATATAAAAGAGTCTTTTCACTGTCAGATTCTAATCTTTGTAACCCATTTTGATACGTCATTAGCATATAAGTCTTTTCAATTGTTGCATTGAGCAAAACAGTTTGTAGACAATAGAACTTTGTAAGTAGTTCCGAAACTGTTTAGTAAATTCAGAAACAAAGCCTACCAAGCTAAAACATGAATTATACTTTAACGATTTTCAGTTTATTTATCATTAACCTTGTTCGAAAACATTTAAAACATACAAAAATTGGTTTAAATATTGGAACTGTTAAAGTAGCACCATATCATCATAAATATCTTTTTTCTATTATAAAAAAATCCTAAATGTCGGGTTCGGTATTCCGTTTTCTATTATAAATAGACCATAGTTTCATGCTCTAACCAGCTATTCGTTCCTTTCTAGTTTTACGTCGTCTCTACATAATTAAATGTGTGCTTTATGTTTGCTACTAGTGGTGATGGCTATTATGCAAAGACTTCATTTTATAGATCCTAGATGAGTCCTGATTGTTTTTAGGTTTTTCTTGTCGACAAACAATGGTATTTGGAAGGCTATGAATAACCATTTGTAAGGATGAACACCAACAAACATAGTATGTGAAAAACATTTGTCTAAAGATTTTTCAAATACTATTGTTTGTTGTTGTTTGTAACTATATCGGGAGGCAGCCAATGAAAATTGGAGTCTCCAAGATTGCGCAGTCATAAGACCAAGGTTCAATGTTCCAGATGGTCTCCAAGATCTGATTTTGTTAGAATAAATAAGTTTATTTTTTGAGGGAGGGGACTTGACAAATCTAATTTCGTTTGCCTTCTGCTACTAACATCATGAGTGTTAGTATTGGGATATTCGATATCTGAAGTAGCTCTATCTAAAATTAAAACTTAGAAATTTGATAATTCCCTTTTTATTAGAAAACCAGAAAAGACCCAAATTCCAGTGAGTAATGCTCTGCAAATTCTTCCGAACCATTTTGCAACCACACCATGTTATTACCACATTCCAGTGAGTAATGATCATTTCCTTTGTATTGGAAAACTGTCTTTTCAGTTATAATATTAAACTTGCCACAAATGTTATGAACTACTCGCAGAAAGTCTCTTCATAGTGATACGATGAGTTTCGTAGTATTTGCACACGGTTTCCAATTCTCCAATTCAAACCTAAAATGTAACATGTATTCCTAATGATTTCAGTTTGAGTTTTCCTTTACTTAGAGACTCTGATCATCAAAATTGCACCTTGAACTTTTCATTTTCCACTTTATGTTCATTAATTATGCAATTAATCATATAAAATCAAATTATGCAACTTTAAACCTAAAATGTAACATGTATTCATATTTTTCATATTCCACTTTATGTTCGATCCAAAGTGATCTAGGTATGAATCAGGTAATTAATGGGTTAAATCAGGTTCCATTTAATTTAGGTTTGGGTAATATCAGTTTCGGTTGAACTTCAAGTCGGGTCATGCCGTGGAAGGAATTATTTAGGTTTTTATTTAATTCAATTGAGTCCCAATTTAGGTTAGCTTATAATTGATATTGGAGCTGTAGTTTTAGAATTCTTATAAGGACTTATAATTTATATTGTTTTAACTAAATTACAAAATTTATAGGGTTTCGACTAAATGGAAAAGGTTAGAAATAAATATGGGTTAATTTTGGATAAAATAATAATTTTATGGACTACAACGAACAAAAACTACACAATATTTACTTTATTAGACTAAATTATATAAAAGAAAAATACATATGGTTCAATTTCATTTCTAAACTCAAAAACCCTACACCATAAACCCTAAATCATAAACCTTAAACCCTAAAGCAATAAAAATTCATCTCATAAAGTAATAATTGTAGACAGCACCATAAACCCTAAACCAATAATAGTACAACCTAAATCCTAAACAAGAAAATCTTAAAGCCATTAAATTTAATATCATAAACCATAAACCAACAAACGAAGTATTTGAAAAACCTTGGTCTCAAGATTTTTCAAATACTATTGTTTATTGTTGTTTGGAACTACATCAGGAGGCGGCCAATGCTAGCTGGAGTCTAGAAGATTTTTGAAAACCTAAACCCTAGAAGAACCTACATCCTAAATAATAAAACTTAACCCATAAACCCTTTCAAGAAAATCATGAGGGTTCAGATATAGCAATTCCTTTTTTTAAAAAATGATTGCTTAGTTTAAAAAGTGATTAAATTAGTGTTACTTTAAGGAATTTGTAAAGTTTTTTTCTTCAGATTTCCTTATACCTTAAATTTTGTAAAAGTATAATTTTTTATCCATAGTTAATATTTCTTCATAAGAACAATTCATTTATGAAAATTATTTATTTCCTTAAACTTACTTTAAATTATTTTATTTTATATTAATATTTCCAAATTTAAGAACACGACATATAAAAAGTAAACAAAATCTTTATATATAATTTTCACATTTACAAATTTATTCTTCATATTGTTAATTTGCGAACTGCCTGGTCAACGAGGAATTATTATATCATGGGTCCTTCCAAACACGTGAAACCTAGGACGAGTATCAAACATTTGCTTATACATTTTTGACCTTATCACGTGAAACCAAAACTAGTTCATGTTATCCTGATGATTTTAGTTGAAGATTTACTTGACAAATTTCGAAACAGGCGTCTATTGTTTAAAAATTATGACATTAGCGGCTGCAGATAAAAAATTATGGTATCAAAAATTTACCAAACACATCCATATATTAAAAATTGAACATAAGAAGATATGGCCAATACATAAACATTTCAACTCATAATCTTCCTCGCATACTTTGCAAAGCATTGGGAATTCCTCTTGTAAATCAGAGCAACACCCTCACAATCAAGGTGAGGAGCATCTACGTTTGGAGCACACAACAAACCCAATATAGCCTCAACAATGTCCACAACTCTGATACAAGGGCTCCAACTTTCATGTAGGATGGCCAACCTAATGGCGCCAGACTCCGTAATGTTTAGGTGGAATAGATCGCCATCAAATGTAACAGCTCTACAAAAACATAAAACAATTATCCATAAATTGTTGTAGTGTTAAAAAATTGACCAAGATAAAACAAAAATCTTGGCAGGTTAATTACCCAAGGAGGAGAGTGAGGGTAGTCAAGTGGGAAGAAAATGGAAACGTCAAACATGGCCTTCATAAGGGCTGGCAGTAGGTTCAGCCATTCGAAGTCAATAACGATACAGAGATCCATCAACTTCTGCTATTACAAAAGAAAAATAAAGATAATTAAAATATTTCTGAAAAGGAAACCATACAATTAAAGAACAGCGTAACCTATCATAGGGATGTTTACCTGAAAGAAGATAAAGGACTACTTTAGGAACCTGTCAGGCATCATTACGCATCTGCCTTTGAATAACAGAAAGCACCTGCACAAACATGATTATGTGAGATTTCAGTTTAATATGGGGAAGAAAATGTAAAACACAAAGTGGCAGTATTTATAGGGTAAATGTGGTTGTTCATATTTCAACCCTAGCGATTGAAAAGATTACCAACCAATAAGTTGTTGTTTCGTCTGGAAGTATAAAACCTATAATGTTACTGGATATTCTTACATTTTTAGTTGGTCTTAAATATTATCACTGTCGAATCTTGAATTAGTATTTCTGAAATCGAGACCAAGATATGAAAAAATAACCAACTTCTCCGGATGTTTTATGAAATTTGGATTATTTGGTAGGAACATAATATTGCAGTGTTTGGTTGGAGGAATATAATATTAATTAGAGGAAAAAATAACCAACTTCTCTAGGTGTTTTATGAAATTTTATGTATATGGATGTCTACCATGATATGAACTTTATCATTATGAATATTATCTTCATTAATTTGAGTTTAATGTATTATGTACTTCTTAAATATATGATTTGATGAAGGCATTGCATACAAGTCTATATTGAGAATAAATATAAATCTCTCTTTTTCTCTCATCACTGTGTTCTTTTGTTCTTGTTCTTTGTTATTCTTTTTCTCATTCTTTATTTTATGCACAACAACATAAACGATTTATAGGGAAAATGTGATTGTTTATATATCTACCTTAGCAGTTGTAAAGATTACCAACCAATAAGCTATTGTTTCATCTAGAAGTATAAAACCTATAATGTTACTGGATATTCTTACGTTTTCAGTTGGTCTTAAATAACATGAGTACCGAATCTGGAGTTCGTAGTTCCGAAACCGAGACCAAGTACTCCTTTACTTACATTTTTGACTTTTCCAGGTTGTAAGGATTTCAATTTTCAAAAGACGTGTCTTTCCATTATCAGTATCGAAACTCTATAAATCATATCAAACTGATGTTACGTTATTAAAGAGCTCCCAACCTACAATGTACCACTTTTTTTTCCTATTTTCAGTTGGAATTTAATTTTACTAGTACCAATCATCTATTAAAGTGCTCAGAAATCGATGTTCTAAACTCATTTACTCACATTTCAAAAGGCGCATGTTCCCAATATATATGCGTCTTTTCTCTGTCAGTGTCGAATCTTTGTAACCCGTTCTGATACGTCAGCAGCAGTTAAGTCTTTTCAATTGTTGCATTGGGTACAAGAGTTTTCCGATAAGTATGAAATGGAAGTTCCGAAACTGGATGAAAATTCCAAAACCCACTGAACCAACCCAAAAATTAAATGTGTACATTAAATATTTTCGATTTAATTTCATTTTTGAAAATCATTTTTCTAATATAAATAGTATTGCCGATGCCGCTTTTCGTGCGGGTCAGGATGGTTTGGGCCTTTAAAAGCCCATCAAACGTTTGGAGTCATCATCTGTCGTTTTGGGTTGGGTACGACCGAAAACTTGTAAAATTGGTCTGCATCAACACCGAGATTATCGTCGGATTCGAGAGTCAGTTACGAGTAGAGAAGATTGAAGTACCCCCACTATGCCCATTAATTGGTACCTAAGGATTTAAGTTGTCTCAAAAAAAAGAAATATTAGTAATGATAATAAAAATATATAACATATATACATATCAGTGATGAAAACAATACTAATATAAAATTAATATTTAAAAATATCATGCAAATAATAATGATAAGTAAATTGAACGACCAATCAAAAGCCCGACAAGCACAATGTTGGGTTTCGCCGACTTGGGCAGCTGCCAGGTAAGCTTCACGTGGGCATGACTTGGCTTTTGATTGGGGCTGTGCACCAATTCGAGTCATATCCATGAGTCACTAAAAGAGAGGGTCATCATCTCTCTTTTTCATGGGTAATCTTCACATGTGATCCCTTTTGTTTAGGTTTATTTTATTTTGGTCACTCGAATTCAAAAAAAATCATTCTTGCCACTTACATTTTGAATCGTGTCTGTTTTGGTCCCTTGACCGTTAACTTCCGTTAATAAAAAATTAATTTCTAATTTAACCCTTAAACTTTCAAAACTTCATTTTTCACCATCTTTCCCAAAACTTAAAAACTTTATTTCTCCGCCTACCACTTAGTCAACCCTCTTTTCACAATCATGGATCCTCCACCCTCCACCCTCCACCCGGTTCCTATGCCTGAAAGTATGATTTCTCTCTATCAAAACTTTGAATTACTCATCTGCTTTTACCTTTATCAAAAGCCAGGGGGAATTTTTAAAAAATATATGCAAATTGAATCAAAACTTGGATTACATGTCTTAGAAAACTACCTGTAAGCTGATATAGTATGTTATGTACCCTGAAACAGAACCTAAACTATTTGTTTAAATGTTAGTTGATCTTTGAAATGTTGAAATTGGCAGAAATTGCTGCGGCAGAACCAGATAAAGAGAAAAGTCCAAACAACAAAGGTATATGTATGTTGGTTTTATTTCAAAGCATTTGATGATACATTTGGATTTGCAAAAACGATTGGCTTTATCAGATCATTGCTTTCAGATTCTGTGCTTGCAAGAGTTGAGACTAAGAAAAGACTAGCTTTAATTAACGCATGGGAGGAAAATAAAAATGCAAAAGTAGACAAGTAAGAGGCAGACATCTCTAAATTTTGTACAAATCCTTGTTTTTTTAGTACACAATTTGATCATGTATTAGGTATATGATGTAAGTTCTTACCCATGGTTCCTGCAATATTTTCGTTTTCGAGATTCGAATCCTAATATCTATTAGCATTTAGTCTGATAATGAATTTAAATTTTGAGAAACATTAAATCAGGGCACATAAGAAGATATCTACTATTGGATCATGGGAGAATACCAAGAAAGCTGATGTAGAAGCACAGCTAAGGAGCTTTGAGGTAACATTCTCTACCATATCAGCCCATAGTTTACCAATTGTTTTCTTGCAACCATTGAACTAGCTTGGACTGCAACATGTTTCATCGATTGTTGGTACTGAGTTCGACCGAGGGCTTGGTTTTTTATAGGAAAAACAAGAAAAGAAGAAGGCAGAGTATGATCAGAAAATGAAGAACAAAATGACTGAGCTCCATAAGGAAGCCAAAGAAAAAAGAGCGATGATCGAAGCTAAGAAAGGCGATGAGTTTTTCAAGATCGAGGAGACGACAGCCAAATATCGTTCAACTAGATATACACTGAAGAAGTTTCTTGCATATTTCAGCAATTGACATCTTCAACTGGAATTTGGTGATTCTTTGCCTCTGCTGGTTTGTATGTCAGACATTCTAACCGCGGAGGGTGGCGGATCCCTGGCGGTGAAAAGAGGGTCGAGATCGGGTGGTGGAAGGAGAAATAAAGTTTTCAAGTTTTGGGGAAGATGGTGAAAAATGAAGTTTTGAAAGTTTGGGGGTTAATTAGAAATTAATATTTTTATTAACGGAAGTTAACGGTCAAGGGACCAAAACATATACGATTCAAAACATAAGTGACAAGAATGATATTTTATGAATTCAGGTGACCAAAATAGAGCAAACCCTAAACAAAAGGGACCACGGGTGAAGATTACCCCTTTTTCATTTGCTTATACATCACCAAAAACACATTTTTCATCTGTAAAAACAACCGTCATAGTTCCTTGCCGTCACCATTGTTGCTCCGGTGACATTCCCAATGAATCACGGCCATCACATTATGGCTCTACTCTCCCTCTCTATTTCTATCTAGTTAACTTTCCTTAAACGTGAACCGAAAGCCATCGCGCCATCACCAATTTCTTCACTGTCAAGCCGTCCAACATCATCTCCGGTCAATGACGGTGACAAACAAATGCGTCGCTCTTCTCTTCCTTCTTTTACGATTCGGATTTCCTCCAAATCTCATTTGCGTACCATGAACCCGAGTCAAAATCTCTCTCCGCGTCAAATTTACTCAATTCAATGTTGAATTGGTTCGAAACCAAGTTGTGTGGTTTTGCTAGAATTGACGAAAAATATCACTGTTGTGATTGAAAGGTGATTATTCTAAATACTAGCGGTCAACCTTTGGATGAAATATAGAGCTTTCATATTTTTTCTTTTGGGTTTTCATGTTACAGTGGGTGTTTGAGATATAAAAGTGATGACAATGGAATAAGGGAATTCAAAATGATGGGCAAGTGATCGCCAAGACGTTTGTGGGAATGGCCGACGTGATTGCAACTTATGTTTGGGCATTGAGTGAAAATCAAGGACGAGGACAGAGGCTTGTAAATCTCGAAATGTGGTGACCGTGAGGTGAGTTTGAGGTGATGGCGTCGGCCATATGGGGCACCCGTATGAACAAAAAGACCATGTTTGGTGATGGGAGGGGGATGAGGATGGCGAGGGTTATGGACATGGCCATGAGGCCTTACTTTCAGTCCCCTTTTCCTCTATTGTAGCTAAACTGTGACCGCCAGCGTAGCTTCCCCCTAGCTATCGAGAGAAATTCATCTCCCCCTTTCCTGAATCGTGGCTGAAACCTCGTTCCTTCCTCCATAGCTAACCCTTGGCCTCCCCTTGAATTGAAGTTGAGTTGATGATTAAATAGTGAATGATTATTGTTGGGGTTCACCGGATTTTCAAGACTTGATCATGGGTAGTGGTGAATGAAAGGGTGTTGGTGAGTTGAGGGAATTAAGGGAGATGATTAAGAGATTTAGGGACATAGCAGTAGGAAATCACCATGGAATATGGTGAGATATTTTTGGGGAATCAAGGTTGACCGAGAAAGAGGGAAATTAGGTGTACTGGCTTTTGATCGATAGTTAGATTCGAGTAAGGCGTAAGTAACAGGTTAGGCATTTGGGCCATATAGGTTCAATTTGGTACGAGCCTGGTAACTGGGCTCGGATAAAATTGGTGCTTATAGCTTACATTCCAAGTCACCAATAAACCCTAAACCCTAAACACCTAATTCGAAGTATAGTAATTATCTGCTTACTAACTCTTAATTCTTTATGAATAAGATATTTTTCTTATTTTAACTATAAGCATTATAATGAGTCAGACCTATGCAAATTCTCAAGCCATGATACCCGAACGATACATAACAGATCATTCAATCCTCAAATCACCGATAAAACATCATGCAACATAACTTACATTCCAAACAACCATTTGAACAACCATCAATCCAAGGTTTCCTTTAAATTCAACTGTAATAGTTTAAGACAACCAACCAAACATCATAGCAAGCTTAGGATTACAAACATAGGTTATCCTTAATATTTACATGCCGAACAATGAAAGTTTCTACATGTATAGACATGACCGTATTGCCACCATTATAGGAGTATTAAACTAAGAGAAATCCAATTCCACTTGGATCCCAAGAAGTGACTTGCAATCTTTAGAACACGATTGGATTACACGAGCCATAAATAACCTGCAATGCATGATTATGAAATGCATTAGGCTTTTATAGCCTAAGTGAGGTAGCAATACATGTAATGTACAATAATAGTCAAAGCTCATAAAGTAACTAAACAATTCAAGACCGTGATCAACCAAGAACTTTCTTACAAGTTAAGTTAGTACAAACATATCTTGTTTATTGAAGATTCTTTAGTAATTCCAGTCCTTTAGCATTGTTCAAATTATTCTAGCTTGTATCATTCAATTGCTCACTTAGAGATGTCAATCACCATGGCTACAAAAGCTCTTAATTACAGTGCTCCACAAGAGTTTTCAATTACAAGACTCACTACGAGTTATCCCCTACTAGGCTCACCATGAGCTACCACACAAAGTGTTTGATCACATTTCTTTTACATTCTTGGCTTAATGTAAACATTTCACATCCTTTACAAGTTTGCCTTGGATCATTATTGGTGATGAATAACATTAGTTCAGGCGATACTTAGCTCAGAGCACATAGCAATAGCTAATATCGAATTATATCAACAAGCGATGGTAATTAGTGCCATCGAAACATATCAATGGGGCATCCCCTGAGCAACACTTTGGACAAGAGTACCAAAGGTACTAAAAGATCCTTTGATCTTAATAATAAGGGACCGTAGTCCAAACATAACAGGCATCAACCAATAAATCCGAGGTCTTCCATTTAAAAGGCAACTTACATGTTTTATCTTAGTTTTGATATTCAGGAAGTTGCTTGTTGTACAAGTAGCTTTACTTTTAAAGCTAACAGAGATTTCTTAGGTTACAAGTAACCTTATTTCTTTTCTTACTTCGATAACTTATAACATATTCAAGCTTTCTCGCTTCTTATCTCCATAGAGTTAACTAGTAAATCTTTCATTGAAAATCTTATTGTCATTGGTTAGTAAATTATTCTAGGTTTTATAACCGGTACACAATTCATTTCAATATCAAAAACATTCCATAATCAATCATCCGAGCATAGCAAGATATTTATATCATAAAGAATATAACATCAACAAGGTCTAAACATGAATGCCATGCTATGAATGCATACTCATTCTCAATTAGCTCTACTTGAGCCTTTTTACACAATATATATATATATATATATGATGCAAATCATCCACAAACATTTAGTACTTAATAGTAACAATTTAAACATCGAGATAACTCCATGTTACCCGAGACTCATGTGACTACACTCACCTAGTTATTCCAAAGTTATGGAATACCCGAATTCCACAAACTCCAATCTACTTCTTCACTTAGCCATCCTTGACAAAGTGTACCTCAAAACATATAATCAAATGTTACCAACCACGTCATACAAGACAATTTATTCTACCAAACTACACACACATTGTTCATTGTCAAACAGCCCTTATGGTTTCTTAATTAAATAAAATAGTCCATAACACATGTATACACATTCGTATTCATCAAGAAAGTTTGCTATTCGTATATGTATATATACAAACAGTCTAGATTACGTATATGTACATTTTTATACATGTAAATACAGCATTCATACCACCAATATACTATAACAGTTCATTTATCCTCAAGTTAGTAAATCTGTACATTCAAACCGTTCGAAACTGCATATAAGACTGCACACAAAACTGCATTCAAAATTGTTCGAAACAGCACAGTTTTAAACTTGAATCTGCACAGTTTTACTTATGAAACTGCACTGTTATTTACTTAATTAAAATTGCATTCTAATACAATTCAATTCTGCCCCTTAGTTCCTTTCTTAAAACAGCATCATTTTATGTCTAATAAAACGGCTTTCATTCGATTACATACACAGAAACATATGAGTTAAAACAGTCCATTACTATTTATTTTCATGTCCAATTAGTCCATTAAACTTGTATACATGCACCTACATATTGAATCAATCCAGCATGCTTCTATATCTATCGAAACAATCCCATTACTGTTCTAATAATCAAAAATAGTTTCCATTCTATAATCACACAATCATGTATTTTAAGCAGCCCGAAACTGCCCAACCTACTTATATACACACTGGTTATCACTATAAAACAATTTGTTATAGCCAATTTCGACTAAAACTGACTACATGCAGTTTGAACTATTTAGTAACCAATTTCCAATTCATTCCCACACAGCCAAGTTTCCAAAATAGCTCCATACTATTCTCATTCAAACATACATATATATCTCTCCCAACTATCACAAATTCAGCTCAAAACAAGGCAATTCATCTTTTTATTAAAATTATCTTACAAATACAATCCATGATAGATTTATCATTTAGAAACAGTCCTCAACTCATGATACAATCACTTTAAACATTCTTAAGTGTTTTTCCCCTGTTTCGGTTACCCAAAGCAACTCACCACATATCCATACTTTTTCCAAACAACTTTTAACATACTAATTTGGAATCCACAATTATTTACATGTATAAAGACAATCTTATAGCTTTTCTACTTATACAAACTGCCCAGATTCAAGTATATATATAATCTTTGCATAAAGATTCCCCTTTTTCATTTGGGTCTAACCGAATAGTTCAATTTAATCCCTATGGGACCAAAATTAGTATTTTAACTCATTTTGTTTCACTACCAAATACTTAAGCAAGTCATGTTCAATGAAGGATTAATTTCGAATATGGTTCATTCCCTAACAACATCAAGTTCATGATGTAAAATAGAACATTCTATCACTTCAACCAAGTTACAAATTCAGCTAAATTAAACTGTTCTAAGATTCGGTATTCACCCATAAATTTCTTGTTCATCTTCTCAATTCATAAATCACAATACAAGGTTTCCAACTCAAAGAAACACACAAAACATTTACCCTAACAATTACACACCTTGGATTCATTCAAATAATTAATCATGCATCATTAAAAGGGAGAATGTTTACCTATCTTAAGATGATAATGAAATTCAAGACAACCATACACTCTTCAGTGGCTAAACTCTCGAACAAGACAAGGTTTCTCCCTCTTCACCCTTCCTCTCTAGCTTTCGGCCAAACAACAAGAAAGAAGAAGATTGGTTTCTCTCTCCCTCATTCTCACTCTACTCTCAGCTTAACTAAGAGTCTAAGATGCTGCAAGGAGAGAGTGAGACCGAGAGGGAGTTGAGTCGGGAGAGACTAAATGAGGGTGAAGGGGAGTCGAGAGATTAGGTGAGTTACTGAACCCTAAAAATAAATTATATTTTCCCTCTTTTTCTTTTCTTATAAGCATGCAATCCCATGATTTACTAAATTTTCTGATTTGGTCATTCTAAAATAGTCATCCATTGTCATTATTAATACAATTAGGTCCTAGACCTATCTTATTCAATTTAATATAGACCAATTAAAATCATACAAGCTTATTGTCTCAACGGAGTATTTAAGTACAATTATCACTAAATACTGTTGACCTGGTTTTAGGGGTATTACATGTACCCCACTCGTCTTAAGGGCACTGGAATTCATGAACTCGTTTCTCAATGTAAGATGCACCTCGCTCGTTTCAAGGGCGCTATAAGATGTACTCTGCTCGTCTCAAGGGAACTAGGATACGAGAATTCATTTCTCGATGTAAGATGTCTACTCGTCTCAAGGGCGCTAGATTCGAGAACTTATTTCTCGAACTTGATGATAAAATAAAATTGATTTACTCCTTCAAACTTGAGGATGCCAAATCTGATTCCACTCCTTCAAACCTGAGGATGCTGGGTCGAATTCTAATTTGGGTGTAAGACTCCACTCCCTCATCTTTGGGGACGTTGGTTCTTACAACTTTATTTACTCATCTTTGAGCTAATTAGATATGATAAAACTCATATTTGAGGTAATTCTTGACACTTCATCTTGAAGGTAATTTGATGACACTTAATCTTGGAGGTAATAGGTGGCACTCAATCTTGGAGGCAAATGGCGACACTTCATCTTGAAGGCAAATGGTGGCACTCCATCTTGGAGGCAAAATGGTGGTAGTTCATCTGTTTGTACCTGTTTGATAATCAATGTACAAAGAATGCATAATGAAACATGTATATCAATTATGTAGATGTATGCTCTCATGGTTGATAGTGAAACAAATATGCGTAGGAAGTCTTCCTTCTTGGACTTAGCTTGATCACCTCAACTTTATTTTTCCTTAAATTGGGGCGTACATTCATCACTTCCAGGTTGCGACAATTCAATTTTCCCCTAAACAAATTTGTCTCCAAACTTTCAATTTTTTTCTTCCTTATTCTTGATTCTCTGCTTTCAAATAAGAGTGACCCTTGTCAAAAGAATCTTTTTCATTCTCAAGAGAGTTTATTAAAATATTTTTCAAATCATAAAGAGATTGCAAAAACATTTTTGCAAAATGAAAATGTGACCTCATACTCCAGGCTCACAATTGAAACATTCCATAAAATTCAAGTTCATTAAAGATCAAACAAATCAATTACTCTTTCAATCTTTCAAAATTATAGCTCTTTGACATGCGTCAAGACTATTGGTGATTTCAAGGTATAAGTCAGTTTGGAGGACAATGTGTTTTGTGATTGGTTATTTTGAATAAGACATGATTCTTCAAATTTTCATTGATTTGCTTAAAAATGATCAAGTGATCTTTGTAGCTTCGTGTGCAGCTTTTAGAACTGTTCACTAACTTCAAACCCTTGGTCATGCTTCTAGGGTGAGTGGAACTTCATTGAACTTCTAGGGGATCATCTATCGTATTCTAGCCACACATATTTGACTTCATATTCGAGTTGCCTTTTTAGGTTTTTAACTCGAATCCACTATTGATTCAAGACGCCCTTTGCGGATTTTAATCTTGAACCTTTATTTTTTTCTTTTCTCTTTCTTCTTCTTCATCTTCTTCTTCTTTTGATTATTCCATCATGCATTATAAGATTTAGAAATCTCCCGCAAACAAAATAGTTAACTCTAATATGAGGTATTAATTCTAAAGATAAATCCTTCAACTCAAATATCCATGTACGATCAAAATGGACTTGTAAAACCAAAGTTTGATTTTGATATAACATTGTTTAAGGACCTATTTGTAAAAGAAAATAAATTTTTAAGTATCTCAAAGACTCACAATTGACAAGGATTTTTCAAGTACAAAATTATTCAAAGTCAAAAACTTAAACCCTATAAATTTTTCTAAATGCTCTTAAAGCTAAATTCAACTTTTACGCCCAAGCGTATCGATACGCCCTCGAGCGTTTCGGTACGGGCTTAACTTAAAAGGTCACTGTAAGAATCTGTTTCAATACAGGCAAGCCTATTTCGATACGGCTCTTTCTGTATCGATACGACCTTCATATGAGCTAAGGTTTTTACTCAGGCATTTCGATATGGTGCTATCCGTTTCGATACGGCTTTCATAATGGGTTTAAGATTTAAGAACAGCGTACTGATACAGGTACCACCTTATCGGTACGGGGTTAAGATTTTTCCAATCTTTTCATTTATTATTCAAACGTTGCCTTGTCAGTTATTGGGAACACAAAATTTTGTAAATCAGTTAACCCGTATCGAGACGACTACGTGGCGTACCAAAACAGGTTTTGGCAGTAGCCCAAGTGAGCAAAATTGTATCAATATGGCCTTGCCATTACGATATGCCCCTTGTTTTACATTGAGACCGTACCAATACTCCTTCCCGCATATCGATACTCCCATGTAAGAGTGTCTTTGATCAAGATTCGGATAGAAAACTTTGATCGATTGTAAGAGTTTCCTCTTAAGCCGAGAAAAGGGGACTAATTCATTGAGTAGATTGTTGAAATCCTAAGTAGGGTGCTAAGGTAGTGGATCTAGTGCTTGTTCTAAGCTTGAACCACTCTAAAATTGCTTGTGTCCAACTTTTACATTTCCATCTAGCACCCTTCAACTTTTAAATAGCCAATTCACCCCCTATTGGCCAATTTCCATTATTTGATCAACTCAACAATTAGTATTAGAGCTACACTCATTGGAAGGATTAACGTCCTCTTGAGTCAATCTTGGAGAAGTTTATCAACCGCACACCAAGCTACAATCAAGCCATGGCATCTACCTCGGGTCAAAGCTTGTACGAGTCACAATCCATCATGAAACCACCCTTCTTCAATGGGGACAACTACCCATATTGGAAGAACCGGATGAAGCTATTAATCAAATCCAACGATTATGCTCTTTGGGATGTAATCGAGTATGGGCCGTCTATTCCAATGAAACAATAGGGTGATAAACAAGTTCCCAAGGCCAAGCACGAAATGATGGATGAAGAAAGAAGAAAGCTTCAAGTGAATGACAAAGCCTTGCACATTCTCTTTTGTGCACTCAGACCAGATATGTATTCAAAGATGTCTTCATGTACGAGTGCAAAGGAGGTGTGTGACACTCTAGAGACCACTTACGAGGGCACCAACGATGTTAAGGAGACCAAGATTGAAGACCTCAACATGAGCTACAAAAATTTCAAGATGGAGCTCGATGAAAGTGTCACAAAGATGTTCAACCACTTCTCGGTCATTGTAAATGGTCCCAAAGGCTTTAGTGAGGTCATTCCCGAAGACAAACTTTTCCAGAAACTCATCTACTCTCTTCCTGAGTCATAGGACGGGAAAAGAACTACGATCATCAAGGTGAAAATTTTGAAGATACTAAAGCTCGATGCTCTCATGGGATCTCTTCTCACTCATGAGATAATGAAGCAAGGAAGAGATGAAGAAAAGAAAAGAGAAGAGAAGAGAAGAGAAGAAAAGAGAAAAAGATAGAGAAAAAAGAGGTAGAAAAGAAGAAACTCAAAATTGCTCTTGAAGCTTCTTTTGATGAAAGTGATTCGAGTGAGGAGGAAGACGAAGAGATGGCTATGTTAGCCAAACGGTTCACTCGGTTCATGAAGTCCAATTGGGGAAGAAAGTTTAACCAAAGAGGAGACTTCAAGAAAAAAAAACAAAGAGGAAGACAAGGACCAACTCATATGCTATGAGTGCAAGAAACCAAGTCACATGCAAGAGGAAGAAGCTCAAAGCTCAAATGGCAACTTGGACTGACAAGGAATCATTCGAGGATGAGGAGCAAGAAGTGACCAACCTTTGCCTCATGGCTCTTGAGGAGGATCATATGGTAACCTCTAACTCATCATCTTTTGATTTTACATATGATGAATTGTGTAATGCATATGATGAGTTGCAAGAGGTTTACGATGAGGAGGTAGAAAAATTTAAAGGACTGATTTTGAAAAACAAGAAAAAGATTTCCAATTTAAAAGCTCAAAACGATTCTCTTTCAAAAACCAACTCGGAACTCAAAAAGAAAGTTTTGTATTTGATAAATATTTCAGATGATCTCAAAAAGAAAAATCTTGATTTAGAAAAACTTCTTTTCGATTTCTAAGGTTATCACACCAAAGAGGTGGATAATCTTAAAACTTCTCTAAACACTATTGGGAAAAATGGTTTTGAGAAAGGAAGTTCTTCAAAATCCCAATATGTGAAAAGAAATTTTGTTAACCACAAACAATGAAGCTTCCATAAGCAATCTAGAAGTAAAAAAACTAGAAGTGTATGGGTTCTTAAAGAACTTATTGCTTCTAAGGATATTCATGCTATGGCTTCTTAGATTCCCAAGGGAATCAAGTTTTGGGGAGCTAATACTCATGGAACAAAATGATTTGGGTACCAAAAATCAAGAATTAATTCTTTGTTTGTAGGGAGAGCATTGCTACAAGGCCAAAGTTTCAAGCAAAAACACATGGTACCTTGAGCATTGCTACAGGTTTTCGCAGTAGCCCAAGTGAGCAAAATTGTATCGATATGGCCTTGCCCATTTCGATATGCCCCTTATTTTACATTGAGACCGTACCGATATGCCTTTCCATGTATCGATACGCCCATGTATTTTGTACATAATGGCTCTTTCTATTTTGAGACAAGTATCGATACGACTATTCGTGTACTGATACGATAGGTTGCAGAAGTGTATTAATGGTGGGAAAAGAGAGACCAGCGGCTCTATTGATGATGCCAACTACCCAAACGGATAGAAATCAATGAAGGGGTATAGAAGAAAGCCTATCAAGCTACAACAACAAGAATTGAACAAGTCAAGCACATTCAATTAGAAATCCAATCCTTTAAGCCTTATAGAGTCAAATTCTTGTAACCCTCTTGAGAGATTTTATTGTATTCATTTTTATTCAAGTTTGGGTTTGTGTGAACTTGTAATTTGGTAAACTTATCTACCTTTGAGAGGTATTTTATGTTTACCATAATTTCTCTTTGTAAGAGTATCTTTGATCAAGCTTCGATAGAAAGCTTTGATCGATTGTAACAGTTTCCTCATAAGCCAAGAAAAGGAGACGAATTCTTTGAGTGGATTGTTGAAATCCTCAGTAGGGTGCTGAGGTAGTGGATGTAGAGCTTGTTCTAAGCTTGAACCACTCTAAAATTGCTTGTGTCCAACTTTTACATTTCCATCTTGCACCCTTGAACTTTTAAATAGCCAATTCACCCCTTCTTGGCCAATTGCCATTATTTTATCAACTCAACGGGACTTTATAGGCATGTAACGTAGGCCATGGTTTAGGGCTATGAAAGAAAGGATAAATAGTCTCAAACATGTGTTTAAGTGTGAATAACCAAGGATCCATTGTTTTCGTTGAAATCTCACTTTGCTCGACTTGAAACTACTTCCACATATTTTTTCTTGGATCGCTCTAGACTGCTGATTTTTGAGTTTTCATCCTAGAGTTCATTTCCTTTATTTCTCTTTCATCTTCAAGGATTCACAATCTTTCCAAGAATATTAGATATTGGACTTCATATGACAACAAGTCATGTGCTTCAGCTTGAATATAATCAGACTCACAAAGAGTCATTCTTGACGAGGGACTTTACATGTGTGCTTTCCGTTATGTTCATTTCACGTTTTCTCTTTTCTATTTCAATTTTCTTTTTGCCTTTTTTCCTTTTCATTTTCCTTTGCTTTCTTTTTTTCTTTTCTTCTTTTTCATTCATGAATTTAGAACATTTTATTTTAGCACAAGTCACCTCTTATGGTTGAAACGTGTCTTCTTGCTCTTTGCTTCTAGATCATAAGGCTTCATTTTTGCAGTACGATCAGAATCAACAATTTATTCATGTGAGCAGATATTTCTTCACCTTTGCCCCCCAACGTGGAGGGTGATCCTTGGTTAAGATTCAAACAAAGAAAATTATAAGCCTCAACGTGGACAACAAATGGTAATTTTCTCTTTTTGTGAAGGGAAATGGAGGAATGTCAAATGTCATCTCATACATGGATATTTTCGTAGAAGAGTTACCCTCAAAATAATAGATATTCATAACTAACTCATTTATTCACAGAATCATCTAAAAACAAACAACGTATGATAATCTAATATTTCTTGTTTTTCTTTTTCTTTTTCTGTTTTCTTCATGTATGCCCCAACTATTTGAGCTCATTCGCATAATCAACACGGGATGCCCCACCTTGTCTTCTTGTTGGAAGATTCGCACATCAATGAACATCTTGATTTCATGTCTTTAAGGTGTTGGCTAGAAAAAGTTTACAGTAGGTAGAACTTTCAAAAACAAAGGCGTGACTTGGATGTCGTCTTCCTCGAAAGGCTAATCTTGTAAAAAAAAGTTGACTTTAGGTTGAACTTTCAAAAAATAATGGTGTCACTCGAAGATCGCCTTCCTTGGAATGTTAACCTTGTGTCATGTTTAGCTTTTCAAGTACTGATCATGAGGAATTCAAGGTGAAAAGATCAAGAGATCTTATTTTGGTTTCAAGTGAAAGGTTAAATCTTGTCATATGTTAAAGATCTATAATCTCAATTATCAAAAAAGCATTTCATTTATTCGGTTTTCATAGAACTTCAAGATTTCACAAATTTATCTCATTATTCATAGCTATAGTTTGAAAGCTCATTTCAAAAATGTCATCATATTTATTCACTGCTAAAAAAATATATATATAAAGATCATTTCACAAAACAAGTTTCAAGAAAATTTCGAGAAATTCATCAAAAGAAATGTTGATTTATCCATATGAATTATGAATGCATGAAAATGCAATGCTAATTTTTGAATGCATAAATGCATAAACATGTTGATTTAGAATTGACCATTCATAGAACAATTTTCATAGCTTCGATTACGAAAACCTTCTATTTTAATTGGATAATCGTAGTCAACATCCTTTTTTACATGTCATGAACATGATGCATGTGAGAAAGAGAAAAAAAAACTATGTGAGTACGAAAATGATAGGATGATAAATATATGATAAACCATAAATAAATCTTACCCATACATGCTCTCTACCCAACATACATTATTGAAATATCTTGCCCCCACATGCTTTCTACCACAAATCATTATGCTAAAGCAAAAAAAAATGCTTGAACATGAATATAAAAGGAGTAAGGAAACAAATGTGTAACTTTCGTGTACCTAAGTAGGTGATCACTAAATATCCGGGTCCGTCATGGCTCTAATTGGGTGGGTCCCTATGGCTCATTACTGACCTACTAAGGCTAGTAAGGCTAGTAAGAACCTCGATCCTCACCTATTATAGGCTTCTATAGACCGAGTTCAGTTTAGGGGGGCTCACTCCTTTAAGCTTGTACAAAAGTTTAAGCTTTCAAAGACAAAAAGTATGTGAACCTTGGAAGCAACACATATTCTTCTACGAAGGATTAACCTTTCGAAGGGTAGCGATTGCAGTCACTTAAGCGAGACCAAGCACAGGTTTAAAGCTTATAAAATGAATGCACGTGCACAAAGGAGCATTGAACGCAGGGCAACCACATATTGATCAATCTCTGTAAAATACGAAAACCTTCCATTTTTGTGACCACCAATATTTCAAATTTCTTTTTTTCCTTTTTGAGACAACATACCCTTTTTGTGGCTCGACTCTCTAATATCCCCAGTGAAGTCGTCAAGCTCTCGACGCTGTTTTTCGTCTGGGCCAAAATAGTTTGGGCCTTTAAAAGCCCATCAAACGTTTAGAGTCACCATCGATCGTTTTGGGTTGGGTACGACCGAAAACTTATAATACTGGTTTGCATCAACACCAAGATCATCATCGGATTCGGGAGTCGGTTACAAGTGGGGAAGATTGAAGCACCCCACTACGCCCATTAATTGGTACTTAAATATTTAAGTTGTCTCAGAAAAAAAAGGAAATATTAATAATGATAATAGAAATATATAACATATATACATATAAGTGATGAGAACAATACTAATAAAATTAATATTTAAAACTATCATGCAAATAATAATGATAAGTAAATTGAAGGACTAGGTAAGCTTCACGTGGGCATGACTTGGCTTTTGATTGGGGCTATGCACCAATTCGAGTCATATCCATGGGTCACTAAAAGAGAGGGTCATCAACTCTCTTTTTCATTTGCATACACATCACCGGAAACATATTTTTCATCTGCAAAAACAACCGTCATAGTTCCTTGCCGTCACCATTGTTGCTCCGACGGCTTTCCCAATGAATCACGGCCATCACATTATGGCTCTCCTCTCCCTCTCTATTTCCATCGAGTTAACTTTCCTTAAACGTGAACCGAAAGCCGTCGCGCCATCACCAATGTCTTCACTGTCGAGCCGTCCGACATCATCTCCGGTCAGTGATGGTGACAAACAAACGCGTCGCTCTTCTCTTCCTTACTTTACGATTCGGATTTCCTTCAAATCTCATTTGTGTACCATGAACCCGAGTCAAAATCTCTCTCTGCGTCAAATTTACTCAATTCAATGTTGAATTGGTTAAAACCAAGTTGTGTGGTTTTGCTAGAATTGACGAAAAATATCAACATTGTGATTGAAAGGTGATTATTCTGAACACTAGCGGTCAACCTTTGGCCGAAATAGAGAACTTTCATCTTTTCTCTTTTGGTTTTTCATGTTATAGTGGGTGTTTGAGATATCATAGTGATGACAATGGAATATGGGAATTCAAAATGATGGGCAAGTGATCGCCGAGATGTTTGTGGGAATGGCCGACGTGATGGCAACTTATGTTTGGGCATTGAGTGAGAATCAAGGGCGAGGACAGAGGCTTGAGAAGCTCGATGTGTGGTGACCGTGAGGTGAGTTTGAGGTGATGGCGGCGGCCATTTGTGGTACCCGTATGAACAAAAAGACCATATTTGGTGATGGGAGGGGGAGGAGGATGGCGAGGGTCATGGCCATGGCCATGAGGCCTTATTTTCAGTCCCCTTTTACTCTATTGTAGCTAAACCGTGGCTGCCACTCCCTCATAACAAATCGTGGCCTCCCCCTAGCTATCGAGAGAAATTCATCTCCCCCTTTCCTAAATCATGGCCGAGACCTCGTTCCTTCCTCCATAGCTAACCCTTGGCCTCCCCCTTGAATTGAAGTTGAGTTGATGATTAAATAGTGAATGATTATTGTTAGGGTTCACCGAATTTTCAGGACTTGATCATGGGTAGTGGTGAATGAAGGGTGTTGGTGAGTTGAGGGAATTAAGGGAGATGGTTGAGAGATTCAGGGATATGGCAGTAGGGAATCACCATGGAATATGGTGAGATATTTTTGGGGAATCAAGGTTGACCAAGAAAGAGGGAAATCAGGTGTACTGGCTTTCGATCGATAGTTAGATTCGAGTCAGGTGTAAGTAACAGGTTAGGCATTGTTCCATTTAGGTTCAATTTGGTACGAGCCTGGTAACTGGACTCAGATAAAATTAGTGCTTACTAGTATTATACACGTTGGGCATTTTTTTCTATTATAAATAGGAGTACCTAGGGTCCCAAGTTTCATACCTTGATTAGGCGAGGGGAGTGGTTTATATTATTTTCTTTGTAGTTTTCTTTTCTACATCATTATATCAAAGGTACTGGTGGCGACGACTACTATGCATAGATTTCATTTTTTGATATGGATGAGTGTTGTTTTTAAATTTTTCGTGTCAACAACTAATGGTATTTGAAAAGGTTATGATTAGCCATTTTGTGGGGAGGCACAACAACAAAAAGTATTTTCAAAGCTTTTACTAGTTAAAATACTATTGTTTGTTGTTGTTGGAGAACTTTATGTGCCATAGTTTGCACACTACGACCATAAATGTCGCAACTTTTATTTGGTTTATTTGGTAGAAACATAAGATTGCAGTGTCTGGTTGGAGGAATATAATATTACTTGGAATAAATAATTACCAACTTCTCTGTATATGTTATGAATATTTATTTATATGGATGTCTATCATAATAAAAATTTTATCAAGGAGATTTGATTTACTTAATCATTATGAATATCATTTTCATTAATTAGAGGTTAATGTATTTTGTACTTCTTATGCCTATAAATAGATGATTTGATGGAGGCATTGTATACAAGTCTATATTTAGAATAAATATAAATCTCCCTATTTTTCTCATCACTTTGATCTTTTTGTTCTTATTCTTTGTTTTTAGGTTTGTCGTTCTTTATTTTATTCACAACAATATGCTATATTTCCTTTTTACCAACTTAAACTATTAGTAATTACTAAATTAAATATATTAACATAATAATGTATATAACTATTTTCATTAAATCATATATATTTTTGATGAATCGTTACAAAAAAAAATCAACAACAATAAAAATGTAAAGCTTCCTATCTAAAACTTACACAAACTTTATATATGTAATATAATTAATATATTAAATCGTTTTAAAAATGTTTTATATTTATAAACCCTTGTTCCCTTTTAGTGTTTTTTTAACGGTAAAAAACTAAATGTTTAATATGTTTAGGTTTTTAATTTTTATTACTTGTGTCCATTTATCTGATAAACTAAAGTAAATAATAAAATAAATCTAAAAGTACTAAAAATGGTAAAAGTAAAATAAATAAAATTAATTCTTAAAGCATTCTCTCTCAATCAACATGCAATCTACGTGTGCATAATCCATAGAAACAACATAAATACAATAAAGTATCCAAATAGCGTGTACTTGGTTCGAAACTCTTTTCACAAAAGCATAAAATGTTACCAATTGTTTTGACATTCTCAGTTAGAAGTTAATTGTACTAGTACCGAACTAATACCTATGAGTTTTGAAACCGATGTTCTGAACTCCTTTACTTATACATTTAAAACTGTAAACACAGCCTAATGAAATTTAAGAACACAACATATAACAAAGTAAACAAAACAAACAAGATCACATTACATAATCAGATAATAATCCGATAAAATAAATGATACAAATATGGGATGGTCAGCATAAACGGATCGAGAAATGCTTCCATGTTGCACATTATACAACATTGCTCTATCGGCAGCAAGCATCAAAATAATATTGGTGTTATAAAATGCCATAGGCCTGCCATAGCCGATTTCATCAATACAACCTACAAGATCAATACTATACTTTTTGTTCCATAACTTTTGTGTGTAGTTTCCCATCGTCCAAATCTCCAATCGAGGCACATCTCGTCTCATTGACATTATTGCCAGCTTCTCTTCATGTTTGCAGAGATTGAGCAACCTATAAATTTCGAAATTGCATGAGTCAAGCACCGTTATCAATTCCCAACTCTCAGTTTCAGGGTCAAAGTCAAATTTTCTATACTTGACATTTTTCTATGTTAGCCAATGTAGCCAACCACAGAGATATTGTGCACGAATTTCGCTCGAAATACTCGTCGGCTGGTAACTTCAAATCACCCGCGCGATGCCAAGTCCAACCATTAGAGTTAAAGACTTTGCAACGGATAGCTTTAACACCTTTAACGTAATCATAATTACACTGATAGAGAACCCACACGATTTTGCACTCCAAAGGCCTTGATCTAAGAACAATCATCCCGATCTTCATTAGCATATATTTAGGTTGTAGAGGTTTAGGGTGTGGACTTGGAAGAAATTGAAATTCCCTTGTTGTGGGTTTACAAATATAATAGTTTTTTTCCTGGACGAGCTCTGCAAAACACTAAACTTGTATCCACAACATCTAAGATGTTGATGCCTCAATCAAGCAAAAAATAGAACATGAGTTTCCCATCATCGTGACCTGATTGGTCTTCGCTTACAAAACTATAAGAACGACATTTGTCATAGTTGCTTGCAATTAAGTAGCTACATATTGAGTTTGTTCTTCCAGTATAAGATTCTACAAAGCTGGTTTCGTACGTTAGATCATTACACCGTTTTGACAGCAATCGACATTTCTGCATTGTCTTTAAATCAGTTCTTAAAAATATTTCAGACAACTTGTCAATGGTGAGAGCAAAAGATGCATGGTGAGAGCAAAAGATGCCATGGATCTAAGACAACTCGTCCTTTGGGTCCTTAGTTTTATAACCTAATGCAGCGAGTGTTGTTTTCTTTCCTTTTTAGTTTCCGTCTCTACAACATTATATGTGTGCTTTTTGTTTTTTTAATGGTGGTGGTGGCTACTATGCATAGAATTCATTTGATAGATCCTGGAGGCGTGGTGTTAGTTTTTAAGTTTTT
This sequence comes from Hibiscus mutabilis, assembly GCA_019671005.1. NCBI lineage: Eukaryota > Viridiplantae > Streptophyta > Magnoliopsida > Malvales > Malvaceae > Hibiscus > Hibiscus mutabilis. Next base: position 31,943,073 of record CM033745.1, read on the forward strand.
CGTGTCGACAAACAATGGTATTTGAAAGGCTATTAGCCATTTGTTGGGATGAACACCAACATATAGAGTATTTGAAAAAATGCCCTCAACATTTGTCTGACTTCTACTGTTTGTTGCTGTTTGAAACTACATCTGGAGGAGGCGGCGGCCAATGCAGAGTGGATTGTGGAAGCTTTTGGTTTGTGTTGGCATTTGGCCATTTTTCCTATATAAGTTATCAAAGGTTTGCTACAATGAAGGCGACGATGATGAAGGCTACAACAATGATGTCTTCTATGTAGTCTTGCAAAAAAATTGAAAAAAATACTAATAAAGATATAGGGACATATCTTTTTTGTAATTTAATTTTATTACTAAGTGGCGAAAGTAAAAAAATAATATTATTAAAAGGAATTTGAAAATTTTTCACTTTACACTCTCTTATGATCCATCTTACCTTAAATTTCGTCAAATTATTAATTTAATATTCCTAATCAATACATAATAAGAATGACTCATTAATTAAAAATATTTTTCCTTAGTTGAGGGAACCCAATTTAACTTACTTTATATATATAATATAAACAATGTATTTATATTTAAAACTTATATTTGCAAATTTAAGACCATAACATTTTAACAAAGTAAACAAAACACGCATAATGACATTACATAATCGTCAACTATGCGAATGAAAAAAAGAATATTGTCTTCCATGTGTTCTATGTTTTCTTGAAAAGATATTAAAAAAAGAATAATGAAGATTTAGGGATTTGTATGATTTTTTAATTTAAGTTGATTGGTAAATGGGGAAAGTTTCCTTTACATGGATCTAAACTCGCATCCATAGTTTCCTTTACTAGTACCGAACTTTAGTCTCATGATTTTGAAATATTATTTTTTAGTTATAAGAATTGTTTTTATTTTTAATGGAAGCATCTAAAATGTTATTAGTGGTGTGTTTTGTTCACGAATGTAATATTACATTGTTTGGTTTATTCTGTAGGAATGTAAGATTACATGTTTGGTTGACAGCATATAAGATTACTTTGATGTCAATTTGAGTATATTGTCCTTGTGATACCAAGTTAAACTTTAAATATTAATTTAAAATTATTCCTTGAAGATTCATATCATTATACTTACCATATTTCGAATATACTCCTCTAATTTTAAAGCAATATTTAAATAATTATATGAATAATCACTTATGTTCTATATATGATATTAGGCCAATTGTGTACATGAATTGTATGTTCTTGACATGGTTGTCTTTCTATATATGATTCTTGACATGATTGTCTTTCTATATATGATTTGTATAATTCTTCACATGATGGTTAATTATTATGTTATATTATGTAAATTAATCTGGCAAGATATTTTTTAAATGTGCTGAAGGATTTGAATTTTTGCGGGTTCAATACAATAAAATATTAAACCTCGACATAAATGTGTCTTTTGTTTATGCTCACAGAAAATGACTTCTCTATAATACAAAGAGTATCGAACGTTTACATATAGAGTATCAAACTTTTCACGTGAAACCTAAAATATGACATGTTTTCCTAATGATTTAAGTTTACGTTGCTCTTTACAAGTCTCGAAATCCACATCCATAGGTTCGACACTATTTAAAATTGTGGTTATCGGCCGCAACTGTCGTTTCAATTGTAATTTTAATAAATGTCATATAACAGCTCTAAAAAAAGTTTTGGTATACTATGTTTTAGACTAAAAATATTAACGGAAATTGTGACATTCACGGTTGCACATTTTGAGTTGGTTGTTGTAGAACTTTACCACAAGTTTCATTATAGAAGACGATGTGGACAACACATAAACAAACAAAATTAATATTTTTAGTGAAGATGTGGCCAATGCATTTCAACCCAAAAATATCTTCATCGCATACCTTTCAAAGCGCTGGGGATTGTTCCTGTAAACCAAAGCAACACCCTCACAATCCGGGTGAGGGTCATCTGGGTTTGGAACACGCAGCAAATCCAGTATACGCGCAAGAATCTCTACAACTTTGATAGTAGGGCTCCACATTTCATGGAGGATGTCCAGCCTAATGCCGCCAAATTCAGTGAAGTTGGGATGGAATACATCCCCATCAAATTGAAAAGCAAACTACATAAATAGATACCATTATCTTTGAAATGCTTCAACGTAAAAAATGTTAACACGATAAAACAACAATCTTGGGAGGTTTATTATATTACCTTAGTAGGTTTCATAAGGTAATTAGGTGGGAAGAAAATTCTAACTTCATAATTATGCCCTTCGTAAGGGCTGCCATTAGGTGCAACCATTTGAAGTTGATAATGAAATGGACAATTATCGACATCTGTCATAACTAAAGAAAAATAATGATAATTATAAACTATCTGAAAACATTTAAATGTTGCCTAAATGACAACGTAATATAGGGATGTTTACCAGAAAGCAGATAAGGGGATAATAGCGAATTCTCCAAGGCAGGATGATGAAACTCCTTGCAAATATATGCAAGTGTATCCATGCTGATCTAACAAATTAGATGAAGAAATAAGACAAAGATTAGAATCAAAATTTACAACACTTTGTGGGGGTATTTATAAGGAAGAACGTACAGCTTCATCTAGATTATGGGTTTACAATGTCGTGGATGTTCATATGTCAACCCGTTATTGATCAGGAAAAAACATAAATGGTGCCGCCTGAGCATGTCATCCCTAGTCATATCCACTAGAAATTAGCCAAGTAAATACGACAAGTACCGAACTTTTGCATTTTAAGTTTCGAACTTATTATGTGAAACCTAAAATATAACATGTTTGCCTAACGATTTCAGTTTAAGTTGTGATTTAAAAGTATCCAAACCGTCATTGATAGTTTTGAAACTAAACTAAATATGTCGTTCCCACTTGAAAATGTCTTTTCAGTTATAATATTAAATGCCACATTTATAACTGCCATAACGTGGCTTCTCAATAATACTACAAGTATCGAACGTTTGTCTATAAAGTGTCGAACTTATTATGTGAAATCAAAAATGTAATATGTTTGCCTACTGATTTCAGTTTAAGTTGTAAATTGCAAGTATCTAAACCTTTATACATAGTTTTGAAACTATTTTGAATTTTTTATTTTTGCCCGATACAGTCTTTTTAGTTATATTACTAAAATAATACCCTTAAAATACCTAGACCCTAATTGCTAGTTTCAAAATAAACTAAAACGTAAAGGTCCCCCTGTCTGCCAAATTAAGTGAAGAAGAAGGAAGAAACAAAAGCGGATAGATGGACTATATCTCTGAGGAGACCAAAAATTCCCACCTATAACTGTGGAAAGCCAGCCGTGTTGAAGACATCTTGGTCAGGTAACAATCCGGGAAGAAGATTTTTTGGGTGTTCTAACAATGGAAATAGATTTCAAAAATCATGTACTTTTTTCCAATGGTATGAACCACCAATGAGTCCGTGTGCAAAGGTACTTATTCTTGGACTCTTAAGGAAAGTTTGAGCGAATGATAGGGGAAGAAGAAACAGAAGGATTGCTTGGGTTCTTACTTTGATAGGTTTTGTTGTATTGACTTGGTTTTCTCAAGGATAGGAGATTAAGGTTGATCTTCATAATTTTTTTATAAGGTTGAAGAAGACAAAAGGGTAGGTCCCTTTTGACTAGTGCATTGTCATTTTGGTAACTCACAGAAATTGTCATATCCATTTAATACGACGAGTATCGAGCGTTTGTAAATACTGTCTCGAACTGATCACGTGAAACCTCATATGTTAAATAGTTTCCTAACTATTTCAATTTAAGTTTTTCTTTACAATTTTGCAAATCGCATCCATAGTTGCGAACCTATTTTTCAATTTTTGCTTTCAGCAATAACATATGTTAAAATAAATAATAATATTAAACATGCCATAAATGTTAAATGTGTGAGTTTTCGTAACACGACTACTATTGAACCTTTACGTCGAGAGTTCAAAACTATTGTTCAATACAATTTTCCTTCTGTACAATTGGTATGGGGTAGCGACTTTACAACAAAAAAATTCAATAAAATGAGGATGCTACCAGATCCCCTCTACTAAGCACGAACAAAGATTGGCCATTGACTTTTTGAACATCAAACCAAACCTACTTACATGCATTATATGACCTCAATTAATTAGGAAAGAACTTAGTTAGTTGTCACTAACATTTCTTAAATTTAAACTTATCGTCCATCAAGATGGGACCAATGATCATTTTTGAAAAAAGTTATCCGACGGTTATGAATCGAAGCAGAATATGTTGTCAACCCAAGCGCAAATTCAAACCAAGTCTTGGTAGCATAACTCAGATTAGAAAATTATCAAAATCCAATTTTTTTAGACCAGAATAGAATAGAAATCAACAACTATGATTGAAAATCAAATAAATATGATGTAATTGTGAAAAGATAATGGTTTAGAAATGAACCTGACTCATTCCAGTATGGTTCAGGGCGCCTTGTTTCGTCAAGTAATAGTTGCCAAATGTTTATTTCCCTTTCTCTTCATCAATTGCTTATGTTCTTCCATAGTAGTGTGCTAATCCATCCTTTTTCTTGTTTGCATGATTCATACAAAGCTCGTATAGCAACTTCATCTTGCCACATTCTCTAACTCCCTATAATTGGAAATTAACAAATATGTTAGTACAAAAATACTGAATGATAACCACTCAAAGTTTGATTATACATGAAATAGTAATGGTAAGCATTCACTTACAATATACGATAGCTCACTGATTTTGGTACTTGACCGTATGCCTCTTATCTATGCAACGAAGAACATACCACAGTCCGATCTATCAAGTTCGATGCGGTTCAAGTCATTTAATTACTAATTTCATGATAACAATAAAGAAATATGGAAAGCTTGATACCCATTTTGTTTTCTCATGACTTGAGGACGTTCAATTTTTAGCTTGTAAAATGCCACCTTCGGTGTGCCAAACACCTTAACGAAGTCCCCATGCTTAGAAAATTCTGTAAACGTGCTTATCTGAATGATAATGAAAGCATAGTACAAATTTCATTCATCCACGTTAATAACATACAATTCGAACAAGGCGACACGACAAATGGATGAATTCTCACCATTTTCTTAACTACTTGCTCCCTAAGCGGACTCGTCGGAGTACCGCTAAGCTATCTAGTAGCCAAACTTCCTATCATTCCATATGAATGATACACAAGTACCAGTGCATATTTTCATGATTCACGGGGATGAATACATGCAAATATTGTGTCGTCAACTTGTTAAAATTTAGCATATCCCAAAACAACTTAACATGTTTCCTTTAACAGATTACGTCTTACAATATCAGCTCCAGTGATGTCTCCATAATACTGTATTTCTCCCTCATTGAAATTTGCAAATCATGCCGCTATGCCAGTTAAATTTTATCGAAGAGTATTCTACAATAAATAATGGTTGTTATTTATAATTGAGAACAATTTATCAACAAACAAATATCACATAAACATTGTATAAGATGGCAAATAAAAAACATACATCAATAGTACAAGGCATAAAGGCCCACCGTTTACTCTTTCCTTTCGCCTCCTTGTGAGTCTCAAATAAGGACACCATATCAATAATCTTTCAAATTTAAATAATAATAATGACCACATAGCAAAATAGGTTCTAAGTGTTTCATATAATTTCAAGCCATACGCAATATTTATTATACTAACTGTATCGATGAGCCATGTATAGGGTCGTAACGCATCCATAATTGTAACAGTGACATCCACATTGTCGAGTGTAATGACCCTATAACTGCATACAAACATTGTATTATGTATTTAATTTTACATTTCACAATATGAAAAATTAAAGTTATACAGTTGAAGGCTTACTCTTGTGCCCATAAATAATCACAATAGGCTCATTCTTGTTCACCAAGCCCATCAGGTAGTACAACATACGATAATGTCTTTGACCCTTCATCTTCAAACATTCACATGAAAGATATGATGGTAACCACAACAATCATAATTTATGTAAACAAAAAATAACATAACCATTAAGGGACAACATTGTATTATTTCCAATGTTTCCTTCGATGGGCTTAAAGCCCAATGTTCGATGGCCAATGTTCAATGCATATGGAAACCGTCTTTTTCTATTAGTAATGTACACGGTACACACAACCAACAATTACCATTGAGAGTGGTAATTACACAGAATAATTATTCCCAATTAACTTTCCAAACTATTTTGCAGTTGAATGGTTATCCTTTGAGAGTCAAGGGGATTTTTGACTAACCTGGCCGATAGTATGGTAATCCTACAATGGAACAATACACAAGTCAAGGCCAAGCCCATAGGTAGATGAAAAAATGAAAATGATCTTTAAATAAATTTAGCTTGTACCATTTTCTTCATTGGTGCTAGATAGATAGATTTTTATCTACATCTATGCTGCGCCTAACTCCACCTTGGGGTGTTTTGAATTTGGAAGGAGTTTCTGCTATCTCTGTAAGAATACAGCTCTGACCATCCTCTCTATGAGGTGGCATCTACATAAAGTTATGGTCAACAATCCTATTAATTTTAGTCACAATATAGGCCTTATCAAGCTCCATATTCCTTGATATCGTCTACAAAGAACCTTTCATGTCCTTCCGCATTTCTTTTAGAACCTCGTGAAAACCATTGATTTTGACTTCAAAATCATTTATTTTTAGTTCAAAACCGTTCATCTTGACGTCAATATCGTTTGTCTTTTCTTCCAAGATCTTCTTAAAGCAGGTCATGTCAGCCCACACTTATTTGACATCTTTAGAAAGACTACTTAATTTCTCTCCAACATCATATCATCAACCCCCCTCAAATTGTCCAATTTCTCCTCACCTTTAATTTGCTTCTCAATTCTTGTATGCACAACCTCTTTTAGCCCATTCACCTCGGACATTATTGCTCCGCACATTCAATTTTCTTCTCAATTCCCGTGTTGACACCCTTTTTTATCTCATTCACCTTGGACATTATTTGCTGAACCATCTCCAACAACATTTCCCTTGTTGCATTACCATCGTTGTATTCTGCAACATCGTACTCTGCAGAAGCAACCTTACAAATTAAATAAATATTGAAATTCCACCTTCCAAAAAGTAAATGATTAATACTATCACACATAATGTATTACCTTACGTCTCTTCGAAGCTTTCATGTCTTTGGTTGCTTCCATGACTTCCGCAGATTTCTTGACTTTAGGTTCTTCCACAATTTTAGGTAATGGCTGCTTCCAGGCAATAATCTTCAGCGTGAAAATATATAATTAATTAACCATGATCGCAATTGACATACTAGACGAATAATAATCCAGTAGATACCTTTGGTATATTCATAGCTCGCTCGCTCTTCAAGCGGGCATAAATAGACGTGGCCTCTGAGTGCACCAAGTGTAAAATGCTAGCCTCACCACCATTAGAAGTTGTACTAGCTATGCTATCAAATCCAGACCAATAATCATACAGCCGAACCTGAATTTCATATCATTCGAACATAACATTAATCAATATGACAAAAATTTGTTCCATTGATTTCTCATAACTATTGCTAATTTAACTTTACCTCTAAGATTGCAATACAACCTTTTAGGTAAACGTGCCTTCCAGCTTTCATAAACATTTTATTGTATCAATAAGCGTATCGTACACATTCTTAGCCCAATTCACTTTTCCCTATAACCAGTCGTCGCACAATAAAATAAAAAATTCTCCATATGGGAGTATCTCAGCAGTACGACACAGAAAAACTCCAATAATGAACAACAACACCCTTGCTTTTAAAGCATCCCCTTCAAAAGCACCAGACAGTACATCTCGGTTGATTTGAGCAAAAGTTAAATATGTTCTGAGGTTATACTTTGCACCTAATTCTCTACCATTCTCCCTCGATATTGCAGAGCTCGATTCCCTTCAACCGAATTGCTTGCCAAGTGTGGAGAAGGCTGATTTTTGGGTGTATGGAAAGGAAGCAAAAAATAAGAAAATAATTTATTTTTCTTTATAGGACAAGCATGTATAGAATGACCATGATAATGGCAATGTGAGCATTTTGCCATTATGTGACCAGATGAATTATTGAAAATAATTTCTTTTTCTTTTGTTAAGCATTAAAGCTTAACTTTCAAATCAAGATTTTCTTTTTCTAGAACATCTTGGTTTGTTTTTGAAAACTCTAAATCATTTTTCAAAATTTCATTTTGGTTTTTGAAATCCCCGTTTGTTTTCAAAATAAGATTATTTTCAATTTCGAGTTTTAAAATCATTTTCTTAAATTTAGAATTCATGGTCTTAAATTCCAAAAATAATTCAACGAAAGCATCTTGTAACTCATCAAGTGAATATGCATTTGGATCATTAGAGTTGGAAGATACCTTGCGCTCATCGAGAGCCAAAACACCATCCACCTTGGGTGATTGGAGGAGATTAGCACAAGATGGAACACCATCTTTCTTCTCTTCTTTGCCATAAAGTTTCTCAAGCTTCTCTCACATTTCTTTGGCTCTTTTGCATGTGGAAACCTTCTTGAAAACTTCTTCATTAAGGCCACAAAGAAGGATGTGCATCGTTTTTGCGTTTAGCTTTGCCTTCGTGTCGTATTCACTCATTTGCTTATTTTTCTTCTTAGGAGCTTCCAAGTAGCCATCTTCAATAATGTCCAAAACCTCATAATTATGAGCTTTGATGTAGAACTTCATAGCATTGCTCTATTGGAAGTATGCTTCACCTTGGAAGAGTGGAGGACACGAGATAGAGCGGCCTTCTTCAAATCTTGCCATTTCTTAATCAGAGAACTTTGAACAAACAATCTTTAAATCTGGATATTAGTTCTTTGATGAAGACCAAGCTATGATACCAATTGTTGAGCTCGATTCCCTTCAACCGAATTGCTTGCCAAGTGTGGAGAAGGCTGATTTTTGGGTGTATGGATAGGAAGCAAAAAGATAAGAAAATTGACACACGATTTAGAGTGGTTTGACTTTCTAAACAAAGCCTACATCCACTACCTTAGCGCACCACTAAGGATTTCCCAATTCACTATGAATTCTTCCCCTTTTCAAGGATTAGGAGGAAACCTTTACAACCCTATCTTTTAATGGCTAAGATAAAACCACTCTAGTTTTTGTCTAAGGCTAAACTAGAACCTCTCCTTTTACGAGGGATTTGTGTAAACTCTAAAACCTCACTTAGGTAGGTGTTTACAAGAATTTAATCTCACAAAAGTACAAAGGATTTACAATTAAGCACTCTCTCAAGCACTATATACTAGAGAAATGACGAAATATAAATTGGACTCAAATTCTCTTGATCATGTTGCTTGGATGTGTTCTCTTAACTTCTTCAAGTGTCCTTGTGGTGTTTATATAGTGTGGAACGAGTTTCCAGCCGTTGGGGATGAGTTATGGCTGTTGGGGATGCAAAATATTTGTTAACTACAAAAATTTCAACATTTATAACTAAAGGGATTGATCCCTTTAACAAGGGGATCGATCCTTTTTCATAAAAATATGACCGTTGAAACTAAGGGATCGATCCCATAAACTAAGGGATTGATCCTTTTGCACTAGAAGTCTGGAAGTAAAAAATACATTGAAACTGTCAACCAAGGGATCGATCCCTTTATTCAGGGCATCGATCCTTTTTACCTTGAAGTCTGGAAAATAGAATTTTTAGTACAAAAACGGATCTTACTTGTTTAGAAAAAAGATCGACTAAGATGGAAATCATTTGAATTTTTTTTCAAGTTTGTTTGGACTTTAAATAAGTTTTCAAAATATTCAACCAAGTCCAAAAACATTTTTCAAATTATTATATCAAAATAAATATCCTAACAATCACCCTTTTTGATATAATAAAACCAACTTGAAAAATTGTTTTTGTAATTCTCCCTCTTTGTAAAATAATTTTTGAATAAGAGCATATCGATTCAAAAGAGTTAATATCTCCCCTTATTCATTTGAAAATTCAATTTTTTTCAAAACATTCTCCCCTGTTTTGTTATATCAAAAATGGTTCAAATCAAAGTCTGAAAACTTTTAAATCCATAACAATGGAGAGTTTAAAAAAATTAACAAAATAAGAGTTTTGTTTTAAAATGGCTCCCCCTTACTCAAAGCATTCCATTTTGACTCAAATTAAGGCACAAATGGTTGACACTTTAGGAACACATTGAATTTCTAGATAAAAAAAATTAAGAGCAAATGAAATTCAATTTTATCCAAGATTTTAAAAATCTTTATGCAAACATATGAAAAAATCATTAGACTCATATGCATAAAGAACTCAAATAATGGCATGCCATTTAGATATTGAATTAAAAACTCAAATGCATGAACATTAATCAAACAAATATTAGACAACCAAAGATATAAGAAACAAAAGCATTAAGCTTAGAGGTTACCCAATTTCTTCACTTGTTTGACTAGAGCATTTCAATATCTTTGCATTGCTTTTCATTGCTCCAACACACCTACATGAGACATTTACTTGATTTTTGGTATCCAAATTGCTTTGGATCCATTTACAATAGTCACAATGCCTTTAGTTCCCTTAGGAACCCATACTTGTCTAATCCTATAAGATTATCTCTTCTTTATAGGACAAGCATGTTTAAAATGACCATGATAATGGCAATGTGAGCATTTTTCCATTATGTGACAAGATGAATTATTGAGAATAATTTTCTTTTCTTTTGGTGTTTATATAGTGTTTATATAGTGTGGAACGAGTTTCTAGCCGTTTATGGTTGTTGGGGATGAGTCATGGCCGTTGGGGATACAAAATAGCTGTTACCTACAAAAATTTCAGTATTTATAACGGAAGGGATCGATCCCATTATATAGGTGATCGATCCTTTTTGCCTTGAAGTCTGGAAAACAGAATTTTTAGTGCTAAACCGGATCATACTTGTTTAGGAAAAGATCAGATTTTACAAGTCCAAAAACAATTTTCAAATTATTATATCAAAATAAATATCCAAACAATCTCCCTCGTTTTGATATAATAAAACCAACTTGAAAATTTATTTTTGTAATTCTCCCCCTTTGTAAAATAATTTTTGAATAAGAGCATATCGATTCAAAAGAGTTAAAACTCCCCCTTATTCATTTGAAAATTCAATTTTTTAAAAACATTCTCCCCCGTTTTGTTATATCAAAAATGGTTCAAATCAAAGTTTGAAAACTTTTAAATCAATAACAATAGAGAGTTGAAAAAAATTAACAAAATAAGAGTTTTGTTTTAAAATGGCTCCCCCTTACTCAAAGCATTCCATTTTGAATCAATTTAAGGCACAAATGCTTGACACTTTAAGAAGACGTTGAATTTCAAGATAAAAACAAATTAAGAGCAAATGAAATTCAATTTTATTCAAGACGTTAAAAATATTTATGCAAACATATGAATAAAATCATTAGACTCATATGCATAAAGAACTCAAATAATGTAATGCCATTTAGATATTGAAGTAAAAACTCAAATCCATGAACATTAATCAAACAAAGATTAGATAACCAAAGATATAAGAAACAAAAGCATTAAGCTTAGACGTTACCCAATTTCTTCACTTGTGTGACTAGAGCATTCCCATATCTTTGCATCGCTTTTCATTGCTCCAACACACCTACATGAGACATTTACTTGATTGTTGGTATCCAAATTGCTTTGGATCCATTTACAATAGTCACAATGTCTTTAGTTCCCTTAAGAACTCATACTTGTCTAATCCTATAAGATTGTCTCTTCTTTATAGGACAAGCATGTATAGAATGACCATGATAATGGCAATGTGAGCATTTTGCCATTTTGTGACAAGATGAATTATCGAAAATAATTTCTTTTTCTTTTGTTAAGCTTTCAAGCATAGCTTTCAAATCATGATTTTCTTTTTCTAAAACATCTTTGCTTGTTTTTGAAAACTCTAAATCATTTTCAAAATTTCGTTTTGGTTTTCGAAATCCACGATTGTTTTCAAAAGAAAATTATTTTCAATTTCAAGTTTTGAAATCATTTTCTTAAATTTGGAATTCATTCCTTAAATTCCAAAATAATTCATCGAAAGAATCTTGTAACTCATCAAATGAATATGCATTTGGATCATTAGAGTTAGGAGATACCTTGGGCTCATCGAGAGCCAAAACACCATCCACCTTGGGTGATTGGAGGAGGTTAGCACAAGATGGAACACCATCTTTCTTCTCTTCTTTGCAATAAAGTTTCTGAAGCTTCTCCCACATTTCTTTGGCTCTTTTTCATGTGGAAACCTTCTTGGAAACTTCTTCATTGAGGCCACAAAGAAGGATGTGCATCGCTTTTGCATTTAGCTTTGCCTTCATGTTATTTTCACTCATTTGCTTCTTCTTCTTCTTCTTAGGAGCTTCCAAGTAGTCATCTTCAATAATGTCCCAAACCTTATAATTATGAGATTTGATGTAGAACATCATAACATTGCTCCATTGTAAGTATGCTTCTCCTTGGAAGAGCGGAAGATACGAGATAAAGCGACATTCTTCAAATCTTGCCATTTTTTAATCGGAGAACTTCGAACAAACGATCTTTACATATGGATGTTAGTCATTTGATGAAGACCAAGCTCTAATACCAATTGTTTAGCTCGATTCCCTTCAACCGAATTGCTTGCCAAGTGTGGAGAAGGCTAATTTTTTGGTGTATGGATAGGAAGCAAAAAGATAAGAAAATTGACACACGATTTAGAGTGATTCGACTATCTAAACAAAGCTTACATCTACTACCTTAGCACACCATTAAGGATTTCCCAATTCACTAAGAATTCTTCCCCTTTTCAAGGATTAGGAGGAAACCTTTACAACCCTATCTTTTAACGGCTACGATAGAACCACTCTAGTTTTGTCTAAGGCTAAACTAGAACCTCTCCTTTTACAAGGGATTTGTGTAAACTCTAAAACCTCACATAGGTGGGTGTTTACAGGAATTTAAGCTCACAAAAGTACAAAGGATTTACAATTAAGCACTTTCTCAAACACTATATACAAGAGAAATGAAGAAATAAGAATTTGACTCAAATTCTCTTGATTATGTTGCTTGGATATGTTCTCTTAACTTCATCAAGTGACCTTGTGATGTTTATATAGTTTGGAACGAGTTTCTAGCCATTTATGGCCGTTGGGGATAAGTCATGGCCGTTGGGGATGCAAAATAGCCGTTACCTACAAAAATTTCAGTATTTATAACTAAAGGGATCGATCATTTTTCATAAAAATATGACCGTTGAAACTAAGGGATCCATCCCATAAACTAAGGGATCGATCCTTTTGCACCAGAAGGCTAGAAGTAAAAAATACATTGAAACAGTCAACCAAGGGATTGATCCCTTCATTTAGTGTATAGATCCATTTTGCCTTGAACTCTGGAAAAAACATAATTTCTAGTGAAAAAACAGATCATACTTGTTTAGAAAAAGATCGGCTAAGATGGAAATCATTTGAATTTTTTTTAAGGTTTGTTTGGAATTTAATTAAGTTTTCAAAATATTCAAACAAGTCCAATTTTTTTTCAAATTATTATATCAAAATAAATATCCTAACAATCTCTCCCTTTTTGATATAATAAAACCAACTTGAAAAATTGCTTTTGTAATTCTCCCCCTTTGTAAAATAATTTTTGAATAAGAGCATATCGATTCAAAAGAGTAAATAGCTCCCCCTTATTCATTTGAAAATTCAATTTTTTCAAACATTCTCCCTCGTTTTGTTATATCAAAAATGGTTCAAATCAAAGTTAGAAAACTTTTAAATCCATAACAATGGAGAGTTTAAAAATTTTAACAAAATAAGAGTTTTGTTTTAAAATGGCTTCCCCTTACTCAAAGCATTCTATTTTGAATCAAATTAAGGCACAAATGCTTAACACTTTAAAAAGACATTGAATTTCAAGATAAAAATAAATTAAGAGCAAATGAAATTCAATTTTATCCAAGACTTAAAAAATCTTTATGCAAACATATGAATAAAATTATTAGACTCATATGCATAAAGAATTCAAATTCTGTCATGCCATTTAGATATTGAAGTAAAAACTCAAATGCATGAACATTAATCAAACAAAGATTAGATAACCAAAGATATAAGAAACGAAGGCATTAATCTTAGAGGTTACCCAATTTCTTCACTTGTGTGACTAGAGTATTTCCATATCTTTGCATTGCTTTTCATTGTTCCAACACACCTACAAGAGACAGTTACTTGATTTTTGGTATCCAAATTGCTTTGGATCCATTTACAATAGTCACAATGTCTTTAGTTCCCTTAAGAACCCATACTTGTCTAATCATATAAGATTGTCTCTTCTTTATAGGACAAGCATGCATAGAATGACCATGATAATGGCAATGTGAGCATTATGCCATTATGTGACAAGATGAATTATTGAAAATAATTTCTTTTTCTTTTGTTAAGCTTTTAAGCTTAAATTTCAAATCAAGATTTTCTTTTTCTAAAACATCTTTGCTTGTTTTTTAAAACTTTAAATCATTTTTAAAAATTTCATTTTGGTTTTCGAAATCTACGATTGTTTTCAAAAGAAAATTATTTTTAATTTCAAGTTTTGAAATCATTTTCTTAAATTTGGAATTCATTCCTTAAATTCCAAAAACAATTCATCGAAAGAATCTTGTAACTCATCAAATGAATATGCATTTGGATCATTAGAGTTAGAAGATACCATGGGCTCATCGAGAGCCAAAACACCATCCACCTTGGGTGATAGGAGGAGGTTAGCACAAGATGGAACACCATCTTTCTTCTCTTCTTTGCCATAAAGTTTCTCAAGCATCTCCTACATTTCTTTGGCTCTTTTGTATGTGGAAACCTTCTTGGAAACTTCTTTATTGAGGCCACAAAGAAGGATGTGCATCGCTTTTGCGTTTAGCTTTCCCTTCATGTTATTTTCACTCCTTTGATTCTTCTTCTTAGGAGCTTCCAAGTAGCCATCTTCAATAATGTCCCAAACCTCATAATTATGAGATTTGATGTAGAACATCATAACATTGCTCCATTGGAAGTATGCTTCTCCTTGGAAGAGTGGAGGACACGAGATAAAGCAACCTTCTTCAAATCTTGCCATTGATTGATTGGAGAACTTCGAACAAATGATCTTTACATATGGATGTTAGTCCTTTGATGAAGACCAAGCTCTAATACCAATTGTTTAGCTTGATTCCCTTCAACCGAATTGCTTGCCATGTGTGGGGAAGGCTGATTTTTTGGGTGTATGGATAGAAAGCAAAAAGATAAGAAAATTGACACACGGTTTTTAATGGTTTGAATTTCTAAACAAATCCTACATCTACTACCTTACCACACCACTAAGGATTTTCCAATTCACTATGAATTCTTCCCCTTTTCAAGGATTAGGAGGAAACCTTTACAACTCTATCTTTTAACGGCTAAGATAGAACCACTCTAGTTTTGTCTAAGGCTAAACTAGAACCTCTCCTTTACAAAGGGATTTGTGTAAACTCTAAAACCTCACATAGGTGGGTGTTTACAAGAATTTAAGCTCACAAAAGTACAAAGGATTTACAATTAAGCACTTTCTCAAACACTATATACAAGAGAAATGAAGAAATAAGAATTGGACTCAAATTCTCTTGATTATGTTGCTTGGATGTGTTCTCTTAACTTCATCAAGTGTCCTTGTGGTGTTTATATAGTTTGGAACGAGTTTCTAGCCGTTTATGGCTGTTGGGGATGAGTCATAGCCGTTAGGGATGCAAAATAGTCGTTACCTACAAAAATTTTTTTGTATTTATAACTATAGGAATTGATCCTTTTTCATAAAAATATGATCGTTGAAACTAAGGGATCCATCCCATAAACTAGGGGATCGATCCTTTTGCACTAGAAGGCTAGAAGTAAAAAAATACATTGAAATAGTCAACCAAGGGATTGATCCCTTTATTTAAGGTATAGATCCATTTTTCTTTGAAGTCTGGAAAATAGAATTTCTAGTGAAAAAACAGATCATACTTGTTTAGAAAAAGATCGGCTAAGATGGAAATCATTTGAAATTTTTTAAGGTTTGTTTGGAATTTAAATAAGTTTTCAAAATATTCAAACAAGTTGAATTTTTTTTTCAAATTATTATATCAAAATAAATATCCTAACAATCTCTCCCTTTTTGATATAATAAAACCAACTTGAAAATTTGTTTTTGCAATTCTCCTCCTTTGTAAAATAATTTTTGAATAAGAGCATATCGATTCAAAAGAGTTAATAGCTCCCCTCTTATTCATTTGAAAATTCAATTTTTTCAAACATTCTCCCTCGTTTTGTTATATCAAAAATGGTTCAAATCAAAGTTAGAAAACTTTTAAATCCATAACAATGGAGAGTTTAAAAATTTTAACAAAATAAGAGTTTTGTTTTAAAATGGCTTCCCCTTACTCAAAGCATTCCATTTTGAATCAAATTAAGGCACAAATGCTTAACACTTTAAAAAGACATTGAATTTCAAGATAAAAACAAATTAAGAGCAAATTAAATTCAATTTTATCCAAGACTTTAAAAATCTTTATGCAAACATATGAATAAAATTATTAGACTCATATGCATAAAGAATTCAAATAATGTCATGCCATTTAGATATTGAAGTAAAAACTCAAATGCATGAACATTAATCAAACAAAGATTAGATAACCAAAGATATAAGAAACAAAAGCATTAATCTTAGAGGTTACCCAATTTCTTCACTTGTGTGACTAGAGTATTTCCATATCTTTGCATTGTTTTTCATTGTTCCAACACACCTACAAGAGACATTTACTTGATTTTTGGTATCCAAATTGCTTTGGATCCATTTACAATAGTCACAATGTCTTTAGTTCCCTTAAGAACCCATACTTGTCTAATCATATAAGATTGTCTCTTCTTTATAGGACAAGCATGCATAGAATGACCATGATAATGGCAATGTGAGCATTATGCCATTATGTGACAAGATGAATTATTGAAAATAATTTCTTTTTCTTTTGTTAAGCTTTTAAGCTTAAATTTCAAATCAAGATTTTCTTTTTCTAAAACATCTTTGCTTGTTTTTTAAAACTTTAAATCATTTTTAAAAATTTCATTTTGGTTTTCGAAATCTACGATTGTTTTCAAAAGAAAATTATTTTTAATTTCGAGTTTTGAAATCATTTTCTTAAATTTGGAATTCATGGTCTTAAATTCCAAAAACAATTCATCGAAAGCATCTTGTAACTCATCAAATGAATATGCATTTGGATCATTAGAGTTAGAAGATACCATGGGCTCATCGAGAGCCAAAACACCATCCACCTTGGGTGATAGGAGGAGGTTAGCACAAGATGGAACACCATCTTTCTTCTCTTCTTTGCCATAAAGTTTCTCAAGCATCTCCTACATTTCTTCGGCTCTTTTGTACGTGGAAACCTTCTTGGAAACTTCTTTATTGAGGCCACAAAGAAGGATGTGCATCGCTTTTGCGTTTAGCTTTCCCTTCGTGTCGTTTTCACTCCTTTGATTCTTCTTCTTAGGAGCTTCCAAGTAGCCATCTTCAATAATGTCCCAAACCTCATAATTATGAGATTTGAGGTAGAACATCATAACATTGCTGCATTGGAAGTATGCTTCTCCTTGGAAGAGTGGAGGACACGAGATAGAGCGACCTTCTTCAAATCTTGCCATTGATTGATTGGAGAACTTCGAGCAAATGATCTTTACTTCCGGATGTTAGTCCTTTGATGAAGACCAAGCTCTGATACCAACTGTTGAGCTTGATTCCCTTCAACCGAATTGCTTGCCATGTGTGGGGAAGGCTGATTTTTGGGTGTATGGATAGAAAGCAAAAAGATAAGAAAGTTGACACACGGTTTTTAATGGTTTGAATTTCTAAACAAATCCTACATCTACTACCTTACCACAGCACTAAGGATTTTCCAATTCACTATGAATTCTTCCCCTTTTCAAGGATTAGGAGGAAACCTTTACAACTCTATCTTTTAACGGCTAAGATAGAACCACTCTAGTTTTTGTCTAAGGCTAAACTAGAACCTCTCCTTTTACAAGGGATTTGTGTAAACTCTAAAACCTCACATAGGTGGGTGTTTACAAGAATTTAAGCTCACAAGAGTACAAAGGATTTACAGTTAAGCACTTTCTCAAACACTATATACAAGAGAAATGAAGAAATAAGAATTGGACTCAAATTCTCTTGATTATGTTGCTTGGATGTGTTCTCTTAACTTCATCAAGTGTCCTTGTGGTGTTTATATAGTTTGGAACGAGTTTCTAGCCGTTTATGGCTGTTGGGGATGAGTCATAGCCGTTAGGGATGCAAAATAGTCGTTACCTACAAAAATTTTTTGTATTTATAACTATAGGAATTGATCCTTTTTCATAAAAATATGATCGTTGAAACTAAGGGATCCATCCCATAAACTAGGGGATCGATCCTTTTGCACTAGAAGGCTAGAAGTAAAAAAATACATTGAAATAGTCAACCAAGGGATTGATCCCTTTATTTAAGGTATAGATCCATTTTTCTTTGAAGTCTGGAAAATAGAATTTCTAGTGAAAAAACAGATCATACTTGTTTAGAAAAAGATCGGCTAAGATGGAAATCATTTGAAATTTTTTAAGGTTTGTTTGGAATTTAAATAAGTTTTCAAAATATTCAAACAAGTTGAATTTTTTTTTCAAATTATTATATCAAAATAAATATCCTAACAATCTCTCCCTTTTTGATATAATAAAACCAACTTGAAAATTTGTTTTTGCAATTCTCCTCCTTTGTAAAATAATTTTTGAATAAGAGCATATCGATTCAAAAGAGTTAATAGCTCCCTCTTATACATTTGAAAATTCAATTTTTTCAAACATTCTCCTCCGTTTTGTTATATCAAAAATGGTTCAAATCAAAGTTAGAAAACTTTTAAATCCATAACAATGGAGAGTTTAAAAAAATTAACAAAAGAAGAGTTTTGTTTTAAAACGGCTCCCCTTACTCAAAGCATTCCATTTTGAATCAAATTAAGGCACAAATGCTTAACACTTTAAGAAGACATTGAATTTCAAGATAAAAACAAAGTAAGAGCAAATTAAATTCAATTTTATCCAAGACTTTAAAAATCTTTATGCAAACATATGAATAAAATTATTAGACTCATATGCATAAAGAATTCAAATAATGTCATGCCATTTAGATATTGAAGTAAAAGCTCAAATGCATGAACATTAATCAAACAAAGATTAGATAACCAAAGATATAAGAAACAAAAGCATTAATCTTAGAGGCTACCCAATTTCTTCACTTGTGTGACTAGAGCATTTCCATATCTTTGCATTGTTTTTCATTGTTCCAACACACCTACAAGAGACATTTACTTGATTTTTGGTATCCAAATTGCTTTGGATCCATTTACAATAGTCGCAATGTCTTTAGTTCCCTTAGGAACCCATACTTGTCTAATCCTATAAGATTGTCTCTTCTTTATAGGACAAGCATGCATAGAATGACCATGATAATGGCAATGTGAGCATTTTTCCATTATGTGACAAGATGAATTATTGAAAATAATTTCTTTTTCTTTTTTTAAGCTTTTAAGCTTAAATTTCAAATCAAGATTTTCTTTTTCTAAAACATCTTTGCTTGTTTTTGAAAACTCTAAATCATTTTTCAAAATTTCATTTTGGTTTTCGAAATCTACGATTGTTTTCAAAAGAAAATTATTTTTAATTTCGAGTTTTGAAATCATTTTCTTAAATTTGGAATTCATGGTCTTAAATTCCAAAAATAATTCATCGAAAGCATCTTGTAACTCATCAAATGAATATGCATTTGGATCATTAGAGTTAGAAGATACCATGGGCTCATCGAGAGCCAAAACACCATCCACCTTGGGTGATAGGAGGAGGTTAGCACAAGATGGAACACCATCTTTCTTCTCTTCTTTGCCATAAAGTTTCTCAAGCATCTCCCACATTTCTTCGGCTCTTTTACATGTGGAAACCTTCTTGGAAACTTCTTTATTGAGGCCACAAAGAAGGATGTGTATTGCTTTTACGTTTAGCTTTGCCTTCGTGTTGTTTTCACCCCTTTGCTTATTCTTCTTCTTAGGAGCTTCCAAGTAGCCATCTTCAATAATGTCCCAAACCTCATAATTATGAGATTTGATGTAGAACTTCATAACATTTCTCTATTGGAAGTATGCTTCTCCTTGGAAGAGTGGAGGACATGAGATAGAGCGACCTTCTTCAAATCTTGCCATTTCTTGATTGGAGAACTTCGAACAAACGATCTTTACTTCCGGATGTTAGTCCTTTGATTAAGGCCAAGCTCTGATACCAACTGTTGAGCTCAATTGCCTTCAACCGAATTGCTTGCCAAGTGTGGGGAAGGCTGATTTTTGGGTGTATGGGCAGAAAACAAAAAGATAAGAAAGTTGACACACGATTTATAGTGGTTCAAATTTCTAAACAAAGCCTACATCCACTACCATACCACATCACTAAGGATTTTCCAATTCACTATGAATTCTTCCCCTTTTCAAGGATTAGGAGGAAACCTTTACAACTCTATCTTTTAACGGCTAAGATAGAACCACTCCAGTTTTTGTCTAAGGCTAAATTAGAACCTCTCCTTTGACAAGGGGATTGTGTAAACTCAAAAACCTCAATTAGGTGGGTGTTTACAATAATTTTAGCTCACAAGAGTACAAAGGATTTGCAATTAAGCACTCTCTCAAACACTATATACAAGAGAAATGAAGAAATAAGAATTGGACTCAAATTCTCTTGATCATGTTGCATGGATGTGTTCTCTTAACTTTTTTAAGTGTCCTTGTGGTGTTTATATAGTGTGGAATGAGTTGACGGCCGTTGGGGATGAGTCATGGCCGTTGGGGACGCAAAATAGCCATTACCTACAAAAATTTCAACATTTATAACTAAAGGGATCGATCCCTTTACCAAGGGGATCGATCATTTTTCATAAAAATATGATCGTTGAAACTAAGGGATCTATGCCATAAACTAGGGGATCGATCCTTTTGCACTAGAAGGCTAGAAGTAAAAAAATACATTAAAACTGTTAACCAAGGGATCGATCCCTTTATTTTGGGCATCGATCCTTTTTGCCTTGAAGTCTGGAAAACAAAATTTTTATTGCAAAAACGGATCATACTTGTTTTGAAAAAGATCGGCTAAGATGGAAATCATTTTGAAATTTGTTTTCAAGTTTCTTTGAACGTTAAATAATTTTTCAAAATATTCAAAGAAGTCCAAAAACATTTTTCAAATTATTATATCAAAATAAATATCCTAACAATCTCCCTTTTTTGATATAATAAAACCAACTTGAAAAATTATTTTTGTAATTCTCCCCCTTTGTAAAATAATTTTTGAATAATAGCATATCGATTCAAAAGAGTTAATAGCTCCCCCTTATTAATTTGAAAATTCAATTTTTTCAATACATTCTCCCCCGTTTTGTTATATCAAAAATGGTTCGAATCAAAGTTTGAAAACTTTTAATTCCATAACAAAGGAGAGTTAAAAAAATTAACAAAATAAGAGTTTTGTTTTAAAATGGCTCCCTCTTACTCAAAGCATTCCATTTTGAATCAAATTAAGGCACAAATGCTTGACACTTTAAGAAGACATTGAATATCAAGATAAAAACAAATTAAGAGCAAATAAAATTTAATTTTATCCAAGACTTTAAAAATCTTTATGCAAACATATGAATAAAATCATTAGACTCATATGCATAAAGAACTCAAATAATGTCATGCCATTTAGATATTGAAGTAAAAACTCAAATGCATGAACATTAATCAAACAAAGATTAGATAACCAAAGATATAAGAAACAAAAGCATTAAGCTTAGAGGTTACCCAATTTCTTCACTTGTATGACTAGAGCATTTCCATATCTTTGCATTTGCTTTTCATTGCTCCAACACACCTACAATAGTCACAATATCTTTAGTTCCCTTAGGAACCAATACTTGTCTAATCCTATAAGATTGTCTCTTCTTTTATAGGACAAGCATGTATAGAATGACCATGATAATGGCAATGTGACCATTTTGCCATGGTGTGACAAGATGACTTATTAAAAATAATTTCTTTTTCTTTTGTTAATCTTTCACGCATAACTTTCAAATCAAGATTTTCTTTTTCTAAAACATCTTTTCTTGTTTTTGAAAACTCTAAATCTTTTTTCAAAATTTCATTTTGGTTTTCGAAATCTACATTTGTTTTCAAAAGAAAATTATTTTCAATTTTGAGTTTTGAAATCATTTTCTTAAATTTGGAATTCATGGTCTAAAATTCCAAAAATAATTCATCGAAAGCATCTTGTAACTCATCAAATTAATATGCATTTGGATCATTAGAGTTAGAAGATACCTTGGGCTCATCGAGAGCCAAAACACCATCCACCTTGGGTGATTGGAGGAGGTTAGCATAAGATGGAACACCATCTTTCTTCTCTTCTTTGCCATAAATTTTATCAAGCTTCTCACACATCTCTTTGGCTCTTTTGAATGTGGAAACCGTCTTGGAAACTTCTTCATTGAGGCCATGAAGAAGGATGTGCATCGCTTTTGCGTTTAGCTTGGCCTTCGTGTCGTTTTCAATCCTTTGCTTCTTCTTCTTCTCAGAAGCCTCCAAGTAGCTATCCTCAATAATGTCCCAAACCTCATAATTATGAGATTTGATGTAGATCTTCATAACATTGCTCTATTGGAAGTATGCTTCTCCTTGGAAGAGCGGAGGACACGAGATAGCGAGGCCTTCTTCAAATCCTGCCATTTCTTGATCGGAGAATTTCGAACTAACGATCTTTACTTATGGATGTTAGTCTTTTGATGAAGGCCAAGCTCTTATACCAATTGTTGAGCTCGATTACCTTCAACTGAATTGTTTGCCAAGTGTGTAGAAGGCTGATTTTTGGGCCTATGGATAGGAAGCAAAAAGATAAGAAAATTGACACACGATTTAGAGTGGTTTGACCTTCTAAACAAAGCCTACATCCACTACCTTAGCACACCACTAAGGATTTCCCAATTCACTATTAATTCTTCCCCTTTTCAAGGAATAGGAGGAAACCTTTACAACCCTATCAATTAACGGCTAAGATAGAACCACTCTAGTTTTTGTCTAAGGCTAAACTATAACCTCTCCTTTTACAAGGGATTTGTGTAAACTCTAAAACCTCATTTAGGTGGGTGTTTACAAGAATTTAAGCTCACAAGAGTACAAAGGATTTACAATTAAGCACTCTCTCAAACACTATATAAAAGAGAAATGAAGAAATAAGAATTGGACTTAAATTCTCTTGATCATGTTTCTTGGATGTGTTCTCTTAACTTCTTCAAGTGTCCTTGTGGTGTTTATATAGTGTGGAACGAGTTTCTAGCCGTTTAAGGCCGTTGGGGATGAGTCATGGGCGTTGGGGATGCAGTAGCCGTTACCTACAAAAAATTCAGCATTTATAACTAAAGTGATCGATCCCTTTACCAAGGGGATTGATCCTTTTTCATAAAAATATGACCGTTGAAACTAAGGGATCGATCCCATAAACTAGGAGATCGATCCTTTTGCACTAGAAGTCTGGAAGTAAAAAAATACATTGAAACTGTCAACCAAGGGATCGATCCCTTTATTTAGGGCATCGATTCTTTTTGCCTTGAAGTCTGGAAAACATAATCTTTAGTGCAAAAATTGATCATACTTGTTTAGAAAAAGATCGGCTAAGATGGAAATCATTTGAATTTTTTTCAAGTTTGTTTGGACTTTAAATAAGTTTTCAAAATATTCAAACAAGTCCAAAAACATTTTTCAAATTATTATATCAAAATAAATATCCTAACAATCTCCCCTTTTTTGATATAATAAAACGAACTTGAATTATTGTTTTTGTAATTCTCCCCCTTTGTAAAATAATTTTTGAATAAGAGCATATATATTCAAAAGAGTTAATAGCCCCCCTTATTCATTTGAAATTCAATTTTTTCAAAACATTCACCCCTGTTTTGTTATATCAATAATGATTTAAATCAAAGTTTGAAAAATTTTAAATCCATAACAATGAAGAGTTTAAAAAATTAACAAAAATAAGAGTATTGTTTTAAAATGGTTCCCCCTTACTCAAAACATTCCATTGTGAATAAAATCTTTAGACTCTTATGCATAAAGATATTGAATATCAAGATAAAAACAAATTAAGAGCAAATGAAATTCAATTTTATCCAAGACTTTAAAAATCTTTATTCAAACATATGAATAAAATCTTTAGACTCATATGCATAAAGAACTCAAATAATGTCATGCCATTTAGATATTGAAGTAAAAATTCAAATGCATGAACATTAATCAAACAAAGATTAGATAACCAAAGATATAAGAAACAAAAGCATTAAGCTTAGAGGTTACCCAATTTCTTCACTTGTGTGACTAGAGCATTTCCATATCTTTGCATTGCTTTTCATTGCTCCAACACACCTACAAGAGACATTTACTTGATTTTGGGTATCCAAATTGCTTTGGATCCATTTACAATAGTCATAATGTCTTTAGTTCCCTTAGGAACCCATACTTGTCTAATCCTATAAGATTGTCTCTTTTTTATAGGACAAACATGTATAGAATGACCATGATAATGGCAATGTGAGCATTTTGCCATTATGTGACAAGATGAATTATTGAAAATAATTTCCTTTTCTTTTGTTAAGCATTCAAGCTTAACTTTCAAATCAAGATTTTCTTTTTCTAAAACATATTTGCTTGTTTTTGAAAATTCTAAATCATTTTTCAAAATTTCATTTTGGTTTTTGAAATCCACGTTTGTTTTCAAAAAAAGTTATTTTCAATTTTGAGTTTTGAAATCATTTTCTTAAATTTGGAATTCATGGTCTTAAATTCCAAAAATAATTCATCGAAAGCATCTTGTAACTCATCAAATGAATATGCATTTGGATCATTAGTTTTAGAAGATACCGTGGGCTCATCGAGAGCCAAAACACCATCCACCTTGGGTGATTGGAGGAGGTTAGCACATGATGGAACACCATCTTTCTTCTCTTCTTTGCCATAAAGTTTTTCAAGCTTCTCCCACATTTCTTCGGCTCTTTTGCATGTGGAAACCTTCTTCATTGAGGTCACAAAGAAGGAACTGCATCACTTTTGCGTTTAGCTTTGCTTTCGTGTCATTTTTACTCCTTTTCTTCCTTTTCTTCTTAGGAGCTTCTAAGTAGCCATCTTCAATAATGTCCCAAACCTCATAATTATGAGATTTGATGTAGAACTTCATAACATTGCTCCATTGGAAGTCTGCTTCTCCTTGGAAGAGTGGAGGACACGAGATAGAGCGCCCTTCTTCAAATCTTGCCATTTCTTGATCAGAGAACTTCGAACAAACATTCTTTACTTTCGGATGTTAGTCCTTTGATGAAGACCAAGCTCTGATACCAATTGTTGAGCTCGATTCTCTTCAACCGAATTCTTTGCCAAGTTTGGAGAAGGCTAATTTTTGGGTGTATGGATAGGAAACAAAAGGATAAGAAAATTGACACACGATTTAGAGTGGTTCGACTTTCTAAATAAAGCCTACATCCACTACCTTATCGCACCACTAAGGATTTCCCAATTCACTATGAATTCTTCCCCTTTTCAAGGATTAGGAGGAAACCTTTACAACTCTATCTTTTAACGACTAAGATAGAACCACTCTATTTTTTGTCTAAGGCTAAACTAGAACCTCTCCTTTTACAAGGGATTTGTGTAAACTCTAAAACCTCACTTAGGTGGGTGTTTACAAGAATTTAAGCTCACAAGAGTACAAAGGATTTACAAATAAGCACTCGCAAACACTATATACAAGAGAAATGAATAAATAAGAATTAGACTCAAATTCTCTTGATCATGTTGCTTGGATGTGTTCTCTTATCTTCTTCAAGTGTCCTTGTGGTGTTTATATAGTGTGGAACGAGTTTCTAGCCGTTTATGGCCGTTGGGGATGCAAAAAATAGCCGTTACCTATAAAAATTTCCGCATTTATAACTAAAAGGGTTGATCCCTTTACCAAGGGGATCGATCTTTTTTCATAAAAATATGACCGTTGAAACTAAGGGATCAATCCCATAAACCAGGGGATTGATCCTTTTGCACTAGAAGGCTAGAAGAAAAAAAATTGAAACTGTCAACCAAGGGATCGATCCCTTTATTTAGGGGACCGATCCTTTTTGCCTTGAAGTTTGGAAAATAGAATTTTTAGTGCAAAAACGGATCATACTTGTTTAGAAAAAGATCGGCTAACATGGAAATCATTTGAATTTTTTTTCAAGTTTGTTTGGACTTTAAATAAGTTTTCAAAATATTCAAACAAGTCCAAATTCATTTTTCAAATTATTATATCAAAATAAATATCCTAACAGATATCAAATCATGAACACCAACACCCTCATTCTTCAGGCCCAATATAGCCCCTACATCTTCAACTGATACAATAGTGTCGTGTTCTTCAAACTCAATAACACTCCTTCTAACATCAAAACTTTCCATCAATTCCCCACATAGGTCCCGACGTATAATGCGCTATTTTATAAAAACTAACCACCCAAAACCAATTTCATCAAGAACAAGATCAATCCCCATTGTCTTCATTTCTTTTATGAAATTGTACAATTTCTTTTGACAACACCTTGTGTCACAAGATGTCTACAGGGGCTACGTCAATCTCAATATAAACTATTATACTCTATCAACCAAAGAATGTCTTTATACTGCTATTACCTTTTTTGTTTGTCCTGATTTATACTCTTTGTATGCAACATTCTCCTTCTGAGTTTCATCAATGTAAGGTTGTTTGTCATCCTTCGACATTTTCTTCCATTTCTTGCCTAACACTTTCCTAACCCACAAATGACAATTTCAAATGAATTTAACATTTTACATACGCGTTTAACAAACATCATAAACCACTAAAACTTACCTCATTAGTCACTTTTTCCTTAGTTTGTTTCCTCCTTATACATTCACATTTATTGTAAAACATTAAAATAACAAAGGTATACATTCATTCATTCATTCATTCTGAGATGTAATAAGAATATGTAAATATCAACTTACTAATACTTAATGAAGGGATGACATGTTTTTTTCTCTCTTGGCCCATCACATATGGCCAGCATCTCAGACCAATCTTCCTTAGCAACTTCATTATCAACAACTTCATTGCCATCTTTATCAGCAACTTCTTTAGCAAATTCATTATTACCATCTTTATCAACAACTCTCTCAGGAACTTTATCAGCACCTTCTTTAGCAACTTCATCGGCACCTTCTTTATCAGCAACTTCTTCAACACCTTCTTTATCAGCAACTTCTTTACCAACTTCATTTAGCAATTTTGTCAAAAACGAAATTCAGATTTGCAGTAGTCATCCTAAGAATTAAAAATAAAATTATCCTCATTACAAATAAATCTAACCTTTTTAAGTTCAAACCAATGGAAAGGATAACATTTAAAAAAACCGAAAGAGGACAAAATTTTCAGATTAAACAGATTTCGTCCAACAATTAATGCAATTTCATACCAAAGTTTCCAAACACAACCCCTAAATTTCAAGTATTTCACAAATAAACAAACAAACAAAGGGTTTTGCCTGTTACTTTTGCAATGGAGACGATTGCACAGGTTTAGTTGCAGACCTAAATTGAGGTTTTGATCCTTTACACTGACGGAAACCTTTTTTTCAAATTTAGAGGAATCCAAAGTTTTAGAGGGGAAATGAATTCTAACCCTAAAATGTTATTAAACAAGTGAAGGTTCGATTCTCATCCTAGGGAGCATGAGGGCTTTAATCGCTACGAGTAGCGAAACAACTACGTACGTTGTGAGACCTACAAAATACTAGAAATATGAATCGTTAAACCAAAAATATTATAATCTTGTACTTTAGGTCACGAAACTCGTTAGTGAATTTCGATACTTGGCGATTGGACCTAATATGTTATCTACTTCATTCACTTTTACAGTTATTACGTCTAATTTCATCTATCCAACATACCATACGCCAGGTTTCGTGATTTATACTTAAGTTCCAAAACATACTAGACAAACAAGTATTGTTAAAGACACTTTAAACGTTTCTAGTTTCGGAACATGTACAAAAATTCCGATATCAGGAGAAAAACGTCAACTGTTACGCGTTAACCCTAAAATGTTACTTTCACATATGAGAGTTTCAGTACTTGATATCAAATTCCGAGACATCTTCTGACAGTGTTAATTGTCACAAACTTTACTAACAATTTAGGTTTAATTTTTTATCTACCGGTTTCGGTACATATTACAGAGTTTCGAAACTTATGCGTTATTTTATCTTTTTACGTTGCAACATGAATTTATTCCCATAAAGTTGCGAAACTACTTGCTAAATTCTGATACATACCGACAACAACCTCTTTCCGTTTCCGTATTCTTTTAGAAATCTAAATTTAACGATCAAAATTAAAAAAATTCTATCTAACGACTTTAACATCCCGCTGTTTATTAGCACTATACTAACCTACCGTTATTTAGACACACCCACCTCTTACCACTTAGGAGTCCAATATAAATCTTTAGTAAATAACAAATGAAATAAACGACGCTCGAAAAGCTTCTCAAAGTCACAAATACATCAACTCCTTCAAAGTTCAATCCCAATCAAATCCAGAAAAGTCGAAAACTGTAAATTCTTCCGTCATCCATAACTGCAAATGGCCCTAAACCCTCAGCTTGAACCTATTGGCATACCCGTGCCTTTCACCAACGAGATGTTTGTTCTCGTCAGGAACGGCGTTGAATTCGAAGTCGACAAGATTCCCGGGTACCTTTTTTAAAATTTTTTAGCTTTAATTTTTATGGGTTTTGTTTTATTTGAGAAAAAAGATGCATTCTTGGTTCTATTTGATTATTCGGGTTCTTTTTTTTTTCTGTTTTTTTCAGATCTCAGGAAGGCCGTGTTAAGGCATGGGGCACAATATGCCATATGCCGGGTTCTTTGTTTAGGCTTTGATTGGCGGGTCTGGCATACATTATCCGGATTTGTGAGTGAGTGGTCGATACGAGTGTGTGTCTCATATGAATAGGTGTTCCGAATGTTGGAACTGGCATTATAGAGAAATTAAGAGTTCCTGATTTATGGCTACATTCAAATGACTACGTATCAAGTATAGCATATGGCTTGGTTTTGCTTGTTTGCCCGACATACATGGTATCCAAATTCTATGACAATTAGCTTGCTAGAGCTTTATGTGTTTGACTACAAATGTTGGACTGCTTAAGACAGCAATCTAATAGTATTTCCCATTGTATTAGTGCTTAATGATAACTGAAAATGTAATTGTTAACTATGATCATGTCAATCTGTGTGGCATTGCATGATAATATGTTACCCCTAACGTTTAGCATAAATAATTTTGGCCTTGGATTTAGGCATTTTTCTTTCTTAAACTACAAATTTATCATTCTTTTTTCTGTTGTTTTTCCAATGATTTAAGTTGTTACTATTAAAGTTCAGCATACGAGTTATGCTACTTGGACTTGGGTGAGTATTAGATACTGGTATATGTCCGACACAAGTGTGTTAAAAAAATTTCGAAGTTTTTCGATATATTTAGATTAGAGGATCATTCCTGATATGTACTTTCAAAAGTGTCGGATAAGAGTACTTTAGGAATACTGAAGAGTCAGAATAACATAGCATATGAGTCTTTTGCAGGCGATTGTGATTTGTTGCTCTGCCCTTGCAACTACTCTTGTGTCTTTTATGTCAATTGTTTGGATGAAGTATGCTTGTCAGTTTATCCTGTAATTTGAGACTGATTTTGTATTTTTATTTATGGCTTTGCAGCTTTATGTGCATGGTGAAAAGTTTAACCAACCTCTATTTCACTGCAACAACATTTCTGGTCAGGTGGAGCCTGTAAGTAGATCAGAAAACCGTTTTCTTCCGTTAACACTCTACAGATATTTTTTAGTAGTTCATAAATGTGTCAATTTTTCAAAATTCTAGGTGGTTCCCCAAAATGAGCATAGGGCTTTGTACTCCACTCATACATTCAAGATTTTGTTCAAAGAATTTGGCTGTGGAACCTTTGTTCCACTTTTCTTGAACTTGGTTTCCTCAGTTAGACGATATCATGAACCACAGCCTCGCGTGGATCCCTTACAAGCAGCTCAAATTCCTGTTGATGAAATGATGCGACATGCGTAAGTAATCTAATGTATGTTTATGGGTGTATGTTTGACACTGGTATGCTTATTATTGTCAAGTTTCTTTACATGTCCGTATGTGTCGGACTTGGGTGCTTTATGGTTAAAGAAGAGTGATGTAACCTAGCACATCATAAAGGGTTAGCAAATTGTGAAGTGGCTTATAAGTAAACTGTGGTCTTTCTTTTTGCAGATATGTTGACCCAAATGATCCAACAAAGATCTTTTTACAGCAGCCAACTACGGAGTCTCAGTTAAGGCGAGTACGTACCAATCTCAACCGCTTGAAGGTTCGATGTGAATTTAGTCTTTGGCCTTCTAAGATCATGTTGCTAAGAGACTTAAGTGGTGTTTATTGTTGGTGTTAATGTAATTAAATGCTGCAACATCATGACATGGCGTAATGCGACTGTTTCATTTCTCTTGTGTAAAGTTTTTAAGATTTACAAGTGAATAGCAGTCGCGTGTTTGTAAATGTAAGATTCATGTTAGTTCCTTGGTGCCTTGTTCTTGCATATTATTGAGGGGAAAGAAAATAATAATAACACTTATTGTTTGGATGCAATGATAGCAACAGTTTGTCGGATAAAGTGCATGATCCCCGCATTAGTTTTCATTCATTGTCACGTGCCTTTTTATTAAAATAAAATAGTTTAGTTTAAGAGTTTATTTTCTTTAATTAACCGTTGTCGTTTTGTATTTTTGGGGTTAAAACCCAGGTCGGGACAGTGTTTCACTATCGATGAATTAATGCCATCTTATTTTCTTTCTAACTCTTGAACTCTCTTCTAAAATCTCCATTCTTCTTCTACAATCTTTTCTATTTCTAATCATATTTCTAATTCCTCTATCTAAATCTATCATTTCTATCTTGGTTCATTACAATTGGTAATCAGAACCGTTTTTGATCCACAACTCAACCAAAAATTTTCAAACAATTGTTGCAATGAATGAAAACGACAACCATAGTTCCACGAGATTAACCAGAGAATATTGAAGGTCCAATATGGTGGAAAATCCAGATGACAAGATGGGAAATTGGAAACATAGATTATACAAGTTGAAACCAATATTATGACCAATAAAGTGTTTGATATATTGATCGATAGAGTTCGGTCACAAGGAAACTCTTGGAGAGAGGTGGATTTAAATCCACCAAACATTGGAAACAAAGAGCACTGCGAAACAGTCAAAGTGATAAAAAGGGTCTGCAGGAATGGTCACCAGTTTAGGGTTTAAGGTTGGATTCACAAATGGTGGCTAAGCGTTCAGATGAAGTTAAAGTGTTTGATAAAATGCATGTGCGAAATGATGAGGTATTAGAGGGTGAAAACATTGCTACTGATGTGGAAGACATTGCTGCTTTGTAGAGGACATGGATGCAAAACTTCAAGCCCAACTTGGGGAGGATGTTGCAGAGACTTGACATGTTTTGTTGGAAAGGAACGAGGATTGCTGGTAGTTAAAGTTTCGATGATCGAAGTTTTCCATTCCAGCGATAGGATCCATGTGTTTGATGAAATGCCGACAAAAGTTGACGATGTCCTGGTAACTCAGACTGTCAATGGCACTGTTAGAATACAACGGTTCATTAATTCTCTTTCAACAACAACCATGAATCATTTTCAAATGTGTCAAAAGGCTGGTAACTCAAATCACACAAGTTCTCTAATTCAATCGATGTTTTGAAGAATTTATTCAATTAGGTTGTTGAATGTCAATGAACATATTGAGCTCCAGGATACTCTCATATTTAGACTTTTGTTAATGGGAACAAATCTGTTTCAAAGTGTTAGAAGTCTGAGTGTGGCAATACATTATGGATTTATCGATGATACTCAATTATGTAAATATTATATTGGAATTACTGTATGACAGGATTTCAAAGAAATGTGTGGTATAGTGGACTTGCATGATTGATGCATACGGTAATCAAGGATATTGGATTGAAACTCTTGAGCTGTTCAAGTTAATGGAGGTGAATGGAAATGGACGTAAGCCCACTTATATAACATTTCCTACTGTTATATATGTTTTTGAGCATTCTAGATTGGTTGATAGAATGGTCTTTGGTGGCATGAGATGTACTTGTGTTGATTCCTTTGAGGTTGCATTGAAGTTTGAGGGTCGAGAGGTTGCTACTGGTATAGTTTGGATCATTGAGGAACTTTTGTATTCTGAAGTTTGTCACTTCTCTAGTCTAGAATTCAAGAAGAATGTCCAGAAGCTCGCTTTGAATATTACTTGTGCACTTTTAATTAAGGTGAAAATCAAGGCGAGTATTGCTATGGTCATGATCAGCGGTGTACGTAGCAAGGTGACAACATTAGAACAAGCACTCCCCGGAATTGACATTAGTGAAATGATTTTGGGTGCTTCTATGAGAGACAATGTCATGACAAGCACAATACTTGGAAACAATTTCATAATATTATTTGCTTTATTTTGGTACTGGAGGTCTTACAAGATGATGAGCAGCAAACATTTTCTAAGTGTACTATTTATGTCTTCATCGTTTAATTTTTGGAGACAAAGACCGTCCGAAGGAAGGAGAAATGTCATAACAAGAAGAGAAACCGACAATGGAGGCAGTAAAAGTGGAGCAAGAGTCAAAGAGCATGTAGAAGTTAAATTATCTGGTTCAAATGCAGTTTATTTGTAGTTGATGAAAATTCAGGGAACGCAAATTAGTTGAGATCAAGAGTGATAGTAAAAAAGAAACTACTATTGAACAAGAAATTGGAGTCCATGTAGGTGATTTCTTTCATCAGTTTGACTATGATGTTAACCGTGCTCACACTTTCAACTATCAACAACTTACAATTGCAACAAATTTTTTCAGCAAACAAACTTTGGGATAGCTAGGATGCTGAGGGGATCAATCGATGTGTAATTGCCCAAGAGGGGTGAATTGGCTTTTTGAAATTGGAAGGAGCTGAAAAGATAAAAATTGAAGACAAGACGATTTATAGTGGTTCAAGCTTCGAACAAGCTCTACATCCACTACCTTAGCTCCCACTAAGGATTTTGAACCAATATCCACTAGATATTCTTCCACTTTTCTAGGTTTAGGAGGAAACCTTTACAAATCGGTTAATCTTTCTACCCAAAGATTAACCAAGACTCTCTCTTTACAAAGGAGAAATGGCAAACTTAAAAGTATCTCTCACAAGATTGATTTGTTGCCCAAATTAAAAACAAACTCTCCTCAAACTTAAAAGAAATGTATACAATGAAAATTACAACAAGTGGGGTACAAGAATTTGACTCTTTAAGCTCAAGGGTTTGGATATATGCTAGGATGTTGCAAATAAGTTCAATAGTTGTTGCTGAGGCTTTGGAGGCTTGCTTTTATACCTTCTCATTGATTTCTAGCCGTTTGGGTGGTTGCCATCATAAATATAGTCGTTGGGCTGCATTTTTTCCCGCAATAAATGCTCAACTGCAACCAACCGTATCGATACGCGGGAGGCCTTATCAGTACGAACCTAAAAAATAGAAAGAGCCATTGTGCAGGTAAAACAAAGAGTGTATTGATACACGGGAAAGCGTATCGGTACGATCTTAGTGTAAAACAAGGGGTGTATCGAAGCGGACAATGCTGTATCGATACAATTTTGCTAACTTGGGCTACTGTTGAACCTGTATTGGTACGCCTTGAAGGTGTATCGATATGGAATAACTGATTTTTAAAATCGCATGTTCCCAATAACTGGCAAGGCAACGTTCGAATCAAAATATTTGAAAAATCTCAACCATCGTATCAATACGCTAGTAGATGTATCGGTACGTTGTTCTTAAATCTTAAACCTAGTATGAAGGCCGTATCGAAATGGATGGCACCGTATCGAACCGCCTGAGTAAAAACCTTAGCCCATATGAAGGGTTTAGGGATACGGAAGGAACTGTATCGAAACACTTTCTTATAGTGGCCTTTTAAGTTAAGCCCGTATCGATATGCTTGGGCGTAAAAGTTGAGTTTTGCTTTTAAAAACACTTAGAAAATTTTATGGGGTTTAGGTTTTTGACTTTGAATGATTTTGTACTTGAAAAAATCCTTGTCAATTGTGAGTCTTTGAGATACCTAAAAATTTATTTTCTTTTACAAATAGGTCCTTAAACAATTTGTTATATGAAAATTAAACTTTGGTTTTACAATCTCCCCTTTTTGATATAAAAAAAAACCAAGTTAAATTTTTAAGTCTTTTTGAAAAACTCCCTCTTACTTTAAGGTAAAAATTCCCCTTACTTTAAGATAGGTTTTAAAAGCGTTTTTGAATATTTAAGCTTTTTCTTCTTCCCTTTTTTGTTAGATCAAAATCAATGATAATAAAGGATAGAAACAAGAAATATAACAATGAAGCATAAATCAAAGCATAATCAGAGAAACATAATTATCATTTAAAGTGAAAAGCAACATAATCCAAATCCACCTTAAAACTAAAATCAAAGCATAGGTTCATAGTGTAAATAGCATAGTTGCATAAAAATAAAAAAGCCTAATATGGCATGTATGCAATGCAATGTATGTCTATGTATGGAGCATCCTCATCATCCTCGTCCTCTTGATCTTCATCTTCATTATGGGTTTGAGTAGCCTGAGATTGTCTCCATTCCCCATGGAAAGCCGTGAGAGATATGTCCATCGAACCTTGTTGGCTTTCAATTGCTTGAACTCGGTCCTCTAAGGATGTGAATCGAGTATCAATGGCCGCAAACCCTTCATTCATGGTTTTCTTCAATGAGGTCATAGAGGTGTTCAATGTAGTGAATTGCTTATTGAGATAAGCCATGAGAGCATCCATAGCCGGTGGAGCTATCGAAGCTTGAGGGGCAGCTTGTGGAGGAGCTTCCGGTACTTCAGAGATTGCATCATGTGCAAGCTCAGTGAGACATAGCCACTCACCATTGAAATAGTAAAACTTTGCACGAAAAAGAGAGCGCTCGTCAATGGGATCAGTAAGAGATTCGAGAAGGTCTTGCGAGCAATCGATCTCCAATTGAGTAAACAAGTAACTTAATGTTGTCCCATAAGTGAAGGATGAAACTAGAGGGGTGTGGCGATGTTGGATGAGGTAAACTAGCTCCGCGAACATTATTGTAGCAAGATTGGGCTGTTTCTCTTCACGAAAACATCTAATCCAAAAGTCATCTCCTTGTCGGATAGTGGAAAACTTTCCACCAGATGGCCGAAACCACCAAGTGATCATTAAGTGTAAGATGCGATCGTGATCATTAAGAACAGTGACAGAACCGCCAAGAATATGTCTCATGGAGTTCTCATATTCTATCCCAAAAACATTGACTATGGTTTGAATATCAATGCAAAATTTCTTCCCCATTAAGAATGACTCAATAGCAATGACCTTAGAACGATCTTCGTTAGGAATACACCGGGCATTAGTAAAGAAAATCTAAACAAGAGTACAATATAAAATCCCGGGGATAGTAAAAAATTGACTAAAATTCCAATGTCTCAAAAGATGAAGATATTTAAACTTGAAACGTTCAGAGTTTAAAAATGGAATAGATGTTACTCTTTCGCGGTGAATTTTGTAGTTTTGATATTGCTTGAAGTGATTTAAAGCCGGCGGGGTCGAAAAGCTTTTTTGATAGATAACGCTAAGGTTGGGACGAGCTGAATTGTCTTCGTTTGAAGACTCGCCAACCTCAGTTGTTCTAGCTCTTTTTTTGGTGCCATTGATAATATGAAAAACAATTTTAAGACACAAAACAATGTATGCATAAATTATCATATTCGATCCAATATTCAATCCAATAATTCAGGTATTGTTTAAAAAATCTATAGTTTAAAAACATATAAAAGTATAAAATATAATTTTGGTAAAAAGAATTTTGAAAAATAGTTTAGAAAAATAATCGATATAATTTTATATTCGAATGA
This sequence comes from Hibiscus mutabilis, assembly GCA_019671005.1. NCBI lineage: Eukaryota > Viridiplantae > Streptophyta > Magnoliopsida > Malvales > Malvaceae > Hibiscus > Hibiscus mutabilis. The sequence continues at coordinate 31,979,257 of CM033745.1, forward strand.
AAATTTTCGGATTTATGAAATTTTTTTTACAAAAACTTGAAAAACTATAGTATGTATATGTATAAAACACAAAACTAAGTAAAAACAATATAGAAATCAAAACGAAATTAAAAAGAAAATGGGTTTCATACCTTGAAGTTGGGATTATGGATGAATAAGTTGATGATGATGCACCAAATTGATGAGAGAGCAAAGATTTGTTTTGAAGAGTAAAAATACTCAAAGAATTTCAAGAGTTGTGTGAGAAATCAAGAGGATTTGATGGGTTTTATAGATAAGAAATGAGGGTTTTTGGGAAAAAAAGGTGTTTAAATTTAATGTAAAGTTAAAAACCCATTTAAAGACTCATTTAAGGATCTGCATCCGCGCGTACCAATACGCCACGTGGCATATTGATTTAGGTGTAATGAAACACCAGTATCGTTTCGATATGGACTCAACTGTATCGAAACCTGTTCTTGAACCCATATCGATACGGTAGTACCCGTATCGATACACATTTGCAGAAAAATACAATCTGGGTTGAGACAATAATGGTGTATCGAAAAACCTTCACTCATTTCGATACGGATAACCCAAAATATGTATTTTGGGCCACAAGTTGCTCAAAAGTTCGGTTTTATTCGAACCAAAATGCATGTAGATGATATGTGAACAACATGTATGGTCTAACATGGATACATACTCCCCCTAGCAACAAGCATAGATGCATCAAGAAGCAAAATCACATATGCATATTAATCAATTGAATTCAAGCATTTTTTTTACCTTAAATAGCTCTAAAGGGTCAAAAGAGGCTGGTTAAACCTAACTCTCTCCTAAGAGTCCAAAATCGCTCTTTATCTAAAGGTTTAGTAAATATATCCTTTAATTGGTGTAAGGTGTCAACATGCTCTAAAACTACATAATTTTTTAAGACATGATCTCTAATGAAATGATGTCTAATTTCTATGTGTTTGGTTCTAGAATGGTGGATGGGATTTTTAGTGAGACAAATGACACTAGTGTTATCACACTTAAGGGGTATGATACCTACATCGACTCTATAATCTAAGAGTTGTTGCTTCATCCAAAGGACTTGAGCAAAACAACTTCCGACCGATATATACTCTGCTTCGATGGTAGACAAAGCTACACTATTTTGTTTCTTTGAGAACCAAAATATGAGCATACTACCTAAAAATTGGCAAGTTCCTGAGATGCTCTTTCTATCTATCTTACATCCCCCATAATCCGCATCCCAGAAAGCATGAAAATCAAAGGAGGAATCTCTAGGATACCAAAGACCTAAACTAGGTGTATCTCTAAGGTATCTAAAGATTCTCTTAATGGCTATAAGGTGTGATTCTCTAGAGCTAGCTTGAAACCTAGCACACAAGCAAACACTAAACATAATATCGGGTCTACTTGCGGTAAGGTAAAGCAATGAGCCAATCATGGAACGATAAAGCTTAGAATTTACACACTTACCTTCTTCATCTTTGTCAAGCTTTATGGATGAGCTCATTGGTGTGGCTTGAGGCTTCATATTCCCCAAGTCAAACTTCTTGAGTATGTCTTTTATATACTTTTCTTGATTGATGAAGGTGCCATCATTCCTTTGCTTGATTTTGAGCCCTAAGAAAAATTAAAGCTCCCCTATCATGCTCATCTCAAATTCATCTTGTATTAGCTTAGAAAACTCTTGGCAAAACATTTCATTAGTAGAACTGAAAAAAATATCATCTACATAAATTTGAACTACTAAGATATCTTTGACATATCTTTTAATGAAAAGTGTAGTGTCCACCTTGCCTTTTTCAAAACCTTTTTCAATCAAAAAGTTTGAAAGCCTTTCATACCAAGCTCTAGGAGCTTGTTTCAAACCATATAAAGATTTAGTGAGTTTGAAAACATGATTTGGAAATTTTGGATTCTCAAAACCCGGTGGTTATTCTACATACACTTCTTCATTTATAAAACCAGGTAGAAAAGCACTTTTGACGTCCATTTGAAAAAGCTTGAACTCATGAAGGCATGCAAATGCAAGAAGCATCCTAATTGCTTCTATTCTAGCTATCGGTGCGTATGTTTCATCGAAATCAATTCCCTATTCTTGAGTGTAACCTTGAGAAACAAGTCTAGCCTTGTTTCTCACTATGTTACCACTCTCATCTAGCTTGTTTCAAAAAACCCATTTAGTTCCTATAAGTAGATTTATTACTAGGCCTATTAACTAATGCCTGTACTTTTCTCCTCTCAAATTGATTAAGTTCTTCTTGCATAGCCAATATCCAAAAATCATCTTTTAATGCTTCTTTGATATTTTTAGGCTCAATGCATGAAATGAATGTAACATTATGCATTAATCTAAGAGAGAATCTAGTAGTTACCCCCTTGGATGGATCACCCAAGATTTCACCACCTTTGACATAGTTGACTTCCCTTGGGTAGCTCACTTCCTTTTTCCTCTAGATTCATGTCCTTCGAGGCTTCTATGGGAGGATCTTGTGCTTCTTCTTCTTTGGTTGGAACCTCATCCTCCATTGATGATTGTCCACCATCATTGGCTTCAATGATCTCTACATCATCATTATCACAAGAATCCTTCCTCGGAAGGAGGTTATCATCGAAAACCACATGTATAAACTCTTCTACAACTAAGGTTCTTTTGTTAAAAACTCGATAGGCTTTAGAATTTAAAGAGTAACCTAAGAAAATAGCTTCATCATTTTTTGCATCAAATTTACTTAAATGATCTTTTCCATTATTTAAAACAAAACACTTGCATCCAAAAGGATGAAAATAGCTAATGTTAGACTTCTTTGATTTTAAAATCTCATAAGTAGTTTTCTTTAAAATTGGCATAGTCATTACTCGGTTAATAATATAACAAGTGGTGTTTGTGGCTTTCGCCCAAAAATACTTAAGTAAATTGTTTTCACAAAGCATGGTTATAGCCATTTCTTCTAAAGTACAGCCTTTCCTCTCAACTACCCCATTTTGTTGAGGAGTGCGAGGTGCAGAAAAATTATGGCTAATACCATTAAAGTTGCAAAAATCCTCAAAACCAAGATTTTGAAATTCCGTTCCATGGTCACTTCTAATATGTGAAATGTTTTGACAAAGGTCATTTTGAGTGATTTTTGAAAACGTGATGAATTTTTATAAAGTCTCATCTTTAGTACTTAAAAAGAGAACCCAGGTGTATCTAGAGAAGTCATCTATTAAGACATAAGCATATGGTTTTCCACCCAAGCTAGTAGTCCTAATTGGCCCAAAAAGATCCATATGGATCAATTGTAATACCCTACTAGTTGAAACACCATTAATGGATTTAAAAGAGACACATTTTTGTTTACCCTTAGCACAAGCATCACAAATTTTATCTAATTTTTTTTAGCTTAGGTAAACCTCTTACTAGATTTTGGGAAACTAATTTCTCTAAAACACTTATGCTAGCATGCCCTAGTTTCCTATGCCATAACCATGCATCATTTTCATCTTTAGCAACCAAACATGCTTGGGATGTATGAATGTCATCTAAATGCACCATGTAAATGTTACCTATGCGATGACCAATGAGCACTATCTTATTTGTTTTAATATCCAAAAGTTTGCAACCATTAACATAAAAAAGAATATTAAAACCCTTATCACATAATTGACTAATGCTCAACAAGTTATGTTTTAGACCATTGACATATAAAACATCTTCAATGAGTATAGAAGAGAGGTTACCAATGGAACCAATACCCTCAATGTGGCATTTGGAGTTGTCACCAAATGTCACCACTCCACCACTCTTTGGCTTTAGCTCCATGAATCTACTCTTGTCTTCGGTCATGTGTCTTGAGCATCCACTATCAAGGTACCATGTGTTTTGACTTGAAGCTTTGGCCTTGTAGCAATGCTCCCACTACAAACAAAGAATTAAATCTTTGTTTTTGGTACCCAAATCATTTTGGGTCCATGTGAATTAGCTCCTAAATACTTGGTTCCCTTAAGAATCCAAGATGCAATTGCATGAATGTTGTTAGAAGCTACAAGTTCCTTAGGAACCCATACACTTATAACTCTTTTACCTTTAGGGTACCTTTGAGAGATTCTTTGTTTGTGGTTCACAAAGTTTCTTTTCACACAGTTGGTTTTAGAAGATTGACCCTTTTCAAAAGTAGTAGTACCAACTTTGTTCAAAGAAGCTTTGAGTTCATTCACCACTTTGTGGTGATCATCATGGACTTTGGAAAGAAGATTGTTTAAATCAACATTTTCATTTTGAAAATATTTTAGGTCATATTGTAAAACCAAAATCTTCTTTTCAAGTTCCGAGTTGGTTTTGGAAAGGGAATCATTTTGGGTTTTTAAATCAGAAATTATTTTCTTGTTTTTCAAAACTGATTCCTTATACTTCTCAACCAACTCATCGTAAACCTCTTGTAACTCATCATATGCTTCTTGAAGCTCATCAAAAGTGAAATCGAAAGTAGATGAGTTGGGGTTTACCTTGGGACTATCATCAAGAGCCATGAGGCAAAGGTTGGCCACTTCTTGCTCCTCGTCACCGGATGATGAATCATCATCGCTCCAAGTAGAAACATGGGCCTTGAGCTTTTTTTTCTTTTCAAAGCTCTTTTTTTTGAGTTGAGGGCAATCAGATCTAATATGCCCTGACTTTTTGCACTCATAAAAAATGAGTTGATCCTTCTCCTCTTCTTTGTTCTTGTTCTTGAAGTCTTTTCTTCTTTGAAATTTTCTTCCTCGGTTGGACTTCATGAACCGAGAGAATCTCTTGGCTATCATAGCCAAATGTTCAAACTCATCCTCCCTAGAGTTGCTTTCCTCTTGAGAAACCTTCAGAGCAATTCCTTTCTTCTTCTTCTTCTCTACCTCTTGCTTCTCCACTCTTTTCTCTTATTTCTTCTTTTCTTCTTCTCTTCCTTGCTTCATGATCTCATGAGTAAGGAGAGATCCTACCAATACATCGAGCTTTAACACTTCAAATTATTGGCCTCGATGATTACAGTTCTCTTCTCATCCCATAATTTAGGAAGAGAATAAAGAAGCTTTCGAACTAGCTTATCTTCAGGAATGATCTCACTGAAGCCCTTGAGATCATTTAATATGATGGAGAACCGATCGAACATTTTGGAGACGCTCTCATTGGGCTCCATGTTGAAGTTCTCGTAGCTCAAATTAAGGATTCCAATCTTGGTCTCCTTCACATCGTTGGTTCCTTCGTAGGCGGTCTCTAGCTTGTCCCACACCTCCTTCGCACTTGTACAATATGACATCTTTGCGTACATGTTGGGTCTAAGTGCACAAAAGATGATGTGTAGGGCCTCGTCATTCACTTGTAGTCTTCTTCTATCTTCATCCGTCATCTCCACCTTTGTCTTCGGGATGAGTCTTCATTCTTCATCTCTCTTTATAGGAATGATTGGACCATCTTCTACTACATCCCAAAGTGTGTAGTCATTGGACTTTATGAAGAGCCTCAGTCTATTCTTCCAATAGGGGTAGTTATCCCTATTGAGGAACGGTAGTTTGGTGATAGATTGTGACTTGTACAAGTTCGACCCAGAGGTAGACGCCATGGCTTTGATTTATAGTTGATTGATCTTCTTCTAGGATCTCCTCTTGTGGATGTAAGTCCCTCAAAGACTTTGGCTCTGATACCAATTATTGAGGGGATCAATCGATGTGTAATTGCCTAAGAGGGGGTGAACTGGCTTTTCGATATTGGAAGGAGCAAATTGAAAAGATAAAAATTGAAGACAAGGCGATTTATAGTGGTTAAAGCTTCGAACAAGCTCTACATCCACTACCTTAGCTCCCACTAATGATTCTGAACCAATATCCGCTAGATATTCTTCCCCCTTTCTAGGCTGAGGAGGAAACCTTTACAAATTGGTTAATCTTTCTACCCAACGATTAACTAAGACTCTCTCTTTACAAAGGATAAATGGCAAACATAAAAGTATCTCTCACAAGATTGATTTGTTGCCCAAATTACAAAAAAACTCTCCCCAAACTTAAAAGAAATGTATACAATGAAAATTACAACAAGTGGGGTACAAGAATTTGACTCTTTAAGCTCAAGGGTTTGAATATATGCTAGGATGTTGCAAATAATTTTAATAGTTGTTGCTGAGGCTTTGGAGGCTTGCTTCTATACCTTCTCATTGATTTCTAGCCGTTTGGGTGGTTGCCATCATAAATATAGCCGCTGGGCTGCATTTTTCCCGCAATAAATGCTCAACTGCAACCAACCGTATCGATACGCGGGAGGCCTTATCAGTACGAACCTAAAAAATAGAAAGAGCCGTTGTGCAGGTAAAACAAAAAGCGTATTGATACACAGGAAAGCGTATTGGTACAATCTTAGTGTAAAACAAGGGGTGTATCGAAGCGGACAATGCCGTATCGATACAATTTTGCTCACTTGGGCTAATGTCTAAACCTGTATCGGTACGCCTTGAAGGTGTATCAATACGAGATAACTGATTTTTAAAATCGCACGTTCCCAATAATTGACAAGGCAACGTTCGAATCAAAATATTTGAAAAATCTCAACCATCGTATCGATATGCTAGTAGACGTATCGGTACGCTGTTCTTAAATCTTAAACCTAGTATGAAGGTCGTATCGAAACGGATGGCACTGTATCGAAATGCCTGAGTAAAAACCTTAGCCCATATGAAGGGTTTAGGTATACGGAAGGAACCGTATCAAAACACTTTCTTATAGTGGCATTTTAAGTTAAGCCCGTATCGAAACGCTCGAGTGCGTATCGATACGCCTGGGTGTAAAAGTTGAGTTTTGCTTTAAAAACACTTAGAAAAATTTATGGGGTTTAAGTTTTTGACTTTGAATGATTTTGTACTTGAAAAATCCTTGTCAATTGTGAGTCTTTGAGATACTTAAAATTTTATTTTCTTTTACAAATAGGTCCTTAAACAATTTGTATATCAAAATCAAACTTTGGTTTTACAAAGGAGAAATTGGAGTTGGTTACAAGGGATAATTACAAAGAATTTGTCAAGTTGTAGCTGTGAAGCAACTTGATAAGACATGGCTTCAAGTGGAGAAAATTTTCTTTGTGGATCAACACCTCCTTATATATGAGCAAAGGAAGCAAGAATCTTTGGAAGATCACCTTAATTATATTACACCTGACGAGAGCCCTTGGGAATGAAATACAAGAATGAAAATGATCTTTAGTCATGGAGTGGTGCTGGTGGAATTATTGATGGGATTAATAACACGTTATAGGTTGGCAAGAAAGGGCAACAAGAAATATTTGGTCTAATCATTTAAAGATTTTCAGTTATCTTATAGAGACTAAAGCTGGATTTATGAGTTCCTTTCGTTAATCTTTGAGGACAAAGATTTTTTTAGAGTGGGAAGTATTGTTAGGTGCCTTCTTATTAAAATAAATTAATTTAATTTAATTTTTTTAATTAAACGTTACCGTTTTGTATTTTTGGGTTAAAATTCAGGTCGGTATAGTGTTTCACCATCAATGAATTAATGACTTATTCTTCTTCTTTTTCTTTTCCTTCTTCTTTTGCTATAATTTTTATCTTGGTTCATTACACATTATTACCCAATAAAAAAACTGGTGGGAATTGATGAATTGAGAAGTAGAAAAACTGAAATAAGATTAAGTCTTTTCCTCGGTAAAAGTACCGAAGCAGTCATTTAAATCTTAGGTTGATTACAATTGTATTTTAATTCTATTAAAAAATACTAGCAAATTGATCCTAGTACTTTTGAAATGAACACAATAGTTTCATTCATTTTGCTTCGATGATGGGACAATAGTAGAAAGGTAGAAATAAATGTTAAAATTTATACGTTTACATTTTTAATAATTAATCCTGAATTAATAAAACTATTAAAATAATAAATAAATTTATTTAAAATTTATTAAGAAAATCAATTTTTAATCATCTATGGACGGTGTTTCTTTTTATCAATTTGGTCTTTAATATTTTTTTTAAATAAAAAAATTTTAATATTAATTAAACACAAAAAATAATTTTATTTATATTGTATAATATGCAACTTTTTCGGTATCTATTTTTATGTCTCAACATTAAAAAATTAAATTTCAAGTTTTAATTTTAAATTTTAAATTATAATATTTAAACTCTAAACTCTAAAAAATACACTATATATTTAATACCCTAAATCTTAATCATAAACTTTAATATATTATTTTAATATTGGGACATAAAAGATAAGAAAATTTTTACTTCGTAATATGGGTGTGGTGATCCCACGTTTGAGCAACGGGAGTGACTTTTGTGCGCGTTGAAAAATAAATTTTTATTTTTTTAGTGTCTTTGTTTATGACCGTCAAGAATGCCAACGGCTTACTTTGGACACGTTTGTGGTATTGGCAATTACCTGTACCACAATGCATCCGTCTATTTTATATGGTTGTGTGCTAAGCAACGACGGATAGCTTTGGAGCCATCCTATTCCTGCCCCACATTCGACCACCACCGTGACTGTACTATTGTGGCGAGAAGCAGGAAAATTTCTTTAGTGGGACAGCCAACAACTGAGCTGCATGTCCCATGGCAGTTCGAAAATTGTGGAAGAGGAGGAATGATTTTGTCTTCACCTATCAACATTTGATGTCCTTTCTTTTGAATCAGACTTTGCAGGTTAGGACTAGGGATACTCAACCCACTTTGTCTCCTCCTCCAAGTGTGGATTATTTGCAATGACAAACTATCCAAAATTTATCATCTATTTGCATCGCTCGAGGTTATGCTTTCCTTTTTAGCCATGACACAAGTTCAGGACACTGGTCCTTCCAGACTAGAAAGCAATAGGAAGTAAAGGGCCATCTCTGATGGGATTTCTAATCTTTGGTCCCACTTTGCTATCGGTTGTGGAGTATGTGATTCTATTGTCCAAAGCTGTAAATTTAGAGAGGGAGTTTTTATGTGGTTGTGCTTCTCTTGCTGTTCATTCTAGTGCAGCTGTTGTCCACGTTCCCCCCACTTCACGTGTCGGCTCGGTTCACCAAACAAGTGGCTCGATTCTCTCATTTGGTGAAACAAAATATTTCATTTCTTATATAATCTTTTCATCATTCCGAGGAATCCACACTCTCAGATTGTTTAACCTACCCACTTTTAACAAGATAATTTAAAGTTTGAGTTTTAAGATCCCAACATGGAAGTCATAAGCTTGGCATTTTTAAATAAAAAACTCCTTTTAAATATTTAATTAGAAGAATGACCCCTGCCAGCATTATTTAGAAAAATGACCATCTTTTAGTCCATATAAGACAAAATCACATTCTACAAAAAGCGAGTTTTAAACTTGCATCATATAGAAAGCGAGTTCTATGTTAAAAATGCAGTAAATTATTTTTTTCTTTTTGTCAACTTACTCAATACGAAGCTCGCGTTTTGTAAAAAGCGAGTTCTAAACTCGAGTCCTGTAAAAAACGAGTTTGCCTTTGGGGTCATTTTTCTAAATAATGTTGATAGGAGATCATTCTTTTAATTAAATATTTAAAAGGGGCTTTTGATTTAAAAATGCCCATAAGCTTGTATTCAGATATTTAAATTACTATTGCGTTAGAAATGCAAAAGAGAATTATGGTAAAGTTTTCAAAATGAAAATATTAAATATTTTTATAGACCAATTGATTTCAACTTTTAGAAGTCTTTGGCATAAGGACATATATAGGATCAGATCCTATTATGACCAAAGCAAGGTCCAAAATCTTAAATTGCCTGAAGTAGCACCCTTACAGTGAACTTGTCGCACCACCACAGCGAGTTCTAGAAATATATTATTTTTTATTCAACTCACCGTAGCACTTCGGCAAGTTCCATTTTTTTGAAAGTATGATCCGTTTTAAATCTTAATCAGGTAATTAAACCTAATTCTAAACCAAACTCGTCGTAGAGGTAGAGCGAGTTTTGACTGGGTTAACGACCGTCCACTCTACACAACGAAAACATTAACTTGAAAAAAATGACCATTGGGCAACAAATAGAAAATGAAACTCGCCATAGAGACACGACGAGTTTCTTCTTCTACCCGTTGGCCAACTGTCAATTTTCTCAAGTTAGGGTTTTATGTTGTGTAGTATAAATAGGAAGTTTGGTCTAGAGTGTTGAGCACCTAAATATTCTTTAACATCTTTAGTTCGAGCAAAGCAAGTGATATTGTTGTTAAGCCGTGTGAATTTCGTAGAGGTAACGGTTTTTTGATTTTTCTTATTGTGGTGTTTCCAAGTTTTTTTCTGATAAAATTATTTATCAAGTTTTTTTTTCGAAAGATTCGTTAAAATACCTATAAATATTTATCAAGCACAACGAGTTCCACTTACCATGTCGTCCCGCTCTGTGTTTTTTTGTAGGTAAAAGATTCGTTAAAATACCTATAAATACCAAGTTTTTACCCACTCTAATCTTGTCAAACCCACCATGTTAATATTTATTTGGAGCAACGTCATTCCGAGAAGATAAGCTTGTTATTCTCGTCAATTCCAAACGAACCAAGAATATTGTACGCACCATGGGTTCGGACAAGTTACACAAAGTTCTCATTACATCATGACGTATCGTTATTCCTTTTTTTCTTGAAGGTATTGCGAAACTTAATGTTGTAAGGAGAACTTTGTGTAAATAGTCCAAATCCATGGTCTTGATTTATTTGGAATTTATGGGTTTACCAAGCATGACATAGCGGTGTATTTACAAACACGAGGGACCGAAATAATCCAACATCAAATTGTGACAACATTGAAATAATTGTAATGACTACATTCTGTTTAATATTTATAAATTTTACTATTTTTTCATTTGGAGTTTATATTTTTTATTCGATTGTATTTATTATTTTACGCATGCGGTACTAATTCTTCTGCAATAAAATTAAATATGATCTATTTTGAAACTCTCCTCTAATACTTGGAGAGTTTCGCGTGATTTTCCTTTACTATAAAACTCACGCTCCAATTGTGTCTATTTCACCAATACATCCAACACTTTGCTCCCCTCATGGCTAAGTTTTCCGCAACATTTTATTTTCTTGAAACCTATTTCGACTCAACAATCACCAACAATATGCCACTCCACGATTTGTTGTAGTTGATATCAATCGAGATTATTAACCATATAGACAAGCAAAATTCTTACTCAGAATGTAAAATCCCAACACCGATAACAGCTGAACCGTATGACATTATGAAGCTTACTAGTGAAAGCGATGTATGCAAAATGAATGACCAACTCAATTCTGCAGGAGCTAAATACATGCACTTAAATGTTAAGTTCCATGAGGTTGATGCTGTCGAAGGTAGTTTGTTTGCACCTAGAGAAGTTGGTCCGTCCGCACTTGCATCGACCACTGAACAAGCTCTATCTTCACCAGATGTTGATGCAGCTGCTGATGCGTTGTAGCTTTTTATGTACAGGTGCAGACAAGAGAAACAACAACTGATCAAAGAACTTAACTTCAGACGTCTCAACTGACTACGGTGATACCGAGCCAGAATCCAATTAACCTTCTGTTAACCTTGCAAAAGGTTAACATTTCATGTCTTTTTACATAAGTTATTGTACGAAATCAAGCCCATTTCATATCATTTCATGGAATATAGATGCATTTAGTTCATGTAGTTGCATTTGGTGCTGTTGGTTTTGCTTTCTTTGTTTATTTGCAAAAATGGTGCTGCTTTGGAGGGTTTTTGTAACACCCCCTACCCCGGGCTAGTAGCAAACCGGCACGGGAGCGTTACATAAACAAGCAATGACATGGACAATTCAAGCAATACAAGAACAAGTAAGAATCAAACAAACAACCAATCATACTTACTTATCATGCAAGCAACTTATTTTTGATTCTTACTTCAACCTAAACCATTCGAATAAGTCACTAACTTAATTCATTTCATGCTTTCATTACAAGTTACTACATTATCAATTCGATTCACTTCATTGTTCCTTAGCTTATATTCGAATGTCTCTAGATGTAACATGCTTCCATTTCAATTCAAGGTTCCTTAGTTTGTACACATTTTAACATTTCAATCTTATACTTACTAAGCATGGTTATCTAAACATTCAATAGCATGTAACTAGTTTCATTCAAGTCTTATTCCATTCCTATGCATTCGGCAAACACCATTATAATACCTAAGCACATACATCATGGTATAAACACACACACAAGTGACCATAAAATTTACAAGACAATCGAATAGAATACAAGCAACATGGTTCAATCATCCTACTTTCAATTCAAGCAAGTCAAGTACAATAACAAAGTATTCGATTGTTCTAAGGGAAACTAGTTCAAACATTAGATCAATTCATTCCATCATCATATGCGCAACAATCACCATTCATTACATGATACTTAAGTTCATTACATACTTGTTACTAAGTTCATAACATAGTAGGCCCATACAAGAACATTATTTACAAGTGTACCAAAATGCATGATCATTCTAACTATATACATTATAGTGCCACCATTCTAGGAGATATACAAAAACAAGTATGAAACCATACTTAGGCAAAGCTTGTGTGAGTTGCTTCTAGCTCAAGGTAACAGGCTTCAAGATCAAGTAGCACTCGTATCCTTTATCTTGTAGTTGGGAAGAATGAAAAACAAGAGTGATAAGTACAAAAATGTACTTAGTGAGGTAGTACTAAATCTAATTATTTGTTTTATCAAGTTTCATGTGTTATTTAAATCAAGTATAGACCTAGCTAAGGATTTCCAAGCATTAAGATAATCCTAGCTAAGGCTTTCAAGCATCAAGATAATCCTAGCTAAGGATATCATACAATTGACTATCAAGAAACAAGAAACAAGAATTCATGCTCTATGAGTCAAGCACATCATGCTTGCAAAACAAGTAATCAAGGTAATCATGCTTACATGACAAGTAGCATACCAATCAAGACTTTCAAGACAAGTAACATTCAATTCATAGCTTTCAAGACAAGTATCATGTGTTATTGGATTGTTATTTCATGTATTATCAATTAAACAACCCCCTTGGTACTTAGTTTGTATAGGTAATCGAGTCTCCAACCAACTGTCGCTACAAGATGCACCGTAGTGCTGGTCAACCCTCCTACTGTCGCCAAGGACCACATACGTACCCTCTGTCTGTCGCCAAATATGGGCCTTAGCCCTGGACTGTAGTCCACCCTTACACAATGAGCTCTAGACTCTAAGGCATGCCCTTCTACCTAGTGCAACTAGCTACCAAGGTTGTTCGATTTACCATTTATTCAAGTGTTTCAAGATCAAGTTCATGTCAAGCAAGTTCATTTCATATTAGGCCCTTAGGCCATTTACCCATAGCTCACATATCATGTAGTTTTCATGTTTCATTTCATTAAGATGAGATTATATCTCAAATAAGTTCTTTAAACATTGATCACATGAAGCATACAAGCACTAACATTACCACTCAACATGCTTATCAATCGAATCAAACATGTATACAAGGTTGAGATCAAGTTTCATGCATTCTTTAATCATTCTTCCTTTATTAAGTCAAGTCCATGATTAGATTCATTTGACATTTCAAGAATGTAACAAGAATGCATTGGTTAGGACCTAGTCCTAACCCTAGAGGTAACTACACTCACTATACTCCAAGCTTAACTAGTCTTAGATCCACACTCCTTTGTTCCTGGCTTTAGGATGATCCTCTCTATCCTCTTCCACCAAGTTTACTCCTGGTTCTATCACATTACACAACATATATATGTCAAAACAAGATCATATGATCATCAAATCAAAGCAAGGTTACAAGCACATAACATACACAAATCTGGCAGCATGCTCATATACATTTTTCATTACCCTTATCTACACTTATCTATACTCTAGTTCCTGTAAAACAAGGCTTAATCAATGGCCTAAAACTGTTTACAAAACAGTTTACAAATTGCCACAAAACAATGTGCAATTGTCTACACTGCTGCTGCCAGGCAGCTTGCACTCTAGTCACTTAATCATGCATAACTTTCATTCCGTACATCGGAATTTCAATTGGTTTACACCGTTTGAAAGCTAACAAAATTTTATTTATAAAAATATAAGGCTTGAATTTTAGTTCTTATCCAATTAATACAGTTTTTAACTTAAAGACAGGGCATTTTGCTACACTGGACAGTTTGCACTGTCCCTAGTCTTTCTTCTCTACATTTCATTCTACAACCCAGAGTTCAGTTCTGTTTTCTCCTAATGAATTTATACATATCAAAGTATCGTCCATAAAAATTTCAGCCTTAAATTCATTTTATAAAATTTATAGTGATTTTTCAAAGTTACTGCCCAGAACAGAGTATTCTGGGCAGATTACACTAGGTTGAGTTTCTAGCTTCTTAACTCACCTAAGCAAGATTCTAACATGGAAATTCAATTAGTTTTCATGTTCTTACATGTCTATGTCATTCTAATTCACCTAGCCATGTGCCTAAAATAGGGCATTTTCATGTTGAACCTAATTTGATCTATTTGATCAACATTGCACATCCATTTCATCAACTAGGCAGTCCATTACCTAATTTAACTAGTACAATTAAGTGTAGTCATTTTACAGCAACATATCTATTCAATTCAATCTTCATTTTACCTAGATTCATGATCAAAACAGGGTTCTATGTTCAATTGACTTGTTTACACATTTTCTCTATCAAAACAGTCCCTAATCAAGACTGTTTTCAACCATGTACATATTTCCCAGATTTCCAGCAACTATGCATATTTTATTTATCAAATTGGTTACTATAAATCACAATTTCAAGTTCAAATTGAAACTAGCATGACCCTAACATGCATAACAATCATCCAATTCCATATAGACAACAAGAACATCATCATTTGCATATTCAAACAATCTATAACATGTAAAGCCAAACATTATACCTTCTCCAAGCTAAATTTGATCAATGGATGAATCAAAAACCATGAATTGAAGGTGTTTGCATGAAGATTTTCTCTCCCCTTTTCTCTCTCAATATTTCGGCCAAAGGATGATAATGGGAGGAAGACGACAATATGTTTGTTCATCTTTCCTCCTTGGCCATGAGTCATCATCCAAATTGGCACATGTTCTCATCCAATGAGGACACGTGTCAAGACCTTGATCTAATTTCTATTTACATGCAATCTATAGAATTTTGCATGTTCACGTTTCTATCCTTCTATTTATGCCTTCTAGTTTTAATTTCAATTCAATTTGGTTCTAATTTCACTTATTTGTTCTTAAGGATGGCCAATGTTCATTCTTCTTTAAATTGATTAAATTATGAATTCAATAAGCCTATAGTTTAGATAGTGATAACATTTCTAGGCCAATTTTAGGGTGTTACAGTTTTGGTTGCATGTGGTGATGTGCAGGGAAAAGAGAAGCAAGGCCGGGAAAATGCCATAGCATTTTGGAGAACATTTCTGGGTGCGCTAGAGGACAAAGGATTGAAGATATTTTGCAACCCCCACACGTGATTCCACTAGCCAGCTGTGCCACCACACGTGATTCCACTAGCCAGCTGTGCCCCCAGAGGGTTTTGCTTTTTTTGTTTATTTGCAACAATGGTTCGCTGCAAAAATGCCACTTGCGCTTCTAGTTGTGCCCAAACCCAACAAACTGTTGAAATAAAAAAGTTCTTTGATGAAGGAGCCAAGGAAAGATTCTAACAGATCAAGGATCGCAAGGTCTACCCGGAACAAGGCCTGAAGGTTCCAGCAGAAGGAGGCTTCGACAATGAAGTCTTGGATGTTATCGACGCGCACAATTGGGGGGACCTTTGTCCAACACCTTGGAAACATCTTCGTCTCCTTGGTTAGGGAGTTCTATGCCCACTTGATGAGCCCCACCCTATCTGATGTTTATGTGCAAGGGGAACAAATTAAATTTACTGTTGGTGCAAGCAACAATTTCTATGGGTTAAAGAACGTCATGGACCACCGCACTTCTTTTTCCGACTCCGTAGATGTGCAAACATTCAAGGAGGTTTTGGAAGATCTTTGCTTTGCTGATACGACATTGGACCCCGCAAACAGGGTTGTTGATAGAGGACGTCTCAAACATGAGGCTAAGGTGTGGAACCATTACCTGAGGACTCGCCCGATGCCCACCTCCCATACTGCTACAGTGCACATCACCAGGTTACTGTTGCTCCACTCCATCCTCAATGGATGACAAATTAATGTGGGTTAATTACTTGTTGAGGAAGTCTACTCCTGCGTAAAGAGAAAATCGAGCCCTCTCATCTTTCCTAATCTCATTACGACACTCTATCGCAAAAAGTAAGTCTTTGAAGACCCTCAAGAGGACGAGATCGATAAGGGTAAAGGAGCATTAACCCTAGACCAAATCCCTGGAATGAGAGGATTTGATGAGGATGCTCCAGCGAAAACGTTGGAAGGAGGGGCTAGAACCATTGTTGACAACTCTCCTGCACCTACACCTGCCCCGACTCTTGATGCTACAGTAAAGACGAAGAGTCGTCTCAAGTGCACGGCGGGTCATGTATGGAATACACCAAATGATGATGATGAGATCTAGTCAGCCCAGGAGGAACCAGTTGACCAACTGAGCCAGCAAGATATGCCTGATGAACCCCTCGCAACCCTGAAAAAGAAGAAAAAATCAAGCATCAAGGAGTCAAACCCAGAACACCAATATAGCTTTTTAGAAGGTAACCTGCATTTGCATTTTTAGCTTAGTTCATTTTATTTTCATGCATTGAGGACACTGCATCCTTCAAGTTTGGGGGTGTTGGTGTTCATAGTTAGTCATCTGCATTAGCATTTGGTGATAAACAAAATTTTGCTATGGCATTTTGCTACTTTAAAGACAATTTTATGAATAAGTTGATGATGTCCGATGATGAGTATTTGAATTTTATGGCTGTAATTTGATTGAATACATGTGACTATTGAGATTGGTAGAACTACTTTTAGGTTTTGATACTTCATGATGTGAGCGTTACATGATGGCATGATCTCTAAGTTTAAAACTATTAGATGATTTTTGGTGAAAGAACTCTTGTATGCTTTAGTTTAAATATGCAAAATGGACTTGGATGATAAATGAAAGAATAAAGGCTTAACTAGCTCCCTTTTTGTTTGTGTTGAATCTCGAATAAATGCTTCTGCATAACTGTAGATGGACACCCATCTTTGTGTTGTTTGCCTGGATACTGCATTTAAATTAATGGCAACAATAACATACGAGTGAATGAAAGTAGTCATGGTATGACTCTGCCCATTAGGCTAGGGAATGGGGTGTTTGCTCTACTTCATTTTCAAGTCTAGGAAAATAGTTGTGATAAGCTGACTCCCCTCGTAGCAGTTCAAAAAAAGAAAAAAAAGAAGCTAAAAATGGGAGTATCTTGTGCTTAAATTAATTAAGAAAAGCTAGGGCAAGCTTGATAACCTAACCAATAATCTCTTAGCCTTGTTAAACATAGGGAGGATGTAATCACACACACACACATTTGAAGGATCTTGACCTAAAGGAAAGTTCTTAAAATCTCAGAACTGTCTAGCATGTTGAAGCCTTTATTTTATGATGAGTGAAATTTTGCCATAGCCTTGTTTTGAGCTGATTCAATGCTGTAGCATTCTTTTGTTTATTTCTGTTCATTGCTTAAGGACAAGCAATAGGTTAAGTTTGGGGGTGTGTTAACCTTGCAAAAGGTTAACATTTCATGTTTTTTTACTTAAGTTATTGTACGAAATCAAGCTCATTTCATCTCATTTCATGGCATATAGATGCATTTAGTTCATATAGTTGCAATTGGTGTTGTTGGTTTTACTTTCTTTGTTTATTTGCAAAAATGGTGCTGCTTTGGAGGGTTTTGGTTGCATGTGGTAATGTGCAGGGAAAAGAGAAGCAAGGCCAGGAAAATGCCATAGCATATTGGAGAGCGTTTATGGGTGCACTAGAGGACAAAGGACTGAAGATATTTTGCAGCCCCCCATGTGATTCCACTAGCCAGCTGTGGCCCCACACGTGAAAGGAATATTCCCTATGAATTAAGGGCACAAAATCCTAGGAGCCTCCACTATATAAAGAAAAGGACACCCATATTAAAAAGGGCGAGGGAGAAAAAGTTACTTTGTGAGCTAAGAAAGAGAGAAAAAGGCGGCTGCCTTTCTTCATCTTCTCCATCGTGGTGTCCTCCATTGTTGAAGCTCCAAGGGATGTTCTTACTGGCCTTTGAGAGAAGCAGCAAGCTTAGAGTGGTTCACGGCTGTCCAAGGCGGCTTTGGAGTTTTCCTTTCCTTTAGTTGCTTTTGCTGTCTCATTTCCTAGTATTTGAATGGGTTGTTTCGAACGTATGATTATGGATGATATTTACCCAGCCATGAACTGATTTTAAGTGACTTGGTCTTGTTATGATTTTATTGTTTTTAGTTTGAATGAATGTTTCGTTACTTTTTTGTTCCTTCCATACTTTGTCCTTTGTTCTTTTATGCTTTGAGCTTGTAAGAGCTTTAGAGAGTTGGCCTTTACATAGGTGTTTGATAGCTTAATATTCGAGAGAGTTAGGCTTAGATTTACGTGGACAATGGGGTTTGATGTTGAGAGGCAAAATCCTAACTCACTTTAGAGATAAAGATAGAGTTTCAACGACTAAGAATAGTAGAACTTAAAGGATAATTGTATGTTAGGGTTTACGTTGAGAGGTATTGCCATAGCATTCTTCCTATCAAGTTTCTTGCTAAAGATAGTATAGAGACATCTTGGTAAGCTCTGTCGAGCGTATTATGGGTAAGATAGTTCAAGACATTCTTCAGGCTTAGACATAGAGATCCATAGCAAGCCAGCCTGTCATTCCCTTAGGACATTCAAAGTATCTTTACTTCTACTCAGTTTTCATTATAGTTGTTTGCTACAACATTTCTGAACCTGCTGCCTATTGCTACCGCATTTTTACTTTCATTTCTTGTTTTGTGTGTTAAGCTAAGCTAAATTTGGCCTCCAATTCCTGTGGAGATGATATTCACTCATCACTTTACTACTTGTTCGATGTGTATACTTGCACTATTTGCGTATCATTTATAGTACATCACAACACACAACACCTTCCACTACTGAAATCATTGTAGTTTCATGTTTTATGCGTTGGTTTTTCGTCTGATGTTCTAAGTATGTGCAACGCTGCAGTCTACCCTCATTTATTTATGTGAAACGTTTTTCGGTCCAAATTATTCTCAATTATCTTTTTCACCTCGTTGCGGTAGGGAGATAAAATTTAACTAATTATTCTAACAACTTTGACTACTATAAACATACATATAAATAATTTACTGACCCAAATCGAAAAAAATCCAAACCGCCCATCTTTACGTTAAATATTTTAAAAAATTTACAAATTTTTACCTAGCTCACCGTACATAAATGGCGAGTTTCATATTCCTCTGAGCGGCGTTATGTTGAAACATTGGACGACCGTTAACCTAGTCAAAACTCGCACTACCTCTACGGCGAGTTCTATTTAGAATTAGTTTAATCACCTGATTAAGTTTTAAATATGATTATAATTTCGAAAAAATGGAACTCGTCAGGGTGCTACGACGAGTTTGAATAAAAAAGAAATATATTCTAGAACTTGCCGTGGTGGTGCGACGAGTTCACAGTAAGGGTGCTACTCCAGGCAATTTAGGATTTTGGATCCTGCTTTGGTCAAAATAGGTTCTAATGATACTATATATGTTCTTATGCCTGAATCTTTAAAGGGTTGTTAATCACTGAAATCATGGATGTGATTTCATGAATTGATTACCGATTTTCATTTTAGGATTTCAGCTAATTGGATTGAATTTTTCTTACCATTTATACATCTGTTCACGCATCCAATTTTGATAGTTACAGATAATGCCTAATGACATTTTTAAATTGGAGCCTTAAGCCTATAAATAGAGAAACATTCTCTCATTTGCAATTCATACCAAAAAGCATTAAGCCTCTTCTTCTCTTGTATTTCCTTCTTCATTTGCAAGATGTTTGTTCTAATTTTCTTCTCAGTTATTCTGAGAAGAGAAGTTGTAACACCTAGATTGATACGAGTTACTCGATCCAATCTAAGGTGTCACATTTGGGTCACCAGAGCAACCTACATTAAAATTTCAGATAAAACAAGTAGTCAAACCATTTAAAACTATAAAACAAGTTATGGATTAAAATATAAGTTTAGGAATCTATCAAACAATAAAATAGAAATCAAGATACAAGTTACAAAAATAAGTTTCAGACTGATATAAAAACAAGACGTGACATACATGCCCCCTAATTACATAGGTACCATGCTCCGCAAGCACTACCGAAAGAACTCTCATACTAATGTCGATAACTATACCGTGTTCAATCTTTTATAAACTGTGTTGGTGAAAACAACAAGAGGTTGGAAAGCTCAATACTTTAGAACTACCAAATGATGCAGTAGGCACAAGAAGGTATATGTCAATGCATAAAACTGATATGATGAACCTAGTATCAACAAGTACCAGTTTGATACGAAATTTCATATTACCGATGCACTTGAAGGTAACCGAGTTGTCCTTTATTTGATCACCCGAGTACCAGATAAGATGCATATAGTCTGAAGAATTAAAAGAGATGTAGATTACGAAAGTTGAACTAGGGAGTTTAGTGTGTTCCATTGAGTGCAGATAGGAACCATACGGAGAGTTTCAGACATTGGTGATTTATTCAATACGGAAGGAATATTTTATTTCAAACACCTAACTACCCTACAACCGTACACTGATATGTTGTTCCTCATAACTGCATCCATAAGGACTTACCCTTAACATTCTCGCCAACCACAACAACTTCATAATCGTCAGCAAGCCTTAAAGAAATCCTTTCGGATTCACAATCCACAACTGCTTTATGCTTGCTTAGCCAATCCATACCCAAGATAACATCAAAGCCGTGGAATGGCAACTCCATCAAGTCCGTGGCAAACTCAAGGCCTTGAACAACCAAAGGACAACTCCTATACAACCTTCTAACCGTAACCGTCTCACCAAAGGAACTAGTTACTAACATACCCACACTTAAGATCTCAACATGTACGTTCAACAAATTCGCATGCTCACTTAGAATATAAGAATGAGTGGACCTCGAATCAATTAAGGAAAATAATGATAAAGATTGCAAGGTAAACGTACCTATGATCACATCGGTGTCATTACGACCCACGTAATGAGTATAAATCCGAGTCGGCCCACCATTCTCCATTTGTACATCAACTATATGAGCCACAGTCCTTTAACCATCATCACACCTATGAAAATTACCCCTACCACGGCCTTGTCCTCTAGCGGGTGCAACGGCTTGAACCGGTGCATCTCTCACAACGCGAGGACAATCACAATTCAGATGGCCATGTGACCCACACTCCCAACAAGTTCCAACTTCTCCCCAGCACTCACCAACATGGCATCTCCCACAACTGTAACACCCCCTAACCCGGTCTAGGAGATAAACTGGATTAGGACATGTTACTAGCAAACATTCGAGCAAACATGACTAACTTAACGTTTTTCAAATAGGCATGCAAACTGAGATGACAGAAATTTTAAACTTTTATTTAAGCGGGGTAAACTCTTACTTAAACATACACACCATATAACTATTTAGACTGCTAAATTTAGCTTATAACCTTCTAGCTTACAAAGAGTTCGTTTATCTTGCACTAATATAGATATCTTGCTTTAGAGTAAACATAAGCAAACCATATGTCCAAATTAACTACATAACCATTCATAAGATAAACGGAAATTCAAATTTCTTACTAGGAAGATTTTTATATGTCTCAATGAACTATACCTACTTTCTGCTTAACATGATACACCGGACAATCATAAGAGAGTTCTGGTCTTTCATGTTCTTCATTAACTTCCAGATTACAATTCCGACCTTGTAAAAACCTAATTATCATCCAAAATCATTTAAAAGAATAACAACCCATTATTTAACTATCTTGAACATACATTTTGTCTCACCACTATTAGAAACTTACTGAATCAAGAACATATCTTAGCCATGAACAAATTTGCATATCTAACATCTCCATAGTTGATCAAATTATCTGACCCGTTACCAATGAATTAACTTAGCCATCAAGCAAAACACTAGACCACACCAAGGGCAAGTAAGGTCTATCGTGCTAAATTTTGGGCCTATTCCAAACTGCATCATATATAAAGCATCTATATTGATTACCACACAAGACATAAAAATAATTAAACTGTCACCAAAACACTACTAGCAAAAACAACCGATAAGCAAGCAATCATAATTAAATTACGGGCCCATTACAAAACTTGAACGATCAATGAATCATACAATTAAAAATGAATCATTATGGATCTAAATGCTACATGTGTCTTTAACCGTTATGTGCCCCCTTCTAGGAGTCCTAACGATAGTAAATCGTACCCTGTTTAGATACGTGTGATCACGCTTCAACATAGGAGGAGTTCGTAAGCATAAGTACCCTGAAATGTAACAAGGAAACTAAATAAGCAATTAAGTTTCTTAGTGAGGTAGCTTGTTAAACGGAGCAGAAATCGAATTCTCATAAATTAATTCCCATTCTATACATAAAGTTAACGAGTTTGAGTATGTAATCAATTTGACCACTTTCAACACATTTATTCTTCCAATTACAAGTCCCAGAGGAAACCACTAAAGATATTACATGCTACTTAAGTTATTTAACACCATTCGATATAAGCATGGAATACCATATACGTAGGATATCATCCTTATCATTTCATCTTTCAATACATTTAATCAAATAAGATTCTACCAAAGCATGTCTGATTACCAAAATAACACTCCAAAATTATTAAAGAAACAGTTTACTTATTAATCAAAGTATTTATCAAAATTTATTCATTTTCTAATCCTTTAGAAAATGTGCGAATTATTAGGGTAAGCATAGATCATTTTCCTTAGTAGACATTTATATTTTCTTCCCTTAATTTATGAGCAAGTTTTATTACAAGAGCAAAACCTAATAAATTTATTCGAAAACCACCTTTTAAGGTCCTAAAGGTAGAACAAGCATTTCTACAAGATCTTATTATATTCATGCTTCATAACTGAAATTTTACCAAATACCTATATCATAGTTACAAGATTTCGAGTACGTTTCTTTCTCTTATCCCAATTTTGCCTAAGCATCATTAGCGTTACTTACTTGTCACACAAAAATTTCTTTCTTGGTTGTTACACAATTAATATGTTTTCCCATTGTTCCTAGTCAAGGTATCTCTTAATAACCAATTCCTAATCACATAAGTTATCTAGTCTTGAATTATATGTCTTTTAATACACTAAAAGTATCATTGCTATAGACCAACTCAAACTCCACTTCGGCATTGACATAGCAATATTTTGAACTATCCAAAACTCTCGTATACGTATTTATATATAACCATCGTTCATAAACTTGCATCTATTACCGATCAGCTTTATTTCCACAATTATACAAATACATATATACGTGGTTATACGTTTTCAATTATAGCTTATGATTCCTTAAAGAAGAGATACAAGAATTATATGAATGCATATAATTATACTTGTCTTGTGAGTTATTAGGGTGATTTAAGCTTTCTCGAGTAATCCACTAAAACATTCCATTACCAACTTAATTACACAAAAAATCTGGTTTAGACAAACAAACTAATTCAACCAAACTATTTGAACCATAAATGTGTACTCAAAGACAAATAAATAAGCATGGAAATATAAGCATTCCATCGCAACTAAGGCAATAATTATTAACAAGGCATACATCTTCTTTCACAAAATTTTCAAGAATACTTTAGACACCACTTACTTGTCAATCCCGATTATAAAAGTTCAATTATACAAGTAACTATCTAACCACGTATATACTGCTATTGTCAAATATGTATAAAGGTAAATATTACATTTTCATATGATGCGAGTTATCCAATAAATCATTGATTATCATTTAATTTCTTATAATTTCTTTGAATAATATAGCCTTGCGAATCGAATCACTGTCTAGGTACATGAATCCTGTACAATCAATATCAAACAAGGGTACACAAAGTACCGAACTATCCATCATCAAACAAGGGTACTAGTTGTACCAAAAGATCATTTGATCTTCAACAACAAGGGACCGTAGTCCAAACTAGCGAGCTCGACGGACTCTTTGGCATGCCAACTATACCTAAGACCTACTCGAAACCAAGGATTTATTATAAATATGTTTTATTTCTTAATCAAGATGAACAAGCTCCATTAGGAGACATCCTCTCGAGGATTTCAATTTTCTTTCATCCAAAGTATATATAATTACATGATAACCTTAGGTGATTTTCAACGCCACATTTCATTTACTGTCAAGGCCGTATCTTATAGCTTTCATTATATTCATATATATATATATATATATATATATATATCATACATCGACTCTTATAGTTATCCATACCAATCAAGCATTCAATTCATGAAATCTCTTTTTTATTCATACTTCAACCCGAATATTAAAGTGCAAGGTCGTTATCAAGTATGCACATACATGCATAAACTATAATATAGCCATACTTTCGTAATTAGTATCTCACTTGAACATGGTTCAATGCTCGATAAGTTAGGCACCAAAATCTTATCACTTATACAACTGGATTCAAACTTAAGAGTTAATCCAAGGATTAGTTGAACAAAGATTACTTATCAAGTAAACAAGAAGATATAATCGAACTTATTCTAAGCATATCATTGATCATGCATCCCGTCTCAAAGGATACCAATAATTAAATACATACCTCAAACCCAAGCTCACTTTTCCCATAATTTAATTCGATAATAAGACCATAGACTCAAAACAATTAAACATACTCAGGAAGGTAGTAGGCATATCTGAGACTTTAAAGCTACACTCACCTTTTATCCTGACATTACAGGATACCTGAATCCCCAATCCACTTGCTACTTATCCCATTTCCCTTCCTATCTTCATCTTGTTTCTATGTATCACAAGAGTACATCTATATATATTAGAATCAATTTTTATCCTTCAATCATACATCAACCAAATAATTTCATTCTTCAAGTTTACACAAATTCATACATCAAAACTGTCCCAACACACATTTATACATGTAATTACAGCCTTCATACTACCAAACAGCCCTTATACATTCTTTCATATTCAAGGCAGTCCAATTACATACTCATATACACAAAACAGGGTAAATTTCACCTATATATATTTGCTCATTTATAACAATCCCTAAACCCTTATAACTATCCTTAAATTTCTGGTTTACAAAACAATGTATTGCGTTGACAAAACAGCCTCTATTCCCTTGTAAAGTAATCCAGCAACTTTATACAAACGTAAAACAGTCCCAATTGTATTCATATGCATATTTACTACTAGAATAGCTCACTTATGCATTTTATCCATGAAGATCAGTCCGTAAAATGCATCAAACAGTCCTTATATGCCCTCATAAAGTTTTCCCTATTTTTAACTTCTCAAAACAGTCCATATATTTTATTTCATACTCAAAACAGTTCACCTATTTCATTTTACGCCCAAACAGTCCACATTCTCCATTACACACTCAAAACAGTCCTTAAGTGATTCATTAAAGCATTACCCTGTTTTTTTAATGACTTAGAACAGCCTATATAATTCAATTTACATTCAAGACAGCTCTTAGATGTTATATACATACATATATAACTCAACCCAACCAACATTCTTTCAATGTATTCAAACAACCTCTTGAACATATAAACATACTTTTATACATGTTCAGAACGATCTAGTTTGTATACATATCCTTACAAAGCAGTGAATTTTCATTCAAACATGTATCTAATTATTCGGACAATCCAAGAAATGATCAATTACTCACAAATCAGTCCATACATTCCAATATTCGAACCAAGCAGCCCAAATAGACAATCAAATTCATGCAAGCATTCTAACAGCTACAGTCTTGTGCTTTCATGCCAAAAAATTTCCTAACCATTCAACAACACAATCTAATTTAATATACAAGAAAAATTGGAGGCTTACCCCTTCAAACATGAGCTACCCGCATCACTTTAATCCCTTGAAACTCAATTCATTGCTGAATTCAAATCATCCTCTCTCTCTCTCTCTAAGGTTTCGGTTAGAATCAAGGAGGAAAATGATGAAACCAAACCTATTTGTTTCTTCCACCTACCAATTTCTCTTTCTCATTTACACATGGGTAGATAAATCCATGACACATGTTATGGTCCTTAACATTTTGAGCATTTACATGCATTCTCTCATGTTTTTTTTTTTTCGGTTCAAACCTTCCACTAATAATCAACTATTCATCTTTTGATTCCAAATGGTCCTAATGTACCTAACATGTCTATTTAATTTATAATTCTATAGCAATCTAACATAAAGTCCAATATAGCATTCTCCTAGGCCAAGGTTTAAAATATTATAACGTATTTCTAAACCAAATCTTTAGGGTATTACAACAACGCTCACACTCGGTAGAAACACGTATGCCTTGATTACGACCACCACCATGCTTATAGTTCGGCTTGTATCGCTTATCACACAACCTCTTGTTCTACCTTCCAAAAAATCTAGAATCCACGATTCTTTTTCCTAAACCCGCATTCACCACTTGCACTGAACCACCCAAGGATTGTTCAATATCCTTACCCTTGTTGACCATCACATCAAAATCGGTGTAATTCATGGCCAACAAGCACGTCTTGATGTCTTTAGCAAGTCCATACCAGAACTTGTCACATCTCTTTCGATCATCTGGAACCAGCTTAGGAGCATACTGGCTCAAGCGAACAAATTTCACTTTATAATCTAACACCGTCATGCCACCTTGCACTAATGATATAAACTCACGCTTTTTGGCATCTTGGTATTGTAGACCGAGGTACTTCCTCTTGAAAGCTATTTGGAAGAACTCCCAATTCACATCAACATTAGGAGCTTCCGTAATTGTGGTTACCTACCAATGATACACATCATCGTGCAACAAGGATACAGTACAACCCAACTTACGCACATCATTACAATCCATTTGACTTAAATATGGATAGTGCTCTCAAGCCACTCTTTACACCTAAGGATTCAATCCTCTAAATTCTACACCACCCAAGCTACGTAGGCGTTCCAGAGGTAACCCATGATTAACAACCATAGTAGGCGCTGGTGCTTGCACATGCACCCCAACTATCACTACCTGAAAGGCTCCCATCATTGCTTGAATCAATGGCATCATATCGCTAAAAATTGGCCCTTGCAAAGCCTGAGGTACACCATCGACCCACATATTAGCACCAACCGGAGGAATAGGTGGAGTAGGAGGTAGCTCGACGTTATGCCCATCTCCGACATTATTCACAACTGATCGAGTCTCACGATGCGAAACCATACTTACAAGGGCTTATTCACACATCATAACACAATAATGTTAGGCTAGTATTCGGTGAAGGATCCAAGATAACCTCTCAAAACATTTAAAAACCACGGTAATTGGCAATGTGTTCCCGTTAATACCCCAACATAACTATTATCATTGGCATCACTCATAAACATGTATTCAAACAACATAACATTAATTAAGAAACCAATAAAAACTCCTAACAATTGTAAATGTAGCTTTAATACCACCAAATGGAACCCCCTCAACCTAGCCTAGACACCAGATTGAGCCGAACGAGCTACATTGGGTTTTGGCAAAACAAAACCCGATATGATTAACTAAGATTAGGTCCATTTCTTCCTCTTTATCTTGTCTAGATGCAACATTATGACCTAAGGTGAGCATGCTAGCAGCGGGTGAAATCTCAACTAAATCGGGTGTCGAATCGCCATTCAATTTTACATATTTGCAATTTAGGGACCAAATTGCAAATCTGGAAAATTAAGATAACTTACTTAATTTCAAAGTTACCATTTATTAATTAGTCAGATTACATGCTTACTTGTCAAAATCCAGCTCAAAACAGTCATCCAAACTCATTCAATTGCATTCATAAGAACCATAGACCAAAATGGAAGAATCTTAAAACATAAAACCTCCATAACTAATTTAACGCCCAGTTGTACCGATACGCCCCCTAGGCGTATCGGTACACGGGCTACATATACCAAAAATTCAAATTCTAGTAGCTCAAAAGTGTATCGATACATGCCTCTGTATACCGGTACGAGGCCACAATTACACATATCTGTACCAATACGAGGCCCCGTGTATCAGTACGCTTGGACCTGTAATGTCCCATTTTGCTGGTTTTTCTCTCTAACAATGATTCAAACATGCCTTAACACAATAAAACCATATATACAACTAAACTAAGGATCAAACCATGCTATAAACTCAAGGTAACATGATCAATTAAAGAAGAAGTACTTCAATCACAATTCTAGAGGCATACATCCTAAAAACCATCCAAATCAATGTTCAAAAAGAGATTCAAGGAAAATTTCATCATAGGCATTACATCATTAACCTTTTATCAACATTTAAAATATGCTAGCATCACAATATCATGAGCATAAGCATTTCCAACCGATATGCATATCAAGGGAAAACCACAAAGCATAAACTCATACTCACATATAATCAACAATCATGCCTCAAACCCAACCAAAAAAGCCATTAAACCACAACAATTAAACCATCACAAATAGCCAAAATCCAGATTACAAATTCCCCCAAAACATGGTAACCATTACCTTATTAACCGAATTTAAAACCAAGTTTCCATACTCAAATAAATGTCTCGATCTTGGACCTTCCTTGCCAAACCAATGTTTCTCCTCAAGTCTATTGCTCTGCATCAATGGGAAAAAGAGAGCGTAAGCACAAATGCTTAGTGGGGGTGCTCATATACCAACATTGATGTAATTGAAAACCATTTGAAAGCCCTAAAACACCTTGTTTCCAAAACATGCTTACCTCCCCAACAACAACACAATTTTATTATTTTCAACTCATGCTTAACTACCCAAACATTCACATTTGATTGTAAATCCATTGAAAATGATAATTCATCTTGTTTTCAAAACATGCTTAACTACCCAAGCATTTATTCATTTGTTTCAAAAAAAAATCATGCATAGCATCCATATGCATCATAATCATTTATAAACTCTTTTATCACATATATTCTCAAATTTTGGCATTTAGAGTGACTAGGATAGACTTACCTCTATCCATGGGTAGCACTACCCCTATCCATACATGTTCAGGTACACGGATTCCCACTGGCACCTTCATCAAGTTTTTTCTCATGGAGGTAGTACCTCCACCATAACTCACTTTGGTCGGGATTAGAACTACCCCTATCCTGTTGTGATAGCACTACCTCTACCACTTCACAATAGCACTACCCTTATTATGTAACGAAGAATTTCACATTATCGATTTTACATTTTATACTGCACTTTAATCCTATGGCTATCCAACTATATCTGATACTTTCTCATTTACATCACACAACCAATATATCACTTTCAAACACTTTACTTCGATAAACATTTCTCAAACCGTTTCATATGCAAAACCACATTGCCGAAGGCAACAACATATTCCTTCAAGGAATAATTCTCAATGCTCAAAGGCATTCATATAATTTCATAAACATTGCATATTAATCCAAAAGGGTGCATTTATAGTAAGTAAACCAAGCCATGTTTAATCCCAAAACATGAAATCTGCAGGCTCATATCAAAGCTGATAACCAAGCGAAATAAGGGAAACTTACGCTTGAGCTTAGTTAAGCTTGTTAGGCTATAACTAATCCCCCATGATCCATTGAATAAACCTTTAAAGAGATTTTACTCATTTATACACTCACCGATACACCTCGCCTTTCTTGCCAACGCGAATTGAGCAACTGGTAAGCAATGTACGCAACTAGGCAACCTTGCCTTGATCGTCCCCTATTTTAACAACATAAAACTAGGGGAAAAATGCATCATTATGCATTCAACTCGTTGCTAAACCAAGATCCCCTGCATCCTTAACATTTATCTTCCAAAAACTAGCCAAAACTACCAAAACCACACCAAACTTCACTCTATCAACTCCTAACTTCAAACCAGCAATTCTGATATTCAAAACATAACCACAAACACATCTTAAATATCCTTATATCTCCAGCAACTCAAAAACACATAGAACAGCCCCCAAAACCACTAAAAACTCATCTAAAAATTAGCCAATTAAATGGTTTCAGGATTTATTCTCATAATCCCTTTTCACATTATGATTACCTTATCAACACATAAAACAACCCAATTAAAATCTCCAGGTTTCATCAAGTTAAACAAATCTTTAAGCAAATCATCAAAATCACCATTAATAGCTCAAATCTTGAAATCCATTGTAAAACCATGTTAATATCAATTCATAATCAGCCAACTACTAGGGAATATCAACAAAGAACCTTAGTTCAAATAGAGGAAAAGAAATTCACCTTTGAAGAAGCTCCCACCAAAATTGACGTAAGATTTTCTTTGAAACCCAACTTGTGAAATTGATGAAATCCTTGAGAAATCTTGTGAGGTTTTGTTAAGAAACAAAGTTAGAATCAAATGATGAATTCTCCATGAAAACCAGCAAAGAATTTTGGAGAATCTTGTTTGGAAGTTGAAATGGAAAGTGAGGGAAAATAAGGAGAGAAAATGAGGGAAAATCAAAGCAGTAGGAAACTCATTTAGAAAATAATTAAAAATAAAATATTTACTCAATTAAGGCTGTATTTTCAGATTAAAATATTTATAAAATATAGCTCACTAAGGATTCTTAGTATTGGCCCATTTACAAAATAGTCATTAAAACAATTTTGCACTTTTTACAATTTAGCCACTAAATCAAAATGTCGCTTGAAACCATTTAATTAAATCCCAAATCAATTACCAAAACACTTGATAATATATTTAAACATTTTTGGTACATCAAACTAATTTTTATATCCTCAAATCGTATTTTTAAAATATTAATTTCCCCAAAACCTATAAAATCGATTACTCTGGTTCGACCAGGTCGAACCTCACCCGATCTATCCTCAAAACACCTAGCCCTTTTTTTGGGGTGCTACACATGGTCTCCCTAGTAGGTAGTTATAGGTTGGCTTTATATCCATCACAACAAAATTCAATGGTGTACTCTGTCGGTCTAATCAATAGGGGTATCTTGATCTTCCCCACTACCTCTCTTTGAGTCCCATCAAAGCTCTCACAGAATTCTGACATGTTTTCATGTGTGAGCTATCATTGGGAAACCATTGCAAAGTTTCTATCGGTAATACATTCAGCGTAGACTCATTGTCAATGAGTACTACTGGTAAGACATGCCCCGTTTAGTGGCTGGTGATGTTCAAAGCCTTGGTTGATCCCATACCCCCTTCCAGGATCTCATCATCATTGAACGTAACAACCCAAAATTGGGCTTAGAAGAATGTTACTAATTTTAAAAGACAAATTGAATTGTTTTCATTTTGCTTCGTTTTGAGATCATGTGATACTCCAAAATGTAGCTTAGAAGTATGTTGCTTATTTGTTTGTAGCTTGAATCAATGAATAGATATCATTGGATTAGATAATTAAATTAAAGTTAATTGAGGATCTAGGACCAATTTAGAAGAAAAGAAAGGAAGAATGACACATATTCAATGACTAAACCTGTAATACCCTAAACTTTGGCCTAGAAATATGTTACTACCTTGATTGTGATTCAATTGGAGTGAAAATGTCCTTAGCATTATCAATCGAATGGATTAAGGGCCAATTAAGAAAAAAATTAAAATTTACTACCTATTGTAGAATGACTAAACCGAGAGCATTGAATTACCTAAGGCTTGCATGTAATTTTAATAAATCTACAGGGACACATACATGTC
This sequence comes from Hibiscus mutabilis, assembly GCA_019671005.1. Taxonomy (NCBI): domain Eukaryota; kingdom Viridiplantae; phylum Streptophyta; class Magnoliopsida; order Malvales; family Malvaceae; genus Hibiscus; species Hibiscus mutabilis. The sequence continues at coordinate 32,011,187 of CM033745.1, forward strand.
TAAAGCTTAGAGGGCATGCAAGGTGATTCTTGGCCAAGGGGAGAGAAATGAAGAAAACATTCTTCATCTTCCTCAATTAGCCGAATCACCCAAATTACAGAGAGAGTTTGGTGGAGATAGTCATGGAAGCTTGAAGGGAGTTTTACTTGGTGCTTAATTCATGAAGGTTGTTGATTTTACGTAAGGAAGGAGGTGAAAAACTCTTCCTTTTCTTCCTAATTCTTTTGTTAATTGGGAATTTGATGGATATTTGTTCTTGAAACATTTGCTATTAGCTTTAATTCAAGCCATGCCATGTTGTAAAATTTAGGACGTGTTTGAATTATAGGCTTGATTAAGTTACCTACTTTGAGGTGGTAGAATTCGATTAAGGTGATATTTGATCCCTTTAGATTTCTGAAAATTTTCTATGTTGGTGCTTTGAGTTGAAGTTAATAAAAAGATGAGTGATTGATTTTAATTGGACTGTTTCGTAAATAGAATGCTATCTTGAAACTGTGTTGTAGAATTAAATTCAGGAGAAGGACTATTTTCATGATTTTTGAGCTGTTTAGGGATTGAATGGATTGGTTTAAAGCTGCCCTATGTGTATATACAAGTGCTTTGGGACTGTTTTATACATACGAAAGAATTCAGGACTGTTTTGATCATGTAATTGTGATTGAATTGCACATGTGGACTGTTTTGGGTTTAGAATGAAATGCGTGGGCTGCTTTGAGTAGTTAAAAAAATAGGGGAATTACTCTAAGAAGTGTATAGAGGTTGTTTTATAAGTTATTGGACTGGTTTGAGTGCACATATGTGTCATATGTATGTTCAGGGCTGTCTTGTATTGGTGTGAAAGTTATTGGACTGTATTGTGCGCACATATGAGTCAATACATATGTTAAAGGCTGTCTTACATTGATTTAGAAGTTAAAGGACTGTTTTGGTGCCTACAAGTATGTGTACAAAGTGTATGGACTGTTTTGAGTGTATAAAATATGTAGGGGACTGTTCTCTATAAAATTATGTATACATATGAATATTAATCTATCTTGGATGCATAGAAAAAATATGAGGACTATTTTGCATTAGTAATTGAGTAATTAAGAAATTGGGACTGTTTTGCATACTAGTGACCACTTGGTGGACTGTCTTGTATGGATTTTTGTGAGTAATTGTGTGTTGAGTTGTTTGGTAAGTGATTGACAGTTAGAATCAATTCTAATATACATAGTGGTGTTCTTTGTTAATCCTAGACCAAGAAGGGATAGATGAAGTGGTGCACAAAGTAGATCAATTGGTAGAAAAGCAAAAAGGAGTTGTGATCCGGGAACAAATATAGCTTGGATCGAATTGTGAGTGTAGTTTAAAGTCTCGGGATAGGCTTGTAACCTTCTCGAGCATTCCTTGTTAATTTGATTTCATTCTTTTATTCTAAACTATGCTATGCATAAGCAAGCTTGGATCCCAGGTATGTACTTATAGAAAAGTACTTTGTGATGTTAAATTGGTTGGAAGCATATTATATGGTTGAGATTTTATGTGCATGAATATATATGTATATATATACAAGTTTGTTTGACATGATAAGATCTAAGTCTTGTTGTAGATACTTGAATTTGAAGCTATGCTTATGTAATACCCCGAAATATAACCTAGAAGTATGTAACAACCTTGCTTATATTATAATTGGATTAAATACATCGTTAGCATTAGTAATTAAATAAGTTAAGGACCAAATTTGAAGCTTGAAAAATGTGATAACCATTTTAAGATGGGTCAAACAGAATGTCTTGATCATTTAGGTGCTTGAATGTAAAATTAAAAGAAAACTAAGGGCATGTGTACTTGTCACACGATGGTGAGGGCAAGTGTGAAGGGTTAGTTTTAGGAAGGATGATAATTAAACATCATCTTCTTCCTCTCATATGAAACTGAACCAAAAAAAAAAACTAGAGAGAGGTTAGAGAAAGCTTGCTAGAAATTGGAGATGAAGCTTGATTTAGTCCATTTCTTTGAGCCATTTTTGGTAGCTTGAGAATGAAGGTGAAAGCACTCTATCATTCTTCTTGTTCGAGATTTTAAATTTGGTAAATTTTAGTACAACTTCATGAACCTTGTTTAAATTGATAGAAGAATTTAATTTGAGCTATGCATTTCTTGGGTTAATCGATTATTATGCATAATAATTCTGCCTTGTTTTGAGAAAATAGTAAAGTGATGGTAATACCAAGTTGTTTGATAGTTTGATATGTTGATTTAGGTTGGATTGACAATTAGATTTAAGATCCTAATAAATTGAAGTATGTAACTGGAAGTATGTGGATTGAAATGTTTCATTGTTGTGTAATGTCTACGGAATCATGGATAGATTGCTAGGATCATTCGAATGATGTATTGTTAAAACATGCTTAAATAGGAATTGGGATCACGACATCTAGTATAGTGCAATGTAAAGTAAACTAATGTTTTGAATGCATGCCCTGTTTTGAACAGTTTTGGACAGCTTTTAATGCTAATTGAAATGTATCAAAAATGGTATCAATTTTGTGTCTAGAGTTAGGTTGGATGTTGATCTTTGAATCTATGGATTTTGGATTAAATAAGAATGAACAAGGATACAGTCTGGCTACTTATTAAAAATCTGAAATTTTGGGATAGTTTTGTAAGTTAATAACACGAATAGTTCAAAATGAAAATAGGCAGTTTAAATAATATAGAAATCTAGTTTGTTAAAGATCAAGGAACAAAGCTTTTAATAAAAATGTATGCAAAACATTGTTTCATAAATGCAGTTTTGAAGATGTAACATGTGCAGAATTGAACTAAATTGTGCAGATTTGTGTGCTATAAGAGTGCAGTTTGTCTAATGATGTTGATACAATTCAGTGTGTGTAGTTTGATAGTTAAACTAGAACAGTCTTAATAGGTAGTGCAGTTTTGATAATATGACAATGTAGTCTAATAAATTATGCAGTTTATAGTTTAAAACAGTGCAAAGTATAAATAACTGTAAAACAGATTTGATGGGGGGTGCATTGTAGAATTTTAATGCTGGAAAGTGTATTTAGAAGCAGTCTAATGGTGTATCATATATGGAAAAATGTAGTAAACAGAATAACCTTTAATAAAATAAGATAAATGCTTCTTGTCATGATATGGTCGAATGGAATTTGAAACAGGTCTAATAGTTGCTACTTTGTTATGCATATTGATTTATAAGTGATAATTAAGGAAAGCTAAGGAGGAAGGAAAAATTTGGAAGTAAGTGATAATTCGTTTGAGTCCTTGTATAATCAGAATATGTAAGTTATGCTTCTAAAACTTAAAGTGGTCACTTTGCTTGATAAATTCATGTGTGGACTGATTTTAATAAATAGATATGTATACATGCTTATTCTGGACAGATTTGAGTGATTAAATATGTACAAGTGTAAGCTGCCATGTTTAAATGATTTGTGTACATAATTGGGCAGATTTGAGTAAATATGAAAACGCATGGACTGTTTTGATGATCTTAGGGGCTTTTTGGTTATAATGTAAGTATTAAGGGACTGTTTTCTTTTTTTGGTGTTTAATTATAACTGGATTGTTTGTTAAATATGGAAGCATGTTATATATATATGTGTGTGTGTGTGTGTGTATTCAAGTGTATTAAACTGTTGGACTTTATGTATATAGACATGTTAAGAGTTGATTGATGTATATATAAAGGTTTGAATTATTCCTAATGACTTATTAAATTGTGTGAGGTACTTATCATGATAAGGAAAAGTAGAAGAAAAGAATTAGTTGGAAGCTATAAGTAATTGTGGATTTAGGTATCCCGTAACTTCAGGATAAGAGGTGAGTGTAGTTATGTACTTGGGATGACAAGGTACCATTCTAATTCTTGTTAAGTGATTAATATGTTTAAATGTATACATTTTGCATAAGCTCAAGTAGAGCACACTAGGGAAGGGCATCCAAACATAGCATTTGAGAAAGGTTCTTTGTTGATGTTGCATTTCATATGCACTCTATGCTATGATATGGTTGTTATGATTTCGTATGTTGTGTTATATTTCAATTAAAAAACTAAAGAGTTAAATCACAACTCCCTATTCATAAAACTCTAATATAATAAGTCAAGCTTAAATGTTGTAAGCTAAGAATCCTTAAGCTTACTGGAGCTATTAGCTCATCTTTGCCATAAAATACTAAGTAAGAAAATGGGTAAGTTTACTTGAAACATAAGAAATCTTTCCTAACTTCAAGTCATAAGATATTTAAGTTTCCTATTCAATGGAAGACCTTGGACACTTTGGCATAGTACATGGTATATTTTGGGACTATGGTCCATGAGCTACGGCTCAGGGGACGCGCCTTATTATATGTGATATATTGGAGACAGTAGGAGGTAACGGGGGAGATGTACAGAGATTGGTGATAGTTTGGTTGGATAGAGAAGAGAAGCTAGGATTGTTATGATCAGACACAAGTCATTGCTTTGAGCTATGTGTAACACGGACAAAGCCTACTCATGTCCAAATGTGTTCCAAGGCAAATGATTTAAAATATTTGTATAAAGTTGAACTTGTGATGATCTACGAATAAAAAGGCCTTGGTGGCAATGTTAATAAAGATATGGAGCAATGCTCACCTTTGATAAGAAATTCACATGTGGAGAATATATGCCTAATATGAGGCAGTAAACTTTGAAAAGAAACTCTGATAAGTGTTCTGAGAAGATTTAATAAGAAATCTGAAAACTTTAATAAATACTCCGATAAGTCTTGAGAAGACTTCAATGAGATGAAGTACGATCTTTAATAAGATCGGTATGAAATTCAATGAAACTTGGTTAAATTTTGAAAGAATATGAGCCCCAGCAAAGCTTGTAAAAGTTAAGATTAAGGCTTAAAGAACAAATGCTAACTTATGTTTGTATACCTTGATTTATCCATTATATATCATGGATAATATGCTTTGTCATATTTTTGTCACTATCCCACTTAGACTATATAAGCCTAATGCATTCATTATCATGCATTGCAGGTTATCTAGAAGCTTTGTGTTCGATCGCGGTCTAAGGTTGCAAGTCACTTGTAACACCCCTCACCCGGGTTAAGAGTAACCCGGCCAAGGAGTGTTAGAACAAGCAAAACAAGAACACAACAAAGATACAAGAAGGCACAAAATTTCAAGAAAATTAAAATTTTTCCACTCATCACTAGAAGATGAGTTACTTATCTAGCAAGAAGCATAAATGAGCACAAAAATAACAACAAGATCAAGCTTCCTATTCATAAGGGGTTTTCGAATTTGTTAGATTCATTTTGCAAGTTACATACAAGTTTGCTTACAACTCATTCATGTGTACACATGAAGCATTCGAATAACATACATAAGCAAGAATCACGATTAAGTTCGTTTCAAGGTTGGTTTCTTCCTATACAAGTAATCATACATAGCATTCGAGTTTATACTTAATCGTGGACACATCCCATATAATTTCTAATTCATGCTTGCGCAGCTATAATCCATTCCGAGACATTGATCTAACATGTTTACTAGGACTTATAACATTTTCAAGTCATTTAACTAAGCATGGTCTTAAAGGTTACTATATTCAAGTCATGCGAGCAAATAAGTTGAATAAGATATCATGCTATTGTAAAATCGATCAATTTATCCATCAATAATGCATAACCCCAACAAGAAATTCATTACATAAAACAAACAAGGATAGTATTCAGGATCATACTATTCGAACAAGGACAAGCAATCCTACTCAAGGTCACTTAGAATAGGCTATCAAGGGTCTAGCATGTAGTGTTCCATTTTCAATCACATTTGAACATAGCAAGATCATGTAATTCAAGTATCAAGATCACAATTTTGACAAGCTATGATTATATTATTCACGAGATATTCAAGCCATATCAACTTCAAACCATAATGACCATATATTTACAAACTTCAAGTATCAAAATGCATGAACTTAACATGATCTTTGTACACATCTAAGTGCCACCAACTAGGAGGGTACAAAAACAAATAAAAAATCATGCTTCGAGCTTTTGCTTTGTGTCTTGCTTCAGGCTCAACAAAGATAGCTTTATGAACTCTTCCAACCTGTGGTTTGGGAAGAATAGAAACGAGAGTGATAAGTACTTAGTGAGGTAGCATCTAAAGCTAGCAAGTTTCAAGTTTCAAGTTTAAAGGTCTTTTAAGTCAAGGACAACCTAGCTAGGCTTTAAGTACCATAGGTTGAATCCTAGCTAAGGTTGCAAGCATCACAAGACTAGAAGGGAAGAAAGTAGACATGTATGGTCGATAGCATTTATACATTTCATACCAAAGTCAAGCATATCATCAAGAATCTTAAGTCACAAGAAACAAGCAGCATGATATCCAGGTAAGCATCATTCGAAGGGTAAATGAGCAAAAAATCACTAACTTCACCTTGAATCTTGATGATTGAATAAAAAATGGGTTATTATGATTTTGAGAAAGCTGCTATGGTGAAATTGGTAGACACGCTACTCTTAGGAAGCAGTGCTAGAGAATCTCAGTTCGAGTCTGAGTGGCGGCATAGTATCTTCTAAAAGAGATAGAATAAGTTCTATAATGAATTTTCCGGATTTCCATTCTATAAAACTGAGAAACCCTCGTTTTTTTCATGCAACTACAACTGTTCACAAAAGCAATTTCATTGCCTGCTCCATTCCCCCCTTTACTTTAGTTTCAGGTCGACAAAGGAGGATTTTGTTGCTTGATCATTTAGATCGTTACCTGCTCTTTTGTTTGGTTTAACCAACCTCCTTTATGTGCATAATGAGAATAATATGTGGAACTAAAAAAAGGTCGAAAGATTGTCATTATGAACTGAGCAGGGCTAATGTTTTTTAAGAAATCTCTAGTCAACCCTCTTGCAAAAGATCTTTTCTTACCATCAAGCGTGTTCGTATTAGATAAAAAAGTAAACTTCAACAATTTCTTTGTTCTCAGCGCTCCTTAATTTCCAGGAATTACTCACTTCAACAATCTTTGATGGTTATATGGGTATGTCAAGTCTAGCAAGTTCAAGTAACAAGTCAAGCAAGTTCAAGTATCAAGTCATGTTTTATTTATTTCTTAATACATTTAGATTAGGCCTTGGTGTATAGTCATGTCTAGGTACTCGAGTCACCAACCAAACTGCCGCCACAAGATGGTACTTATAGTACCGGTCAATCCCTCCTACTATCGCCAAGTGACCATTACACACATCCCTCCTACTGTCGCCAAATAAGGGCCTTGGCCCTAGACCGTAGTCCACCCAATTCACAATGAGCTCTAGACTCTAAGGTATGCCTTTCTACCTATGACCAACTAACAACCAAGGCTTTTTTGATTTCTTATCATGAATTAATATATTAAGATCATTCAAGTATCAAGCTTCTCAAGTATGAATTATTCGTGTATCAAACTATTCAAGACATCACTCTTAAGTAATGGTGAACAATGTCAAGATTTGCCCTTAGGCTATTTGAGCCTTAGCTCATTTATCACATATCATTCGAGCATAACAAGTACATACATATCCATGTTTCATGTCATCAAATATCAAGCATGATTATCTTAATGTATCAAGTAGCATTCGAATAGAACATTCAAGGATTCATACAAGTTTAAACAATAGTCACATAGATCATTTACATAGCCAAAATACATGTCAAGCATATCTCAATCAATCAAGTTTACATTTAGCCATTCTTCCCTTATACTTTACCAAGTTTAAATTAGATTCTTTTCATGGCAATTCCATAATAACAATGTAACAAGTAAATTGGGTTAGGACCTAGGTCCTAACCCTAAGCAGGACTACACTCACAATACTCCAAGCTTAGCTAGTCTTGGATCCACAATCCCTTGTTCATAGCTTTAGAATGTTCTACCTTTTCCTTATCCACCAAATTCACTCCTGGTTCTAACACATTGCACAAGTATATACCTGTTAAAACAAGCTCAAATAATCATTCAATCAAGGCAATGTTACTAGTACACAATATATACAAATCTTACAGCATGTTCATATCTATTCTTTACTACACATAACTACACTTGTCTATACTTTAATCCATGTAAAACAGGACAGAAATCAATGTCCCAAAACTATTTACAAAATAGTTTACAAACTGCCACAAAACAATGTACAATTACCTAAACTGTTGTTACTAGGCAGCATGTACTCTGTTCACTTAAACACGCATAACTTTCATTCCGTACATCAGAATTTCAATTGGTTTACACTGTTGGAAAGATAACTTAACTGTATTTCTAACCATATAGGCTTTATATTTTTTATTTGTAAATTAATACAGTTTTTAGCTTAAAGACAGGGCAATTTACAATACTATACAGTTTGCACTGTCCCTAGTGCTTCTTCTCTACAATCCATAATTCCGTTCTATTTTCTCCTAATGATTTTAGACATATCAAGGAATTTTCCATAAAAATGTCAGCCTTAAATTCCTTTTATACAATTTATGGTGATTTTTCAAAGTTACTGCCCAAAATAGAGTATTCTGAGCAGATTACTCTAGGTTGAGTTTCTAGCTTCACAACTCATCTAAACAAGGTCCTAACATGGCAATTCAACTTATTTTCATGTTCTTACATGTCTAGGTCAGTCTAATTCACCTAGCAATGTGTTTAAAATAGGACATTATCATGTTAAATTCAATTTGATCTATTTGATCAACATTATACTTCTAATTCACCATTTGAGCAGTCCATTACCTAGTTTTAACTAATCCAATTAGGTGAATTCATTTTCCAGCAACTTATTTACTCTATTCAATCCTCAATTCATCTAGTAATGTGACCAAATCAGGGCATTACATTCAATTAGCATGCTTAAACATTTTCACTAGTAAAACAGTCCCTAATCAAAACAGTTTTCAACCATATAAATTCTCATTCGATTATACTCAATTTCAATATATTTGCAATAACATTCCAACCATATATCAAGCTACTAATCAAAGCAAATTTCAAGCATGATCATACATCAAATACATTTCTATAAACTCAAGTTCAAACATTATAATCAACCAAGAATTCATTCGAACAAGAGATGAAGTTTACTTACTATTTTCCTAGCTTCCCATTACATGAAAAACACCATCACATGCAAGCTTAAATTTCTCCTACAATGGAGTTTTCTCTCTCACTCTTTCTTTCTCTTTGTTTTCGGCCAAAGGAGAGATGAAGAGGATGATGGTGATTTATCCTAAGCTTATGGCCGATTATCACTTGGTGGAAAGACAAGTTTAATGGCCCTTGATGTGTTTAAATCTTAGCATGCAAACCATGCTTTAATTCCATAATTCATTTTAATCCTTTTAAATTGGTCACTCTTTTATTTCTCTTATCAATTTAATCCTTAATCTATTTAATTCATTTTAATTACAAGGTGTTAGCATACCCAGATTCTAATTAATTGAGCATCAAGCTACTAGGCCCTAGTTTGGGGTGTTACATCACTTTCCAAGATTATTTGTGTTTTGTATGCTACCCTTAAGGAACTCCTAGTTGGTGGCACATATGTATTAAATTGTGCATAATGCATTGAGATGCCCTTTGATGAAGTATATGTATAAGTGTTAAGTAACCCATACTCTATTTATGTGGCATGTTATGATTTTGTGGTTGCTTGTTATCAAACATGGTGAATTGATGTTTGTATGCGAATGGTAGCTTGATGAGCAAGATACTAGCATGATGCTAGAATGGTTATTTGTTGAATAGGCAATGTTAACTTAATGTTCGAATGATCATTAACGTATAGGCCTTGTTATTATATTAATCACATAGTTATTTGTGGGTGAGCTATGTTGGTATGGCATACGTTAATTACTTCTTGACTAAGGTCTTTCACTACGTATAAAATGGGCCCTTTTATAATCGAAATTAGCTTATAGGTTTATGAGATCATGACTCGTTGATGAGCTTAATGAACCATTTGATATAGTATGTGTATATGACCAAGCCATGAGTTTATTAGATGGTTAGAAAAAATGGTGAAGTAAATTTTAATCAAGAGAATTCATGATTTTAGTAATTGGAATCTAAAAGAATACATTATTGTAATATGTGGTTGTATAAGTGACATGACTCATGTGTTTTTAGAAATAGATTAACTTGATATTAAGAAGTCAATCATGCTCCATGTTTGTTGGTGTGATAAGCCATGTAACGTGATAATTGAGTGATTAATTGTTAGTCAGGTCATGTTGGAAATGTCCTTGGAAGTATTCGGGTAAATTAAGTTATGTTGGGCATGATATTCGAATGGTTGTTATTTATATGTTTGTGGCTTGAAGTATCCATTCCTTGTTTGCCTTGCTTGAATGCTAAAGAAATGAACTTATTTGATCGTTGCTTGATTCATGAGTTTGGTGATAGGGAACTAAGAATTGAATGAAATATGTATACATGTATTTATATTATTCAAATGTTTGGTGATAATTGTATGATTGTTAATAAGAATCATTATCATAATAAGGTCCCTTAATCCAGTAATAGTAAATCATGATAGTAATCTTAGAATTCAAGCTTTTTCACTAACCAAAGGTTAAAAATTTAGATACAGTTGGTTGATATTGTTCGAAGGAGAAAAGAATAAATAAGAATGTTATGACCTGCTTGTTTACCTGATCAAGATTGCAAATTATCCTTTCATGTTTAATTAAAATATATACATATACAAATGCATGTACGTTGTTTTGATCAAATTGAAGTCTTATGAAACAAGTAGTTCATGTACTAAAATTTTTAATGAGCCGAAAGATAATAAAAAGAATTTTTTTAACATGTCTTGTTCAACTTCTAAAGGTTTTAAATTTTGGTTCTAGTCTACCTAGTTTTTTTTTTTTGCAGTGACACCTTCAATTCCGGTTTTCTTCTAAACCAGGTTGAGGGTGTTATAGCTTATCCTTGAAATAAATAACAATAAGCTATGTTCACTTAATGCATATAGGTTATTGTGTGAATTCAAGCCCATTTCATCTCATTTCATTGCATATAGTTGCATTTAGTTCATGTTTATGCATTTGGTGTTGTTTGCTTGGTTATTTTTATTTATTTATGAAATTGGTGCTGCTTGGGAGAGGTTTGTTCTGGTGTGGTGATGCGCAGGCAAGCTAGATGTGCCCCCACACGTGATTCCACCAGCTAGTTGTGCCCTCACATGTAAAGGGAATATTCCCTAGAAATTAAGGGCACAAAACCCTAGGAGCCCCCACTATATAAATAAAAGGACACCCATATTAAGGGAGAGAGCTGAAAAAGTGCTTTGTGAGCTAAGAAAGAGAGAAAAAAAGAGGCGGGCACTCTTTTTCTTTTTCTTCATTGCGTCCTCTATTGTTGAAGCTCCAAGGGACGATCTTGCTGGCCTTTGAAAGAAGCAGCAAGCTTAGGGTGGCTCACGGTAGCCCACGACGGCTTGGGAGTTTCCTTTACTCTTAGTTGCTCTTTGCTTTTAAATTTTTATTTTGGAATGGGTTGTTTGAAACAGATGCATATGGATGATGTTTGCCCAGCCATGAACTAACTCTTAGTGTCTTGGGTTTGTTTTGGATGATTATGTTTTAAGTTTTCAATGGATGCTTTAGTATTTTTCAGTTCTTTACATGCTTTGTTCATTGTTTTATTGGCTTAAGTTTGTAAGAGCTTTTGATAGTTAGCCATTACTTAGGTGTTTGATAACTTAAGGGTCGAGAGAGTTAAGCTTAGGTCTATGTGGACAATCGGGTTTGATGCTGAGAGGTAAAACCCTAACTCACCTTAAAGATAAGGATAGAGTTTCAATGACTAAAAGGAGTAGAACTTCAAGGATAGTAGCTTTCTAGGGTTCACGTTGAGAGGTATTTCCATAGCATTCTTGTTGTCAGGTTTCTTGCTAGAGATAGTTTTGAAACACCTAAGTAAGCTCTGTCGAGTATGTTATAAGCTGGAAGGTGTTAGTCATTCATGAGAACCAGGCATAGGATTCCTTGATAAACCCAGCCTGTCATCCCATTTGAGAGTTTCACGCACGTGAGATGACATTAAAGTATCTTCAGTTCATCCTAGTTTTAACTATAGTTGTTTGCTACAACATTTCTTAACATATTCCCTCTTGCTATTGCATTTATTTTCAGTTTTGTTTTGTGTGCTTGAGCTTTGCTTGAAATACCTCCAATCCCTGTGGAGAAGATACTCACTCATCACCTTATTACTTGTTTTGACGTGTATACTTGCACTATTTGCGTATCATTCATAGTACATCACAACACGCAACAAGTTTTTGGCCCTATTTCTGGGGATTGGCAATTGGCTATTTTAAGTTCAGTTACTTGCACCGTTTTATCTCCTCTTCTGTATAGCTTTATTTGCTGTTTTTGTTTACCTTTTTGTAGGTGTTGTGTTGTTGCATGACCCGAGGAAGACCCAAAGAACCACTAACACCTATAGTGCCTGAAATCGAGCACTTGTTTCACCATTGAAAGACGTATACAAGAAGCCTTAAGAACCATGTATAGAGGTGGCAACCAAGGAAATCAACCAGTTGAGGATCTAGATGATCCTAATGCCGCAGCAAATCCTGGAGTGATAGTTCAACCTCGAGCTATCAGAGACAACTTGAATCCTATCTTGGATGATCTTAATCCTGGGATTGTAGCTCTCGAGATTCAGGCAGCACACTTTGAGATGAAACTAGTGATGTTTAACATGTTGAACTCAATTGGACAATTTTGTGGCTCACCCATGAAGATGCAAGACAACATATTCGTGCATTCTTGGTTGTTTGTGACTCATTTAGACAACAAGGTGTGCATGAAGATGTGTTGAAACTCAAATTATTTCCTTATTCATTGTGTGCTCAAGCACGGGCTTGGTTGAGTGGAGTACCAGCCGGTTTTATGGAGTCATGGACAGATCTGTGCAAAAGTTTTTTGCTACGGTATAATCCACCCAACATGAACACCAAATTGGGGAATGACATTGCTTCCTTTCATCAAGCTGATGACGAGTGTTGGGATAGATATAAGGGACTGATTCGCAAGTGTACAAATCATGGATTTCAGGACTGGACACAAGTTGTAATGTTCTATAATGGTATCAATGCTCCCATGAGGATGATGCTGGATGCTTCAGCAAATGGCACTTTGTAGGACAAGTCTCCCCAAGAAGTATATGATATCCTTGATAAGATAGCAAACAATGACTATCAATTTCCTACTTCAAGACTTGGAACGAGGAGGAAGGTTCATAGGACATGTGATCTTTAGGCTAATGATTCAGTATCAGCCCAATTGTCAGCCACTACCACCATGTTAAAGAATCTTCAACATCCTAATAAGGTGAAGGAAGTAAAGGTTGCATCCACTTGCCTTCGTTGTGAAGGAAATCATCATTTGAGCGAGTGCCTTGAGAACCACGAGTCTACGAACTACGTGGAGAATTACAATAGGAACAATAGTCCCTACAACAACACCTATAACCCTGGATGACATCATCATCCTAATCTATCTTGGGGAATCAAGGAAACAACAATCCTGACAGCTCAAATCGGTAATAAAATCATATTAAACCACCAGGTTTCCAGCAAAATATGCCATGGCAAATTGATAACAAGGGTTCAGCATCTTCATAAAACAACAACTCTTTGGAAGCTACCTTGAAAGACTTTATGACAACTACAAAAGGCTTTACTTCAAGACCATGTCTATCAAGAGCCAAGGAGCATTGTTACAAAGCCATAGCTCGTCTTTGAGAGCTTTGGAAACCCAAGTAGGTCAAATGCCCACTTATGCAAAGTTTCTCAATGATATTGTCACCAAGAATAGGAAGGCCGAAAAATATGAGACTGTTGTCACAGTAAAAGACTATTGTTCTATGTTGAGCAAACTGCCACCTAAAAGAAAAGATCCAGGCATCTTTATCATACTATGCTCAATAGGTGATAGTTATATGGGGAGAGCCCTATATGACCTTGGATCCATTGTGAATCTAATGCCCAAATCAATTTTTATAAAGCTTGGCATTGGAGATGTAACGCTTACCTCAATCATTTTGGAACTGGCTGATATATCTCATGTGCATTTGGAAGGAAGAATCGAGGATGTCGTGCTGAAGGTGGACAGATTTGTCTTTACAACACCCCTTTCTCGGACTAGTTGAGAATCGGGACAGAGCGTATTACCGTTGAACAATACGGCGATCGGTGCTATAAAATTTCAATTAATGACTAACATTCAATTGATATTATACTCTTTAAACATTACCAAGTATATGCATTAGTCCAATTTATCCTGTATGGAACAATAATCCATCAATTAGGACTGAATTATAATTGTTACATGTTTTATGGACTAAATTGTAAATATGATAATTTACGGGTCTTTTTTTGTAATTAAGAATACCACAATGAATTTCAATGCAATAATAGTAAGCCTGTAAAATTTCATACTAATCAAAGTTTATTAGCCCTATCAATTAGACTTATAAGATTTTAGGGACTACATTGCAAAATTTAAAAGCTGTTCTTTATTACTTATAACTAATTTACTTGCCACCGTATCAATAACCTGGAGACTGTATTGAAATGCCATGCTTAATTCAAGGATTCTAGATTAAAAGGGAACAAGCCCGTATCAATACACTTGAGACTGTATCGATACGGGTTAACCACATTGACTTCGTATCGATATGCCCTAAACTCGTATCAATACCATTTTTGTAACCAAATTCCAGTGATCAAAGTTCGTACCAATACACCTAAGCAGTATTGATACGCCCCCTTTTGACCAACGTTGACCTGTCCAAATATGTGTTGGGTGTTGTGATGTACTATAAATGATACGCAAATAGTGCAAGTATACACATCGAACAAGTAGTAAAGTGATGAGTGAGTATCGTCTCCACAGGGATTGGAGGTAAATTGAGTTAAGCTCAACCACACAAAACACAAATTGAAAGTTAATGCACTAGCAAGTGGGAACAGGTTAAGAAATGTTGCAGCAAATAATTGTAATGAAAACTAGGCTGAACTGAATATACTTTGAACGTCTTCTCACGTGTGTGAAACTCTCAACTGGGATGACAGGCCAGGTTTGTTAGGGACTCCTATGTCTAAGCCTCAAGAATATTTAGCACTTTTCAGCTCATACCATGCTCGACAGATTTTACTAAGGTGTTTCTAAACTATCTCTAGCAAGAAACATGACATCCAGAATGCTATGGCAATACCTCTCAGCGTGAACCCTAGCAAGCTACTATCCTTGAAGTTCTACTCCTTTTAGTCATTGAAACTCTACACTTATCTCTAAGGTGAGTTAGGTTTTTGTCTCTCATCATCAAACCCCATTGTCTACGTAGATCTAAGCCTAACTCTCTCAAATATTAAGCTATCCAGCACGTAAGCAAAGGCTAACTATCGAAAGCTCTTACAAGCTTAAGGCAATAAAACAATGAAGAAAACATGTAAAGAACTGGAAAATAAGCTAAACATCCATTAAAAACTTAAAACATAATCATTCAAAACAAACCCAAGCCACTTAGGGTTAGTTCATGGCTGGGCAAACATCATCCATAATCAACCATTTTAAACAACCCATCCCAAAATAAAAATGAACAACAAAGAACAGCTAAGAGTGAGGGAAACTCCCAAGCCGCCGTGGACTACCGTGAACCACCCTAAGCTTGTTTCTTCTATCAAAGGCTAGCAAGATCTTCCTTTTGGAGCTTCAACAATAGAGGACGCAATGAAAAAGAAAAAGAAGAGTGGCCGCCTCTTCCTTTCTCTCTTTCTTAGTTCACAAAGCTCATTTTTAACCTCCCTTTAATGTGGGTTTCTTTTTCTTTATATAGTGGGGGCTCCTAGGGTTTTGTGCCCTTAATTCCAAGGGAATATTCCCTTCACATGTGGGGACACAGCTGGCTGATAGGTTCACGTATGGGGCTATGAAATATCTTTAGTTCGTTATCCTCTAGCGCGCCCAGAAATGCTATCTAAAATGCTAAGGCATTTTCCTTTCTCCTGCATTGCTCCTCATTTCCTTGCACATCAGCACACCAAACAACAACCTTCCAAGTAGCACCAATTTCATAAATAAATAAAAACAACCAAGCAAACACCACCATATACAACTATATGAATTAAATGCAACTATATGCAATGAAATGAGCTTGAAACTAGGCAATAACCTAAGTAAAAAGACATGAAATGTATCATTTTTACAAGGTTAACACACCCCCAAACTTAAGCTATTGCTTTTCCTCAAGCAATGAGTAGTGAAAAACAAAGAAAAAACTATGTCAAGGTTCAGATCAAGAGAGCGTTATGGCATAAATTTCAGTCCTTCGGAAATATGGGGTTCAACATGCTAGATAGTTTTGAGATTTTAAGAACTTTTCCTTAGGACAAGATCCTTTGCATGTGTGTGCGTAACTGCATCAAATCTATGCTTAACAGAGCTAGAAAAATTCTAGGCAAGTTCTCTATTATACCCTAGTATTTGTTAATCAATTAAGCACAAGTTTACTCCCATGACTCTAACTTCTTCTCCTTTTTCTTTTGTTTTTTTTTTTTTTTTTCTACTGCTACGAGGGGAGTCAGCTCATCACAACTACCGTCCTTAACTCTAGATGAATATAGAGCAAACATTTCAAACCCAAGCTAGTAAGTAGAGTAATCTCATGACTACTTTCATTCACTCATTTGTAGTTACTGCCATTTATTTAAACACAGTATCCAAGCAAACAACACAAAGAGGAGTGTCCCTCTACAGCTATGCCGAAGCATTTATTTGTAACCAACACATACAATAAACAAAAAAGGAGTTCAAATAAGCCTTTCATGCTTTCATTTATCAATCATAGTAAGGTATGCAAGAGATTTTTTCACCAAAATTATCTAACATCCTTAAGCATAGAGAGTATGCAATCGTGTAAGGTTTTAATTTCAAAGCATCAAGCCCTAAAGGCAGTTCTACCAATCTCGACAGTTATATACATTTAATCCATCTATAGCCATAAAAAATTCTCATCATCGGACATCGTCAATTTATGCATAAGAACTGTCTTTAAACCAAGCAAAATGCCATAGCAAAAACTATTCATAACTACAAATGCAAATGACTAACTATGAACACTACCTCCCCCAAACTTAAACAAGGCATTGTCCTCAAAGCATGAAAATTAACTAATGCTAAACTAAATGCAATAAAATGCAAGGTACCTTGACTAACTCTACTTTGATGGTGGTGGGGTTGTCTTGTGCGCCATATGCTTGACGCGACTCTTCTTTAGTGCTGAGGTGTTGTAATTTGTTGTGGCATTGTGGTAGGAGGTACATCATCATTCATCTAAGCATTTGTACTAGCAGCGAATAGTCATCTTCCTTAGTAGGTTCTGCATCCATGAGGGCTTAACCCTCTTCAACATGTTTGGGAGTTTATTTTGCTAAAAAAACTAATGTTAAAATTAAATAGTAAAGAAATAAAGCAAAGAAAAGCAAACAAACAAACAAAACAAAAATTGCTATAGCAGAAGTTAGAGAATATTGAAAGGATGCAAACTCTCAAACATCCTAAATTGATGTGGCAACTTTTGTCACGTTCGATTGGAGAACCAGTATAGACCAAAATGCCTCACACATATAACAGTTCCACCTTCAATATATTTTGCATGGCCATTTTGTGTCTTCCATATATGTTCGCCATCTCTTGGCATCTATCGCAGGATTTGTAGAAATCTTGGGTATCCTTAAAGAGTGTATGCCAATAGAACTCAGATTGTAGGACCTTTGCAGCAGTCTTCTCTCCTCCAAAGTGCTCTCCACATGAAGCTGAATGACAGTGGATTAGGATCTCTTTTTTCTCTTCTTTGGGGACGTATCTTCTAATCATTTGGTCAATACATTCTTTGAAGAGTTAGGGGTTATCCCAACGACAGTAAGGAACATTGTGCATGAACTTGTTCTTTCCCTGGCTATTCAAATCAGGAGGAAAAATACCACTAACAAGAAAATTGACAATGGTGGCATACCACGAAATTGCCACATCAAATAATAATTTCTCATCAGGGAATTCTTCCTTAATCTCTATTTCATTCCTTAGTTCTTTCATAATTTCTAGCCTCGAAATATGACCAACTACTTAGTTTTCAGTGCCTTTCAAATCAGTAATGGTCCAACCTAAAGCCTTTTTATGTTGAGCAAAATATGAATCAAACTACTCTCTTGCTCAGGCTTAAGATTACCAACATTAATCATAGGCAAAGTCTCATTGAACCCCAAATAAGCATGCTTAAGGTGTGAAGGTAAGGGCTTTAGTTCTAAAGTGGGTGGGTGCTCAAATGGGAGTTTAGGGGAACTAAATTCAACAAAATCTAAGGGTTTAAATTGCATACATGGTCAAGCTATGAGTAAGCTCGACTGTTGTAGCTCCCTTGGATATTCCTTGATCTCATCGTTGTCTTCTGCATCAAGCTTCAGGTAACCATCGTTGTGCAAAAAATTGCTACAGCAAAATTCTACAGCTTCCTTTTCCATCATAGATTCTACATCTTGAAGCGATTGACACTCCCTAGAATCATCAACATATTTGAGAGTGTTGAAGAAATTGATAGTTACCCTTTGGTCATCCACTCCTACTGGTGGGGGGTTATCTTTTGTTGTGGCAATATTTTGCTTATCATCATTGGGTCCACTCATCGAACCCTTACCCTTGCTCTCCATCGAAGGTGAGTCCTTTTGCAACTGAGATTCTTCATGCACAATCTCATGGATGGTTTCTCTGAGTGCCCCCCCCCAAACTTAGCTTCCTTGGTGATCTGGGTGCCACTCTTTAAGGTGAATGCACTACATTGCTCCTTTCCTTGAGCTTTAGTGACTTCAGTATCACTTGGTAGACTGCCTAGTGGGTGTGCATGTAATGCTTGAGCAATTTGACCTACTTGAGTTTCCAAAGCTTTCAAAGACAAACTGTGACTTTGTAGCAATGCTCCTCGGCTCTTAATAGATGCAACTTGTTTTGAAATAAAGCTTTCGTAGTCGTTATAAAGTCTTGGAAAGTAGCTTCCAAAGAGTTGGTGTTCGATGAAGATGTTGACCCCTTGTTAGTATTTTGCCACAACATATTTTGTTGAAAACTTAGGGTTGTAGTTAGATTTTGTTGTTGATTCGAGCTACCGGTGTTGTTGATTCCTTGATTCCCTCAAAAATATTAGGATGTTAACTCCATCCTAGGTTGTAAGTGTTCGAATAAGGGTTGTTATTGCTACTATTGAAGTTCCACACGTAGTTGGTAGACTCGTGGTTTTCAGGGAACTCGCTCACATGATGAATGCCATGCAAAAGTGCACAAGAAGAGCTTGCAACCTTGACTTCCTTCACTTCACTAAGACGTTGGAGATTCTTCAACATGTTTGTAGTTGCTAACAATTGAGCTGAAACATAATCCTTAGCATCAATATCAAATGTCCCTTGAGTCTTCTTCCCCGTTCCTAGTATCGAAAAAGGAAAGCCATAGTCATTGTTTTTTATCCAATCAAGGATACCAAATACTTTTGCGGGCGACTTGTCCAGCAAAGTTCCATTTGCTGAAGCATCTAGCATCATCCTTGTGGGAGCATTGACAGCATTGTAGAAGATCACAACTTGCGTCCAATCGTGGAAACCACGATTTGTACATTTGTGAAGTAGGCCCTTATATCTATCCCAACACTCGTCATCAGCTTGACGAAAGGAAGCAATATCATTCCTTAGTTGGGCATTCATGTTGGGTGGATTATACCACAACAAAAAGTTCTTGCATAGGTCTGTCCATGATTTCATCGAGCCGGAAGGTACTCTACTAAGCCACGCCCTTGCTCGATCTCTCAATGAGTATGGGAATAACTTTAATTTCAGCACATCCTCATGCACACCTTGCTGTCAAAAGGAGTCACACACCTCCAAAAAAAACACGTATATGTTGCCTTGTGTCCTCATGAGGCGCACCGCCAAACTGTCCCATAGAGTTTAACATGTTGAACATCATCTGTTTGAGCTCAAAGTGGGCTGCCTGAAACTCAGGGGCTATAATCCCAGTGGTTGAGATCATCCAAGATGGTTCCTAAATAATCTCTAATAGGTCTTGGTCGAGCTACAACTCCATCATTGCAAATTGTGCCAGCATTTTGAACTGCAGGGTCTTCAACTGGATTTTGAACTCCGTACATGGTTCTTGGAACACGTCTTCTTCGATGAAATAATTTTTCAATCTCAACTTCAAAAGGGAGTAGTGGTTCTTCATGTCTTCTTCGGGTCATAAAACAACACAACACCTAAAAAAGGTAAACACAAACAACAAATAAATCTATACAAAAAGAAGAAATAAAATGGTGCAAAAACTAAACTCAAAATAACCAATTGCCAATCCCAGCAACAACTCCAAAAACTTGTTGCGTGTTGTGATGTACTATAAATGACACACAAATAGTGCAAGTAGACACATCGAAAAGTAGTAGAGTGATGAGTGAGTATCATCTCTACAGGGATTGGAGGTAAATTGAGTTAAGCTCAAGCACACAAAACATAAACTGAAAGTAAATGCAATAACAAGTGGGAACATATTAAGAACTGATGCAACAAATAATTATAATGAAAACTGGGCTGCACCGAATATACTTTGAACGCCCTCTCACGTGTGTGAAACTCTCAACTAGGATGACAAGCCAGGTTTGTTAGGGACTCCTATGTCTAAGACTCAAGAATATTTAGCACCTTTCAACCCATACCATGCTCGATAGAGTTTACTAAGGTGTTTCTAAACTATCTCTAGCAAAAACCATGACATCCAGAATGCTATGGCAATACCTCTCAGGAACCTTAACAAGCTACTATCCTTGAAGTTCTACTCCTTTTAGTCGTTGAAACTCTACACTTATCTCTAAGGTAAGTTAGGGTTTTGCATCTCAGCATCAAACCCCATTGTCTACGTAGATCTAAGCTATCCAACACCTAAGCAAAGGCTAACTCTCGAAAGCTCTTACACGCGTGAGGGAATAAAACAATGGAGAAAGCATGTAAAGAACTAGAAAATAAGCTAAACATCCATTAAAAACATAAAACATAAGCATCCAAAACAAACCCATTGCAAAATAATAATGCAGCAACAAAGAACGGCTAAGAGTGAAGTAAACTCCCAAGCCGTCGTGGACTGTCGTGAACCACCCTAAGCTTGCTGCTTCTTTCAAAGGCCAGCAAGATCTTCCCTTTGGAGCTTCAACAATGGAAGACGCACTGAAGAAGAAGAAGAGTGGTTGCCTCTTCCTTTCTCTCTTTCTTAGCTCACAAAGCTCATTTTTCAACCCCTTTAATATGGGTATCTTTTTATTTATATAGTGGGGGCTCCTAGGGTTTTATTCCCTTAATTCCAAGGGAATATTCCCTTTATATGTGGGGACATAGCTGGCTGGCAAGTTCATGTGTGGGGAATCGAAATATCTTCAGTTTGTTGTCCTCTAGCGTGCCCAGAAATGCTATAAAAATGCTAATGCATTTTCCCTTTTCTCCTGCACCACACCAAACAACAACCTTCCAAACAACACCAATTTCATAAATAAATAAAAACAACCAAGCAAACACCACCATATGCAACTATATGAATTAAATGCAACTATATGCAATGAAATGAACTTGAAACTAAGCAATAACCTAAGTAAAAAGTCATGAAATGTATCATTTTTACAAGGTTAACAATATGCATGGTCGTATCGATACACCACCACATGTATCGATACGCTTTGAATTGTAATGATAGATTTTATCTAATTTTTATTCGATTTGACCTACCAAACGATGTCCAAATAGAATGAAACTTTACTAGCAAGTTTATAACCATTTAATCTACTAGCATGTCAAGTTTCATATCAATGTGAATCCATTTACTAGGTTTTCACCTTTAAGAACCAACTATGCATTTTTTTAGTCATTTTTGAACCATACAAAAAGACCACTAAGAGACTCAAGCACTATTACACCACAAGCTTAACATATACATATCAAAAGATCCCTATGTGATTATTCCAACTACTTTGCCACCCTACTAGGAGTTCATAGGTTCGATATACATTACTTTAGGCTTGTTTGTGACTTGTCCAACGCCTCAACCTCTCCGATCTCGAACGATGAGTTCCTTAACCAGAAATGGATTATATGCAATGCATTAGGCATACATTGCTTAGTGAGGTAGCCATAAACTATGTCATTAGCAATGTAATGCACTCCAATTCAAGTGATGACAATAGCAATACAATGAACTATTAGTATCAATGTAATGATCATGATTGACAACAGTATTTCCATATTTTAGCAATAACCCTTGGATCGATTCTGAATAGTGGATACGCGAATTCCTACGCCTTGCCAAATCAATGAATGGTCTAGTTCCTCCTCCTCGCCAATATGACCAATATCACAACACATCTATCTGCCTCGCCAAATAAATATAGGCCGCATCCCTAGGACCGTGGTCCACCCGTACACTGAGCTCATGAATTCTATGGCATGCCAATTGTATCCAATGTCCATCAAATCCAAGGTCTGGTAACAATATCAATGATTGATGCTTAATAGCAATAACAATGTTCAATGTTTTTAATGACATCATCAGTAAGCCATGATTCAATATACATGTCCAATGGCAATATCAATGACAACGGCAATAACAATGCTCTATGATCAATACTCTATATTTCCATTATTCAATGGCAATGACCATGAAAATGGCAATAACAGTCCACAATGACAATGATGTTATCTATGTTTGATATTCAATAACAATGATGATAAAGGTGACAATGCTCAATCCTCAATGCGATAACTTACCAATACTTACCACAACACCCACTAAGTGATTCGATGCAATATCCCTTAGCAAATAGGGTTAGCAATGATAGTTTCAATAACAATGGAATCGAGAAAGGCACCTAGCTCAATTCCGAGACTCCGACTACACTCACCTCGATTCTGAAGCTTTCAAGGCTCTCAGATTACAACTCCCTTGCTTCTACCTTCCGTTGGAGACGATAGGGGATCTTTCTCCACTTCTTAAGCTAGGTTACAACAATAGGAATTAATTAGAATCAATGGTATGGTATTGAAAGCAATATAACAATACCCAATTCGATATCCATGCTTGAAATAACAATTGGTTATTAGATTAGTGGACTTTCCATGGATTAGCTTACAAGCTCCATAATTTCAATTAGAAATTAATCTCAATATATCCATGGATTTGAACAATTTTTTGATGGTTTCATCTTACCCAATCGAGGGAAATCAAACGGTGTAAAGAAATTCAAGAAAACCTAAGCAACCAATGGAGGTTCTTGCTTGAGCTCAAGGAAGAAGATGGAAATGGTGGTGCTTGCTTAGGCTTGAGAGAAAAGATGATAAGAATGTTAAGGGGAAGGCTCAGGGAAACTAAGAAACACTTAAAAGTATTGTTTACACTTTTTTCCCCTATACACAACCGGTTTCCTTTGTACAAGGGTTGCCTCCCAAGCAACCAATCACATGGTTTCCTAGCTTGGGAGGAAACCTTTTAATAATACTAAATTTATTTTCCTTAATCAATTGCCCTCTTTTGTCAACCAAATGGTCATTGTTCACGTGGGAGGGGGTAAGCAAGGAGGTGACTCACCCCTACCTCTTCAATTCTATTTAATTAATCACTAAAATCATTTTTGATAGATGCTCGTACCGATACACCCCATAGCCGTATCGATACGGTTCAGCCTAATTAAGTAAGTTAGTTATTAACTATTGAACCGTACTGATACAGGACCCACTATATCGATACGCTTGGCTCAGTTTTAGAATTTAATTATCCGAGAGAAGTTCTTAACTAAGGAGTGGACTCAACTAAGTTCCATTACCAATGAAAGGAACATATAATCAACATCAATGTAGTATTTAGGTTCTTTCAGTATCAGGTTTTCGGTCGTCGAAACTCAATTCTGACTAGGCCAGTTTTAGGGATGTCACAACTCTCCCCCTTAAGAAAAATTCATCCCTAAATTTTTACCTGAACAGAAGAGATGAGGGTACTGCTTCTTCATTGTCTCCTCAGGTTCCCATGTAGCTTCTTCAATGGAGTGGCTACTCTAGAGTACTTTGACTAATGGTACAAATTTGTTGCAAAGCCTCTTAACTTTCTTTACAAGAATCTAAACCGGTTCGTCTTCATAGGATAAATTAGGGTGAATCTCTATAGACTCAGGCTCAATGATATGTGAAGTGTCAAAACGGTGCTTTTGAAGCATCGATATGTGGAACATGTCATGAATATTACTTAGTTCTGAGGGAAATAATAGTTGATAAGACATAGGGCCAACTCTTTCGATATCCTCGAAAGGTCTTATGATCCGAGAACTCAACTTACCCTTCTTGCCAAAACTCAAAACTTTCTTCCATGGTGATACTTTAAGGAAGGCTTTCTTGCCAACTTCGTATTGAATGTCCCTTCGCTTAAGATCGATATAAGCCTTTTGTCAGTCAAAAGTAGCTTTTAAGCAATTGTGGATGATGGCAACCTATTCTTCAGTTTCCTGAAGTAGATCAGGGACTAACATTTTGCCTTCACCGAGTTCTATAATGCCTCAATTTTGGGCCTAAGAGTTAGCTGGGTTAGGCTGGGTGTTCCGTTTGAACTGTTTCGGCGATTCATACTAGTTTTGGGAATAATTTGGTTTAAATGGTTTTTGGAAAAAATTAATTACGGAATTTTTTTAAAATCCTTATTTAATATATAAGTGATTTTGGTGGAATCAATTTTGGAAAATGTAATTTGGAGGTTTGACATTTTGGAACTAGTGACCAAAATGTAAAATGTGCAAAACTGTTTTTAATGACTAAATTGTAAAAGATCATGACTTAGAATCTTTAGGGAGCTTTGACCAGGAGTCTCATTCAGACTTTTTCCCCTTAATTGTCTATTTTTAAATTAGTTTAATAAACAAAACAAGTTGGAGGGAATTAATTAGGCATTATTTCTTAAACATATTTCACGTAACTAACTTTTCTCTCAAATATTTTCCTCTCAATTTCTCTCCAACCAGACATCAAATTTTCTTCAAAGATTTAAGGTAAACCTTTGATTTAGTTCATTCTTTTAACATCAAAAGATTTCTTATCGATTTTCTTCCAAAGCCTTATGATTTTATCTTTGTTTTCTCATGAAAAATCATTGCAATTGGGGGGAAAAGCATCATTAGAGGTAAGGTTTCGTTCTACTCCTCGAATGAAAGGTTCTTTAATGAAATTCCCAAGTTTTTGGTCTTTTATGAATGTTTTCTAATGGGTTTTGATGGTATAATTATGGAAAGATGATTTAATTGAGGTTTAATTGCTTTAATTGGTGGATCTTTAATGAAAGGTTCTTTAATGAAATTCCCAAGTTCTTGGTCTTTTATGAATGTTTTCTAATGGTTTTGATGGTATAATTATGGAAAGATGATTTAATTGAGGTTTAATTGCTTTAATTGGTGGATCTTTGTTTCAGATCTAATTTGTTGGGTTTATAATGAGTTAATACTATGATTATGATGTGCGTTATGTTGATTTAAATGGTTTTAACAACAGAATCCCGAAACTAGGTGAATTGCTAAGTTTTGATGTTAATATCTTTGGGTTTGTGGCTTGTTTATGGGGGTAATTGTTGCTGGTGGTTCTTTGGTGTTGAAGAGATGTTTTTGGATGTGAGATGATGTTGTTTTAGTTTTAATCTCATTGGGAGGTAGCTGGATGTTAGTTAGTAAGGTTTTGCTGATGTTTTTGGTTGTTTTCGTTAGGCGAAAGCTTGGTTGTTGTGGGGGAAAGTGTTGTTGTGTGTTGCTGGGGATTTTGATGCAAAGAAATGCATTAATCCTTTGTTTTGCTTTGGTTTGATGCAGGGGATGTTGATATGATAGCTTCAAAAGGAGTTGTGGTTGACCAAGAAGCTTGATTTCGCCTCGGCAAGGCAAACAAAGTGTAGTTGGTGAGTGGCACCGGTTTTAAATCTTTTCAAAGAGGTTTGAAAGTAATTTTGGGGAGTTTAAATTAAGCTTGAAACTCTGGTTTAAACTCAGAAGTAAGTATGATCGAATTCGCTTTCGGTTCTCGGCTTTTTCCATTGTTTTGATAAATCATGCTCATGATTGAAGATGGAATTTGTTACCCACTGTTATGCATGTTTTTATGAATTGAGAAATGATTCATGTTATCCCATGAGGTTAAATTATGGTTTTCAAGTATTACAACTTGATGAGAAAAATGTTATGCATTGATTATGTTTTAAAATGGGATATGCTATGGTTTATGTTGTTGCAATGAAAATTAGTAGGTTAACATGGTTTTTAAAGTGTATATTGGCAAGTGACGGAGCCTTTAATAATCAGATATAATTGGTCGACCAATAGGGTGAGAGTGCACTATAATATGTAGCAAAATTGTGCGTGTAACACCCTATCCCCGGGTTAGCCGTAACCCGGTTTAGGAGCATTACCAAAGTGAAAAAAAAGTAATAGATAGGTTACTTATCGAACAAGTAACCTCGGAATACTTGACTTGCAACGTAAGTAACCCAAATCAAACATTACAAGTCATACAATACATACAAGCAATCCATGTTAAACAAACCCAATATACATAGCATGCTAATTTAGGTACAAATTTGTTCCATTTCATACTTATAACCTAAGTTACCATTATCATATTTCTATTCCATTCAAATCACATACAACCTTCAAACATCAATCAACAAGAGTAGCATACTTCACAATAGGTTACTATTAAACATGATCTCACTTTCATTCTTATTACAATTCTATGTACCCTATTCGAATGATACTAGGTGATCACTAAGCACGTTTCAACTAGCTTACTTGTATCTCAAGAAACTACTTATTCAACCAATTAACAAGAGCAATAGAAGCATCCAACTTACATTCCTTTACAATTTCATGCCTTATTCGAATCCTATGGTGATCCCTAATCACATTTCATTTGATTCTTTACAAACAATCATACAATTTCATGGCATACTTAGTTAGTACATTGTTAATGCATGCTTAAACATACCTTAGCCTCAATCTTGTCATTGTCGAATTATGCCAATAGCCATAGGAAACAATGCATGATCATACCATTCTAATCTAGCATTCGAATGAGACAAGATTCAACCATCATTGAAATTCTATCATAAGTTGCGCAACATCTAGTTATATATATATATATATACATATCAACCAAGTTATATACATAGTTTAAATCAATCAAATTGGTTACATGATAGGCCCATTCAAAAATAACATATACTAGTCTTAACAACACCACAAAATGAATGATCAAGACTACCTATTACAAGTTCTAGTGCCACGAAACTAGGAGTATACAAAGAGTATGAAATCATACTTTCAAGCTTTCTTCAAGTGTTGCTTCAAACCCAAGATATCCTCTTGAAGTATCTTTAATCTGTTATGGGAAGAATGAAGAGTAGAGCGGTAAGTACAAGTTATGTACTTAGTGAGGTAACACTAAATCTAACCAATTTCAAAGCATATAAGTCCAAGTTTTCATATATTTCAAAGAATCAAAACCATCAATACAAGATACATGCTATTCGAATGAATAAGGTAACTTAGGCAATCTTTACATATCACATTTTCAACTAGCAACATCCACCATAATCATAGCATACCATTCGAACATCTTGCTTAGAATACAAGCAACCAATATTTCATTTACCAAGTAGGCATTCATACACAAAGTCATCATCTATGCATTTCTTTCATGAAAAGTATACTAGTTTTGCAACCATTCATATGTCATCCTCCAATGCAAGGAAGTTCATTCAAGTTTCTTACAATACAAGCAATGATCATATCACACATCTAAGCGAACAATGTTCATTTGAATTATTAAGTCATCTTATAACACCCTTGATAAGTAGCTTACTAGATAATCAAATCTTTAAAAATATGCACCAAAGTGCCAATATGCACCGAAGTGCCAATATGCACTGTAGTGCCAATATGTACCGTTGTACCAATATGCACCGTAGTGCCAATATGCACCGTAGTGCCAATATGAGCTCAAGATTCTAAGGCATGCCCTCCTATCTATCAAACTAGCTACCAAGGTTGTTGATTATCCATTTCATTTAAGCTTTATACATTTCATGATCCAATACAACATTATGTCATTCAAAGGCCAAGCCCTTAGGCTTATGGAGTCTTAACTCTCAATACAAAACCATCCATGCCATTCGAATAGCATGAATAAAAAGTAGTATCCTTGTTCAATTCATTTCAATCAGCCATGTATATGTATGCAATGTGTGTACCTTATTCTCCAAGCAAGCATGCCATTTCTTACCTTAGGCATAAGCAATGCAACATGACAAACATTTCATTACATTTGCTTATCACCCAAGTAACACATAGATCATGGCATCAAACAAGTTATCATACATGTCATTCTTCCCTTAATTAGCCAAATATGCATTAGGTCATGTTACATGGCAATTTCATTGAATTAACAATAGCAAGATTGGTTAGAACCTAAGTCCCAACCCTAAGGATAGTTACACTCACAATATTCCTAGCAATCAATTATCTTGTATCCAAATCCCTTTGCCTCTAGCTTTGGGATGTCCACTCCTATCCTCTTCTTCCCCAACTTGCTGTCCTTGGTCTCGCAAGCAATATACATACAATTCATCAAAACAAACACAATATATCACACAATCATAGTAGCAATGTTACCACATTTGTATCTAACATTTAGCTACTGTTTTTATGCTTCCTTTTAAGCATTTCTTACTAGTTCATTTCCATATTGTTATTACTTTATTTTAAAGCATAATTGAACAGGTTACAATGTCCCAAAACTGTTTTGGAAACAGTTTGTTACTAGGTGCAAAAACAGTCCCAAACTGCCCAGGACACTGCTGCCTGGCAGTTTGCACACTGTCCCTTTAAATGGCCATATCTTTTAATCCGTACGTCGGCATTTTGATTACTATACACCGTTGGAAAGATAATGAAATTTTCTATAATACCATGTAAGACTTGCATTTTATTTCTTAGCCAATTAATACAGTTTATTGTTCAAAGACAGGGCATTTACACTGCCTGGATAGTTTGCACTGTTCATAAATTCCTATTTAGAATTTCCAGCATAGGAACCAGTTTTCAATTCTGTTTTCTCCTAATGAAATTAGACATACTAAGGATCTATTTTCAATTCTGGGCAGATTGCACCTATACACATTTTAATGCCTTAAATTCATTTTAACAAATGTTTTGGCCCTATAATTCATTTCATATGATATCCTAAACATGTTGAGTCAATGTTAATTCATTATTCAAGGCAGTCAAAACAGAGTAAGTTGGTTACAATGCCTAATTTTGCATGTTTACTCAATGTCAATTCCACAAAACAGTTTCTATGTTGTGTGACTATGTTCATACTTTTATCCTTCATTTCCAGCATTGTTTGCTAACAATTCAATTTGTTTAACACCTGATTTACAATATCTAATTATGATCGTAATCAATTCATTAATTCCATAGCTCAATTCTAAGTTCTAATCATTCAATTCTCACTTCAACGTCACAATTCAATTTTCCAGCAAACTAGCTTTGTTACACTATCACAAAAACATGATTTCCAGCATTGTACCTAGTTTTCATTCTTCAATTTGCATGATTCTACAACCATTTAATCATATAATCACATATTCAATAGCTAATTTCATCTAACATCATCAAAACAGTCCAATTCAACAAATATAGTTGCCTATTCAATTGATTACAAGTAGAATATACTTACTTTGCTTCGTAGTTCAATTTTAATGAAAATCTCTACACATGCAAGCTTAATTTTCGTATTCAATGGCTGATTTTCAAGATCTCTTTCTCTCAATTTTTCTCTCCTTCCAAACGGCACAATGAAAGGATGATGGAGATGATATCCATCTTAATGGATTTATGAATTGTCTAAAATATCCCTTAATTAAATCCTTATCCTAACTTAATCAAGGGCATTAGGGGAAATGAGGCATTTAGCATGCATTCCCCATCTTTCTCCTTTAATTCAATGTAGTCACTTTTAAATTGGTCACTTATTTCATTCATTCTTTCAACTAGGCCCTTAACTAATCAATTTAGCTTAATTCTAAATTCAATTAAGCTATCAACTTATGCAATTTGGTTCCAATACTTCTAAGCTAGGATTTGGGGTGTTATAGTGCGTGCGTGCGCCACCTCCATGATGCGTAGCAACATCATGTGAGTCGTCGTAGGGTGCGAAGCAACACCTTACGGGCATTTAAGGTGTGAAGCAACACCATGTGTTCTGTCGATCTATGGTGCGCAACAACACCATGAGATGTATCCGCATATCCGATGCGTTGGGACGTAGCCCTCCCACGTGTTATTTGGGACGTAGCCCTCCCATGTGTTTGATCGGGACGTAGCCATCCCGGGTCACTTGAGTGCCAATGTAAAGATTACATGTATCATTAATTTAAATGGATTTTGTACGAAGAGTTTTATACATGAGATTCAACTTTTGAGCATGGTAGCAAATGTTCATGATTTGAGAAAGCTACTTGAGATTTGCATTGGTTTAATGCATGAGCCCTAATGTTACATGTGGTTAAAAGTTAAATGATTTGCTTTATCGAGATTTAAAGCATAAGCCTGTGTGGAGCATGATGGAAAATGGTTTATTATGGAAAAAGGTTTTCAAATGCATTGTTTATGGTTTAGTTTTGAGCATCCCTCACTAAGAATATTGCTTACGCTCTATTTTCTTAACAATGCAGAAAAGTAGATTGTTCAAGCTCCAAGAAAGCAAGTGAAGATGTTCAAGAATTGCTCAAAGTTCAAGTATGGTTTTAACCCTTCAATAGTAATAAGTTTGGCAATGGGTGAATACCTTAATACTTTGGGACTGTATGTTGTGAACTCCCTGGTTTGTGGCAAGTGTGTTATGCCTTTTTGGTTTTGTAAATGGCCTTTGAAGTGTGGTTTGAGTTTTTGTATGGTTTTTGATACTTAACTTGACTTGGCAATAGATGCATGCCTATAGATTACCCCTTTTGAAATGTGAGCATGCCTTGATGGTGTTTCTAATGCTTTTGATAAGGGTTTGAATCTTGAGTATGTTGTGGTTGTCTAGGAAGCATGTTAGAATGGTTTGGTTATCCTTTCGGTATGTTTAAACAGCAATTCAGGATATTACAGACCCAGGCGTATCGGTGTGCGGGGTACTGTATCGGTACGGGTAGGCCAATTCATGCTTAATGTATCAGTACAAATGGACCCGTATCGATACGGTCTAGAGGAAAATGGCTGGACGTATCAGTACACGAGACCGTATCGATACCTTTTGTGCTACTGGAAATCTGAGATTTTGACTAGTTATTGAAGCTTTCTGAAATTTTTTTTTTCTTACATTTAGGTCACTGGATATTTCAATGTTCAATTAATTGAGTTTGGGTGATCGAAATGAGCTGAAATTTGTTACGAAAGCATGAAACTTGACTAATTGAATATCGGTAACTTTAATTTCACAATTGGTTCCTGAATTTTATAAGTTTTACAAAATGGTTATAATATCCCTAAATTCTAGCTTAGAAGTACACTAATTGGATCATTAAATAAATTGTTTTAGAGTCTATAATCATTTGAGTCCAATCAAATGTATAGGGATTAAATTGGAAACATGAGGGATTAGATAACCTTTTTGAGGGGACTAGATTGAATTGTAGAGGAACACATAGCATTGCATGCTAAATAATTTTAAGTTTAAGGGGAGTACACATGTCCTCTCAACATGGAGACATGAAGAGAAGAGTCATCTTCTCAATTTCCTTTGAGAGAACTGAAGCTAGTTAGAGAAGAAAAGAGAGAGAAGTTTTTGAAGGTTGCAAGCTCTGTTATGGTAATTGAAGTTGGGTTGAGCCAAATTTTACATGTCTAGATAAGGGTAAAGTACTCTTTCTTTATGATTTTAATTTGTTTGTGGATGAGATGATTATAAGACTTGATGTTTCGATGGAAATTATAAGAATGTGTATAGGAAACATTCGGTTCATGTTAGAGCTTATGATCTTTGTGGGAACCTATTGTTGAACTTGGTTGATTGGGTGTACGAATTGCATGTTAAAATTATGTGAATTGGTTCTTTATGCTTAAATCAAGATACTTCGATTGCTTGCTAGAAATTATGTTGAAGATTGTGTTAAGCTTCTTGCATTAGATCAAATAGATTTTACTGTATGTTAACAAAGTATTAGAGGCTGCTGATATATATATATATATATATAAATAGTAAATTGCATTTTTGACTGGATTGTAACTATAAAGCAATTGAGGTGCTGTTTAAAGAAAATACATTGTAATGTTAAAAGGGGTAGAAGACGGTTTTACTATTATGTTTGTCAAAACTGAAATTTGTATGTCTCTAAGTGTGGAAGGGGCTGTTTTACTTTCTAAGTTTTTAAAAGAAAAAGAGAATGGACTAATCAGGGGATGTTTAATCAATTAAGAGGCTGTTATAAGTGACTAAAATTTGTGCCAATGTAATTTGTCCTGTTTGTGCTTTGAGTAATTGATTATGGACTGTTCTGATAACTTAAAAATGGACAGCTTTGATGTTTATTATAATTGGGACTATTTGAGATGTAATTGATAACAAAATATTTGACTCAATGAATTAGAAGACTCTATTGAACTTTAAGAAACAAGGGAAAGGCTTGGAATGGATTTTGATAGCTAAATTAGTGAATTAAATGGGTTACAAACTGCCTAAACCAAATTTGTCTCGTAATGAAACTGTTTTGATCTTGGTTTATTAAAGACTGTTTAAACTATGTTTGGTGCCTAAAAATTGAGTTAATAATTGGTAAGTTCATGAGGTAATGTTAAGGGCACAAGGGAAGTTGTTTAGGCTTTGTCTAGATAGCAAGAGAAAGTGAATTAAAGAAGCTTGATCAAGTAACTTAGGTGCTGGACAGTTTGGTTTTTAACAATAATAAGTTTGTTGGCAATTTGAAATGTGGACTTGGTTAACAACTAGAGTTTTGAATTATAATCGTTTCCAACAGATGAATCTATAAATCTTCGAGGTCTAACAAGAATGACTAATAATGCTTTGGGCTGTTGTGGATCGTTTATAAGTATATAAAAGTATTCTGCCCTGCTTTGTTTGTAGATCCGATAATATTTTTGGTTGATTTTGAATGAATGTTTTGTTGGTTTCAAGGTTACAAAATGTAAGAGTTATAATAGGAACCATTAAGGTAATTAGAATCCTTATTAGAAAGAAAATAAGGGCTGGAAATGAGGTGTAAAGGAGCGTCCTGCTTTGCACCCTGTAGACAGTTTTAAAATCTGCATTGCATGCTAAATAATTTTAAGTTTAAGGGGGAGTACACATGTCCTCTCAACATGGAGACATGAAGAGAAGAGTCATCTTCTCAATTTCCTTTGAGAGAACCGAAGCTAGTTAGAGAAGAAAAGAGAGAGAAGTTTTTGAAGGTTGCTAGCTCGGTTATGGTAATTGAAGTTGGGTTGAGCCAAATTTTACATGTCTAGATAAGGGTAAAGTACTCTTTCTTTATGATTTTAATTTGTTTGTGGATGAGATGATTATAAGACTGATGTTTCGGTGGAAATTATAAGAATGTGTATTGGAAACATTCGGTTCATGTTAGAGCTTATGATCTTTGTGGGAACCTATTGTTGAACTTGGTTGATTGGGTGTACGAATTGCATGTTAAAATTATGTGAATTGGTTCTTTATGCTTAAGT
The DNA here is from genome assembly GCA_019671005.1 of Hibiscus mutabilis. Classification (NCBI taxonomy): domain Eukaryota; kingdom Viridiplantae; phylum Streptophyta; class Magnoliopsida; order Malvales; family Malvaceae; genus Hibiscus; species Hibiscus mutabilis. The sequence continues at coordinate 32,045,036 of CM033745.1, forward strand.
CAAGATACTTCGATTGCTTGCTAGAAATTTTGTTGAAGATTGTGTTAAGCTTCTTGCATTAGATCAAATAGATTTTAATGTATGTTAACAAAGTATTAGAGGCTGCTGGCATATATATATATATATAGTAAATTGCATTTTTGAACAGGATTGTAACTATAAAGCAATTGAGAGGCTGTTTAAAGAAAATACATTGTAATGTTAAAAGGGATAGAAGACTGTTTTACTATTGTGTTTTGTCAAAACTGAAATTTATGTCTCTAAGTGTGGAAGGGGCTGTTTTACTTTCTAAGTTTTTAAAAGAAAAGAGAATGGACTAGTCAGGGGATGTTTAATTAATTAAGAGGCTGTTATAAGTGACTAAAATTTGTGCCATTGTAATTTGCCCTGTTTGTGCTTTGTGTAATTGATTATGGACTGTTCTGATACCTTAAAATGGACAGCTTTGATGTTTATTATAACTGGGACTATTTGAGATGTAATTGATAACAAAATATTTGACTCAATGAATTAGAAGACTCTATTGAACTTTAAGAAACAGGGGAAAGGCTTGGAACGGATTTTGATAGCTAAATTAGTGAATTAAATGGGTTATAAACTGCCTAAACCAAATCTGTCTCGTAATGAAACTGTTTTGATCTTGGTTTATTAAAGACTGTTTAAACTATGTTTGGTGTCTAAAAATTGAGTTAATAATTGGTAAGTTCATGAGGCAATGTTAAGGGCACAAGGTAAGTTGTTTAAGCTTTGTCTAGATAGCGAATGAAAGTGAATTAAAGAAGCTTGATCAAGTAACTTAGATGCTGGACAGTTTGGTGTTTAACATTAATAAGGTTGTTGGCAATTTGAAATTTGGACTTGGATAACAATTAGAGTTTTGAATTATAATCGTTTTCAATAGATGAATCTATAAATCTTCAAGGTCTAATAAGAATGACTAATAATGCTTTGGGTTGTTGTGCATCGTTTATAAGTATATAAAAGTATTCTGCCCTGCTTTGTTTGTAGATCTGAGACTGTTTTTGGTTGATTTTGAATGAATGTTTTGTTGGATTTCAAGGTTACAAAATGTAAGAGTTATAATAGGAACAATTAAGGTAATTAGAAGCCTTATTAGAAAGAAATTAAGGGCTGGAAATGAGGTGTAAAGGACTATCCTGCTTTGCACCCAGTAGACAGTTTTAAAATCTGCATTAGCTGTGACTTTGAAAAATTGTCATAAATTGGATTGGTGGAATTAGAATCTATAAGTTATATGGTTGGAAAGCTTGTCATGTCTAGTTTTATAAGAAACAAACGAAACTGAATTTCGAGACTTATAACATTCTATAGAGACATTTGTTTAAAGACAGTATAATCTGCATGGTGGTAGAATTAGATGTAACTTTGGATTAAAAACTGTTTTAACTCATAAAGAATAAAAATGCAAGGCGTATATGGTTAGAAAGCTAGTTGAGTCAGCTTTCCAACGGTGTAAACGGTTCGAAATTCCAATGTACGGAATGAAAGTTACGAAATTTTAACTAAGGGATATACAGTCTGCCTGACAGCAGCTCTATAGGTGGCTTGAAATATCTTTGAATGTATGAAAGAGTGTATAAGGACATTAATGGGTTGTTTTCAGATTTAGGAAGGGGCTTTCCTACTTGTATATAAAAGTTTTAAGGACTGATTGAGTGCATAAACTGTATACAAATGCAATTTGCCCTGAATTGAATGTATATGAATACAAGTAGACTGTTTTAGTACTCATAATTGTATAGTTATGTTATGTAAGAAATGAGACTGTTTTGACTTGTCTAAGCGTATATATAACTATGTGGACTGTTTTGTGTTATTGCATGACTAAATGAAACTGTTTTGACATGTCTAAGTGTATATGTGATATGTGAGCTGTTTTGTGTTAATACATGAATGTTTATATATATATATATATATTCAATGAATTGAATTGTTGGCTAAAATATCTATGACTATGTTATGAGTTGAATAGTTTGGTTTGGTTTTAATTACTTGCTGTTATGATTGAGGTACACACTTGACATGTGAATGGCTATGGAAGGAAGCAAATCGAGTTTAGTGGATCAAGTATTCCATAATGTTGGAATATAAGGTGAGTGTAGTTGCGTATGTCTCGGGTGACATGGTGTCATTCTGATTGTTGCTTGGTTATGTGATATGTGTGAATCATGATCATATACTGAAGGCTCACATAGAGCACAATTCATGACATTCATGGCATGGCATCGTTGATAAGACATTGATAATGGTTGTGTATTATATATCCTTGATTGGTGCTTTGTTATGAATTTATTTATGCTATTGTTGTTATGGTAGTTTGTATACTTTGATTTTCCTGGAGCTAACTATGAATCTTGAAGTCTCTTATTAAAGAGAGAAATAATCAATTCTCCTACAAATATTGAATCTTAGAGTCATGATATTGAAAGACATTGGAAGGAACCGAAATGATTAATTGAGTTTTTAGAAGACATCAAGTATAAGACAAGTAAGATTGCTTATCCAATAAGATACACTCCAAACATCGATCACGAGATAAAATACGTAAGTTGCCTCTAATGGAAGTCCTTGGATACATTGATATGATGCACGGTATATTGGGACTACGGTCCATGAGCTACGGCTCGGGGGACGCCCCATTGATATGTGATATGTTGGCCATAGTAGGAGGTAACGGGGGAGATGTACGGAGATTGGTGACACTTTGGTTGGATAGTGTGAAGATAGGATTGATATGTTTAGCCATTAGTCATTGCTATGAGCTTTGTGCTATGTGTTATATGGACCTATTTGGTCAAACACGAACTAATGTCATTCATAATCCAATGTAATCCAAGGCAAACATGTTAAAAGATATGAAATGATTGAAATTAAAGAAAGAAATCAAGTGAATATTAAATAATTGTTACAAGGCTCTTGGTGAGCATAATTGTTACAAGGCTCTTGGTGAGCATAATAGTTACAAGGCTCTTGGTGAGGAATAAATCAAATAAGGCTCTTTGTGAGCAAAGATTTGATTTAAGCCTATCAATTGAAAGAAAGTACTAATAAGACAAGAAATATCATGGAGTTCTATGTAACTTCGATTCATAAGTAGTGTTTATCTAATTAAAGACGTGTACCATTTCTTGTGTATGTATATGCATAGTTTGCTTGATTTACCAATCAAAGAATCATGAGAGTTATTGATGCTTGTCTTGTCTATGCTACCTCACTTAGGCTATATAAGCATAATGCATTTCATTCTCATACATTGCAGGTTGATTAAAGCTTATTTGTTCAATTGTATTTGGATTGCAAATCTGTACTCAAGAATCAAGTAGTGTTTGGAACTCTCCTTGTATAGTTTACTCCTATAATGATGGCACATTGCTTGGGAAGACATTTATGTAGCCTATTCATTGTTTTGTGTAATATGTCAAAACCTATAACCTTATGTAATTGATATTGTATATAGATGATTAAAATGGTTGCTTAGAGCTAAAGTATCACAAGGGAGACATTCGAACGAATGAGTTATGCCTAATTAAAATTATGATACTAATAAATAGGTTAATAAGTTAAGTCTTGAAAAAGGGATTGATTGGTTTCTTATTGATCAGACTATGTTAGTGTAATCTAAATCATAGGTTGCGTTTTAGGTTATATTAGATTGGTGGTATGGTGCTTGTTCTTATCTTGATTCCCTAAATTGGTAATTTACGTCTTGATTATGCTTTAGAAAAAGTGAACAATCAATGAAACGTGAACCTAGATAAAGAGCGCAATTCGCTATTTGTTGTAATTGATTGAGATATTGATAATTTCTATATTTCTAAAATGTATTCAGGATATAGATTGATAGGGACCGATCCCCTAAAAGCACAAGATGTAGTAATTCAGTTCTTAAGGGTTTGTAGATAATGATTAATAGGATTGATAAAGTCTTGAGGAAATTGTTAAGCTCAACAAAGCTATAATTGAAGTATCATAAGATGAGTATCTTGCATTGGCGTATGTTTGTGAATGAACTAGAATGTCAAGGGGGTTTAAAATGGTCACAACTTCTAAGGACAAATAGGTACTCACTTATGCGATTAATAGTTAATCCAACTGAGAAATTGTATTTTCTTGATAAGAAATTTCGGTTTATATTGCCTTGCTTGTTTATAAAGTCACAAAAAAATTTGTTGACTTGCTTAATCAGCAAGAAATATCTCAAGGTATTAGATGCGTCTTTTAATTTTCTTTTTAGTAACATCTAAAACTCCGGTTTTCTTCTAAGCTGGGTTGAGGATGTTACAAATTGGTATCAGAGTATGGTTTAGTCGATTCTCGGACTAAATCAGAGCTTATTGCATCATTCTAAGTCATTGTGCCATCTAGGAGTTTACATTTTTGTATTGGTAATTTATAACCAATACAATTTGTTCCTCTGCTTAATAAATCCGAGATAAGTAAAAGTATTCCGAATTGGTTAATTAGAAGTTTTTGATGTCGTTGAAGAAATTCGAGGACGAATTTCTTTAAGGGGATGAAATTGTAATATCCCTAAATTCTACCTTAGAAGTACATTAATTGGATCATTAAATAAATTGTTTTAGAGTCTATAATCATTTGAGTCCAATCAAATGTATAGGGATTAGATTGGAAACATGAGGGATTAGATAACCTTTTTGAGGGGACTAGATTGAATTGTAGAGGAACACGTAACATTGCATGCTAAATAATTTTAAGTTTAAGGGGGAGTACACATGTCCTCTCCACATGGAGACATGAAGAGAAGAGTCATCTTCTCTATTTCCTTTGAGAGAACCGGAGCTAGTTAGAGAAGATAAGCGAGAGAAGTTTTTGAAGGTTGCAAGCTCGGTTATGGTAATTGAAGTTGGGTTGAGCCAAATTTTACATGTCTAGATAAGTGTAAAGTACTCTTTCTTTATGATTTTAATTTGTTTGTGGATGAGATGATTATAAGACTTGATGTTTCGATGGAAATTATAAGAATGTGTATAGGAAACATTCGGTTCATGTTAGAGCTTATGATCTTTGTGGGAACCTATTGTTGAACTTGGTTGATTGGGTGTACGAATTGCATGTTAAAATTATGTGAATTGGTTCTTTATGCTTAAGTCAAGATACTTCGATTGCTTGCTGGAAATTTTGTTGAAGATTGTGTTAAGCTTCTTGCATTAGATCAAGTAGATTTTAATGTCTGTTAACAAAGTATTAGAGGCTGTTGGTATATATATATAAATAGTACATTACATTTTTGAACAGGATTGTAACTATAAAGCAATTGAGAGGCTGTTTAAAGAAAATACATTGTAATGTTAAAAGGGATAGAACACTGTTTGACTATTGTGTTTTGTCAAAACTAAAATTTGTATGTCTCTAAGTGTGGAAGGGACTGTTTTACTTTCTAAGTTTTTAAAAGAAAAGAGAATGGACTAATCAGGGGATGTTTAATTAATTAATAGGCTGTTATAAGTGACTAAAATTTGTGCCATTGTAATTTGTCCTGTTTGTGCTTTGAGTAATTGATTATGGACTGTTCTGATAGCTTAAAAATGGACAGCTTTGATGTTTATTATAATTTGGACTATTTGAGATGTAATTGATAACAAAATATTTGACTCAATGAATTAGAAGACTCTATTGAACTTTAAGAAACAGGGGAAAGGCTTGGAATGGATTTTGATAGCTAAATTAGTGAATTAAATGGGTTATAAACTGCCTAAACCAAATCTGTCTCGTAATGAAACTGTTTTGATCTTGGTTTATTAAAGACTGTTTAAACTATGTTTGGTGTCTAAAAATTGAGTTAATAATTGGTAAGTTCATGAGGTAATGTTAAGGGCACAAGGTAAGTTGTTTAAGCTTTGTCTAGATAGCGAATGAAAGTGAATTAAAGAAGCTTGATCAAGTAACTTAGATGCTGGACAGTTTGGTGTTTAACATTAATAAGGTTGTTGGCAATTTGAAATTTGGACTTGGATAACAATTAGAGTTTTGAATTATAATCGTTTCCAATAGATGAATCTATAAATCTTCAAGGTCTAATAAGAATGACTAATAATGCTTTGGGTTGTTGTGGATCGTTTATATGTATATAAAAGTATTCTGCCCTGCTTTGTTTGTAGATCTGAGACTGTTTTTGGTTGATTTTGAATGAATGCTTTGTTGGATTTCAAGGTTACAAAATGTAAGAGTTATAATAGGAACAATTAAGGTAATTAGAAGCCTTATTAGAAAGAAATTAAAGGCTGGAAATGAGGTGTAAAGGACTATCCTGCTTTGCACCCTCTAGACAGTTCTAAAATCTGCATTAGCTGTGACTTTGAAAAATTGTCATAAATTGGATTGGTGGAATTAGAATCTATAAGTTATATGGTTGGAAAGCTTGTCATGTCTAGTTTTATAAGAAACAAACGAAACTGAATTTCGAGCCTTATAACATTCTGTAGAGACATTTGTTTAGAGACAGTATAATCTGCCTGGTGGCAGAATTAGATGTAACTTTGGATTAAAACCTGTATTAACTCATAAAGAGTAAAAATGCAAGGCCTATATGGTTAGAAAGCTAGTTGAGTCAGCTTTCCAGCGGTGTAAACGGTTCGAAATTCCAATGTACGGAATGAAAGTTATGAAAATTTAACTAAGGGATGTACAGTCTGCCTGGCAGCAGCTCTATAGGTGGCTTGAAATATCTTTGAATGTATGAAAGAGTGTACAAGGACATTATTGGGCTGTTTTAAGATTTAGGAAGGGGCTTTCCTACTTGTATATAAAAGTTTTAAGGACTGATTGAGTGCATAAACTGTATACAAATGCAATTTTCCCTGAATTAAATGTATATGATTACAAGTAGCTATTTTAGTACTCATGATTGTGTTGTTATGTAAGAAATGAGACTGTTTTGACATGTCTAAGTGTATACATAACTATGTGGACTGTTTTGTGTTAATACATGAATGTAATATATATATATATATATATATATATATATATATATATATATATTCAATGAATTGAATTGTTGGCTAAAATATCTATGACTATTTTATGAGTTGAATAGTTTGGTTTGGTTTTAATTACTTGCTGTTATGATTGAGGTACACACTTGACGTGTGAATGGCTATGGAAGGAAGTAAATCGAGTTTAGTGGATCAGGTATTCCATAATGTTGGAATATAATGTGAGTGTAGTTGCGTATGTCTCTGGTGACACGGTGTCATTCCGATTATTGCTTGGTTATGTGATATGTGTGAATCATGATCATATACTAAAGGCTCACATAGAGCACAATTCATGACATTCATGGCATGGCATCGTTGATAAGACATTAATAATGGTTGTGTATTATATATCCTTGATTGGTGCTTTGTTAAGAATGTTTTTATGTTATGGTAGTTTGTATACTTTGATTTTCCTGGAGCTAACTATGAATGTTGAAGTCTCTTATTAAATAGAGAAATAATCAATTCTCCTACAAATATTGAATCTTAGAGCCATGATATTGAAAGACATTGGAAGGAACCGAAATGATTAATTGAGTTTTTAGAAGACATCAAGTATAAGACAAGTAAGATTGCTTATCCAATAAGATACACTCCAAACATCGATCACGAGATAAAATACGTAAGTTGCCTCTAATGGAAGTCCTTGGATACATTGATATGATGCACGGTATATTGGGACTACGGTCCATGAGCTACGGCTCGGGGGACGCCCCATTGATATGTGATATGTTGGCCATAGTAGGAGGTAACGGGGGAGATGTACGGAGATTGGTGACACTTTGGTTGGATAGTGTGAAGATAGGATTGATATGTTTAGCCACTAGTCATTGCTATGAGCTTTGTGCTATGTGTTATATGGACCTATTTGGTCAAACACGAACTAATGTCATTCATAATCCAATGTAATCCAAGGCAAACATGTTAAAAGATATGAAATGATTGAAATTAAAGAAAGAAATCAAGTGAATATTAAATAATTGTTACAAGGCTCTTGGTGAGCATAATTGTTACAAGGCTCTTGGTGAGCATAATAGTTACAAGGCTCTTGGTGAGGAATAAATCAAATAAGGCTCTTTGTGAGCAAAGATTTGATTTAAGCCTATCAATTGAAAGAAAGTACTAATAAGACAAGAAATATCATGGAGTTCTATCTAACTTCGATTAATAAGTAGTGTTTATCTAATTAAAGACGTGTACCATTTCTTGTGTATGTATATGCATAGTTTGCTTGATTTACCAATCAAAGAATCATGAGAGTTATTGATGGTTGTCTTGTCTATGCTACCTCACTTAGGCTATATAAGCATAATGCATTTCATTCTCATACATTGCAGGTTGATTAAAGCTTATTTGTTCAATTGTATTTGGATTGCAAATCTGTACTCAAGAATCAAGTAGTGTTTGGAACTCTCCTTGTATAGTTTACTCCTAGAATAATGGCACATTTCTTGGGAAGACATTTATGTAGCCTATTCATTGTTTTGTGTAATATGTCAAAACCTATAACCTTATGTAATTGATATTGTATATAGATGATTAAAATGGTTGCTTAGAGCTAAAGTATCACAAGGGAGACATTCGAACGAATGAGTTATGCCTAATTAAAATTATGATACTAATAAATAGGTTAATAAGTTAAGTCTTGAAAAAGGGATTGATTGGTTTCTTATTGATCAGACTATGTTAGTGTAATCTAAATCATAGGTTGTGTTTTAAGTTATATTAGATTGGTGGTATGGTGCTTGTTCTTATCTTGATTCCCTAAATTGGTAATTTACGTCTTGATTATGCTTTAGAAAAAGTGAACAATCAATGAAACGTGAACCTAGATAAAGAGCGCAATTTGCTATTTGTTGTAATTGATTGAGATATTGATAATTTCTATATTTCTAAAATGTATTCAGGATATAGATTGATAGGGACCGATCCCCTAAAAGCACAAGATGTAGTAATTCAGTTCTTAAGGGTTTGTAGATAATGATTAATAGGATTGATAAAGTCTTGAGGAAATTGTTAAGCTCAACAAAGCTATAATTGAAGTATCATAAGAGGAGTATCTTGCATTGGCGTATGTTTGTGAATGAACTAGAATGTCAAGGGGGTTTAAAATGGTCACAACTTCTAAGGACAAATAGGTACTCACTTATGCGATTAATAGTTAATCCAACTGAGAAATTGTATTTTCTTGATAAGAAATTTCGGTTTATATTGCCTTGCTTGTTTATAAAGTCACAAAAAAATTTGTTGACTTGCTTAATCAGCAAGAAATATCTCAAGGTATTAGATGCGTCTTTTAATTTTCTTTTTAGTAACATCTAAAACTCCGGTTTTCATGGACCTCATGAACCGTGTATTCAAGACCTATCTTGACAAGTTTATGGTCGTCTTCATCGATGACATCCTGATGTATTCTCGGAATAAGGAAGAACATTCCAAGCACCTTTGAATTGTATTGCAAACTCTCCGAGAACGTCAAATGCTCGCAAAGTTCTCTAAGTGTGAATTTTGGCTATCGGAAGTCTCATTCCTTGGCCATGTCATATCGGCAGAAGGAATTAAAGTAGACCCGAACAAAATTCGATCCATCATGGATTAGAGACCTCTCAGGAATGTTGGTAAGGTCAGAAGCTTTATCGGTTTAGCTGGGTATTATCCGCGTTTTGTCAAGGGATTCTCATCCATTGTCGCAAGCTTGACTAAACTAACTCGTAAGGACACGCCCTTTGTTTGGTCAGAGAATCAACAACAAAGCTTCGATCAACTTAAACAAGCTCTGACTCATGCACCGGTTCTTATCCAACCAGAATCGGGCAATGAAATCACTGTCTATAGTGATGCATCTCATTTAGGACTAGGCTGTGTCCTAATGCAAGATGGAAAAGTGGTAGCTAATGCTACAAGGACGTGACACCCACTTTTGACTTCTAGTGATTTTATAAATAAGAATTTGTATAGAAATAAGTTAAGTGGCTAGTTTAGTGTTGCATGGGACCGAATTGAGTAATTGAGAAATAAAAGGGGGAAATGAAGGTGACCATTTTGAGAACTTACTAAAAGTTTGTTTATGCATGGTAAATAAAATGTTATCAAAGAACCTAAGAGTTGGCACTTCCTAGTGAGCCCACGTGTATGGGAGATTAAGCAAAACTTAAGAAATAACAAACAAATACTTCCTTCTCCTGCATTCTTCAAAATTGGAAGAAAAACAAATTGAGAGAAAAGAGGGAATGTACATTGTTGCAAACAAAATTGCTTGGAGTTGATTTTAGTAGAGCTTGAATTTCGGTTGTCATCTTTGAGCATGTAAGTACTAGACAAACTCTAGTTATTTCAAAGCATGATTAGGTTATAAATTCTGTTGTATCAATTCAGCCATAGCTGAATTATTGTGATTTGTTTTGGTTAGGGCCGATAGAATGGAAATTAGAGTGAGAAATAAGTAGAATCAATGCATAATTAAGTAGCTTGGAATTTGGACATGAGATTTTAGTATGCTATGAATGTCTTGTGTATGAATTTCTATAATTTCAACTTGAAATAGTGTCAAATGATTAAGCTGATTAAGAAATTATGTTGCCGAGTTCGGACAGTTCTCTAGGGGACTGTTTTGAGGAAAGATTATGAGATTTGTCAAGTAATGAGTCAATATAAATTTGTTATATAAATATATATATATATATATATATATGTACTTTCCTTTATAAAGAATATGTATAGTTTTGAATTGTAGGAATTGTTAAACTGAATTCGGCAAAAGAATTAATTACTAATACAATATTATATCTTTGAATTGTACCTAAAAAGGGGACAAGAAAAGAGTTGATCCGGGAGATGATAGATAGAAGGGTGTGATAATTCAGGATTAGGAATAACCTTCTTAACTGTGAGTTTACTCACATTTGCTTGTTTAGAAATATTCATAACTTAAGAATATTGAATTTGTCATTCAAAGCCTAAATGTTTTGTGAGCTTTCATCAGATTGAGTTTCAAAGGTGAGTATGCCAAGGTAAGTTTGGTATCTGTGTAATGAAATCAAATATATGATGTTGTAGACAGTTCAAATGGTTATAGTTAGCATAGTGTGAATATATTTGATTGCTTGAAACTTTCAATATGAAATGAAGGAAGTAATAAATTGGACTAAGCCTTGATTAGTATTAGACCTAGCTTGTTTCGCATGCCAAAGTTCCTGAGCTCAGCTTGTTACGGACTACTGTCCATTGTTAGTACTACAGTACTATTGAAAGCACATTATCTATAAAAATCCCAATGGTAAATCTACCATTGCTTGTTAATCACATCGAAATGAAGATTGTTTATAGGCTAGTAACTAATCAAGGCTATCAAACTCAACTAATGGTTGCTTGAGTAAAATAAATTGTTGTATGCATATGTGAGTGGAAGGTATATTAATACATGTTCTCCAAAAACCTTGCCATGTTTCGAATTCTTAAAGGATGAAGGATGTTTGATAATTCTTTGTTATAACATAGTGAGCATCAAGACCATGATTGTTTCAAGTATAGTTGACCATGATGCAGTTCTTCTTGTGAAAATATGAATATGTAATGAAGTAGTTGGTTAAATAGTTTATACTCCTAATGTTGTTCAAATTACCATAACTATAATTTTGACTGCTCACTTTGATCTTTCAGGTTAAGTTGATATTTAAGTTTGCTTGGGGAAGCTGCGCAAGGTCACAAATAGAATTGAGTGTATGTTTTGTATCTAAACTATAGACTCCTAGAAGGTGGCACTGGAATGTAAATCTTAAACATGTCATTTTGGTTAGTTTTGGATACATGTATAAAACCTTCAAGTGTGGTGTGTGATATGTATGAGATATTGTTTGCTTGATTGTGGATGATCGTAGAAATTTGAGATTAAATCATGGAAATTTAGGTTTAGTTAGGATCCTTGGTATAATAATCGCCATTTGTACTTGTATGTGCTGCTCGAACATAGTCATTATTAGTCCTTGATTCGAGTTTACTTGAAGAATAAATAGGTGGTAAAATATGTAAGATGAACGAGATTAAGTATTCTTGCATAGAATCTATGTTCATTGTTCTTATAACATGGGATAGTGGTAAAATTGATCATGTGGACATGTGACTTAACTTGAATTAGAAGTAAATTAGGATGCCCTTAAATAAACACATAAAACTAGATATCAACCCTGTTTGTTCTTTGTAACCTTGTAAGCTTGTGCCCTTGATTAACTAGTTCAAATATTCTTGTGTAATCTTAGATTCATAAGAAGTTGTTCATAAATATATCCTTTCTTCTAAATGGAACTGATTGCAAATTGTATGATGATTTCTATCTTTGTTTCGTTTGATTTGTTGTGCGATGTTTCCCTTTTGTTCGAATGCTAGCTTAAATATCAAGCTAGCTTGTTCACTTCATTAGCTTGTTATATCTTTTTAGCTCTTGTTATGGGTATTACAATTTTGGTATCAAAGCTAAGGTTTAGTCGATCCTTGGACTAAACCGGTTTAGGTTGTGCCACCTAGAAGTTGAATCTAAAGCATGTTTGTGACCTTGTTTAATTAAGCCTTCCTTGAATGTTTATTTCAGATGTCTGAGACACATCTGGCCAGGGATGGAAATAGCTCGGCTGGCTCCTCCAATGAAGGAGGAAGTGTTAGATTAAATCAAAAACAAACAAATCCTTAGAAGGCTGTGGAACCACAACATGAGGCTCCGCAAATAAACCAGATCCAAAGAGAGTGCTTCCTAAGCATGACAAAAATGTTTAACCAATTTGTCACTACCTTGAAACAAAACAATTCCTTGGCACTTGCAGTGAATCAAACTAGGGCCCCGATTGATAAATTGGCTCAACATCGAGCCTATACCTTTGTGGGATCTGATGAAAAAAGTCCTGAGGCAGCGGAATATTGGTTGGAAACTACCATCAGAATTCTAACCAAACAACTCATGTGTTCGGATGAACACAAGTTAAAGTGTCCTAAAGCTTTATTAGCTGATGAAGCTTTGAGCTAGTGGGAAACTGCTACTCTTACAGCTCCGAAGGAGGCAGTTACTTGGGATTTGTTTTTGAAAGAGTTTCGAAAGAAGTATGTTAGTGAGCAATACCTAGCTGAAAGGAGAAGATGTTTCTTGTATCTGAAGCAAGGGGGAGACCAATTGAACAATATGTTAGTGACTTTTGTAAGTATTGAAAATACAGGCCATAATACATAAAGAAAGAAGAGGATAAGTGCATAATGTTCACTGAGGGATTAAATGATGTATTAAGTCCCATGTTTACGGCTCTCGAAATTACCGACTTCTAAGAAATGGTATACCGAGCAATCGCTATAGAAGCTAAATTGAAAGATGTTGGTAAACGAAAGGATAATTATTCCAGAAAAGATAAGAGACCGAGATTTGAAAACAAAACATTTTGTCATCTAAGAAATCCAAAGGCCATAGGGAAAACTCTTTTAGTCAAATTCCTTTCCAAAAAGGGAATTTCATACCAAAGCCACAATTTGTGAACATAAACTCAACCTCGTCCATATCTGTGGATAGTTTTGGAAGCTCAATTAGAGAATCTCAATCCTGTCTTTGCCAACATTGTCAGAATTTTCATTCGGACCCTTACAGGAAGAAGTCCAATGCTTGTTATCAATGTGGAGGTTTAGACCACTTTGTTAGAGATTGCCCTCAACTTGGAAATAAGCCTCCAGCCAGGGTGGCTTCTAATCCTGTATCTATTCTTTCATCGAAAGGAAAAGGATCGAAACAAACATACTTAGGAAACTCGGGAAAGACACGGGGTCAGGCACCTACCTCCACACATCAAGAATCTTGAGCCCCTGCTTTAGTTTAACACATCAAAGGCAGAGATGAGGAAGATGCACTCGATGTTATCGCAGGTACAATTGAACTCAATCATCACTCTGTTTATGATTTAGTAGATCCAGGATCTACCCATTCATTTATTCGATTTCCCTTACTTGAAAGACTTGACTTGAAATTTGAATTAGCTTAACAAGGGTTAGAGGTTTCGAATCCTTTAATAGGTATTGTAACCTTAAAGCTCATTTGTAAAAATTGTTCCCTTTCCATACAAAACATTCCCTTTCCAATAGATCTTTATGTCTTACCTTATTGTGAATTTAATTTGATCTTGGGGTTAGACTGGTTAGGGAATCATAAAGCTTGGGTTGACTGTCATAAGAGAAAACTATATCTTAAGGGGTTAGGTAGAGAATCAATACTTCTTCTTCACTCGAAACACAAAGAGCCAAACCCCCTAATTGCTAATATACTTGAAGTTGTTAAAACCAAATTTAACGTTAAATTGATACCAAGTGTGTTTGATTTTGCTGACGTTTTTCCTGAGGAACTTCCAAGATTACCCCGACTCAAAAAATGGAGTTCAGAATTGAGATTCAACTAGGGATCAACCCTATATCCATTGCTCCCTATAGGACGGCCCTAGTTGAATTGAAAGAACTTCAAAAATAGTTGCAAGAATTGCAAGATAAAGGATTTATTTGACCTAGTTCATTTTCGTGGGGAGCTCCGATACTTTTTGTTAAGAAGAATGATGGTTTTATGAGGTTGTGCATAGATTATCGACAGCTTAATCAAGTTACGATCAAGAACAAGTATCCTCTCCCCAGAATTGAAGACTTGTTCGATCAGTTGAAGGGTGCATCTGGGTTTTCCAAGATTGATCTAAGATCTAGATATTACCAAATGAAGGTTAAGGAATCAGATATACCCAAGACTGCTTTTCAGACCCGATACGGCCATTACAAGTTCCTTGTGATGCCTTTTGGCTTAACAAATGCCCCTACATTTATGGATCTCATGAATCGGGTCTTTAAACCTTATCTGGATAGGTTCATTGTAGTTTTCATCGATGATATTCTCATCTACTCGAAGGATGAATCTGAGCACTCAAAACATCTCCAAATAGTCTTGCAAACCATTCGGGAAAATCAACTTTTTGCTAAACTAAATAAATGTGAGCTTTGGCTACCCGAAGTATCTTTTCTTGGGCATGTAATTTTTGCTGCAGAAATTAAGGTTGACCCGAAAAAGATTCAATCAATAACTGAATGGAGGTCTCCAAAGAATGATAGTGAAGTTCAGAGTTTCCTGGGTTTAGCCAGTTATTATCGAAGATTCGTGAAGGGCTTTTCTATCCTTGTCGCCCCCTTAACCAAATTGCTTCTTAAAGAAACACCATTTGTGTGGTCAGAAAATCAACAAAGGAGTTTTATCAATTGAAGGAAGACTTACTCGAGCCCTGGTTTTGACCCAACTAGAATCAGGGAAAGAATTTACCGTTTTTAGTGATGCATCTCGATTGGGTTTGGGCTATGTTCTTATGCAAGACAACAAGGTTGTAGCTTATGGTTCTCAACAGTTAAAATCTCACGAGCTCAATTATCCAACCTATGATCTCGAGTTAGCTGCTGTAATCTTTGCCTTGAAGATTTGAAGGCACTATTTGTTTGGGGAAAATGCTATTTGTTTACCGACCATAAAAGTTTGAAATACATCTTAACTCAAAAAGAACTCAATCTTCGACAGCAAAGATGGATCGAATTGCTAAAAGATTATGATTTAGTCATAGATTATCACCCGAGAAAAGCCAATGTTGTGGCTAATGCGCTTAGTCGACAACATTCTAATGGTAATTTTTGAACAACTACTTTATTTTCTTCCATTTGATCGAAAGAATGAAATGATTTATGCCTAAAAACACGTCTTACCATTTTGTAGCAACGAACTCAATAAACTCCCATTTTCGAGTGTCCAAAAAGCAAGGATCAATGGCCAGTATTCGAACTCATCAGACCTTGTACCTAGAATTTGACTACTTCAACAATTGAATCCTAAATTACAAGAAATTAAGCTTAAACTTAAGCATGGTACTAAATCAGATTTCTCTTTAAGAGATGATGGATTACTCTATTTTCGGAATAGAGTATGTATTCCTAATAATCCTGCCTTGAGAAAAGAAATTTTACAAGAAGCCCACAATAGCCCTTTTTCAATACATCTAGGATCTGTGAAGATGTATAAAGATCTCAAAGACTTGTACTGGTGGCCAGGAATGAAATATGCTATTACAGACTTTGTATCCAAATGCTTAGTTTGCCAGAAAGTAAAAGCCGAACACCAAGTTCCTTCGAGTTTGTTGCAACCTATTGAAATACCTCAGTGGAAGTAGGAACAAATCACGATGGACTTTGTCAATGGTTTGCCTTTGTCCCCAAGGAAAAACAATGCCATTTGGGTAATTGTGGATATATTCTGAAAATTAGCTCACTTTCTTCATATTCAAATTGGCATGAATTTGGAACAATTAGCAGAGTTATACATTCGGGAAGTAATAAGACTTCGTGGCATTCCTGTTTCCATCATCTCCGACCGAGACTCTAGATTCACTTCTAGATTTTGGAGGTCCCTGCAAAAAGCTCTTGGGAAAAAAATCAACCTCAGTATAGCCTTTCACCCCCAGACAGATGGTCAATCTGAAAGAATCATTCAAGTCTGAAGGATATGCTCAAGGCTTGCATACTTGATTTTGCTAAGAATTAGGAGAAAATCTTGCCTCTAGCCGAATTCTCCCACAACAATAGTCACCATTCTTCTATTCGAATGGCACCTTTTGAAGCTTTGTATGGGTGGAGGTGTAGAACCCTTTTGTGTTGATCGGAGTTGGGTGAGAACAAAGCCCTGGGACCGGAACTACTCTGTGAAATAGAAGAGCAAATACAAGTCATTTGTAATCGGTTAAAAGAAGCTTTTGACCGACAAAAAAGCTTATGTTGATCGTAAGAGAAGGGACATTCAATATCAAGTGGGAGATAGAGTGTTTCTTAAAGTATCACCATGGAAAAAGATCTTTAGATTTGGGAAAAAGGGAAAACTCAGTCCCCATTTTATCGGACCATTAGAAATTATAGAAAGGATAGGCCCTATTGCTTATCGACTAGCCTTACCAGAAGAATTCAACAAAATACACAATGTATTTCATGTGTCCATGCTACGCAGTTACTGGTCTGATCCGCCTCATATTCTAGAGCCTAATGAAGTAGATTTGAATAACAACATGACGTAAAGAACCTGTTCAAATCATTAATCGAGAGGATAGAAGGCTTCGAAATAAAACTATATCTCTTCTGAAAGTTATGGAAAAATCATAGAGGCAAAGAAGCTACGTGGGAGCCTGAATCAATCATGAAGGATCAATATCCACACTTGTTTTCCTCAGGTAAATTTGAGGATGAATTTCCTTAAAGGGGGAGATTTGTGACACCCACTTTTGACTTCTAGTGATTTTATAAATAAGAATTAGTATAGAAATAAGTTAAGTGACTAGTTTAGTGTTACATGGGACCGAATTGAGTAATTGAGAAATAAAAGGGGAAAAGAAGGTTACCATTTTGAGAACTTACTAAAAGTTTGTTTATGCATGGTAAATAAAATGTTATCAAAGAACCTAAGAGTTGGCACTTCCTAGTGAGCCCACGTGTATGGGAGATTAAGCAAAACTTAAGAAATAACAAACAAATACTTTCTTCTCCTTCATTCTTCAAAATCGGAAGAAAAACAAATTGAGAGAAAAGAGGGAATGTACCTTGTTGCAAACAAAATTGCTTGGAGTTGATTTTAGTAGAGCTTGAATTTCGGTTGTCATCTTTGAGCGTGTAAGCACTAGACAAACTCTAGTTATTTCGAAGCATGATTAGGTTATAAATTCAGTTGTATCAATTCCGCCATAGCTAAATTATTGTGATTTGTTTTGGTTAGGGCCGATAGAATGGAAATTAGAGTGAGAAATAAGTAGAATCAATGCATAATTAAGTAGCTTGGAATTTGGACATGAGATTTTAGTATGCTATGAATGTCTTGTGTATGAATTTCTATAATTTCAGCTTGAAATAGTGTCAAATGATTAAGCTGATTAAGAAATTATGCTGCCCTCTTCGAACAGTGCTCTAGGGGACTGTTTTGAGGAAAGATTTTGAGATTTATCCAGTAATGAGTCAATATAAATATGTTAGTTATATATATATATATATGTGTGTGTGTGTGTGTGTGTGCTTTCCTTTATAAAGAATAAGTTTAGTTTTGAATTGTAGGAACTGATAAACTGAATTCGGCAAATGAATTAATTACTAATACAATATTCATATCTTTGAATTGTGCCTAAAAAGGGGACAAGAAAAGAGTAGATCCGGGAGATGATAGGCAGAAGGGTGTGATAATTTAGGATCAGGAATAACCTTCTTAACTATGAGTGTCCACGCATTTGCTTTTTAGAAATATTCATAACTTAAGAATATTGAATTTGTCATTCAAAGCCTAAATGCTTTGTGAGCTTTCATCGGATTGAGTTTCAAAGGTGAGTATGCCAAGGTAAGTTTGGTATTTGTGTAATGAAATCAAATATATGATGATGTAGACAATTTAGATGGTTATAGTTAGCATAGTGTGAATATATTTCATTGCTTGAAACGTTCAATACGAAATGAAGGAATTAATAAATTGGACTAAGCCTTGATTAGTATTAGACCTAGCTTGTTTGGCATGCCAAAGTTCCTGAGCTCATCTTGTTACAAACTACTGTCCATTATTAGTACTACGGTACTCTTGAAAGCACATGATCTATGAAAATCCCAATGGTAAATCTACCATTGCTTGTTAATCACTTCGAAATGAAGATTGTTTCTAGGCTAGTATCTAATCAAGGCTATCAAACTCAACTAATGGTTGCTTGAGTAAAATAAATTGTTGTATGCATATGTGAGTGGAAGGTATATTAATACATGTTCTCCAAAAACCTTGCCATGTTTCGAATTCTTAGAGGATGAAGGATGTTTGATAATTCTTTGTTATAACATAGTGAGCATCAAGACCATGATTGTTTCAAGTATAGCTGATCATGATGAAGTTCTTCTTGTGAAAACATGAATATGTAATGAAGTAGTTGGTTAAATAGTTTATACTCCTAATGTTGTTCAAATTACCATAGCTATAATTTTGTCTGCTTACTTTGATCTTTCAGGTTAAGTTTATATTTAAGTTTTCTTAGGGAAGCTGTGCAAGGTAACAAATAGAATTGAATGTATGTTTTGTATCTAAACTATAGACTCCTAGAAGGTGGCACTAGAGTGTAAATCTTAAACATGTCATTTTGGATACATGTATAAAACCTTCAAGTGTGGTGTGTGATATGTATGAGATATTGTTTGCTTGATTATGGATGATCGTAGAAATTTGAGATTAAATCATGGAAATTTAGGTTTAGTTAGGATCCCCGGTATAATAATCACCATTTGTACTTGTATGTGCCGCTCGAACATAGTCCTTATTAGTCCTTGATTCGAGTTTACTTGAAGAAGAAATAGGTGGTAAAATATTTAAGAAGAACGAGATCAAGTATTCTTGCATAGAATCTATGTTCATTATTCTTATAACATGGGATAGTGGTAAAATTGATCATGTGGACATGTGACTTAACTTGAATTAGAAGTAAATTAGGATGCCCTTAAATAAACACATAAAACTAGATATCAACCTTGTTTGTTCTTTGTAACCTTGGCCTTGAGTAATTAATTCGAATATTCTTGTGTAATCTTAGATTCATAAGAAGTTTTGCATAATTATATCCTTTCTTCTAAATGGAACTGATTGCAAGTTGTATGATGATTTCTACCTTTGTTTCGTTTGATTTGTTGTGTGATGTTTCCCTTTTGTTCGAATACTAGCTTGAATATCAAGCTAGCTTGTTTACTTCATTAACTTGTTATATCTTTTAGGCTCTTGTTATGGGTATTCACAAAGTCTACTCACTTCATCCCTGTTCGAATGAACATGAGCTTGGAAACCTTAGCCGAGCTATACATCAGTGAAGTGATTCGATTACACGGTGTACCTACAGCTATAATCTCTGATTGTGACCCCAGATTTGCTTCTCGATTTTGGAATTCCTTGCAGAAGGCTATAGGAGCTAAACTGCATCTTAGTACAACCTTCCATCCTCAATCAGATAGACAATCTGAAAGAATCATCCAAGTACTTGAAGACTTGCTATGTGCTTGTGTTATAGACTTCGGAAAGAATTGGGAGAAATCTCTACCCTAGTAGAGTTTGCTTACAACAATAGCTACCAGACATCTATTCAGACGGCTCCCTTCAAAGCTCTATACGGAAGAAAATGTAGAACTCCCTTGTGCTGGTCTGAGTTAGGAGAAAACAAAGTACTAGGACCTCAATTGCTCAGAGAAACTGAAGAACACGTGAAAATCATTCATGATCGATTGAAGGCAGCTTTTGATAGACAAAAAGCTTATGCTGACTTGAAAAGGAGAGACATCCAATACAATGTTGAGACAAGGTCTTCCTTAAGGTTTCCCATTGGAAAAAGGTCTTCAGATTTGGAAGAAAAGGAAAGCTCAACCCTCGGTTTATCAGACCATTTGAAATCATTGAAAGGATTGGTCCAGTGGCTTATCGATTGGCACTTCTTAGTGAATTTGATAATATCCACAATGTCTTCCATGTCTCTATGCTCAGAAGATATTGATCTTATCCATCTCATGTTATTGAGCCTGAAGAAGTGGAATTGAATCCTGACTTGTCATATGAAGAAGAACCAGTCCAGATTCTTGATCATGAAGTTAGAAAGCTCACGAACAAAACCATTCCTCTTATCAAAGTCTTGTGGAGAAATCACAAGGTTGAAGAGGCAACTTGGGAATTTGAAGAAGTCATGAGGAAGCAATATCCTCATCTATTTGATTTAGGTAAATTTGAGGACGAATTTATCTTAAGGGGGGAGAGAATTGTAATACCCCAAGTCATGGCCTAGTAACATGTCATAAACTAATTAGAGCTTAATTGTACAAATAATTTACAAATTTTAAGAATCAATTAAACCTAGTGACTAAATTTGATGGATTGATAAAGAAGTAGCCTAATCATGAAGGATCAAATAGTAACAAATTGTAAATGTAGAATTGCATGCAATAAGGATGAGAATTTAAGGATTTATGAAGTAATTAGACCAAAATTTGCCAAGTGAATGTAAATAGCTAAGCCATGCGATAACACCATGGCCAAGTGGCCATCTTTCTATCATCTTCTCCACTCCACCTTGGCCAAAACTCCTCTCATCCATCTAGGAAAAGAAAACCACCATTGTTGAGGAAGAAAGCTTGCACGAGATCACAATTGCATGAAAATTGAATAGCTAGGAAGATTGTAAGTGGATTCTAAATCCTTCCTCCCTAGCAACTTGTTTGAATGAGTGATTGATGATGTTCTTGTTGTATAAATTGAATTGGATGATTGTTATGTGTGTTAGAATCATGCTAGATTTTAATTGTACTTGAAATTGTGATTGCTAGTAGCTAAATTGCAAAAGGAAATGTATATGGTTGCTGGAAAATTGAGAAATGTGTATATGGTTGAAAACAGTCTTGATTAGGGACTGTTTTGATAGTGAAAGTGTTTAGACATGTCAATTGGATATAAAACCCTATTTTGATCATGTTGGTAGATGAAATGAAGATTGAATTGAATAGATAACTTTCTGGAAATGTGAAAACACCTAATTGGACTAGTTAAATTAGGTAATAGACTGCTCAATTGGTAAATGGAATGTGCAATGTTGATCAAATAGATCAAATTGGGTTCAACATGATAATGCCCTATTTTAAGCACATTGCTAGGTGTATTAAACTGACCTAGACATGTAAGAAAATGAAAGTGAATTGAATTTCCATGATAGAACCTTGTTAAAATGAGTTAAGAAGCTAGAAATTCAACCTAGTGTAATCTGCCCAGAGTGCTCTGTTATGGACAGTAACTTTGAAAAATTACTATAAATTGTATAAAATGAATTTAAGGCTGAAAGTTTTATGGACAACACCTTGATATGTCTAAATTCATTAGGAGAAAACAAAACAGAATTATGGGTTGTAGAATGAAATGTAGAGAAGAAACACTAGGGACAGTGCAAATTGTCCAGTGTAGCAAATTACCCTGTCTTTAAGTTAAAAATTGTATTAATTGGAAAATAACTAAAATGCAAGCCTTATATGGGTATAAAGACAATTGCGTTAGATTTCCAACGGTATAAACCAATTGAAATTCTGACGTACGGAATGAAATGTATGCATGATTAAGTGACTAGAGTGCATGCTGCCTGACAGCAGCAATATAGATAATTGTACACTGTTTTGTGGCAATTTGTAAACTATTTTGTAAATAGTTTTAGGACATTGATTCTGCCCAGTTTTACATGAACTAGAGTATAGATAAGTTTAGTTAAGTGTAGTGGAGAATGTATATGAACATGCTGCCAAATTTGTGTATGTTTTATACTTGTAACCTTGCCTTGATCGAATGATCATATGATCTTGTTTTGACATGTATTTGTTGTGTAATGTGATAGAACCAGGAATAAACTTTGTGGAAGAGGATAGAGTGGATCATCCTAAATCCAAGAAAAAAAGAGTGTGGATCCAAGACTAACTAATCTTGGAGTATTGTGAGAGTAGTTATCTCTAGGGTTAGGACTAGGTCCTAACCAATGCATGCTTGTTTACATTCATGTAATGCTTGAATGAACCTAATATGGTATTGAGTTAATAAGGGAAGAATGACTAATAATGTATGAAATTTGATCACATCTTGAATATATGTTTTACTCGAATGCTAAGCATGTTTAAGTGGTTACATTGGTGCTTGTACGTGACATGTTGCATGTGATCGAATACTAAAGATATTGCTTGAGATATCATCTAATCTTGATGAAATGAAACATGAAAATTACATGAAATGTGAGCTATGGCTAAATGGCCTAAGGGCCTAATATGAAATTAACTTTCTTGACATGATCTTGATCTTGAAACACTTGAATAAATGTTAAATCGAACAACCTTGGTAGCTAGTTGGACTAGGAAGAAGGGCATGCCTTAGAGTCTAAAGCTCATTGTGTCATGGTGGACTACGGTCCAAGGCTAAGGCCCCTATTTGGTGACAGACAGAGGGAACGTATGTGGTCTTTGGCGACAGTACGAGGGTTGACCAGCACTACGGTGCATCTTGTGGCGATAGTTGGTTGGAGACTCGATTACCTATACAAACTAAGTACCAAGTGGGTTGTTCAATTGATAACAAATGAAATAACAATCCGAAAACACATGTGACTTGTCTTGAAAGCTATGAATCGTATGTTACTTGTCTTGAAAGCCATGATTTGTATGTTACTCGACATGAAAGTCATAAATTGTATGTTACTTGTCATGTAAGCATGACTTACTTGATTCTTGAAATGAAAGCATGAAGTATGATTCCATGATTCTTGTATTCTATACTAGCTGAAAGTTATAATCCTTAGCTAGGGTCACTCTAATGCTTGAAATCCTTAACTAGGATCAATCTTGTTTAATTGACACTTAATTGGATATAGAACAAATGGTTAGAACTAGTACTACCTCACTAAGTACATTCTTGTACTTATCACTCTTGTTTCATTTTTCCTAACCTATAGGATAAAGGATTCGAGTGTTGCTTGATCTTGAAGCCTATTACCTTGAGCTAGAAGCAAGTCACACAAGTTTTGCTTAAGTATGGTTTCATACTTGTTTTGTATACCTCCTAGATTGGTGGCACTAGAATGTATATAGTTAGCTTGATCATGCATTTTGTTACTTGTATATATTGTTCTTGATGGGCCTACTATGTTATGAACCTATTGTCAAGTATGTAATGAACTTAAAGTACTTGTAATGGAATGTTGTTTGCTACGCATGAATTTGTATTAGAATGATCTAATGTTTGATCTAGTTTACCTTGGAACATTCAAATGCCTTGTTTATGCTTGAAATGAAAGTAGTATGAGATGAACCATGTTGCTTGTACTCCATTCGAATGATTCGGACTTATAAGGTCACTTGTATATAAACATACCTTGATATAAGTATGGTTGTGTGTTTGATTGGTAAAGGCCGAATAGTCTAGTCTGTGTATATGATGATTGCTAAATGCATAGGAATAAAATATAGCTTGAATGGAAACTAGTTATATGGAAATTGAATGATCAAGAATCATGTTAGTAATTTAGATATGAGATGTTTAAATGTATACAAACTAAGGAATATTGAATTGAAATGGAAGCATGTTACACGTAGGGTCATTCGAATGATAGAGTTTAAATGAAGTTAATAGTAATGCTAAGTAGTAACTTATAATCTAAGCTTGAAAGGAAATAATTTAGTGACCTATTTGAATGTTTTAGGTTAAATTAAGAATCAAAATGTAAGTTGCTTGCATGATAAGTAATGAATGCTTGGTTGCTTGTTAGTTAATTAACTCATCTATTAAGGATGAGTTATTAATGTCAAGCCTTGGGGTAGGGGTGTTACAGTTGTTGTTCCTCAGTCCAAACAAATAGAGCTTCTTTACGCAATAACTTAGTCAATAGAGCTGTTGACATCGAGAATCCCTTGATGAATCTCATATAATAGCCAGCAAGACCAAAGAAACTCCTTACCTCACCAAAATTCTTCAGGGAATGCCAATCAAGGATGGCTTGAATTTTCTTTGGATCTACTTGGATGCTCGAAGCCTATACAATGTGCCCAAGAAAAGCAACTTCGGTAAGGCAAAACTCACATTTGGAGAACTTGGCAAATAACTGCTTCTCACGAAGGGTTTGGAGCATAATACAAAGATGATCACGGTGCTCCAAAACATTCTTGGAATAAATTAGAATGTCATCAATGAACACCACCTCAAATTTATCGAGGTAGAGCCGAAAAACCTAATTCATCAGATCCATAAAAGTTGTCGGTGCATTTGTTAGCCCAAAAGGAATCACCAAGAATTTGTAGTGACCATACATTGTACGGAAAGCGGTTTTGGGTAAATCACATTCCTTAACTCTCATTTGATAATACCTGGACCTCAAATTGATCATGGAGAACACAAAGGCATCTTTAAGTTGATCGAATAAGTCATCTATCCTTGGTAATGGGTACTTGTTCTTAATGGTCACCTTGTTCAACGGCCGATAGTTAATGCATTGTCTCATAGAACCACCCTTCATCTTCATGAAGAGAACTGGAGCTCCCCAGGGAAAGGAACTCGGTTGAATGAAGCCTTTATCAAGCAAATCTGGAATCTAGGCTTTTAATTCCTTCACCTCAATGGCTGCCATTCGATATGGTGCAACAAAAACTAGGGTAGTTCTAGGTTGCACTTTGATAATGAATTCAACTTCACGGGTTGGATGTAGACCTAGAAGTTTATTAGGGAAGACATTTGGAAAGTCACACAGTATTGATGTCTAATATTCGAGGTTCATCCTTGGCTTCCTACGTCAAAGCATACAATGAGGGACTTCGAGATTTCATTAGGACATTGCTCTCCTTGCCAAGGCCTTGAAGATACAACTTCCTTTTATTGCAATCCACCCAAGTTTGATGCTTACTAAGCCATTCTAAGCCTAATATAACATCAAACTCATGGCTAGGTAAGGCTAACAAATCGGCCAAAATGGAATCCTTTGAATCATCAAAGGACAGTTCTTGCACACCAGGCTTACATTGACACAATCACCCAACGGCTTTGTTACAGAAATTCTTGACACCATGGGTTCACTAGACATGCCATGCTTCTTGACTAACTTTGTACTTATTAAGGAATGTGTGGAGCCAGGATCAATCAATGTGTATAAAGAATGAGAATACAATTCAATAGTACATGCGATAACATCGAGCTCGTCATCCTCCTCCCGACTCCTCACGTGATACATTTGGGCATATGCCTTAGATTCCTGTCGGTTTGATGATTTTCTCGAGCCATTAGGTTTCCTCGTAGCTCCTGATGATCCTTGCCTCGATATATTTCTTCAGAAGGATTGAACAGGGGAGGCAACATTTTCTAGTGCAGCAGTGGACTTGGTGGCACCAAGAGGAAAGTCACAGATGAAATTGCCTTGTTCTCCATAATAGAAGCATGCTCCAGTCTGCTTACAGCATTGACCCTCTGGATGTCATTTTTGGCAGTAGTTGCAAACTAGATTCTGCAAACTTTGATTGGAGCCTGTAGTGCATTCAACTGAGGCCGTCTTGACAAAAGATTGCATTACGGTCTGAGGTCTCTCAATGTTCCCAAAATGGGAAGGCTGTGAGTATGCATTCTGCTTAGGACCTTGGTACTTGCCCTTCTTGTTCCACTTGGTAGGTCAGGAGTCTTCTCTGAATCTCTTCTCAGACTTACTAGATCCACCCATTCTCTGAGCCCTCTGTGTAGCTTCAGTAGCCTTAACTCGATTCACGAGGTCTTGGAAGTCAGTGATGCCCAAGGCAGTAAACATAGGGCGTAGCTCGTCGCTAAGCCCAAAAATTAACATCATGCATTTTTCTTCCTCCTTCTTGATGTATTCTGCACCATGCCGGTAGTACTTACAGAAATCATGGATGTACTGCTCGATAGGTCGACCACCTTGCTTCAGATGAAGGAAGATACTATGCCTTTTTGCGAGGTAGTACTCGCTAATGTACTTCTTTCGGAATTCTTAAAGATAGAACTCCCAAGCGATGGTCTCTTCAGGGACGATAAGAATAGTGGTCTCCCACCATTGAAGCACTTCATCAACTAACAATGTGAGATCACACTCCAGTTTATGCTCGTTCGAACACTGTAGCTAATAATTCAGGACCCACAGTGTGTTGTCCAGCTAATATTCAGCAACCTCGGGATTATCATCATCCTATATGGTGCAGGTGTAGGCTCAGAGCAATGCTAGCTTATCAATAGGGGCCTGATCATACTGGACAACAGGTGGAGCTCGTTGCACAGGTTGTTCCGCTCTCATCGAGGTCATAAATTGTTTGAACATGTTGGCCATGTTCCGGTAACACTCAGCATTAGGCAACTTTGGCTTCACGTTCTGAAGTGGGGGATTAGGTGGATTCGGTGGGTCTGTAACACCCTAAAATTGGCCTAGTAATGTTACTACAATTTAAACAATAGGCTAATTGAATCCATAAGTTGATCAATTTAAAAGAAGAATGAACATTAGCCATCCTTATAAATCAAATAAGTGAAATTGAACTAAATTGAATTGAAATGAAAACTAGGAGGCATAAATGAAAGAATGGAAATGTGAACATACAAAACATTAGGGATTGCATGCAATAAGGATTAAGTTCAGGGCCTTGACACATGTTCTCAAATGAAGAGAACATGTTCCAAAGCAAGGGGATGACTCACGGCCAAGCGGGAAAATAACAAAAAAATTGTTATCTTCCTCCCTATAATCACCATCTTGACCGAAACATAGAGAGAGAAATGGGAGAGAATTTTGCATGCAAACACCTTCAATTCAAGCTTCATAATTCATCCATTGATCAAATTAAGCTTGGAGAAGGTATAATGCTTGAACCTAACTTGCTATAGATTGTTTGAATGTGTGTTAGGAGCATGCTGGATTCAAATTGAACTTGAAATTGTAATTCCTAGTAACCAATTTGATATAGGATATATGTATAGTTGCTGAAAATCTGAGAATTATGAACATGATAGAAAACAGTCTTGATTAGGGAGTGTTTTGATTGAGAAATTGTGTAAATATGTTAAATGAACATAGAACCCTGTTTTGATCATGTTTCTAGGTAAAAAGAAGATTGAATTGAATACATATGTTGCTGGAAATGTGACTACACCTAATTGAACTAGTTAAATTAGGTAATGGACTGCCTAGTTGATGAATTGATGTGTAAATGTGATCAAATAGATCAAACTAGATTCAACATGATTATGCCCTGTTTTAAGAACATTTATAGGTGAATTATGATGACCTAGACATATATGGACATGAACATTAATATAATTGCCATGTTAGGACCTTGCTAGAATGAGTTAAGAAGCTAGAAATCCAACCTAGTGTAATCTGCCCAGAATGCTCTGTTATGGGCAGTAACTTTGAAAAGTCACTAAATATTTTATATAATGAATTTAAGGCTGAAAGTTTTATGTACAACACCTTGGGATGTCTAAATTCACTAGGAGAAAACAGAACTGAACTCTGGGTTGTATACTGAAATGTAGAGAAGAAACACTAGGGACAGTGCAAACTGTCAAGTATAACAAGATGCCCTGTCTTCAAGTTAAAAACTGTATTAATTGGAGAAGAAATAAAATGCAAGCCTTATATGGTCATAAATAAATTTTTTTTAGCTTTCCAACGGTGTAAACCAATTGAAATTCCGACGTACGGAATGAAAGTTATGCTTGATTTAGTCACTAGAGTGCAAGCTGCCTGGCAGCAGCTGCATAGGCAAATGCACACTGTTTTGTGGCATTTTGTAAACTGTCCTGTAAACAGTTTTAGGCCTTGGAGTATGCCTTATTTTACATGAACTAGAATGTAGAAAAGTGTAGTTAAGTGTAATGGAAAATGCACATGAGCATGCTGCTCAATATGTGAATGTTATATGCTTGTAGCATTGCTTGATTTAATGACCTTGTCTTGAATTGAATGACTTGCTGAACTTGTCTTATATGTGTTTGCTTGTAATGTGTTAGAACCAGGATTGAACTTGGTGGAAGTGGAAAGATTGGAACAATCTAAAGCCAAGAACAAAGGAGTGTGGATCCAAGACTAGCTAGCTTTGAGTATTGTGAGTGTAGTTACCTCTAGGGTTAGGACTAGGTCCTAACCAATGTATTCTTGTTATATTCTTGACATGTTAAATGAATATAACCATGAACTTGACCTAATAAGGGAAGGATGATTAAATTAATACATGAAACTTGATCCTAGCCTTGAATACATGTCTATTTCGAATGCTTATGCATGATTAAGTGATATCATGGATGCTTGTATGTGTTATGATGCAATGATGTCAAATGCTAAAGACTTGTTTGAGATATCATAATATCTCATCTTGATGAAATGAAACATGAAACTATTTGACATGTGAGCTATGTCTCAATGGCCTAAGGGCCTAACATGAAATGAACTTGCTTGACATGATCTTGATCTTGAAACACTTGGATAAATGGTAAATCGAACAACCTTGGTAGCTAGTTGGACTAGGTAGAAGGGCATGCCTTAGAGTCTAGAGCTCATTGTGTAAGGGTGGACTATGGTCCAGGGCTAAGGCCCCTATTTGGCGATAGACGGAGGGTACGTATATGGTCTTTGGCGACAGTAGGAGGGTTGACCAGCACTACAGTGTATCTTGTGCTACAGTTGGTTGGAGACTCGATTACCTATACAAACTAAGTACCAAGGGGGTTGTTTAATGAATAACAATTGTAATAACAATCCTGCATCATATGCTACTTATCTTGAATGCCATGAAATTGTATGTTACTTAACTTGAAAGCATGACTCCTTGATTTCTTGTTTTACAAGCATGTGTGCTTGATTCATGAAGTATGACTTCTTATTGCTTGTACTTGTGGCCGAATGCTTGTTATCCTTAGATAGGATAATCATGATGCTTGAAAGCCTAGCTAAGATCACTCTAATGCATGAAAGCCTTAGCTAGGTCTACACTTGATTAAAATACATGAAACTTGAAATAACAAATGGATAGACTATTTACTACCTCACTAAGTACATTCTTGTACTTATCACTCTCGTTTTCATTCTTCCCAACCTATAGGATAAAGGATACAAGGTTGCTTGATCTTGAAGCCGGTTACCTTGAGCAAGAAGCAACTCACACAAGCTTAGTTAAAGTATGATTCCATACTTGTTTTGTATATCTCCTAGAATGGTGGCACTAGATGTATATAGATAGCTTGATCATGCATTTTGAAGCTTGTATAAATGTCTTGATGGGCCTACCTATGTTATGAACTTAGTAACAAGTATGTAATGAACCAAGATTATATGTAATGTATGATGTTTTGCTGCGCAATTATTGAATAGATTTATGAAATGTTCAAATGAACTATCAAGCTTATATTGATGCTTGAATGCTTTGAAATTTATGGTCTCATGTGTATGATCATGCCTTGTTTTATGTATCTTGTGTTAATGGCTGAATGTGTATGCTATAATTGAAGGTAGAATGTACTGAACCATGTTGCATGACCTACCATTAGAATGCTTCATGTCTTGTAAGAAATTGCCATGGAAAGTATAGGATCCTCTTGAGTGTGTTCATGCCTTGATTATAAGTGTAATGTGTACTTGTTTGATGTATGGCCGAATGGTCTCATGTGGGTATATGATGATTTCTGATTGCTTAGGGATAGTGTAAGACTTGAATGAAAGCTAATTACATGCAATTAGAAGCTCAAGAATCATGCTTAGTAAGTGTAGAAATGAAATGACTAAATGTATAAAGATAAGGAACATGTAATTGAATTGGAAGCATGTAACACTGAGGTAGTTCGAATAGGATGGGTAATAAAGAATGAATGTTGTAAAATGAATCATGAAAGTAGTAACTTGTAATGTAAGAATGAAAGGAATTAATCTAGTGGTATTGTGTTAATAGTCGAATGGTTTAGGTTGAATTGAAGTCAAATGTTAATTGCGTATAGCTAAGTAAGTATGTGATTGCATGATTGATTCTTGTATTGTATTGTTCTTTTCTATTGCCATGTCTTGTATTGCTTGTATTGTCCTTGCTTGCTTGTTAAGTAACGCTCCCAAGCCGGGTTGCTACTAGCCCGGGTAGGGGTGTTACAGGGTCTCCCCCTTACTTCCTCACCATGGGTCGAGGAGCCGATAGCAGGCTCATTGATGTGGGCTTGGTTAGTCTCAAGCATATTCTATAACATAAAGAGATTGGATTAGTCGACAAGTCACAATATACATAATATACAACTCCTAGGTGGCAAATTACACAATAAAAATGCAATAAGCTTCGGTTTAGTCCTAGAATCAACTAAACTCTCGCTCTAATACCACAAATGTAACAACCCCCTTCTAGGTCTGGTTGAGAACCGAGTGAGAGCGTGCTACCGTTGAACAATACAATGATCGGTGCTATAAAATTTCAATCAATGACTAACATTCAATCTATAGTATACTCTTTAAACATTACCAAGTATAGGCATTAGCCCAATTTATCCTGTATGGAACAATAATCCTTCAATTAGGACTAATATATAACCATTACAAGTTTTAGGGACTAAACTATAAATCTGATAATTTAGGGGTCTTTTTCTGTAATATGAGCTTCATTAGTCTCAGATATATCTATTACATAAAGAGATCAGATTAGTCAACAAGTCACTTATACACAATAAATAACTCATAGGTGGCAAAGTAATACAATAACAATACAATAGACTCTAATTTAGTCCTAGAATCGACTAAACTCTAGCTTTGATACCACAATTGTAACACCCCCTTCTCGATCTGGTCGAGAACCGGGTCGGAGTATGTTACTGATGGTCAATACGATGATTGATACAGTGATTTAGGTATTATCCAACAATTCTAGGGAATTAAAACGATGCAATGTTTATTTTAGTGTTACAAAGCGATACTAAGTCTATACAGTAAAATAATGATTCGACACGACATAGTAACCTTGAGTTTTAGGGCCAATTTTAAACTTTTACAAGTTTTAAGGACTAATCTATAAATTCAATAAAATAGGGGTCCCATTCTAAAACTAACTATACCACAATAAATTTCTACTTATAATCAATGATCATACAAATTTTCATGACAATCAGTGTCCATTTACCTATTCAATTAGGCCAATTAACATTCAGTGGCCAATATGCAATTTTTAGAGCTCTTACCAATAATTTTATCTGAATTTCCTATCACCGTACTGATACTCGAAGGGGTCATATCGGTACGCCGTGCACAATTTATAATTATCAGATTACAGTGACCAAGACCCGTGATCAGTATGAGTACCCCTGTTTCAATACGCCATTGAGCCATACCGATGCAATTTTTACAACCAAATTCTAGTGTTGACTTTTAGTACCAATACGCTAAAGTCCGTATTGATACACCATGTTGACCAGCGTTGACCTGGTCCAAAAATGCAATACCGTATCGATACACTATCACCTGTATCGATATGCCCTGCACTGTAATCACAAAATTGGTCTGGTTTTTATCCATTTTGCCCTATCAATCAATGCCCAAACCTTATGAAATTTTACCAGAAAGTTTAAAACATCATAATCTAATAGCATGGAAAATTTCATAGCCATTTGGATTCGTTTACTAAGTTTTCACTTTTTAAGCCAAATGTGCAAGCTTTACCACTTTTAGCCTACTTTAAAGCAACATTTAGGGCCTTTAGCTTTCATACATACCATATGCAATACAAACATACCAAAAGGGCTAAAAGTGACTAGTTCAACTACCTTGCCACCATACTAGGAGTTCATAAGGAAAATATACATTACTTGTAGACTTGTAGTGACTTGCCAAAAAGCTCCAAGTTCTCCGATCTCACAACGTTGAATCCTTTAACCTAAAATGCATGGGATGAAATGCATTAGGCATACTTTTCCTAGTGAGCTAGTCTTGAGCAATAAAAAATACAATGATATGCATTCCAATTCATGTATTAACAATAACATTATTATGACGATACTCAATGACAATAATAATCATGTCTTATTAACAAACCGTGGATCGAATTGAGATTATGGATACACGAATTCCTACGCCTCGCCAAATCAATGAATGGTGTGGTCCCTTCACCTCGCCAAATGACCAATATCATAAACATCCCTCTGCCTCGCTACAATAAAGGTTGTAGCCAAGGACCGTAGTCCACTCGTACCAATAAGCTCATGAATTCTATGGCATGCCAATTGTATCCAATGTCTTTTCGAATCCAAGGTTCAATAGCAATATCAATATTCAATAATTCCCAATAGCAATATCAGTGGTCGATGATTCAATATCAATGTTTTAATAACAATATCAATTCCAATTTCAATTTTCAATAACAATATCTATGACATATGCTATATCAATGACAATATCGATGTTCGATAGTAATAACAATACCAATGTTCGATGCTTAATATTTCTATATTACGATGTTTCAATAAGACCAGTAACAATAACCATGTTCCTATGGACAATATTCAATGCAATACTTACCAAGGCTTGCCAATGTAATCTCCTACGAGATTTGATGCGATATCCTTAGGCATAATGTTAGCTATACAAAAATCAATGTCAATAAAGTCGGGATAAGCACCTAGCCTGTAACCCCCTTGACCCAGTCTAGTCGCAAGACCAAACCAAGCAAGCTACACTAGGTTTACCGAAGAAAACCCAGACAGGTTCACCTCGATAAATGACCATTTTTTCTTTTATCTTTTATAATTGCCATTATTAACCTAAGGTGATCATACGTGTAGTGGGTGAAATCTCAACTCGAATAGACATTGATTCTACGAATACGTATTTTAGGACCATTTTGTAAAAACAGATAATTATAAGGACTTAATTCAAATTGGCTTTACCAATCTTTAATTAATCATATTACATGCTTGCAGTTGAAATTATAGCTTGAATAACATTACCAACTCAATCAATTGCATGCTATTCAAACAGGGACCAAAATGTAACAAAAGCAAACCTTAGATTCCATTTAACTATCAAAACTACCAAGCGTATCGGTATGCTAGCAGGTGTATCGATACGCCTCTATCTCAACATTTCCCAAATTTCTAGTGACTAAGCACCATATCGGTACGCTTGCTCGCGTATCAAAACGCTAGCCAAAATATGCCTTATCGTATCGAAATGGTCCCATTGCCATTATTACTACTTATCTATTTTTGAAAACCGTACTTGTGAAAGTCTCATGCCTTGGGATTATTTTCTTACTCACTTGTTGCCTTGTAAACCTTATTTATCTACATTGATGAGAAAAGAGAGTGTAAGCATAAATGCCTAGTGAGGGACACTCAAGGAAAACACTCAACAATGCTATTAAAACCGTTTGTTCAAAAACACATGTTCTAAAATATGCACAAATGACAACTCATGCTTCATTGCTCTATCTAAAACAATTTGAATAAACCATGTTCTCACATGTATCATGAATCTCTAGTAATTTCAAAGTAAACCTCAATTTAAGCCTTCACATGCTTGTTCATCTAATAGCAAAGCTTAAAGAGCATCTCATGTATAAACAATATTATACAAATTCTATTCATGAATCATGATATATTAAATCTCATATAAACAAAACCATTTCTATTTGCAAAAACACATCAGATACGCAGATTTACGGATGGCATCTCTAGCACACTCTACATACATACATGTCAGCATCGAAACAATTATCACCTCAGTGGTCATGATGTAAAGATCCACCAGTGGGAGAATTCTATCTATTCTATCTCAATCGCTGCAGTTCCCATGGGGGAGCTACCTCTAACTCACATAAGGCGACTTATTATAGTGCACTTTAAACCTTATGGTCGACCAATTATATCCGATAACAATTTAACCATTTGCCACTTGCCAATATACACTTTTAAATCAAGATACTTTATTGTTTTCCATAGCATCATTCAAACCATTTTCTACCATGGCTTCTCAAATACAGTAAAAGCATCTATTTAGGCAATTCTTCTAAAACATGTTGCATAGCATTTTCTCAACACTTGTATCATCAACATATAGTCATTTGCAACATTTCTCATTTCTAAATCATGCATATAACAGTAGGTAAACAAATATATCTTCAAAAGCATGAGCATGAGTTTAATAAAGCAATGGGAACCAAAAACTGAGAGTGAAATTTTCCATACTTACTTCCAAGCTTAGATTAGCGTTTCAAGCTCAATCTAAACTCTCAAACTCACTTTCAAACCTTAGAAAGCTGAAACCACGTTTCCACTCATCAACAACACCAAGCACTACTTGCCAAACTGAAATTAAGCATCTAGAGCTGTCGAAACCTCGCCCAACGATGAAGAATCAATCTCCCCTGTTTTATCCACATAACAACAAGGGATTAATGCAACATTTTGCATCTATAATCCCAACAACCTTTGCTCTTCACTACAATACATCAATCGCTATCCAAAAACAACCGAAAACAACATCAACCTTTCTATAAACCCAACCCAGCCATAACCTAACAATCTAAACCATTTATTATCAACAATCAACATCCAAAAACTCCCTACTATCAAACTTATACCTCCAGCAAACATTAAACCACCACAAACCCTCAAAACCCAAAACTAGCAACCCAAACAACTAAGGATTCACATAGCTTCGGGATTCGCTTGTCAAAACCATCAACTTAACATTATTAAACAACTAAATCATGATTAAAATCAATCAAGAATGTAACACCCCTAAATAGGGCTTAGAATGTTACCAATATTTATAATTCCTAAATAGTTAAATAATCTTGAATTAAGCGAAGTCAATTAAGGGTTGAATTGAATAATTAACAAAGTAAATTGCCAAAATAAAAGATATACAAAGAGAATAGCCAAATTAAGATGATCAAAATGTATCATTGGAAACCTTGTACAATGCATGTTAAATTATAATAAAAAAAGACATGACACATGTCCATTACTCCATGTCTTAGCCGGCCATTAGGGAGGGGTAATACCCATCTTCTTTCTCATTATTCATCACCAATTAAGAAAGAAAAGAGAGAGAAAAGGGAGAAAGCTCTATTGTTTATCCATGGAGTGTTGTGGAACTACATGGATTGAGTTTGGTTAGAGGTTAAATTTAGTTAGGGTTTAGCTTAAGTAAGGTAATCACATGCTATTTCAATTGATTTTATGTTTGAATTGTTGAATTTGTGATAACATAGGTTGCTAGAAATTTGAAATGAAATGTTGTTGTAAGAATTGAATTGTTAGAACATGTCATTGAGCTATGGAAATAATTAATTGAACATGATCATGATTAGGTAATGTAAGTAAGGTGTTAAACAAGCTAAATTGTTAGGGACTGTTTTGGTTATAGAAATTGAGCAAACATGTTAGATGAACTTAGAACTATGTTTTGATCATGTTACTAGGTAAAGAGAAGATTTAATTGAATAGGTATTTTGCTGGAAAATGTGACTACACCTAAGTTGAAGTTGGTAATTAGGGTCTATGAAGAGCATGTTAGAATTTCATGTTTTAAGGTTCAATCATGTTGGAAAATTTGTTGTGGTGTTGTTTCTATGCTTGAAATGATAAAAACTTCATGTAAAAATATAGGACTATTTGGCTATTAAGAGGAAGATTAGGGAAAATTTTATAAAAATTATTTTGATGATGGGAATGATTAGAATGATGTTTTCTAAGTTTGATTATGCCATTTGGATGAAGAAAATATCATATTGGGACTATATTGTGAATTCGACAATTAGGGTGAAATAAGTGAGAATTTTGAGATTATTTAAGAGTTATAGTTATGTTGTTTGTCATTGCTGAAGGATCATTTTGGTGTTAAAATTATCAAATTTGGAGGTCATATGTGAAAGTTTCCAAAATTTGGATCCTAAACTTTTGGACTCGAAATTTAAGATATAAGGTGAAATAATCAAATAGTTGATTGCCGTGTACAATTCAAGGCTGGAATAAAGTGTTGAAAGCCTTGTTATTACAAACTAGTATTTGGCTGAAAATATTAAATTTTCCAATTTTGATATGTACATGCATTAGCAAGGTTTGGACATGTACTCAAGATTTGCTTGTGTTATGTTTTTAATATACATACAGATAACAACCAAATACAAAACCAATCAGGTGAAGAAAGAAGATAAAAAGTGTAATCCAAGCTTAGTGAGGCTATTAAAATCTGTACTTCTACAAAGTGTCTAGGTAAGTGCAATTGCATACATGTCATAATACATTGATGTTTTATACATCATTGGGATGGCTTGTGATGAGCCTACCCAAATTTTTATTGTCATTATATTTATGTCATTGAGCATATGATTGACATATTATAAATATGTCAAGATTGGAAATTAAAATGCATTGATAATTTAATTACTTATATACATAAGTTAGAAATATTACTTCGTGTATGAACTGCCTAAAGTTATTATATGTTGATATACATTGCCATGAATGAAATAATTGATGATATGAAACCTAAGGATGATATAGAGATTCAAAAGTATAATTGGCTAGCCATAGAGTCATAAACAACTGTATAAATATTCTAAGCACTACGGTGCAACATGTATGTATACTCAAGGAAAGTTTGGATATGTATACTCAAGGAAGGTTGGGTATACGGGGATGACTTGTGTACTTAGATTCACTTATTTCAATACTTTGGGCTAAATAAGTTGAAAAACAGGATGGTAAGCTTGAAAGCTTGTTGATATAAATGACAATGGTATTGGTAAGAATTAAACTTACTACTTTGATATATGTTAGTACATGTGATTCTACTTATGTTAATATGCATGAAAGTGGTAAGGTGATTATATGCATTGTTAATTATTTACATTGATATTTATGTCAAATTCCACTTGATTATGGATTATTGCCTCACTAAGTGTATTCATAGCATGTGATGATTTTCACGCGTAGGTTAAACGGAGCTCAAAGGGAAGAGTGGATGGGTATCATATACATATTTTGAGAGTATATTACTATATTCACAGTAATGACATCTATCCTTTTTACTTGGATATACTAGATGGCATGTATAATAGTTATTAATAGATGGTCTAATAATTAGTTATGGTGTGTAATAACTTATAACTAAAATATGGTTGACCTAGTAACTTATATGGTGTGGATTTTTATCATAGTAAGTCCCATTATGTTTTTAATGTATGAAGGATTAAGTTATTAGTAACTAATTTGTTCATAGTAGAGAGAGTTAAAATCTGTCTAGAAGTTATGCAGATGTAGTGTGTTTGAAAAATCAGTATAAAATTCATGATTTGAATTAGGAAGTGAATCTTATATTTATGAATTGGAAATTGAGTCTAGTTTCTTTGAAAAAAATAGTGACTGATTTCGAGGTCTTTACTAAATGATATGAATTTTTAACCGATGAAATGTCAAAAAATAGGGCATTAGATTTCTTAAAATTCTGCATTGTGCCATGAGTTTGTGAATTTTTATGAAATTTTTGTATAATTAATTTGATTTATTAATTTATATGGTTAAGAATCTTAGTGAATCTAGTTTAATTAAAAAAATTCAGAATGATTTTTTTATTTCTATAAAAATTTATAAAATAAAATTGTTCAAGAACAGTACAGGCTGCTAGTTTAAATTTCGATAATGAAAATTGTTTTAACTTGGCTTTGTGACATCAACGACTTGTGTTTGAGGACCGAATATGAAAATGGGTGTTACATCAACCGTCTAGATGCATAAGCCACAACTTTTCCTCCTTGTATCAACACACAACCTAGGCCTGCATAAGATGCATCACTATAAAGAACAAACTCCTTACCCGCCTCAGGTTGAATCAAGATTGGAGCTTGCGTCAAAGCCTACTTCAACTTTTCAAAAGCCCGTTGTCTACTCAAAAAGGGCGTTCTTCTGCAACTTGGTCAAAGGAGAAAAAATCCTCGAAAAACCAGGCACACACCAATGATGATAACCAGCCAACCTAAGGAAACTACTAACCTCCGACATGAACTTAGGTGACTTCCAACCCATCATCGCCTCAATCTTGTGTGGGTCAACCCAAATTCCTTCGATCGACACCACATGCCCAAGAAAGAGAACCTCCTTAAGCCAAAACTCACACTTGCTTAACTTGACATACAACTGATTATCCAACAATGTCTGAAGCACGATTTGCGAGTGTCTATCATGATCCTCCTTGGTATGAGAGTACACAAGAATATCATCAATAAACACAACTACGAACTACTCCAAAAACTCATTAAATACCCAATTCATCATATCCATGAACGCAGCAGGTGCATTAATCAAGCCAAACAGCATCACCAAAAACTCGTAATGCAAGTACTTCATATGAAAGGCAGTCTTAGGCACATCCATATCCTTTACTTTCATCAGATAATACCCAGACCTCAAATCAATTTTAGAAAACACAGAAGCACCTCTAAACTAATCAATTAAATCATCAATTAATGGCAAAGGATACTTATTCTTAATCGTCAACTTGTTCAGTTGCCGATAATCAATGCACATATGTATCGTTCCATCCTTCTTTTTCACAAATAACACCGATGCACTCCACAACAAAACACTAGGCCTAATAAGCCCTCGATCAAGCAACTCTTAAAGTTGTGTCTTTAACTCCTTCAAATCCTTTGGTGCCATGCGATAAGGAGCAATAGAAACCGGAGCCGTATTTGCATATATCTCAATGCTAAACTCTACTTCCCTGTCTGGTGGCAAACCCAGCAACTTCGCTGGAAAAACACCCAGAAACTCAAATACTATATGGATGTCCTGAATACACACCTCCTTTGATCCTAGATTCATAATATAGGCTAAGAATTCCTGACAACCAAAATCCATCATACGACTCGCTTCTAGGGCCGAAAAAACATTAGACAACAACTTATCATTCTTACCTATAACTACCACTTTGTAATCATCAACAAGTTTCCAGGAAACTCGCTTGGTTTCAAAATCAACTATAGCTCTATGCTCAGATAAACAATCCATGCCCAAGATTACATCAAAACCGTGAAATAACAACTCCATCAAATCAACCGCAAACACATGACCTTGAACCGTCAAAGGGCATCTCCTATACAACCTCCCCGTAACAGCCGTCTCTCTGAAAGAAATAGTTACTTGCATACCCACATTTAACACTTCTGAGATGATCGCTCGATCCACAACTCCAACAAGAATTAGTAACCACAATCGCGGAAGCATGTCCCTCATGACCCAAACATGGGTAATCTTGCCTCACGTGAGCACGTGATCCACAAACTCAACAGGTATTATGTGCTACTCTAGCCTGGGTACCCTGACCCTGCGGTCCTCGCCCAGCACTACCTCCACCTCACCTCAGATCAGGGCGATACCTCATATCACAATGCTTCTTAAACTGACCACCAACGAAACCATAATCCGCAACTCTCTTGCCAGAGCCAAAACCTCCCACACGAACTGATAAACCCAAGTTCTGTTCAAGGTCCTTCGCCTATGTAACCAATATGTTAAAATTGGTGTAATCAGAAGCCAACGTATATGTCTTAACATCCTGTACCAATCCATAACAGAGTTGGTCACAGCGACGCCTCTCATCCGATACCAGTTCAGGAGCATACTAGCTCAACCGAACGAACTGTACCTCGTACTAAGCTACGAACATATTGCGCTGAACCAAAGCCATGAACTCGCGCTTCTTCTCATCCAAGTCACTTCACCGAATACTTCTTCTTAAAGGCATCTCGAAAGAACTCCTAGGTCACTTAACCGGGTTCCATGCCAACAATTATAGTAGTCTACCAAATATTCGCATATCCCTACAATAGAGATACAACAAATCCCAACTTACGGGCATCATTGTACCCCATTTGCTCCAAAATTCCATCAGTACTGGCAAACCACTCCTCGAATACCTCGGGTGCTGTAACACCCCCTACCCCAGGTTAGTAGCAAACCGGCTCAAGAGCGTTACCAAGCAAGAACAAGGCAATAATAGATTAACTCATCCCTATTAGATGAATAACTTAACTAGTAAGAAACCAAGCATACTTAACTTAACATACAAGTAATCTGAGATTTTGATTTCAAGTCATTATAGGTTACTACTTTAACAATTCAAATAACTTCATCTTATACCACTATCAATTCGAATGGCCTAAGTGTGCAACATACTTCCATTTTATTTCAATGTTCCTTTGATTGATACATGTACTAATTTCATACCTAAATTTACTAAACATGATCATGTTAACATACAATTATATGTATCTTGTCTCCAAATAAGTCATACCATTTGACATTCACTATACAAACACACAATACACATACAACAAGGTATGTTCACACACAAGTGACTATATAATTTCCAAGGCATTCAAATGGTACATTCCATTTGTATATTCATATATGCGTAGCAAAACACTTTTCCATTACATATAATTTAAGTTCAATACAACTTATTTCACATTGTCAACCAAGTTCATAACATAGTAGGCCCATTCAAGAACACATATACACAAGTTCAATCATTCAAAATCCATGCACAAGTTCACTATATACAATCTAAGTGCCACCAACTAGGGGAGTACAAAACAAGTATGAACCATACTTATGCTATGCTTGTGTATTGCTTCAAAACTCAAGGAATCAACTTCAGGATCAAGCAATTGATCAAATCCTTTATCCTATAGTTGGGAAGAATGAAAACAAGAGTGATAAGTACTAGAATGTACTTAGTGGGGTAGTAACTAGTTCTAACCAATTGTTATATCAAGTTTTGTGTCATATAGTCAAGAATGATCCTAGCTAAGGATTCCAAGCATTCAACTAGTATAAGAAGTAGTAGACAATGAATCATAATTCATGTTTTCATAACAAGAAATCAAGAAAATCATGCTTACATAACAAGTAATCAAGAAAATCGTGCTTACATGACAAGTAACATACAATTCATGGCTTTCATGTCAAGTAACATTCATTATATAACTTTCAAGACAAGTAATATGTATTATAGGATTGTTATTTCATTTTTTATCATTTAAATAACCCCCTTGGTACTTAGTTTGTATAGGTAATCAAGTCTCCAACCAACTATCGCCACAAGATGCACTATAGTGCTAGTGAACCCTCCTACTGTCGCCAAAGACCACATACGTACCCTCCGTCTGTCGCCAAATAGGGGCCTTATCCCTAGTCATAGTCCACCCTGACACAATGAGCTCTAGACTCTAAGGCATGCCCTTCTACCTATTCCAACTAGATACCAAGGTTGTTCGATTTTAGCCATTTATACAAGTGTTTCAAGTTCAAGATCATGTAAGTATTCAACAAGTTCATTATATACTAGGCCCTTAGGCCAATTAAGCCATAGCTCACATATCATGTAATTCTCATGTGTTCACTTCATCAAGTTGGGATAACATTTCAAGCAAGTTCTTTAAGCATTCGATCACATGCCATAGCACGCATACAAGCACCAATGTTACTACTTAAACATGCTTAGCAATTGAATCCTACATGAATTTAAGGATGTAATCAAAATTTCATGCATTACTTTAATCATACTTCCCTTATTAAGCCAAGTCCACATTAGGTCCATTTAAACATTACAAGAATGTAGACATGCAAGCATTGGTTAGGCCCTAGTCCTAACCCTAGAAATAACTACACTCACAATACGCCCCAAGCTAGCTTCTTGGATCCACACTCCTTTGTTCTTAGCTTTAGGATGTTCCACCCTTTCCTCTTCCACCAAGTTTACTCTTGGTTCTAACACATTACATAAGTAATCACATATTAAAACAAGTTCACATAATCATTCAACCAAGACAATATTACTAGTACACAACATATACAAATCTGACAGCATGTTCATATATATTCTTTACTAAACATAAATATACTTGTCTATACTCTAATTCATGTAAAACAGGGCAGTAACCAATGTTCTAAAAACTGTTTACAAAATAGTTTTCAAAACAACCACAGAACTGTGTACAATTACCTAAACTGTTGCTATTAGGTAGCACGTACTCTGGTCACTTAAACAAGCATAACTTTCATTATGTACGTCCAAATTTCAATTGATTTACACTGTTTGGAAATCTAACTTAATTGTCTTTCTAACCATATAGGCCTTGCATTTTAGTTCTTTTCCAATTAATACAGTTTTTAACTTAAAGACAGGGCAATTTACAACACTAGATAGTTTGCACTGTCCCTAGTGTTTCTTCTCTAAAATTCATTCTACAATCCATAATTCAGTTATGTTTTCTCCTAATTAATTTAGACATGTTAAGGTACTATCCATATAAATTTCAGCCTTTAAATACCTTTTATACAATTTATGGTGATTTTTCAAAGGTACTGCCCAGAACAGAGTATTATGGGCAGATTACACTAAGTTGAGTTTCTAGCTTCATAACTTATCTAAACAAGATTCTAATATTGTAATTCAACTTATTTTCATGTTCTTACATATCTAGGTCAGTCTAATTCTGTAACACCCCATCCCCGGGCTAACCGTAATCTGGTTCGCGAGCGTTACTAAGGCGAGAACAAAGCAAGAGATAGGTTACTTGTCGAACAAGTAACTTCGATATAGATAACTTGCGACGCAAGTAACACAAATACAACAATACAAGACATATAAAACAAACATACTTAGCATGCTAATTTAGGCACTAATTTGATTGATTTCATACTTATATCCTAAGTTACAACTATCATATTACAATTGACCATTCCATTTCAATACACATACACCATTCGAATATCAATGACAAGTATGGCATACTTCACAATCGGTTACTATTAGTCATGACCCAACTTACATTCTTATTACATGTTCATATACCCTATTCGAATAACAAGGTGGTTAACACATTTCATTTGTTTCTTTTTCAAACAAGACATATTATTTCATGGCATCCTTAGCTAGTAGCATTGTTAATGCATGCTTGTACATACCTTAGCTCCAATTCACCAAGCAATGCCGATTCTTACCAATGGCCACAAGAACAAATGCATGATCATACAATATTGGTCTAGTATTCGAATGATACAAGGTTTCCACAATCATTGAATTACTTTCACAATTTGCACAACATCAATACTTATTTTTATATACATATCAACATAGTTATATACATAGTTCAAGTCACCCATGTTGGTTACAAGATAGGCCCATACAAGTTATACATATACTAGTCATATATATACGCCCAAAATGCATGTTCAAAGCTAACTATTACAAGTTCTAGTGCCACCAAACTAGGAGCATACAAAGAGTATGAAATCATACTTTCAAGCTTGTTTCAAAAGGTTGCTTCGAGTTTAAGAGATCCTCTTGAAAGTGTCATTAATCTGTTATGGGAAGAATAAAGAGTTGAGTGGTAAGTACAAGTTATGTACTTAGTGAGGTAACACTAAGCTAACCAATTTCAAGTATACATATCCAAGTTTACAAGTATTTCAAGGGATCAAGATCATCACTACAAGTCACATGCCATTCGAATTCAGTGAGTAGACATAGACAAGCATACAATTCACATTTACAACATAGCATCATCATCATATGATTTCATCATGCTATTCGAATTATTGCTTAGAAGACAAGCAATCAAATACACCAAGTACCAAGTAGACATTCTTACACAATAAACATCATCTATGCATTTCTTTCATGGGAAGTAACAAGTTATACAATCAATCATGTGTTATCTTTCAAGACAAGGATGTTCATTCAAGAATCTTACAAGACAACTAATGTTCATATCACACATCCCAGACAAACAATGTTCATTTCAAGTTATTAATTCATCTTACAACACCCTTGGTAATTAGTTCACTAGATAATCAAATCTTCAACAATATGCATCGAAGTGCCAATATGCACCGTACTGCCAAAATGCACCGTTGTGCCAATATGCACCATAGTGCCAATATGAGCTCTAGATTCTAAGGCATGCCCTCCTATCTATCCAAACTAGCTACCAAGGTTGTTTGAGTATCAATTTCATTCAAGCTTTATACAATTCATTAATCAAGAAATGATTATGCCATTCAAAGGCCAAGCTCTTAGGCTTATGGAGTCTTAACTGCCAAGACAAGTTTACCCATGCCATTCGAATGGCATGAACACAAGGTGGTACCATTGTTCATTTCGTTTCAAACAAGTCACGCATATCAACCATAAGCACATTCATATGTATGCAATGAAAGTACCATATTCTCCAAGCAAGCATGCCATTTCTTACCTTTGGCATAAGCAATGCAACATGTCAAGCATTTCAT
This sequence comes from Hibiscus mutabilis, assembly GCA_019671005.1. Classification (NCBI taxonomy): domain Eukaryota; kingdom Viridiplantae; phylum Streptophyta; class Magnoliopsida; order Malvales; family Malvaceae; genus Hibiscus; species Hibiscus mutabilis. The sequence continues at coordinate 32,089,949 of CM033745.1, forward strand.
TTCATTTGCTTAACAATCAAGTAAACAAGTAGAACATGGCATCAAACAAGTTGTCATTCATATCATTCTTCCCTTAATAAGCCAAATATATATCAGGTCATGTTACATGGCAATGTCATTGAATTAACACAATAGCAAGATTGGTTAGGACCTAAGTCCTAACCCTAAGGAAGGTTACACTCACAATACTACTAGCTAATCACTTGTTTTGTACCCAAATCCCGTTGCCTCTTGCTTTGGGATGTTCACTCTTTTCTTCCTCTTCCACAACTTTCTTCCCCTGGTCTAGCAAGCATAACACATACAATTCATCAAAACATGCACATAATGTCACACATATATAGTAATAATTTTACCACATTTGTACCTAACATTTAACAACTATCTTTTATGCTTTCTTTTAAGCATTTATTACTTGTTCATCTCTATATTGTTATTATCTCATTTTAGGACATAATTGGACAGATTACAATGTCCTAAAACTGTTTTGGAAGCAGTTTGCTTCCAGGTTCAAAAATAGTCCCAAACTACCCAGGACACTGCTGCCTGACAGTTTGCACACTGTCCCTTTAAATGGTCATATCTTTTAATCCGTACGTCGGAATTTCAATTATTTTACACCATTGGAAAGATTATTTAATTACCTTTTTAACCATATAAGTATCATATTTTAATTTCTTCTACATCAATACAGTTTTCAATTTAAAGTCAGGTCCTTTTTCCAGTGACTATTCTGCCAGCTTGTAGTTTAATCCGATTTAGTGAGCTTTTTATCCTAGAACCCTTACTAGTTCATTTTAGTGCTTTTTACTATTGATTCCACTGATTTTACCCTGTTCTTACAAGTTAAGGTTGGCCCCTAATTAGTACATCTAGGTCCTCAAATTAGCAATTTTATAGATTAGTCCAGATTCACCTATTCTGTCAATTCATCACTTTAAACCATCTATTTAGCTATTAATTAAGCCATTCAACTTATTAAACTTTTCTCTCAGGTCCTCCCCTATTTTTATCTAACATTACCAGCCCTTAAACTTATCCAATTCAATCCCGAATTTACCAATTTGTTCAAAACAGTCCCTATGTTATCAATTAAGCCTTTTATGTGACCAGTTTCACTCTCAACCTACATTTTACCAAATCTAACATCTTTTTCCTCAATCCAATACCTCAATTCAGTAGTTAATTCAATTTCTAGCAACTTTCACCTACATCAAATTTTTCCAGATTTGCTCATAACATCATCTATTCAATTAATTATCTGAACAACATTTCTAAAGTGGTTCTAAGCATTTTCACACTATTCGGTTAGCATACTAGGTTACCAATTCATTGTTTACACAATTCCAGCATAATACCTAGTCTTCATTCTCCAAATTTACATAATCCTACAACAATTCAATCATCTAACAACATATTCAATAGTTAATTTCATCTACAATCATCAAAACAGCCCAAGACAATAAGTATAGCTGCCTATTCGATTGAACAAGAATAGAATCATACTTACTTTGCTTCTAGCATTAGTTTCCTTACAAAATCCTATACATGCAAGCTTAATTTCCCTTCAATCAATGGCTGATCTCTTAATTTCCCTCTCTCCCTAATTTACCTCTTCAATTCGGCATAATGAAGAGAATGGATGAAGATGACATCCATTTTAATGGATTTAAGAATTTACTATCTTAGTCTTAATTAGTTATTAGTCATAGAATTAATCAAGGGAAAATGTGGTAAGGTAAAAGTTTAGCATACAATCTGTCTATTTACTATTTAATTCAATTTAGTCACTTTAAATTGGTCACTTATTTCATTCATTCTAGGTTCAATTAAGCTATCAACTTAAGCAATTGGTTTCAATACTTCTAGGCTAGGATTTAGGGTATTACAACTCTCCCCTCCTTAAAAGAAAAGTTCGTCCTTGAATTTTTACCTGAATTGAACAAGTGAGGATATTGCTTTCTCATTGTATCCTCAGGCTCCCAAAATACTTCTTCTACCTTGTGATTTCTCCATAATACTTTCACTAGAGAGATGTTCTTGTTCCGAAGTCTCTTGACTTCCCTATCAAGAATTTGAATTGGTTCTTCCTCATAGGATAGATCGGGATTCAATTCTACTTCTCTAGGCTCAAGGATGTGTGAAGGATCTGATCAATACCTTCTGAGCATTGAAACATGGAAGACATTATGTATTCTATCGAACTCTCTAGGAAGAGCTAGTCGATAGGCCACTAGACCAATTCTTTCAACAACTTCAAATAGTCCGATGTATCGGGGACTGAGCTTCCCTTTTCTTCCAAATTTGAGCACTTTCTTCCAAGGTGAGACCTTTAGGAAGACTTTGTCTCCAATAGCATACTTCAATCTTTAGGAAGACTTTGTCTCCAATAGCATACTTTCAACAACTTCAAATAGTCCGATGTCTCTCCTTTTCAAGTCAGCATACGCTTTTTTTTCTATCGAAAGCTGCCTTCAATCTATCGTGAATGATCTTGATTAGTTCTTCGGTTTCCTGAAGCAATTGAGGTCCTAGAATCTTGTTCTCTCCCAATTTAGACCAGCATAGGGGAGTTCTACATCTTCTACCATATAGAGCTTCGAATGGTGCCATTTGAATAGAAGATTGATATTGATAGCTATTGTTGTTGGAAAACTCTACAAGAGGTAGGGATTTCTCCCAATTCTTCCCGAAGTCGATAACACAAGCTCGTAGCATATCTTCTAGCACTTGAATGATTCTCTCAAATTGGCCATCCGATTGAGGATGAAAGGCTGTACTAAGATGTACTTTAGCTCCTAGAGCTTTCTGCAGAGAATTCTAGAATCAAGAAACAAATCGATGGTCATGATCGAAGATGATTGTTGTAGGTACACCGTGTAACTGAATCACTTCACGGATGTACAGCTTAGCAAGGGTTTCCAAGCTCATGTTCATACGGACAGGGATGAAGTGACTAGATTTAGTGAATCTATCAACAATCACCCATACAGCATCATTCTTTCTTAGAGCATAAGGAAGGCCGGTGACAAAGTTCATAGTAATTCGATCTCACTTCCATTGGGGAATTTCAATAGGGTGGAACAGTCTAGTAGGGACTTGATGCTCGGCTTTGACTTTTTGAAAAGTTAAGCACTTGGATATAAAGTCCGTGATTGCATATTTCATGCCTGGCCACCAGTATAGTGGCTTTAGGTCCTTATACATCTTAACTGATCCAGGGTGGATCGAGAAAGAACTTTGATGTGCTTCTTTCAACATTTCCTGCTTCAATTGCTCATTGTTAGGAACACAGACTCTATCTTTGAAATAGATGAGTCCATTTGACTTGAGGGAGAAGTCGGAGCTAGACTCAGAAGCAAGCTTAGACATGATCTTCTGAAAATCTGGATCAACTTGTTGAAGTTCTTTGATCCTCGAGACTAGGTTGGATTGAACTTGAAGTTCAGACAAGAATTTTTGGCCCTTGGATAGTCGGAAATGAGCATTGATAGCCATAGTAGCTACGGAATAATTAACAAGGTCATTAGAATGATTTTCAATAGATTTCTTGCAATGCAAGGCACTATTTGAATTGTTACCTATATAACAAGACATTGTTTCGAATTGTTTCTTGAAGAATAAGGCATTATTCGAATGCTTTCTTACAAGATAAGAAAGACTCAATTTCAATGGTTACATGTATTTTAGGTACAATTCTTATTCGAATGGGTTACTTGTAACCTAAGAAGGTTTAATTTGAATAGTTACTTATATTTCAAGGAAGATTTCGAGTTGTTACTTATCAAACAAGAAGGATACAAAATTGAATGAATTCACTTAGAATTTTAGATTTAGGAGTTACTCGAGTATGGTCTGCGACTAAGGGCGTCAGCAACTACGTTTGCTTTCCCCGGATGGTAGTCGATAACCAAGTCGAAATCCTTAAGTCCTTTTGAGTTAGGAGGTATTTGAGACTTTTGTGATCGGTAAATAGATTGCATTTCTCTCCGTATAGATAATGTCTCCATATCTTGAGAGCAAACACGATAGCTGCTAGTTCTAGATCCTGCGTTGGATAATTAGACTCATGTGGCTTCAATTGCCTTGAAGCGTAAGCAAATACGTTCCTATCTTGCATCAGGACACAACCGAGTCCTAGATGAGAAGCATCACTTTAAATAGTGAATTCTTTGCCCGATTCTGGGTGGATGAGTACCGGGGCATGAGTTAGAGCTTGCTTAAGTTGATCAAAGCTTCGTTGTTGGTTCTTCGCCCAAACGAAAGGCGTATCTTTGCAGGTAAGCTTAGTAAGGCTTGCAGAAATGGAGGAAAAGCCCTTAACAAACCTTCTGTAATACCCAGCTAAACCGAGAAAGCTTCGGACCTCACTTACATTCTTAGAGGTCTCCAATTTAGAATAGACTGAATCTTGCTTGGATCGACTTTGATTCCTTCAGCCGAGATAACTCGGCCGAGAAAAGAAACTTCTGGTAACCAAAATTCACATTTGGAGAACTTGGCATACAATTGATGTTCTCAGAGTGTTTGTAAAATAATTCGGAAGTTTTTAGCATTTTCCTTCTTATTCCGATAGTACACCATGATGTCGTCGATGAAGACAACTACGAATTTGTCGAGATAGGTCTTGAATACACGATTCATGAGATCCATAAAAGCAGCCGAAGCATTCGTTAACCTGAATGGCATTACGAGGAATTCGAAGTGGCCATATCGAGTACGAAAGGATGTCTTGGACACGTCTTGTTCTTTCACTTTCATTTGATAGTACCCCGATCGAAGGTCGATCTTAGAGAATACGGAAGCATCCCTGATTGATCAAAAAGATCTTCAACTCTGGGCAGGGGATACCGATTGTTGATAGTGAGCTTGTTTAACTGACTATAGTCAATACAAAGCTGCATAGTCTCGTCTTTTTTTTTCACGAACAGGACTGGAGCACCCAGGGAGAAGTGCTAGGCCGTATGAAGCCTTTATCTTGCAACTCTTGAAATTTCTTCTTTAATTCTTTCAACTCATCAGGTGTCATTCTATAAGGTGTAATAGACACCAGAGCTGTTCCAGGCTGAACTTCAATCCCCAACTCTACTTCTCTAGTTGGAGGGACACCAGGGAGTTCCTCAGGAAAAACATCACTGAATTCAGAAACAACAGGCATGCTAGGCAAACCAAATTCAATTTCATCTTGAAGAATCATATTAGCAAAGATTGAGGTTGGTTTCTTGTCTATTAAAAGAATATATTCTTTTCCTAAACCCCGTAGATACAGTCTCCGATTTTGGCAATCTACCTAGGCCTCATGTTTACTTAACCAATCTAACCCCAATATCAAGTCAAATTCACAAAATGGCAAGACATAAAGATCAATAGGAAAGAGGACATTTCGAATGGTCAAGGGAGCTTGCTTGTGGCGCAAGTTAATGGGTGTTTTCCCCCTAATGGATTTGGAACTACAAGATTTGATTCAATAGTTTCGGGTTTTAATTTTAGCTTCTTGATCAAGGCAGAACAAACAAATGAATAGGTAGACCCCGAATCAATTAAAGCGTATGTAGGACTGGAATTTAACTAAATGGTACATGCGATAACATCGGGAGTTTCTTCATCATATTTACCATGAATGTGGTACATACGAGCAGGGGCTCGAGATTCCTGATGAGTCTAAACATTCGACTAGGGGCCCTTCTATTTCCCCTGATTCCCGGACTGAGCTTGTATGGGTGCTTTATTTCGGTTAAGAGGAGCTGAGCTAGCAATTGCAAAAGCTCAATTCGAAGCCTTGTTGGGATTCTGGGGACAATCCCGGATATAATGATCAGAGGCTCCACATGAGTAGCATAGATTCTGTTGAACTCTACACTGCCAGTATGATGTTTCTGGCAGAACTTGCAAAGAGGGTATTGATTAGCTTTAGCCTGATTCCCCGTGCTATTAACAGAAACAACAGGGGATGAAGTCTTTACAACCGTTTGAGGTTTTGGGATGTAATTACTCTTCTGATTAGGGGTATAGTTCGAAGAGTGTCCCTTGGAGTGTTTAGACTTCTTTGACTACCAGTATGGCTTGTCATCATTCCTGGGTCATTTGTCTTTCCAGGACTGTCCGCTCTTGCTTCTTTCTTAGGCTTTCATCTTTGCCTCAATAGCAATGGCCCAGTTTACCAAATTTTGGAAGTTGGTGATACCCAGAGCAGTGAATATAAGGCTTCATTCATCATTTAACCCGTTAATGAACATTCGACACTTGCCGGCCTCAATTTTGATATATTTAGACCCATACATGCAATACTTGCAAAAGTCGCTTATGTATTGCTCGATAGGCCAGCCAGCTTATTTAAGATACAAGAATCACTTTTGGCGCTCGGCCAGATATTGTTCACTGATATATTTCTTCCTGAACTCATCAAGGAAGAACTTCCAAGTGATAGACTCTGTAGGAGTAGTAAGGGTAGTGGTTTCCAACCAACTCAGTGCTTCGTTTGCCAACAGAGTGATGGCACACTCAAGTTTATGCTCGTCAGGACATGGCAATTGTTTAGTCAGAATGCGAGTAGTGGCCTTTAACCAGTACTCGGCTACTTTAGGGTTAGCCTCATCAGTGCCAGTGAAGGTATAGGCCCAATGCTGAGCCAACTTGTCAATAGGGGCTCGACTTACTATAGGAGCAGGAGGTGGAATCAGATGTTCTCTCTTTAGGGTGGATACGAGATGATCAAACATCTCTTTCATGCTTAACAAGCACTCTTGTTGTACAAGATTTATAGTCGGGGCTTCCTGTTGAGCTGCGGCCTGAGCTCGAGGTTGAGCTTACTATTTTGGAGGATTCTGCTCCATCCTCACGCCGCCTCCTTCGTTAGAGGAGCTTACGGGACTCTCGTCATCTTGAGCAAGTCTCATTTCTGACATTCTAGTTCAATCATAACAATAACTGTTTTAGTTTTCACATTTAAGCAACAATACAAGCTTATATCAAGTCTCCTAGGTGGCACAATATCCTATATGATACAAGTGAGCTTAGTTTAATCCTAGAACCGACTAAAAAGCTCTGATTACCAATAAATGTAACACCCCATCCTCGGGTTAACCGTAATCCTATTCGGAAGCGTTACCGAGGCGAGAACAAAACAAGAGATAGGTTACTTGTCGAACAAGTAACCTCGATATAGATATCTTGCGATGCAAGTAACCCAAACACAATAATACAAGACATATAAAACAAACATACTTAGCATGCTAATTTAGGCACTAATTTGTTTGATTTCATGCTTATATCCTAAGTTACCACTATCATATTACAATTTACCATTCCATTTCAATACACATACACCATTCGAATATCAATGACAAGTATGGCGTACTTCACAACAGGTTACTATTAGTCATGACCCAACTTACATTCTTATTACATGTTCATATACCCTATTCAAATCACAAGGTGGTTACTTAACACATTTCATTGGTTTCTTTTTCAAACAAGACATACTATTTCATGGCATCGTTAGCTAGTAAAATTGTTAATGCATGCTTGTACATACCTTAGCTCCAATTCATCAAGCAATGCCAATTCTTACCAATGGCCACAAGAACAAATGCATGATCATACAATATTGGTCTAGTATTCAAATGATACAAGGTTTCAACAATCATTGAATTACTTTCACAATTTGCGTAGCATCAATACTTATTTATATATACATATCAACATAGTTATATACATAGTTCAAGTCACCCATGTTGGTTTCAAGATAGGCCCATACAAGTTATACATATACTAGTCATATATATACACCCAAAATGAATGTTCAAAGCTAACTATTACAAGTTCTAGTGCCACGAAACTTGGATCATACAAAGAGTATGAAATCATACTTTCAAGCATGTTTCAAAACGTTGCTTCGAGTTCAAGAGATCCTCCTGAAAGCGTCCTTAATTTGTTATGGGAAAAATGAGGAGTAGAGTGGTAAGTACAAGTTATGTACTTAGTGAGGTAACACTAAGCTAACCAATTTCAAGTATACATATCCAAGTTTACAAGTATTTCAAGGGATCAAGATCATCACTACAAGTCACATGTCATTCAAATTCAACGAGTAGACATAGACAAGTATACAATTCACATTTACAACATAGCATCATCATCATATGATTACATCAAGCTATTCGAATTATTGCTTAGAAGACAAGCAATCAAATACACCAAGTACCAAGTAGACACTCTTACACAATAAACATCATCTATGCATTTCTTTCATGGGAAGTAACAAGTTATACAATCATTCATGTGTTATCTTTCAAGACATGGATGTTCATTCAAGAATCTTATAAGGCAAATAATGTTCATATCACACATCCCAGACAAACAATGTTCATTTCAAGTTATTAATTCATCTTACAACACACTTGGTAATTAGTTCACTAGATAATCAAATCTTCAACAATATGCACCGCAGTGCCAATATGCACTGTAGTGCCAAAATGTACCGTCGTGCCAATATGAGCTCTAGATTCTAAGGCATGCCCTCTTATCTATCCAAACTAGATACCAAGGTTGTTTGATTATCAATTTCATTCAAGATTTATACAATTCATTAATCAAGACATGATTATGCCATTCAAAGGCCAAGCTCTTAGGCTTATGAAGTCTTAACTCCCAAGACAAGTTTATCCATGCCATTCGAATGGCATGAACACAAGGTGGTACCATTGTTCATTTCATTTCAAAAAAGTCATGCATATCTACCACAAACACATTCATATGTATGCAATGAAAGTACCATATTCTCCAAGCAAGCATGCCATTTCCTACCTTCGGCATAAGCAATGCAACATGTCAAGCATTTCATTTCATTTGCTTAACAATCAAGTAAACAAGTAAAACATGGCATCAAACAAGTTGTCATTCATATCATTCTTCCCTTAATAAGCCAAATATTTATTAGGTCATGTTACATGGCAATGTCATTGAATTAACACAATAGCAAGATTGGTTAGGACCTAAGTCCTAACCTTAAGGAAGGTTACACTCACAATACTCCTAGCTAATCACTTGTCTTGTATCCAAATTCCTTTGCCTCTTGCTTTGGGATGTTCACTCTTTTCTTCCTCTTCCACAACTTGCTTCCCTTGGTCTAGCAAGCATAACACATACAATTCATCAAAACATGCGCATAATGTCACACATATATAGTAATAATGTTACCACATTTGTACCTAACATTTAACTACCGTCTTTTATGCTTTCTTTTAAGCATTTCTTACTTGTTCATATCTATATTGTTATTACCTCATTTTAGGACATAATTGGACAGATTACAATGTCCCAAAACTATTTTGGAAACAGTTTGCTTCTAGGTGCAAAAATAGTCCCAAACTGCCCAGGACACTGCTGCCTGGCAGTTTGCACAATGTCCCTTTAAATGGCCATATCTTTTAATCCGTACCTCAGAATTTTGATTAGTTTACACCGTTGGAAAGCTTATTTAATTACCTTTTTAACCATATAAGGCTCATAATTTAATTTCTTCTACATCAATACATTTTTCAATTTAAAGTCAGGTTCTTTATCCAGTGACTATTCTGCCAGCTTGTAGTTTAATCCAATTTAGTGAGCTTTTTATCCTAGGACCCTTACTAGTTCATTTTAGTCCTTTTTACTATTGATTCCCCTAATTTTCCCCTGTTCTTACAAGTTAAGGTTTGCCCCTAATTAGTACATCTAGGTCCACAAATTAGCAATTTTACAGATTAGTCCAGATTCACCTATTCTGTCAATTCATCACTTTAAACCATCTATTTAGCTATTAATTAAGCCATTCAACTTATTAAACTTTTCTCCCAGGTCCTCCCCTGTTTTTATCTAACATTACCAGTCCTTAAACATATCCAATTCAATCCTGAATTTACCAATTTGTTCAAAACAGTCCCTATTTTATCAATTAAGCCTTCTATGTGACAAGTTTCACTCTCAACCTCCATTTTACCAAATGTAACATCTTTTTCATCAATCCAATACCTCAATTCAGTATTTAATTCAATTTCCAGCAACTTTCACCTACATCAAATTTTTCCAGATTTGCTCATAACATCATCTATTCAATTAATTATATGAACAACATTTCTAAAGTGGTTCTAAGCATTTTCACACTATTCAGTTAGCATACTAGGTTACCAATTCATTGTTTACACAATTCCAGCATAATACCTAGTGTTCATTCTCCAAATTTACATAATCCTACAACAATTCAATCATCTAACAACATATTCAATAGTTAATTTCATCTACAATCATCAAAATAGCCCAAGTCAATAAGTATAGCTGCCTATTCGATTGAACAAGAATAGAATCATACTTACTCTGCTTCTAGATTTAATTTCCTTACAAAATCCTATACATGCAAGCTTAATTTCCCTTCAATCAATGGCTGATCTCTCAATTTCCCTCTCTCCCTAATTTCCCTCTTCAATTCGGCATAATGAAGAGAATGGATGAAGATGACATCCATTTTAATGGATTTAGGAATTTACTATCTTAGCCTTAATTAGTTATTAGTCATAGAATTAATCAAGGGCAAATGTGGTAAGGTAAAATTTAGCATGCAATCTGTCTATTTACTATTTAATTCAATTTAGTCACTTTAAATTGGTCACTTATTTCATTCATTCTTCTAATTAAGTCTTTAATTGATCTAATTAGCTTAGATTCTAGGTTCAATTAAGCTATCAACTTAAGCAATTGGTTTTAATAGTTCTAGGCTAGGATTTAGGGTATTACAAATTCACCTAGCAATGTGCTTAAAACAGGGCATTATAATGCTATGTTCAATTTGATTCATTTAATCAATCAACATATCTCTAATTCTCCATTTGAGCAGTCCATTACCTAGTCTTAACTAATCCAATTGTATACATTCATTTTCCAGCAAGCTATTTACTCCATTCAAGCCTCAATTCATCTAGCAATGTGACCAAATCAGGGCATTATATACAATTAGCCTGTTTACACATTTTCACCTAACAAAACAATCCATATTCTCAATTTCCAGCAACCATACACATTCTCTTTAGCATTTTAGCTACTAACACTCACAATTTCAAGTACTAGTAGAAGCTAACATCATCCTAACATGCATCCTATTCAATTTAGGCAACAAGAACATCACAATTTCAAGATTCAAGCATTCTATAACATGTAGGAATCAAGTAATTTACCTTCTCCAAGCTAATTTGATCAAAGCTAAATCAAGAAACATGAATTGAAGATGATATATGAAGCTTTCCCTCCCCCTTTCTCTCTCAAACAATTCGGCTATGGAGGATTTTGGAAGGAAGAAGATGATACAATTTTTTCTTCATCTTTCCCCCTTAGGTGCCGTGAGTAATCACTCACAAGGCACATGTTCTCATCAAATGAGAACATGTGTCTAGGCCTCCAATTCTAATGCAATTTACATGCAATCCTTAGAGCTTTGCATGTTCACATTTCCATCATTCTATTTACGCCTTCTAGTTTTAATTTCAATTCAATTAGGTTCTAATTTCACTTATTTGATCTTAAAGATAGTAAATGTTCTTTCTTCTTTAATTTGATTAACACATAATTCAATTAGTCAATAGTTTAGATAGTGGTAACCTTCCTAGGCCAAGTTTAGGGTGTTGCAATTCTCCCCTTGTATAAATAAATTTGCCCTCAAAAATACCTAAATCGAATAGGTGAGAATATTGCTTCCTCATGACTTCTTCAGATTCCCAAGTTGGCTCTTCTATCTTGTGATTTCTACATAAGACCTTGACAAAAGGAACAGTTTTGTTCCTGAGCTTTCTAACTTCACAATCAAGAATATAGACTGCTTCTTCTTCGTAAGACAAGTCAGGATCCAATTCCACTTCTTCAGGCTCATGGACATGAGATGGATCAGATCTATACCTTATGAGCATAGATACATGAAAGACATTGTGGATCTTGTCAAATTCACTGGGAAGAGCTAGTCGATAGGCCACTAGACCAATCCTTTAAATGATTTTGAACGGTCTAATGAATCAGGGACTGAGTTTCCCTTTTCTTCCAAACTGAAAGACTTTCTTCCAAGGAGATACTTTGAGGAAGACCTTGTCTCCAACATTATATTGGATGTCTCTCCTTTTCAAGTCTGCATAGGCTTTTTGTCTATCAAAGGCTGCCTTCAATCGATCATGAATGATCTTCACTTGTTCTTCAGTTTCTCTGAGCAATTGAGGTCCCAATACTTTGTTTTCTCCCAATTCAGACCAGCACAAGGGAGTTCTATATTTCCTTATGTATAGAGCTTCGAAGGGAGCCATCTGGATAGTTGTCTGGTAGCTATTGCTATAACCAAACTCTACTAGGGGTAGAGATTTATCCTAGTTCTTTCTAAAGTCTATAACACAAGCACGTAGCATGTCTTTAAGCACTTGGATGATTCTTTCAGATTATCCATTTGATTGAGGATGAAAGGCTGCACTAAGATGCACTTTAGCTCCTAGAGCCTTCTGTAAGAAATTCTATAATCGAGAAGCAAATCTGGGGTCACGATCAGAGATTATAGCTGTAGGTACACCGTGTAATCGAATAACTTCATAGATGTATTGCTCGGCTAAGGTTTCCAAGCTCATGACCATTCAAAAAAGGATAAAATGAGTAGACTTTGTGAATCTATGAACAATCACCCATACAACATCATTCTTTCTTGGAGTGGAAAGAAGACCAGTAACGAAGTCCATTGTAATCCGATCCCATTTTGACTGAGGGAATTTGATTGGTTGGAGAAATCCAGTGGGGAGTTGATGCTCGGCTTTTACTCTTTGACAAGTTAGGCACTTTGAAACAAAATATGTGGTAGCCGATTTCATACTTGGCCACCAGTATAGTGGCTTTAGGTCCTTGTACATCTTAACCGATCCCAGGTGAATCGAGAAAGAGCTTTGGTGAGCTTCTTGTAACATCTCTTGTTTTAGTTCCTCATTGTTAGGAACACATACTCTATCCTTAAAATAAAGGAGTCCATTCGACTTGAGGGAGAAGTCGGAATTAGACTCAGAGTCTAGCCTGGATATGATTTTCTGAAGATTTGGATCAGTTTGGTGAAGTTATTTGATTCTCGAGATCAAGCTAGATTGAACTTGAAGTTCAAACAAGAATTTTCGTCCTTTGGATAAACGGAAATGAGCATTTATAGCCAAGGAAGCTATGATAGAATAAACAAGATCATTTAGAAAGATTTTCGAATGGTTACTTGTAAGACAATAAAGGTTTAATTCTAATGGATTATTCTAGGACTTAGATTTTGAGGAGTTACTCGAGTATGGTCTGCGACTAAGGGCATCAACAACCACATTTTCTTTCCCCGGATGGTAGTCGATAACCAAATCGTAGTCTTTAAGCAATTCTAGCCATCTCCTTTGCCTCAGATTCAAGTCGTTCTGAGTCACGAGGTATTTGAAACTCTTGTGGTCTGTAAACAAGTTACATTTCTCCCCGTACAAGTAATGTCTCCATATTTTGAGAGCAAACACGATAGCTGCCAATTCTAGATTGCGAGTAGGGCAGTTTCACTCATGTGGTTTTAGTTGCCTTGAAGCGTAAGCTACCACGTTTCCATCTTGCATTAGGACACATCCTAGTCCCAAATGAGATGCATGAGTCAGGGCTTGTTTAAGCTGATCGAAGCTTTGTTGTTGATTCTCCAACCATACAAATGGTGTATCTTTGCGAGTAAGCTTAGTCAAGCTGCGACAATGGATGAAAATCCCTTGACAAAACGCTGATAATACCTGGCTAAACTGAGAAAGCTTCTGACCTCACCAACATTCCTCGAAGGTCTCCAATCCAGGATAGATTGAATTTTGCTCGGGTCTACTTTAATCCCTTCTGCCGAGATGACATGGTCAAGGAACGAGACTTCCGATAGCCAAAATTAACACTTAGAGAACTTTGCAAACAATTGACGTTCTCGGAGAGTTTGCAATACAATTCGAAGGTGTTCAGAATGTTCTTCCTTATTCCAAGAATACACCAGCATGTCATCAATGAAGACGACCACAAACTTGTCAAGATAGGGCTTGAATACACAGTTCATGAGGTCCATAAAAGCAGCCAGAGCATTCATTAACCCGAATGGCATTACAAGGAATTCAAAATGGCCATATCGAGTATGAAAGGCTGTCTAGGGTACATCTTCTTCTTTTACCCTCATTTGGTAGTATCCTGATCGAAGATCAATCTTTAAGAACACTGAAGCATCCTTGAGTTGATCAAATAGATCTTCTATCCTTGGGAGAGGATATTGATTCTTGATAGTAAGCTTGTTCAATTGTCTATAGTCAATATAGAGTCTCATAGTCTCGTCTTTCTTCTTCACGAACAAGAATAAAGCACCCTAGAGAGACGAGCTAGGCTGAATAAAGCCTTTGTCTTATAGCTCTAGGAGTTGCTTCGTGAGTTCTTTTAATTCAACAGGTGCTATTTGATAGGGTGTGATGGACACCAGAGTTGTTTTAGGTTAAACATCGATCCTGAACTCTACTTCTCTGGTTGGAGGGAGACTAGGGAGTTCCTCGGGAAAAACATCAATGAATTCAGATACAATTGGCATACTAGGTAAGCCGAATTCAAGTTCATCTTGCATAATCATAGCAACAAATATTGAGGTCGGTTAATTGTCCATCAGGAGGATTAATTCGTTTCCTAAACCCTAGAGATAAAGTCTCCTATTTTGGCAATCTACCCAGGCTTCATGCTTGCTTAACCAATCTAGTCCTAGCACTAGGTCGAACTCACAAGTTGGCAAGACATATAGATCAACAAGAAAGGGTACATTTTGAATGAATAGGGACTGTTTCTACAGATAAGGCTTATGTTTGTAATCCCCCTATAGGATTCGAGACTATTAGGCTTTGTTTTACAATTTCAGGCTTCAAATTAAACTTTACAATCAAAGATGAGCATACAAAAGAATGTGTGGATACCGAGTCTATTAAAGCATAAGTAGGAGTCAAATTTAGCTCAACAGTACCTGCTATGACATTAGGTGATTCCTCATCTTCTTTTCCCCAGCTATGATAGATTTGAGCAAGAGATTGAGATTCTTGGTGAGTAGGGGCATTCGAATGGGGTCCTTTGTTCTTCCCCTAATTTTCGAATTGAGATTGTCTAGGTCCCTTGTTTGAAATAGGTCCATTGTTTTGATTCGGAACCTTGTTAGGATTCTGGGGACAATCCCTGATATAGTGATCAGAGGCTCCATATAAGAAAATAGATTCTGCCAAGTTCTACATTGGCCAGTGTTATGCTTCTCGCAAAACTTGCAAGTAGGATATTAAGCAGCTTTACCG
Organism: Hibiscus mutabilis; assembly: GCA_019671005.1. Taxonomy (NCBI): domain Eukaryota; kingdom Viridiplantae; phylum Streptophyta; class Magnoliopsida; order Malvales; family Malvaceae; genus Hibiscus; species Hibiscus mutabilis. The sequence continues at coordinate 32,105,296 of CM033745.1, forward strand.
AAATTCCCCGTACTATCAATATAGATGATTAGAGCTGAAGGCTTGGTTACCGATTGGGGTCTAGGTATGTAGTTGCTCTTCTAAATAGGAGTGTAATTCGAAGAGTGTTCTTTGGAGTGTTTAGACTTCTTTGACTGCCAGTGAGGCTTGTCATCATTTCTAGATCGTTTGTCTTTCTAGGAGTTACCACTTTTGCGTTTCTCAGAGGCCTTCATCTTTGCCTCGGTTGCAATAGCCCAGTTTACCAAATTCTGGAAGTTAGTGATACCCAGGGCAGTGAATATTGGACTTAGTTCATCATTCAGTCCATCAATAAACATCCGACAAGTGTCAGCATCAGTCTTGATGTATTTTGACCCATACTTGCAATACTTGCAGAAATCACTCACGTACTGTTCAATGGGTCAGCCACCTTGCTTGAGGTACAAGAAATGCTTCCGACGCTCAGCCAACTATTTTTCACTGATGTATTTCTTCTTGAATTCCTCGATGAAGAATTTCCAAGTTATAGCTTCAGCAAGAGCAGTCGGGGTAGTGGTTTCCCACCAGCTAAGAGCTTCGTCAACCAAAAGGGCTATGGCACATTCGAGTTTGTGCTCATCAAGACAGGGCAATTGCTTGGTCATGATTCGAGTAGTGGCCTCTAACCAATACTCAGCTACTTCAGGATTGGCTTCAATAGAGCCAGTGAAAGTGTAGGCTCGGTGTTGAGCCAGCTTGTCAATCGAGGCTCTGTTTGGCATAGCAACATGAGGAGGAATAGGATGGTCTCATTTCAAGGTAGTTACAAGATGATTGAACATCTCCTTCATTCTTAGGAGACATTCCTGCTGCACAAGATTTATAGCAGGAGCTTCCTGTTAAGCAGCAACTTCAGCTCGGGGTTGAGCTTGTTTTTGTGGAGGATTATGCTTCATCCTCACACTATCCCCTTCATTCGAGGAGCCTTTAGGACTTTCATCCTCCCGAACAAGATTTGTTTCAGACATTCTACGTTCAAATAGAACAATTAGGAATTTGGTTTAGTTAAGCAAAGACACAAACTATACAATACAAGTCTCCTAGGTGGCACAAGCATCCTATATAATGCAAGACAGTCCGGTTTAGTCTTAGAACCGACTAAAATGCTCTTAACACCCCCTACCCCGAGTTAGTAGCAAACCGGCTCGGGAGCGTCACCAAGCAAGAACAAGGCAATAATAGATTAACTCATCCCTATTAGATTAATTACTTAACTAGTAAGCAACTTAACATACAAGCAATCTGACATTTTGATTTCAAGTCATTATAGGTTACTACTTTAACAATTCAAATAACTTCATCTTATACCACTATCAATTCGAATGGCCTAAGTATGCAACATACATCCATTTCATTTCAATGTTCCTTAGATTGATACATGTACTAATTTGATACCTAAATTTACTAAACATGATCATGTTAATATACAATTTTATGTATCTTGTCTCCAAACAAGTCATACCATTCGTCATTCACTATACAAACACACAATACGCTTACAACAAGGTATGTTAACACACAAGTGGCTATATAATTTCCAAGGCATTCGAATGGTACATATAAACTAGATCAATCACTTGAACATTCCATTTGTATATTCATATATGCGTAGCAAAACACTTTTCCATTACATATATTTTAAGTTTGTAGTGATGTCTTTTTTTTAATCGCTAAATAAAAACGAGGGTTTTCGAAGTGTTGTGTTTGTAACTCTTTTGGATGTAAAATGTTCATTCTGTGGGGTTTAAAAAAATCGCATTAAAAAATGGAGTCGCCACCGGCCACTTAGGTAGGCCGGACACCATAAAACCAGAGATCCAAAAAGATTGGGTTCGGGAGTCGGTTACGGATGGGGAAGGATTAGCACCCCCACACCGCACAAAATTGGTACTTTAATAATTACCGCTTTATTAATATTGGATTTTCCGGATTAAAGTGACGATTATTTTAAAATTCGGTCATAATTGCGAATAAATTTTAAGGGCCCCGTTATCCGAGAATAAACGTCCAACCACTATCACTACGCCTGATACAGGCCCCATTTACGCTCGGATAAAAGGGCACCGCATTAACAATTTATATACCATATGCAATCTTAGTGACAAAAATATAAGACATAGCAGATAATTTAAGAACAATAAATATTCACATAATAAAATACTAATCTAACATATATGAAATACGTAATTAAGATACACATATACATACCAAGCTTAATATCAGATATAAGCAAACTTAACATACCACAATAACAAGGTAGGAATAAATACATATAGACGAACATATATTTCAAAAAGACATACATACTAGTAATAAAACATATTTCAACATACATGGGACAATATATCACACAAAAAAGAAAATACACTAACATGTAACCTAAGAAAAAAACCAAGAGAACATACACATATAAAAATATATAAAACATGCTGTGTACGAACCAACTAGAACATAGCATACTTTAATACGAATAACCGGATAAAAAAATACATAACTGCCATAAGCTTAATACACATATACATGTAAACATAAAACACGAGGCATATACGAGGGATATAAAATAAAACAATAGAATACATCAACATATACGATTATAATACGAACATGAGTATTTACAAAGAAACATGACTGAAATGAAAGAAAAATAAAAGTCAGAGGCAGAAATTAAAGAATAATAATATGTAATTTAGGGACGAAAATGCGAAACAAACATAACCTAAAAGGATCAAAACTGTAATTAGACCAAGGGGCAGACCCAAAATGAAAAGTTCAAAAACGCGGGATGGTTAAAGGCGTAATTTCACCATTTGAAAACTGATTTGGTGTAATTTAGGGACTGGATTGCAAGATTTTGAAATATAAGAGGGACTAGAGTTGTAAATATACCATGCGGCAAGAAAAAAGTGAAAATATTGGGAACGCGGGGGGATTTAGTGTGTAATTTACCCATTTAACGAAATAATAATAACTATATAAACCCTATTTTTAGGCCGAAACCAGTTTTCCCCTCATTTCTTTCATTTTCAGTTTTTGTAACCCAACCCGTGTTCTTCATTCTCTCTCAAATATCCCCCATGAAACCCAGAATCCGGCGGCCGGCCGCCGTGTTCTCCGCCGCCGGTCGCCGCTAACCGGTGCCGGCGAGCCTCCAAAACACACCAAAATAACCCCTGTTTCACCCTCGACACGAATCCGAGGTTGGATTCAGAGGATAAACCTCTATTTTCCCTAGATCTAGAAAATACGAAGCGAAAAAAAATCTATTTTTTAAACCCAAAACGAAACTACCAGGGGTCTTCCCCTCCCTTCAGTTCACCGTATCTGGCTTGGAGAAGCCGAAAGGCTTGTCACTGAGGAGGGGAGACCCACAGACGGCGACGGTAAGATCTCTGACTCTTTCCCTTTTTCTTTTTTTTTTTACCTTTTTTGTATATGCATGCAAAAATAAAAAGGGGAAACGAGATATTTACCACTGGACTTTTTCTTTCGATTATAACTTGACTGGTTACAAGTTTTCTTTTCGATTACAAATCTCTGTTTTTTTGTTACCACTCACCTTTTTTTGTCTCTCGTTACCCCCCTGTTACAAAATATTTCGTTTCATATATATGCTTGTCTTTGTTTTGGTGCAAGTTGCAAGTTGCATATTACTTGCTTTTTCAGATCTGGGCTGACAAACTTCTTTCTTGTTGTGTTTGGCATGTTCTGAGCACGGTGGTTGAAGATCAACATGGTGGCGGTGTGGGGGTTCTGCCAGCGGCCAGACGCGTTCTCGGCCGTTAGATCAGATCTGATCTAACGGTCGAGATGGCTTGAAGGACGAACGGCCCAGATGAAGCCTCGATTTGGTGAAACGGCTCCAGATCGTGCCACGTGGAGCTCAACAGTCGAGGAGTCAGAGCGCGTGAGGCTCACGCACGCGTGGGATATCAAAGCGTCCGCGCGTGGCACTCGAACGGTCCATACGTGTAGAGCACGCGGCTGGCAGATATTTTGGCTCCTTGGTTGGATCGTGGCCTTTGGATCAGATCTTGATGAAATGGCCCACAGTCACCTACACAAAACTGTAATTAGATAGGGTTTGGGTTTGGGCCAACCGGGCCTTGTAACTATTTGTAATTGGACTTGGACTGTAATTTATTTATTTAATATATATATATATATTTGGATTTCATTTCATATCAGCCCAATAATATTAATAATAATATAATTATAGCAGCAATACACATACATAATACAAACGTATACTTATACAAATATTAATTAATATAACATACTAGCAAACATACATATAATCATACACATAATTAACATAACATCTATATACATTAAACAAATACGCTCGTACTCTATAGATACATACGCGACACACATACACCATTAATACGTATACATACATAGCTTATAATATACATGCACACCACACCTTATATATATTAGTACTACTCATGCAAACAATAAACATATAATAAAATAAGTATACATGCAACACTAATATGTATTTACAGGTAAAAATGAGTGATTACAGTTGCCCCTCTTTGCTTGTTCTGATGGAATGGGAAACAAAGCAAAGATTCATAAGCACTCATTTTTATCAGACTTCCCTGTTTGTAACTTTGGAAAAACGTGTTCTTTTGGACATCTCCGCTCTTCCTTAGTTGAATCTTCGGGCTTGTAAGTTCTTCCTATATAGAGCTTCGTCACCTTCCGATCTTGGAGCTACAGGCTCTTCCTATATAGAACCCTTCACTCTGAAACCTCGAGTTATGAGTCCTTCCTATATAGAACCTTTCACTTCGAGACTGTAAAGCTTGGAGTCCTTCCTATATAGAACTCTTCGCCTTCAATGTTGGTTTCTCCTATATAAAACCTTTTGCACCGCTGATGTATTCTTCCGACTGGGAGTTCCTCCTATATAGAACTGCTAGTCTTCAAACCCTGGAGCCGTCAGTCCTTCCTATATAGAACTTTTGGCGTCTAAAATCTCAGAGCTACAAGTTCTTCCTATATAGAACCTTTCACTCTAAGACAATGAAGCTCGGAGCCTTTCCTATATAAGACTCTTCGCTTTCGACACAACAGGTTTCCTGTATAACCCTGTGTCATAGGTGAATTCCTTTGACTGGGAGTTCTTCCTATATAGAACTGCGAGTCTTCACCTTGGAGCCGTCGGTCCTTCCTATATAGAACTTTTCAGCGTCTGAAATCTTGGAGTTACGGATTCTTCCTATATTGAATCTTGTACTCTAAGACATTGAAGCTCGGAGCCCTTCCTATATAGAACTCTTCGCTTTCGACACAGCAGGATTTCCTCTATAATCTTGCGTGTCATGGGTGAATTCCTTCGACTGGGAGTCCTTCCTATATAGAACTGCTAGTCTTCACCCGGGAGCTGTCAGTCCTTCCTATATAGAACTTTCAGCTTCTGAAGCCTTGGAGCGGAGGATTCTTCCTATATAGAACCTCTCTCTGGAGCTTGGAAACATATGCCTTTTGTATGCAAAACATTGTCTTCTCATTCGGGATTAACACCGCGATGGCCATCGATGTCTCTTTGAATCTGCAGAGATACACATGCGAGATAAAAACAAAATGCTATGACAAATGAATTGACATGCTCCTAATCCTAGTGATGTCTGACTATTCATGATGCATGAGTGTCAATATCTTGGTGGGCTTGTTTTGGTCCTTTTTTGATCTTGATGTTCGCTTTCTCCTTTCTTACGGGCATCGATACTCCGCTTCACTGTCAGGTTCAACCATCCCAACCTTTCTTTTTCTCTAATTACGACTTGGAATTTTAAAGTGCCCTTTCGGGTTTTCATTTTGGAGAGAGTTTTTTTGTGTTTTTTTAGGGGTACCCTTCTGGGTTTTCACCCAAGAGATCTCTCTTGTTAACTCGCATGTCTTCCTTGAATAGATAGGACGTACGTCATTGGTCATCCTATCCGGTTGTTTGAAGCTTTCCTCCTTCCCTATCAACAGCCATTATGTAGGGAACTAGAAGATGGAGTTAACATCTTTTTCTTTGATCACCTGCATTTTTAAGGTTAAATCACAGTAATGCTCCGAAATCTCTTGTTTCACTATAAGCCTATGTTAACTTATCTGACTGAAATTGACAAGAAGGCAAGGAATGGATGCTCAAAAACACAGTTTTATTACGATTAAGGGCTTGGGATATCTTAAAAAGAAAGGTATGACACACATGAAAAAAAGAAAAGTTAAGTATGAAATACATGATCCCTCATTATCTTCGATATGAATGATACATGATCCTGTCGACCGGCGTAGAATTTTTTGCCTGAAGCCTCCTCTTCATGATGTTCATGGGGATACCCTTCTCTTTGGATATTCAACTTTTCAATTTACCCGAGCCACCCTTTACGGGTTTTCAACTCGGGTCCTCTCTTTGCTTCAAGACGCCCGACTTCGGGTTTTCACCCTGAGCTCTCCATTTTTGTTCTCTTTTTTCATTTTTTTATTCAAAGATAGTATTTCTTAATGGCATCAGAATTTATGGGATTTTTCAGCTCGTCCCCATCCATTTATGTTAGGATCAGGGCTCCTCCTGAGAAGGCCTTTTTTACGACGTACGGTCCTTCCCAGTTGGGCATCCACTTTCCTCGAGCATCTTTCTGGATAGGGAGGATTTTCTTGAGTACCAGATCCCCTTCTTTGAATTCTCTTGGGCGCACTTTTTTGTTGTATGCCTGCACCATCCGCTTTTGGTACATCTGACCATGACAAATGGCCTTTAGTCTCTTTTCATCAATAAGATTTAGCTGGTCGTATCTGGCCTGCACCCATTCGGCTTCTTCCAATTTTACTTCGTTTAAGACCCGAAGAGACGAGATCTCTACCTCGATGGGAAGTACTGCTTCGGTACCATACACCAAGGAGTAGGGTGTTACCCCTGTTGACGTGCGAATGGACGTCCTATAGGCGAAAAGGGCAAAAGGCAACTTCTCATGCCAATCCCTGTATGTATCCGTAGTCTTTGCTATGATCTTCTTTATGTTCTTGTTTGCTTCTTCCACTGCTCCATTCATTTTAGGACGATAGACTATAGAATTGTGGTGTGTTATCTTGAATTGAGTGCACACATCCGTCATCATTTTGTTATTCAGATTGGAAGCGTTGTCGGTGATGACCCTTTCCAGCAATCCGTATCGACAAATAATCTCCTTCTTTAAGAACTTACATACTGTAGTCCTTGTGATGTTGGCGTAAGACGCTGCCTCTACCCATTTAGTGAAGTAGTCTATGGCGACCAAAATGAACCGGTGTCCATTGGAAGCTTTCGGATGAATCTGCCCGATGACGTCCATGCCCCATGCTGCGAAAGGCCACGGAGAATTCATGGTGTGTAAAGGCGATGGGGGTGCGTGAATTTTGTCAGCGTAGATTTGGCATTTGTGACATTTCCTGGCGTAATCGATGCAATCTCCCTCCATGGTCAACCAGAAATAACCATATCTCATAATTTTCTGGGCTATAGACAGCCCGTTGGCATGCGTTCCACAGAGCCCGTCATGTACTTCGGCTAAAATCTCCTTCGCCTCCCGGGCATCCACACATCTCAGCAATGTCTGATCATGACTCCTCCTATATAGGATCTCCCCATCTAGAACATATTTTGTTGCCATTTTTCTGAGTGTTTTTCTGTCATTGTCGTTTGCCCCTTCTGGATACTTTCGAAGCTTGACGTATTGCAAGATGTCATAGTACCATGGGTTTCCATCAATTTCTTCTTGTACATTACAACAATGAGCAGGCCTTTCAAACGTCTGCATTTCAATGGGTTTCATTTCTGCCCCGGTGTTTGTTTTAAACATGGATGCCAAGGTTGCCAATGCATCTGCCATCTGATTTTCTTCTCGGGGCAGGTAATTGAAGCTGACCTTTTCGAACTCTTTGGTGAGCTCTTGGATCAATTCGTAATATTTGACCAACTTCGGGTCCCTGGTTTCCCATTCCCAGCGCAATTGGTAAATGACTAAGGACGAATCTCTGAACACTCGAAGTTCCTTAACCTTTCTCTCAATAGCTGATTTCAGTCCCATGACGCAAGCTTCGTATTCAGCTATATTGTTTGTGCAGAAGAATTCCAATCTGCTGGTGAAAGGATAATAGACGTCCTCAGGAGAAATTAGCACTGCTCCTATCCCATGTTCGAGGGCGTTAGAGGCTCCATCGAAGTAAAGTTTCCATGATTTATCATCTGAAACCTCTTCTTCGATTGTAATGCACATCAAGTCCTCGTCTAGGAAATTAAAGCTCAATGCCTCATAGTCATCCGAAGCACGACTAGCTAGGAAATCTGCTACGGCACTCCCCTTTACAGCTTTCTGGTTGACGTATACGATATTGAATTCGGACCATCGGGCCATCCTTCCCGTTAGTGCTGGCGCTTCCATTAAGAACTTCAATGGATCTAGCTTGGATATCAACCAGGTAGTATGGTACAACATGTACTATCTAAGCCGCTTGGTAGCCCAAACTAGAGCACAACACAGCTTCTGCACTGGCGAGTACCGCGTTTTGCAATCATTGAATTTCCTGCTTAGGTAATAGATGGCTTGCTCCTTTTTTCTTGACTCATCGTGTTGCCCCAGTACGCATCCCATTGAATTCTCAAAAACTGTCAAGTAGAGAATTAGTGGTCGGCCAAGTACTGGTGCGACTAAAATTGGAGCATTTGTCAGGTACTTTTTGATCTTTTCTAGGGCTCTTTGACATTCCTCATCCCACACACCAGGATTATTCTTTCTAAGTAGTCTGAAGACCGGGTCACATTGTTCGGTTAATTGGGAAATGAAACGAGAGATATAATTCAGCCTCCCTAGGAAACCGCGAACTTCCTTCTTTCTCAAGTGCGGGGTGGTGAGAGGTCCTGGATGGCTTTCACTTTATCTGGATCAATCTCAATCCCTCTTCTGCTTACCACGAACCCTAGGAGTTTTCCAGAAGTAACGCCGAAGGTACACTTGGCAGGATTGAGCCTCAGTTGGTACTTCCGTAGTCTTTGGAATAGTTTTCTCAAGTTTTGTAGGTGCTCTTCCTCTGTTCGGGACATGGCAATCATATCATCCACGTATACTTCTATTTCTTTGTGCATCATGTCATGGAAAAGAGTCACCATTGCTCTTTGGTATGTTGCCCCTGCGTTCTTTAGCCCAAACGGCATTACTCGATAACAAAAAGTGCCCCACATGGTTATGAATGTGGTCTTCTCCATATCGTTAGGGTCCATCTTTATCTGGTTGTACCCTGAGAAGCCGTCCATGAAGGAAAACCATGAGTGTCCTGCAGTGTTGTCAACCAGCGTGTCAATATGTGGTAAAAGGAAGTTGTCTTTAGGGCTGGCTCGGTTCAGATCCCTATAATCTACACACATACGAACTTTCCCGTCTTTCTTTGGTATTGGTACAATGTTTGCAACCCATTCGGGGTATTTGGCTACCTCCAAGAATCCAGCATCAAACTGCTTTTTCACTTCCTCTCGGATCTTTAATAACATATTTGGTCTCATTCTCCGAAGTTTTTGCCGTATTGGTTTGCATTCCGATTTTGTTGGCAATTTGTGCACCACTATGTCGGTATTTAACCCTGGCATATCTTGATAAGTCTAGGCGAAGACATCCTTGAATTCCTGAAGTAGGGTTATCAGTTCGTGCTTGGTTTTTGAGGAAATCGTCGTTCCTATTTTTATTTCTTTTCTCTCTTCTTCAATCCCCAAGTTTACAACTTCTGTTTCTTCTTGATGGGGCATGATCTGCCTTTCTTCGTTGTCCACCATTCTCTTTAACTCTTCCGAGACCTCACTTTCTATCTCATCATATCCTTCCTCAATTCCCTCTGATACCTCACGGCATTCAAAATTCACTCCAGGATCGGATCCAGTATCATTCATGTCGTCAATCATGAGCGACCTGCATTAAATGAGAATGAATTGTATTGGGAAAGAGACGGTTTTATATGAAGGGAATGAACATGAAGAATGCATGAATGAAATAAATGAAACTTTGGTTATTTTAGGAAAGTGGGGATATTTTCATTTCAATCAAAAAGTTAACATAGGTGCCCCGTACAAGAGATCCCCATTGTTTATGGGCAAAAACAAAAGGTTGATTCGGAGCATTACTCTGATCTATTCCTAAAAACTACAGGTAGATCAATGCAACTCCAGTTATCGAGTGTTTCCCCGGGACGGCAAAGGCAGATGTTGGTCAACATTTTGCTGCCTTGGTCCTTTTCAGCTATCATGTTGATGTACATCCCTTCAAATGATTCACTGAGTATTTCCTCCTGGTTGAGTACTTCATTTTTCTTCATTGCCTCTCCAACCTCTTGACCTGGCTGGTAGAACCCTCCGGAGACAAAAGTGGTTTTCAAACTGGGAAAGGACATCGGTCTCCACGGAATGTCTTCTCCTTTAGATCTGGCTTTTCTTTGCTCCTCTTTTCTCTTATATTCCTCTTTCTTCTGTTGGGCACTTGGTTGGTAACCCAGCCCGAAATGATCCTTCTTGGTTATCATATTCTTGGGTCTCAGGTTTCCTTGTAATTTCTTCCCCAGCCCTTTTCCTACTTTGGCTCCTCGGCCTAAAGTTTCTGCGACAGTCATTTTGGTACAATTAGATAACCTGGGGTATGGGATCTGACTTCCCTCCGAAACGAATGTGGCATTTACTAGTTCCAATGCTCGGAACGAGCATTCTGCAGCATCTTCATCATTTTGAATGTAGGGGGTGTCTGATGTCACTGAAGCAACAAATTCCTGCTCTGCCTCTACTTTGACCAATTTGCCTTCGACTACAAATTTTAATTTCTGATGCAATGATGAGGGGACAACTCCTGCGGAGTGGATCCATGGTCTTCCCAACAAGCAGCTGTAAGATGGTTTTATGTCCATCACCACAAAATCGATCAAATATTCAGTTGGTATGATCAATAGGGGCACCTCAATTTTCCCCATTGTTCCTCTTTGTGTACCATCAAATGCTCTTACCGAATTGTGGTAGGGCTTTAGGTTCGAACCGTCTATTGGCAGTTTTTGCAGGGTCACCATAGGTAAGACGTTCAATGCTGACCCGTTGTCGATCAATACGCCTGGTACTACATACCCCTTGCAGTGGGTAGTGATGTTAAGGGCTTTGGTAGACCCCATTCATCCCTCAGGGATCTCATCATCACTGAACGTTATATGATTATAGGCAGTGATATGCCCCACTATCATGTCCAGGTTTGTTATAGAAATGTCTTGGGGCACAAAAGTTTGATTCAGCACTTTTAGTAACGTCTCCCGGTGCTTTTCTAAACTCAAGAGTAATTCCAGTACTGTGATCCTGGCCGGTTGCTTTCGTAGTTGTTCCACTACGCTGTACTCGCTATGCCTCAAGAATTTCAGAAATTCTTTGGCCTGAGCCTCAGTTACCGGCTCATTTATCTTTGGGGGAGGTTCTTTTCCAAATATCTGCGCAGGGCTAACTGCTGTACTCTTCCCTTTATCTTTTTCAGCTGCTTTCAAAGCCTCAGAGGAATAACATCGGCCGCTCCTTGTTAAATGGCCTGCCTCACCAACGTTCACATCGTTCTGGCTTTGTTGGTCTTTCAGCGTAGGCTCTTTTACCTGACCGTGTTCTGGTTTTTCTGGCGTAGTTACATTTACAGCATAATTCCAGGGGGTTTGCCGCATATCTTTGAATGGGAATGGAGATGGTGCTGAAATGATGATCTTGGGACTTATCTTGCTGGTTTCTCCTTGGGAGACACCTGCATTCCCTGGCCTGGGAGAGATGATAAAAGGTCTATCCTTCCCGTATTTAGATTTGGGGCTATCCATCATGTGTACGTCCGACCCTTTCTTCCCCATGGGCTCCTCGAAGAATTCTATTTGCTTTTCATTCATCAATTGCTGCACCAATTTCTTGAACTCATCACATTCTTGGATATCATGCCCTTTAGTCTGGTGGAATTCGCAATACACTCCGCATCCCTTCTGCCTTGTTATCATGCCTTTGTCGATCATACGGGCCATGCATAACTGTTGAAATACCCACCGTAAAGGAGACTTGATTTCTGACACATCATCCTTAAACCTCCTGGTAAAGTATTCTTCGATAACATTTACCCCTCTGCTCCCATGATTAGGCAGCGGGTTGTTGGCTACACTCGGCTCTTCAAACTTCAATATCCCGGAATCGATTAAGTTCTGCACAAGTTTTTTGAAAGCAAGGCAGTTCTCGGTGGGATGTCCAGGGGTTCCGCCGTGATAGTCGCAATGCGCGTTCGGATTATACCAAGACGGGAAGGGCGGATTGACAGGAGTAACGATGTATGGACGGACCAGGTCTGCTTCATACAACTGGGAGTAAAGTTCTGAGTACGAAACAGGTAGGGGAGTGAAGGTTCTTCTCTCTTTCTCTTTTCTGGCGATTCTCTCATCTTTTTGATTCGAGTTTTGTGTTTTTCCCACAGGTGCTTGTGGCTGTGAGACTGTGAAGTTCTTCGGGGCGGTATAAGTGCTGGTGGTGTTTACTTCATTTCTCTTATTATACTTCCGAGACCCTTCCCCGCCATTAATTATAGTTTTGTGTGAAGGTTCTTCTCTCTTTCTCTTTTCTGTTGATTCTCTCATCTCTTTGATTAGAGTTTTGTGTTTTTCCCACAGGTGCTTGTGGCTGTGAGACTGTGAAGTTCTTCGGGGCGGTATAAGTGCTGGTGGTGTTTACTTCATTTCTCTTATTATACTTCTGAGACCCTTCCCCGCCATCAATTCTACCGCTCTTAATTGCCAGTTCAAGGGACTCCCCAGTCCTGATTAAGTCAGCAAAGCACTGCGTTGTGTTATTAATGAGATGATCAAAGAGTGCCCCTTTCAGAGTATTGACAAATAATGGCGTAATTTTATGCTCCGGGATGGGTGGCTGAATTTGGGCGGCCACTTCTCTCCACCTTTGGGCGTATTGCCGCAGGCTTTCGTTGGACTTCTGTCCCATATTTTCTAACATAATTCTGCTGGGGGTCATATCTGTTACGTGCTTGTATTGCTCAGTAAATGCTCTTGACAGATCTTTCCATGTCTTAACATTTGCCTTGCTCAACTGGGTGTACCACCGTAACGCCGCTCCAGTTAGACTGTCCTGGAAACAATGGATCAGTAGCTTTTCTTCCTTATGGTAGGCCGCCATCTTTCGATAGTACATTGTTATGTGTGCAGAAGGACATGTGGTCCCATCGTATTTGTCGAACTCTGGCGTTTTAAATTTTGGTGGTAGGACAAGGTCGGACACCAGACTTAAGTTGCTAGCGTCATTTCCTGATTCTTCATTAGATTGTAACGCTTTAAATTTTTCCTCCATGAGGCGAAATCTTTCCTCCCACTTTTTCTCTACCTCATTCTTGATTCTTTCAACCATGTTCAGGTCCGGCACTTCTTCTTCATAGAGTGCTTCAGCATCGAGGGGTTGAGTCTCAGGTACCCCTATTTGAAAACTAGAAGACATTCCTGCAGGGTCAATATACACCTTCCTAGCCGGGTTTGGTGCAGTTGGTTGAACCTTGTAGTGAGCTGGGGTACCCTCTGGCTCTTGAATGGTTTCTCCTTCGATTCTTTTTCCAAGACTCTTAGCCAACAATGCGGTTATGTCGGATACTATAGATGCTTGCGACTGCGCAATCTGATCACTGAGGCTTCTCTGGGCCTCTTCAAGTCTTGTCTCGAGCTCTTTTTGCCCTCTTTCTAGACTGATTATCCTGTCTTCCATGAGCTTCCTTTGTAATCGGGTAAAGTATGGGTGATGAATGATTGCGGGTTAACTACACACAACGCCACAATATTCATAATGTTAATATGGTTGTAAGAAAATAGATGCATGTATAATGATGCGAATGTCATGATGCAAATGCAAGAATGTATGCAGATAAGGTACTGATTCCGCTGGTAATCACCCTTTTGAATTACTTCCACGGGAATTAAAGGGTCTAGATTACAACAAAGTTTGTGTTACAAAATAAAGATCCCTAATACAAAAGATCTAATTACAACAGAGTCCTATAGATAAGCTCTAGCTCTATCTCCTAATTTTCCAATTGCCCTGAGCAGCTTGAGGAACCTGGGAGCTTCTTCCATTCCCGGGGCTATGAAAGGTTGGAGTGTCTCAGCCTCGACGGCTAAATCATTCACATGCCTGGCGACTCGCTGTATGTCCACCATTAGGTTTGCGTAATACTGGTCCCTGTCTTGTACCATCCGGGCAGCGTCGCGCAGTCTCTTTTGCCAATAGGTGTCCCCTCCGGCTGCAGCTTCCTCGAACACACTAATTCTTTCCTTGTAATCCTCAACAGTTGCTTTGAGGGACTCAATTCGTGCTCGTAACATGCTTGCTTCGCGCTCTCTTTCTTGAAGCTCAGTGAAACCATTTCTGTGGCAGTACATTCGAAGTGAGTGTTCAACTTCCGCCACCTTTCCTTTTAATTCGCAATTCTGACTTTGGCTTTGCTCCAGACTTTGAATAGTGTCATCGTACAGTTTTTGCATCTCTAACAGTCTATTCCGGCTACTCAGAGATTTTCTTTTCCATACGGCGACGCTTTCTCTCTCATGATGGACATCTTGTTTTCCCTTGCTGATTTCTTGCCTGAGTCTTTCCTTTTCCTGATCAATGGCCTTCTTGGCGGGCCGTTTTTCTTCCTCCATAGCCAACCGGCAGCTTTCTATCTCTTTCTCGATTGTCCTCTTGCTGATTTCTCATTCTTCTTCCACCAAACGGATACCATTCATCCTTTCTCTTTCCACGGCTATGAATTGACTCCGACTGGCCTTCTATATTTTTGCTTGTAGTAGAAGGGCATCTTTTTGATAAAGAGTGTTCTTGTCGCTCAAATCTGCATTTAATTTCTTCAACTGCCTAATGACCCCGTTCCGCTCGTCAACCTCTAAGCTTGCCTTATAGAGCTCGCTCGCATGTTGGGTCTGTTGGATGTCCATTTTCCTTTTAACTTCTTCGAGTTCATTCCTTAAGATGTCAGCTTCAGACGGTACCACCCTTGTAAGCTCTTCGAGTGACACTGCCGGTCCTTGATCAGATTCGAGAATTACATTATTAACCCTCAAACGTCTCCAAAGATCGTAATCCGGGGTAGTCATGTGCTCGGTATCTCCTTCCACCCTGATCCGGTAACAATGGTCCCAGGCCCTCATGATGGTCTGAATTTTTCCTTTGAACTCCCCTTTGAAAATAAATTCAGTTTGGCTTAATCCGGCGGTATTGGGGATGAACTGTCGTGATCCAAATTGTCGAGACACTAAAAGCGGAGCACAGGCGATCCCTCCATGCAATCCCAACATCATCAGCCAGTTGAAATCACCACAACTGTATAGAAAATAATTAACTTTACCGAGCCATGAGACCCTCCATACTATGTCTTCATCTTGAATGTTCCTAAAGAAACTGGTCCACATTTTTGTTTTCAAATCCTCTCGCCATTCCTTTGCTAAGTACTCCCGTAAAGGCGAAAAACCTTGGAAGAATATCCCCGGCAGGACCCTCGTCGGTGTCTTCCACATGTGACTCTGAATCCATATTTGTAATAGCTGTGCGCATCCTCGAAAACGCCCTTCTTCATGTTTCCGGCTAGCATTTAAGGAAATGAAAGTCTCGACCAAGATTGCTGGTACTGGGTTTGCTTTCCGTTTTACCCGCTCAAACAAGTCCAGAATGGCTATGTCAATGTTCCCGAGTACTCTTGGAAAGATCACCAAGCCATATATTCCTAAGGCGAACAAGTCCATTTTCTTTGCCTCGTCTGGATGTGTCGGTATGATGTCCCGAATACTTTCCCATACAAAGACTGTATTGTCTCCTCGGATCTGAAGGAGGCCATTAACCCAATCATCACTCATTCCCGCAAAGGTTTTGAGTTTCACAGTGTAATTCTGATTCCTCGGAGGCTTCGCGTAAATCCAATCTTCCTGATATTTTTCTGGTTAAGTAAAGCAGTGTATTCTTCTACCGTAGGCATCATGTCCTGCCTATTGAAGGTGAAGCAGCAAAAAGCAGGATTCCAGAACTGGACTATAGCTCGAAGTAGGGGCTGGTTAATCCGAACATATAACAACTGTGCAATGTCGCCATAACTATCGCAGAACAAGTCTCGTAGTCTTCGGTCCCATCTTTCCCAAATGCTTTGAAGATCCCATAAGTCGTTCTGTTGGAGACTCACATAGGTGTACCCTGCTATTACGCGTTAGCTCGCAAAAGCTGTCCCCTTGGATTTTCTCGGTTGACCTCGACCAATGTCTAATCGACAAATTAAGCTCTTCTTTCCTAAGACACCTTTTTTCCATGGTGAAAGACTTTCTGATCAGGCAAACCACTTGATCCAGTACCTTTATGTGATGCAAATGCATGATGTATGAGAAAAAACAAAAGCGAACAGAAAACAAGTCAGTACCGGATAAAATTAATAAATATGTAAATAAAAGGATAAAATTAAACAGAATAAACACACAAAGCAACCCTATTTATCCCGTCTAAAACACCTAAGGTTATCCGCATGGCTCTAACAGGGTGGGTTTCTATGTTCTCTACATGCAGTGTTGGTGCTAGGAGGTACCCGAATTGTCCTTGCTGTCCTCTACTAAGAGTAGCAAGGCCCCCGATCATCACCCATTATAGGCTCCTTTCAACCGAGTTCAATTCAGGGGACCCATTCGCTTATGCCCGTATGAAGGAACGATATCCTTACGAAAGCATAAGGTACTCGAGCCCCGAAGGTACTTGCTAGGCCCATACGGGAGAACGATATCTCCACGAAAGCATTAGCGTTTTCCCCCCACTTAAAAAGACGGGTTTATATGCCATATTTTAAATGCGTTAAAATAAACGCGCAATTATAACCGAATGTTAATTTAATAGTCACTTTTAATCCGGAACTTCCAATATTAGTAAAGCGGTAATTATTTTAAAAGCTTGACTCTCATTTGTTTTTTTTGAAAAAAAAAACAAAAAATGTCCCCAGCGGAGTCGCCATCTGTAGCGATGTCTTTTTTTAATCGCTAAATAAAAACGAGGGTTTTCGAAGTGTTGTGTTTGAAAAGTGTTTGTAACTCTTTTGGATGTAAAATGTTCATTCCGTGGGGTTTAAAAAAACCGTATTAAAAAAATGGAGTCGCCACCGGCCACTTAGCTAGGCCGGACACCATAAAACCAGAGATCCAAAAAGATTGGGTTCGGGAGTCGGTTACGGATGGGGAAGGATTAGCACCCCCACACCGCCCAAAATTGGTACTTTAATAATTACCGCTTTATTAATATTGAATTTTCTGGATTAAAGTGACGATTATTTTAAAATTCGGTCATAATTGCGAATAAATTTTAAGGGCCCCGTTATCCGAGAATAAACGTCCAACCACTATCACTACGCCTGATACTGGCCCCGTTTACGCTCGGATAAAAGGGCACCGCATTAACAATTTATATACCATATGCAATCTTAGTGACAAAAATATAAGACATAGCAGATAATTTAAGAACAATAAATATTCACATAATAGAATACTAATCTAACATATATGAAATACGTAATTAAGATACACATATACATACCAAGCTTAATATCAGATATAAGCAAACTTAACATACCACAATAACAAGGTAGGAATAAATACATATAGACGAACATATATTTCAAAAAGACATACATACTAGTAATAAAACATATTTCAACATACATGGGACAATATATCATACAAAAAAGAAAATACACTAAAATGTAACCTAAGAAAAAAACCAAGAGAACATACACATATAAAAATATATAAAACATGCTGTGTACGAACCAACTAGAACATAGCATACTTTAATACGAGTAACCGGATAAAAAATACATATCTATCATAAGCTTAATACACATATACATGTAAACATAAAACACGAGGCATATACGAGGGATATAAAATAAAACAATAGAATACATCAACATATACGATTATAATACGAACATGAGTATTTACAAAGAAACAGGACTGAAATGAAAGAAAAATAAAAGTCAGAGGCAGAAATTAAAGAACAATAATATGTAATTTAGGGACGAAAATGCGAAACAAACAGAACCTAAAAGGATCAAAATTGTAATTAGACCAAGGGGCAGACCCTAAATGAAAAGTTCAAAAATGCGGGATGGTTAAAGGCGTAATTTCACCATTTGAAAGCTGATTTGGTGTAATTTAGGGACTGGATTGCAAGATTTTGAAATACAAGAGGGACCAGAGTTGTAAATATACCATGCGGCAAGACAAAAGTGAAAATATTGGGAACGCGGGGGGATTTAGTGTGTAATTTACCCATTTAACAAAATAATAATAACTATATAAACCCTATTTTTAGGCCGAAACCAATTTTCCCCTCATTTCTTTCATTTTCAGTTTTTGTAACCCAGCCCTTGTTCTTCATTCTCTCTCAAATATCCCCCATGAAACCCAGAATCCGGCCGCCGCTAACCGGCGCCGGCGAGCCTCCAAAACACACCAAAATAACCCCCGTTTCACCCTCAACACGAATCCGAGGTTGGATTCAGAGGATAAGCCTCTATTTGCCCTAGATCTAGAAAATACGAAGCGAAAAAAAACTATTTTTTAAACCCAAAACGAAACTACCAGGGGTCTTCCCCTCCATTTAGTTCACCGTATCTGGCTTGGGGAAGCCGAAAGGCTTGTCACTGAGGAGGGGAGACCCACAGACGGCGACGGTAAGATCTCTGACTCTCTCCCTTTTTTCTTTTTTTTTTTACCTTTTTGTATATGCATGCAAAAATAAAAAGGGGAAACGAGATATTTACCACTGGACTTTTTCTTTCGATTATAACTTGAATGGTTACAACTTTTCTTTTCGATTAAAAATCTCTGTTTTTTTTGTTACCACTCTCCTTTTTTTGTCTCTCGTTACCCCCCTATTACAAAATATTTCGTTTCATATATATGCTTGTCTTTGTTTTGGTGCAAGTTGCAAGTTGCATATTACTTGCTTTTTCAGATCTGGACTGACAAACTTCTTTCTTGTTGTGTTTGGCATGTTCTGAGCACGGTGGTTGAAGATCGGCATGGTGGCGGTGTGGGGGTTCTGCCAGCGGCCAGATGCTTTCTCGGCCGTTAGATCAGATCTGATCTAACGGTCGAGGTGGCTTGAAGGACGATCGGACCTTGTAACTACAGTCACCTGCACGCACAACTGTAATTAGATAGGGTTTGGGTTTGGGCCAACCGGACCTTGTAACTATTTGTAATTGGACTTGGACTGTAATTTATTTATTTAATATATATATATATATATATATTTTTGGATTTCATTTCATATCAGCCCAATAATATTAATAATAATATAATTATAGCAGCAATACACATACATAATACAAACGTATACTTATACAAATATTAATTAATATAACATACTAGCATACGTACATATAATCATACACATAATTAACATAACATCTATATACATTAAACAAATACGCTCGTACTCTATAGATACATACGCGACACACATACACCATTAATACGTATACATACATAGCTTATAATATACATGCACACCACACCTTATATATATTAGTAATACTCATGCAAACAATAAACATATAATATAATAAGTATACATGCAACACTAATATGTATTTACAGGTAAAAATGAGTGATTACAAAGTTCAATACAACTTATTTCACATTGTCAACCAAGTTCATAACATAGTACGCCCATTCGGGAACACATATACACAAGTTCAAGCATTCAAAATGCATGGACAAGTTCACTATATACAATCTAAGTGCCACCAACTAGGGGAGTACAAAACAAGTATGAACCATACTTATGCTATGCTTCTGTCTTGCTTCGAAACTCAAGGAATCAGCTTTAGGATCAAGCAATCGATCAAATCCTTTATCCTGTAGTTGGGAAGAATGAAAACAAGAGTGATAATTACAAGAATGTACTTAGTGAGGTAGTAACTAGTTCTAATGAATTGTTATATCAAGTTTTGTGTCATTTAGTCAAGAATGATCCTAGCTAAGGATTCCAAGCATTTGACTAGCATAAGAAGTAGTAGAAAATGAATCATAATACATGTACGACTAGGCATGTAATGACCTCTTGGCCAAACATATGACTATTAGGCTCAATCGATCAAGTTTCGAACAACATATAAACATTACGCCAACTAATGAACACCAAAATGCCACAAAGAAATAGAGGCTAAAGCACCAAAGAAGCAATCATAACCAACAAGGTAAACATATAGGCATGATATCTACCCAAAATGCTTAAATCTTCCCAAAGCCCCTGAATTCAAAACATAAACCAACTCACAGTCCAAAACACCAAATAGAACATGTCCAAAACAAGGAGTAACCAAAACAACCCTCCTAATTACAACTTGGTCACATTGTCCTTTAGTACTACAAAGTATTTATAAAACCATACTTGATATAGCTCAACCATTGGATTTCTTCTTGCTTACTCACTGCCTCGAAAGCTTATTTATCTGCATTGATGAGAAGGGAGAGCGTAAGCATAAAATGCCTAGTGAGGGATCACTTAAAAACACTCATCAATGTATTTAAAACATGTATTGAACACCATGTCAAAATATCTCATGCTTCTTTTATATTTCCAAAATATGCATATTAAACCATATGCTAAACATGTATCATGGATCTCTAGCATAACTCATATGCAAACCTCAATTTAAGCCGAATCATGCTTATTTTCCAGAAACAAAGCTTAAAGAGCACAACATGTATAAACCACATTATACAAACATAAACCATTTACCATGATACGTTAACTCATATATAGTCATTGAAGTGAACCAAAACTGAACCTTTTCATTTGCAACATGCTCGAACCGGAGCAAACAATACACTTACCCCTCAATAGTTATGATGTATAAATCCACCAGTGGGAGAATACGACACAATTAACCCCTCGACCGCTGCAGTTCTCATGGTGGAGATACAGTACACTCACAACCCCTTAAAACACATGAGACAAAATATTATAGTGCACTTTAAACCCTACGGCATGCCAACAATATCCGATAACATTTAACTATTTCCACTTGCCAATATATATTCAATTAAATCATGTTACCCCATTGTTTTACATATGCATCACATCAAGCCAATTTCTAATACAGTAATCCATGTATTTTAGCATTCTCAAAACCCTTTCACAAACCATTTTTCATACCCATGTATCATCAACATAACAATAGGTTTAGAGCAAGTTTTAGGTCCACAATTAGATTTAAGGTTCGAATTAGTTTAATAAGTTTAAATTTATCCTTGGCTTACTGGATAAATGTTAAACTTATTAAATTAGTCGAACACTTCTTAATTACTCCTTACGGTAAAATTGACAAAGCCTTGGTGGACACCTAATTCAAATCACGATTTAATTAATTTGACTCACTTTAAATAGAATCCTTGGCTTATTGGGATACTAGTTTAAAATTAGTCAAATTAAATATCATTCAAGATAATTTGTAAATCGTTAGGAGTTCTTTCCTAGGGTTAATTAATTTAGGGCTAATATTAGACTAACCTAGCTAATAATTAGATCATTACTTAAATTTCCATAATTTGGGCCTTTTAGGATGGACTTTAGTTGGCCTAGAGTTTTAATTTTCAAGCCCTTCTTTGCCTTGTGTAACATCCCCAAATTGGGCCTAGGAGAATGTTACTACTTTTTGTTTGGTAGAATTTATTTCATGAAAACAAAGGGTTAATGAAATGGAATGTAGGACCAAATTATTTTTAAATAAAGAAGAGATGCTTAGAATCAAGTGACTAAAATGAATGATTTATTAAACATAGAGTTTACATGTTAAAAGGAGAATTATGTGGGGTTTTAACACATATCCATTAGATAATAAAGATGAGTGGAGATTGATAGTCTCGGTTAAGGGGAATTTCAAAGAAGAAAACTTCTTCTTCCTTAGCAAAAACCGAAATAACCATTAAAGGAGGAGAGAAAAGCTGGAGAATCATTAGAATTTAAAAGAAATATAGCTATAGAGGGTGCATGTCTTTTGAGGTTGATCGAGAGTCAAGGAATTAAATGTAAGCTAACTTCTTTATCATTGCTATGTTGAGAGTCTAGAATTTGACATCTTGATTGATAATTCTTATTATGTGTGGTTGTGAAGTGTTCGAAGGAATAAAGTTGTACTTTGAATTGTCTTTAAAATTGAATGTTGAAGTTGTGATTTATTTTTGAATTGTTTCATGAGTCTTTGATTGAATTTGATTACACTTGTATGATTCGGTGATGAATCTTGATTGTGAGTTTTTGGTGTTTGAATGTTATGGTTAACATGTTAATTTAAGGTACCTACTGTTATGATTTTAATTGGTCACCTCGGTTGTTTATGGTTAAGGATTTATACATCAAATGACATTGAAATTGTGGTTGATTGTCAAATGGTATTAAAGGATCGTCCATTGTAAATTAGGGGATCGATCCACTGTGAAAATATGACTTGTTACATAGTAGTACTTGCTGGAAATATAATCTCTCGTTGAAACTGTTTTGTTAGGATAATATTGGCTGTGTTAGAACCTGTTTTTAATAGCTAAGTGAGTCTAAAATATGTGAATATGATTAAAGAAGCTGTCTTGTTAATTAGAGGGGCTTTTGGGACTGTTTAAGCTTAGATTAATGCAGTTTTGGGACTGCCCTGTTTTATACGCAACAATTGAGACTGTTTTTGGTGGTTTCTGAATGAATATTTTGTTGGATTTGTTTTAAAGCTATATTAGGTAGTTTTGATAGTAGGATCAACTAAGGTACTTGGAAGTCTTGTTAGAAGGAAAATTAAGGCCTGTAAATGAGTTATAAAGAAACTGCCCTGCTTTGTACTAGATAAACAGTTTTAAATTCTGCGTGAGCTGTGACTTATAATCTACCTGGCAGCAGCTCTATAGGTGACTTAAAGTATCATTGTAAGCTTTAATGGATTGAGTAGAGCATGAATGTAAATATATACTTGAGAAGCTTAATTACTTTGTTTATGATGATCATATTGGGATCAATTTAAATAGACTAAGGTCTGGTTTAGTAGATTGAAAAGAAAGTGAATTGTTTCATTAACAAAGAGGGCTGTTTCGAAATATATATGAATGTTAGAAATGGTTTTGTGCTATGTATATATGTAAATAAAGGTATATTGGATTATTTGGTGTATTTATAAGTATATATATACTTGAGTTGGGACTGTTTTGTTTAAGTATAAATGCATATTAAACTTGTTTTAAGTATAAGTAATCACATGGAGATTGTTTTAGTGAATATATAAATGTATTGAACTGATTGTAGGCAAATGTATGTGTATAAGTTTGGGACTGTTGTACGGGTCTAAAGATCATTAGTTGATTGCTTGGTATAATCAAAACATTAGGAATGCTATAAGAATAAGTTAAGGGATTGTTATGCAGGTTAAAGACTGATTTACTTTTATAATAGATGGTTGTTGGACTGTTTTGATCAATGAAATTATGTATGCAAACATATTGGTTTGGTTGGCAAAAATAAGAATGCTTGTATGAGCATGTATGCAGTTTTATACTGAGGTTTGAGTGTAGTTTTGACAAGAAATATGTGCAGAATTAAATGTGTTAAAGTGCAGTCTAGATTAAGTTTAGAACAGTACAATTTTATAAGCTAATTAGAGGGGTTGTTAAGGCCTCTAAATGGGATTGTTTAGTACATGTAATTGTGTATCTATGAAACTGAAATTGTTTTTTATAATTAAGAACTTTAATGGAATGTTGGTTGATGAACTGAATAGATTTTGATGTTTTACTTTTGTTTTGAGGTACATTGTGATCATGGAAAGCTAGGAAATTGTATTTTTGTAAAAGGAAA
This sequence comes from Hibiscus mutabilis, assembly GCA_019671005.1. NCBI lineage: Eukaryota > Viridiplantae > Streptophyta > Magnoliopsida > Malvales > Malvaceae > Hibiscus > Hibiscus mutabilis. The sequence continues at coordinate 32,129,243 of CM033745.1, forward strand.
GATAGGATTGTGGTTCAGGTATCCCATAACATTGGGGTAACAGGTGAGTGTAGTTGCTTGAGTCTCGAGTGGCACGGTGTCACCTCGATTTTATCATTTCATTAAGATTAAATTATTGAATGTTTTATGGATGGAATGCATTAAGCATACATGGTGCATAAGGCTCAAATAGAGCAAATTGGGGAAAGGCATTCATACATAGCATGGCATCTTTGATACAATGTTGAGTTTACATTACCTAAGTATTCATGCTTGCTATGCTATGCTTGTTATGTGACTATTGTGTACTACCATTGAAGCTTTAAAGCTAACCATTGATCGAAAGATTCCATAAATTTTAGAGATGAAAGTGTCCTTAATGTTATAATTTATAAACTCATAAGTTAAAGGTGCCAAAGGCTCAATGTAAGTTAAAAGACATTAAGTAAGTAACAAGCAATGTTACTTGTGCAATAAGATACTTCCCCAACATCAAAAGAATGAAATAAGAAACTTAAGCTGCTTACAATGGAAGTCCTTGGATACATTGGTATGATGCATGGTATATTGGGACTACGGTCCATGAGCTACGGCTCATGGAACGCCCCATTATATGTGATATGTTATTGGCGACAGTAGGAGGTAACATGGGAGTTGTACGGAGTTTGGCGACAGTTTGGTTGGATAGACGTGGAGATAGGATTGTTATATTTCGATATTAGCCATTGCTTTGTGCTTGAGCTAATTAACGCCTGGACCTATATGGTCAAACACGAACCAATGTTAATCAAAGCCAATTGTGATCCAAGGCAAACTGTTAAAAGATATGAAATGTATTGAATCTATTGAAAATTCAAAGAAAGTTGTGAATGTTACGAAATGGTTAATGGCTCATGGTGAGCAAATGGTATGATTAGCTCTTGGAGAGCATAGGTTATACGGTATGCAAAAGATGATTAAATGTCCCAATTGTTTATGGCAACAAACATTTAATCGAACTAACGACAAACAAATCGATAAGTTATCAAGAAATTCAAAGGTTTATTGAGTATTTATCAAGTCTCAGGGAGACTTAAATGGGACAAGTTAATCTTTAATAAGATCGATATATTTGTAAAGAAGATTGGAGAAGCTCAGGATTACTCTAAGGCTTACAAAGAAATTAAGACACTCATAACGAATGCTAACTATGATTCTATATTTGGTTGTGTATTTAATTGAAAATATATTAAATGCTTGTCAATATTTAATGTCACTGCCTCACTTAGGCTATATAAGCCTAATGCATTCATTCTAATGCATTGCAGGAATTTTTAAAGCTTGTGAATGTGACCAGGGGTCAAGGGTTCCATGTTATTTCTTAAGATTCAATTAGAATTGAATCCTTATTGATTAATGCTCCTAGGATGGTGGCACTATGTATTTGTTTATGAAATTAGCTTAAATCAAGTTAGCATGCGTATTATAAATTGAGAATTATTTGGGTATGCTTTTGTGTAGTCATTGAATATCTAAATTGCTAACCGTTTTGAATAGTTAGATAAGTACCCATGGTTGATTGTGTAGATTGAGCATATGGATGTCACGTATGACAGTATTGAGTTCTGAATGAACGAATATAAAATGAACTATGTGTCATGAGTGATCAAATGGTTGCTGGATTTTCAATAAAGGGAAATTGCTAACAGGATATAGAATAAAGATGGCTATTTGATAAATATCTTTGGAGATATGGACTAATTATGTTCAAGCAAGATTTGTTAGATTTGAAGATTGTATTAATTCTAATAAGATCATGATTATGAGAGAAATCAGATATAGTTTAGTGGGATAAAGTGGTTAAAGAATAATTTCGGAATTCACATTAGAAACATAAATATGGAATTATTTCATAAGAGTCACTTCTAGTTTTTAATTGAATTGACCCAAATCCATGTTTGGAAGCATCTTATTAATCAACTTATATCCATACGAGACCTAAGAACGAATGTAAGTATATGTTGATATACACGTTTAGTGGATGTTTATGTGATCATACGTGAATGTTTATTTTTGGGTAAAATACTAGTGCTATTCGTCTATTGCTTGAATATCGAGCTAGTATGCAAGTAACTACCTTCTAATGTCTAAAATATATGAATAACTTATTGATTAAGAGAATGTTTGTCTTAAATAAAATTTTATAAGTTTGACCTTGTGTAATATGAATATTTTGAGCTTGTTTGGATGCACTATGAGCATGCGAATAATTGCCTAATTAAATTGTTTGAATGTTTTCTAAAATCCCCTTGGTAACAAGTTTAAAAGAGAATAGCGGAAAGAAGTTTTCAATATCTTGTCATGATAAAACTTATGAAGTTAGGAAAATTTTTTGTTGGCTTGCTTGATTAGCAAGAAAAATCTCATAGGGATAGAGGTACTCATTGGTTTTTCTTTTGAGTAACATCTTTAATTCCGGTTTTCTTCTAAGCCAGGTTGAGGATGTTACACCTTGCATTTCTAATTGTCATTCATATGACCTTTAATTATATAATTGGACATGGAAATTAACTAACTTAGGCCCTAAAATGAGTTCTGATATTTCTAAGCCAGGTATTATTAGTTCTGATATTTGTGTCGTAATAGTCTTGGCTCAATGGATGTTAACCAAATATTTGAGTTAATTCCTACTGTCCGAAGGTAAACATTAATTAAAAGTTGAGAGATCATGCCATCGTATTTTAATGCCTGCATCATGTATAAAGGTGATAGATGAAATTCAAACCATGAATTAACACGGCAGTCGGTCATATTCGATGTCGGTTTAATTTATTGTCTGTTGTATTGTCACTCTTATTAAATTAAATGTTTAATTAATTCAGACCCACCAATTTGACTAAGCCCATACCCAATTGAGAACATTTAATTAATGATAATCTGAATTTCATACGTTTCCATCGATTAAAAGAAATATATGATTTGGTACCGATTTTGGGAGTTGTAGGGGCGCTAACCCTTACCCACACGTAACCAACTCCCGAACCTAATTTCACGAGTCTCTGGTTTTCTGGTGTTCGGTCTACCTTAGCCAAGTGACCGGTGATGACTCCAAGTCCTCCTATTTCCCAAAAGAAACAAAAAAGATTTTTCAATTTCAAAAAGAGGTCGCTACAACATGTCGACTCCGCCTAGGACATGTTTTGTTTTACAAAACAAAAAGAGAGTTAAGCCAAAAATCATACTTTTACTCTTATCAATGGAAATTTTGAAATTTAAGTGAACTTAATTGATTTGTTTTTTCTCAAAGGTGGTGCTTTCATTAAGTGGGCTTTGATAATTGGTGGTTGCTTTAATTTCTCATTTAATTTATAAGGAATCACTGACATGTGTTGCATCATGATCATCAAGTTCTATACTTGAGCTTTGTCCCTTGAGTGGGAGTGAAACACCACATACCCATGTGAGTAGCCCTCTACGGGTCGGTAATTCACTTTAGGAATTCACGCCTTTGACATATGAGCAACCCTCCACATCACTAGGTCGTGCTTTCCCTAGAACCAAATCCAATTCACAAACTTGTAATGGGCCAGAATTGAGGTTCTTGTTACCTTAGTAAGTGACAAGATAGGTTCGAGTACCCTTGTCTAGAACTAACCCACATGTGTGAGAATCTAGGAAGCTTACCCCTATTAGAGCCATGTGGACAACCATAGTGAACTGGAATTTAGGTGCTTAGGGTTTTCTTTTCGTGTTTGCTTCTCCCCTATTTTGTTTGTATTTATCCTTCTTCATTTCTAAATTTATTGTTTATCCTGCGACTGACACACATCTTTTTGTTTTTTGTTCTTTTCCTTTTTCTTTTATTTTGCACATTTTGTCATATCATGAAGAGCATACTGATTTGGAAATAGAGTGAAATTCAAGGCTCAATCAATGTGAGATTTGGTCTGTAACAACGACAAGAAGAATTCCGATGTACAATTATGGTTAGAAGGAGAACAGTTCTATGATGGAGATAGTATTTCTGTTGGGTTTGGGTCTATGATGTCAGCTGAGACTTTCATGAATACAGAATATAACAACATGTCCGGATCAAGGTCAATTTGGAATAGTTGGGATCTTGAGACAAGAGATGCTTTCAAAGGTGAGTATGGCGACATTGCATACTTGTTAGATGTTCTCGCCGATCAGTCGCTACTTCGAGACTTGGTGAGGTTTTGGAATTCAACCTACAGTTGTTTCGCAGTTGGCAACATCGATTTGACCCCGACAATTAAAGAGTATCAAGCCCTTATAAATTGCAAAAAGATTGATGAGAACTGTGTCTACTCAAAACCATTCAAGAACAAATCCTTTTGGGCTAAGCTTGGTATTTTCTTAGACACTTTGCCATATTGGGTTGAAAATCAGGTCACAATTTGGAACAAGAGAGAGTGTCTCAGGTGGGAAGAAATTATGGCTTTAGCTTCAGTACATCTTGTGGGTCGAGTTTAACGTGACCTTTTTGCACTTTTGATCTATGGGTTAGTGCAATTTTTGAAGGCTTTGGGACATCGATCCAGCAGTATTGGATTTGTTCGATCATTTGGGATGAGGGACCAATCTGGTACTTATGGTTTTGGCAGAAACTTTCCAGTCTTTGAGGGTTTGTAGAGGGCACGAAGGGGTCATTTCTGAGGATGCACCCAGCTTCTGACCGTTTGGATCTACAGTCACTTTTGGTTAGATGTTCATTTCTCAAGGTCTATTTTCGATGGCAAGTTCTCACCATTAGAGGAGTTCATAAGGAAAGTGGATTGCCGATCAAGAGATCTGAGGAGGTTTGGATAGACGTTTTTCAGCATATGAAGGACAAGGACTTAGTTTGGAGAGCTTTGTTGCTATCAACAAGGAATATCCTTTATAGATGTGGGGAATACTCTTAGGTACCGTTGCTCGGTCTATTGGGACATACGGCTTATGCATCCCTTTTGGTTATGAGGCAATATGGTTCTAAGCAGTTTGTGACAGCCACAAGAGGATTGATTGAGTTCAACATGGACTACGAGACTAGAAAAGGTTACAAGGGGAGGTGTACAGTGCTTCTTCAGCTGGGAACAATGCAAGACGAGTTAAGATCGTGAGTGCTCTTTACGGGACCACCCCTGAGTATGAAGTATGGTGGTTCAACCGCGTCAATGACATTATTCCCAAGTCAGATCTGGATAATAGGAAGTCTATTAAAGAAAGGTTGGTTGTGCTCCCCACCGAAGTCGATTTAATGAGAAAGCAACTCAAAGAGGAACAAAAAAGGTTTATTTAGCTCTGAAGAGAAAGCCAATCAAGATAGGTTCAACTTTGAATTGGATAAAACAAAATTCGAATGGGAGATTAGAGGCCTGTAAAGAAAGAAGGATAAGTTGGAACTTGAGCTCAAGTTGGAGAAGGAAGAAATTCAAAAACTGCAAAGGCTAAAGAAGAGCAAGAGAGTCACAGAGGATGGGCCAAGCAGAGGATTGGAGCTCCGACTTAAGGAAGAGAAGGCAAAATTTGAGAGTTACAAGAGGAAGTATTACAAGCACAAGGACCAAGTGTTCACTATGACACAAGAAATGGATAATCTACGAACCTCTCACTCAAGGTAGCTTGAGAAGGAACGATGCCAAAGTGAAGCACTGAAAGCTCAAGTAAAGTGTTTAGAGAAGTCTCTCCTTAAGCATAAGGGTTCAACTTGGAAGTTGGAGGCTAGTAGCTCAGAGAATCAGGCTTTGAAGGTTCGTATTGGAGAATTGGAAGCTCAAAGCCGAGGTTCAACAATTTAAGGAATAGATAGAAAGTTTTAGAGGGGCGATTCAAGTGTATCAGATGCCAACTTTGGAGCGACTACAATTTGCCGCTTACACTATAGCAAGAATTAGCATATTTGATGACTCAGATGCAAGAGGTCACTCGAAAGTTACAATTTCTAGTGGAAGACGCTATCGAGCTTTAGGACTGCGTGGACGATGAATCTAAGGAGGGAGAGAGGATTGCTTAGATCTTGATGGAGATCGTCGACCTAGATTCTAGCTTAGGACTATATGTGTAGTGAGTTTTCTTTGGTTATTGTAACGAAATAATGTTTCCATTAGTACAAGTTGTTTAAGGATGATATTTGTCAAACTCAGTTACGCTCTTTGCATGCATGCATGACACATTTATTTGCATTTTTGTCTAATTACTAAAATTAATTAAAAGACTTCTTATTATAGAGAGAAAGCTTTTGATTCTTTAAATTGCAATCATTCCACACCCATATCGTACTCAGTTACAAAAAATGATAATGGAAGAAAGCTTTGCAAAGTTGGAAGCCGATCTTAGAGGCCAGTTGGAACGAGCTCAACAAGAACTAAGGGACACCATCATCAAATCCCAACAAGACATGATGAAGGAGATATCTTAGATGATACAGTCCAATCTAAGAGGAAAGGGTGATGTTGAGAACACAACCCAAGACTTAGGGGATCGCTCGTATGACCCAAATTTTAAAAACCCTCTCTTTATCAACCCTTCAACTCCGCAAGGGGTGTCTTCCCATCATCAGGTTGGTGCCTCTGCCCCGGCTCAGCCGAGCGTGACATTCAGAAGCATTGAAAATGTTGGAGATAGCATCCCAGATTTTAATGAGTTGGAAAAGTTAAACTAAGTGAAGGTAGAGTTCTCAAAACAGTTGGATGACACCCGGAAAGGCCTTGAAGAAAAGTTCTGGGTAAAAGAAGATGAAGGTCCCTACTGACTAAATGCTAGAGAGCTCAGTTTGGTCCCGAATGTACAAATCCTGCACAAATTCAAGACCTCGAAATTTGAGAAGTTTGACGGGACCACTTGCCCCACTACACACCTGACCATGTTTTGTCGAAAAATGGTCGAGTACATGGATAACGAGAAGCTGTTAATTCACTGTTTCCAAAATAGCTTAGTGGGATCCACCTCGAGATGGGACAACCAGCTAACACAAGCTCAAATCAAGTCATGGAAAGATCTGGCCAAAGCTTTTACCGACCAGTACAAGCACATAACTGACATGGTCCCTAATCGACTTCTGTTGTAAGGAATGGAACAAAAACGTGATGAATACCTCTGGGAGTATACTCGGAGGTGGTGTGATATAGCGGTACAAGTTCAGCCCCCGCTTTGTGAAAGTGAGATCTCTTCAATGTTTGTGGACTCGCTAAAGGGGACACTCTATGATTGTTTAATCAGCAATCCTATTAGCAATTTCGTAGAGATGGTTATGACTGGTGAGCGCATCAAGGCTGCCATTAAGGGTGGGGAAAAAAGGATCATTAGGTTAAGCACACTTATGAGGCCGTCAAGAACCTTTCTATCTCCCAACCCCAAGCCACGACAAGAAATGCCCAAAGTTTCAAGAAAATAGAGGACAAAGGACCCAAGAGGGAAAGCGAGAACAAGTCGTCCACTCCCCTACAAATGTCTTACAAAGAACTTTACTCACATTTATCTATGGCAGATCTCGTTCGGCCTTACAATGTCACACCTTTCAACCCGTCTTACCCGGTGTGGTATGACTCTAAGGTACACTACAAATACCAAGCCGATATTACAGGACATTCAATTGGAAACTATGTGGCATTCAAGAAGTCCATTCAGAATTTGATCTGGACTGGAGTCTTGCAGTTAGGGGAGCCAAGCACGGCTAACAACCCCCTACCGAGTCATGAGGGGCAAGGCGCAAATGCTCTTGAAGAAGAGTATGCCCGAAAGGCTAAAGTGAGTGTATCCGGGATTTGGTCTCTGTTAAGATGGGTTTTCCAGTAGTTGTGCAAGGCGCGGATCATCGGCCAAGGAATGGTAATCGTGAGGAAGGGTTGCAGACCATATTGCGAGTATCATCAGTCAAAGGATTATGAGATACATGATTGTGGGGAGTTCTGCTATTTAATTTAGAATATGATGGATAACAAATATATCGAGTTTTGGAGAAAGAAGGAGGAATGAAGGAATCTGAAGTCTGTGCGTTGGAGAATCAAGACGCCAAGTACAACGCAAAGAGACTGCTTGGCCTTAGCTTCAAGCCAATAAATGAGAGTGCCCCTATGGTGGCTCCCGAGGTCATAATTTCTACCACGACATCCTTTCTATTCAAGGATACACATATGGTTCCATGAAGGTATACCGCTAGAGTTTCAACACCAGAAACCTCCAGCTCACAAGGTGTGAAGGTAATGACGGGGACAAAACCCGCTCCGGAAGGTCCCATTGAACCTAATCCTGAAGGGGTAAACACATAGGGCATTTCACAAGAAGCGGACGGTGCTACAATCCCTAAGCACCTGAAGTAGTGGGAGAACAGAAAGAAGAAAGTAAGGAAATCGAGCCCAAACCTGAGAAGATATTCAGAGAGGAACCACCTCCAAAGATCAAGCAACCAGTCACGAAGACCCAGGCACAAGAATTTTTGAGATTCTTGAGGCCTAGCGACTACAACATCTTGGAACAATTTCAAAAATAGCCGGCTCAGATTTTGGTACTCGATCCCTTACTCAACTCAAAAAAGCATCACGATGCGCTGTTAAAAGTTCTGAATTAGACCTTCATTATAAGTGATATTTTAGCTGGGAATTTGGATCAAATCATCGGTCATATCACCACCGACAATTACATTACCTTTAGCGACGATGAGATATCAGCTGAAGGTAGGGGGTCCACCAAGGCCCTAAACATTACTACCCATTGTAAGGGGCATCTCTTACCTAGAGTGCTGATTGACAATGGCTCAGCTTTAAACGTTATGCCTTTGGCTACTCTGCAACATCTGCCAATCGATAGTTCACACATGAAGCCCTGACAAAATATAGTGCGAACATTCGATGGGACCCAACAAGATGTGGTCAGGAATATCGAAGTACCCCTGATCATTGGCCTTAGTGAGTACATCGTTGATTTTGTGGTCATAGACATCTGACCATCCTATAATTGTCTGTTGGGAAGGCCATGGATACACTCAGCTGGTGTAGTCCTGTCACACCCTAAAAATTGATCTAGTCGAGATTAGGTTCTAGTGACCGAATATTTTGTATTGGTTATGTAATTTGCTCGATCTTGTACCTAATTTGAAGTAATAAAGGTTATCCGGGCTAACTGTAACAATCTATTATTATTATTATTAGTAGTAGTAGTATTATTAAAAAAATAACGTGAGTGGGGGGACCCATGGCTAATTCCTTCAATTTAAAAGAAATGGCCGTGAAATCCCCACGTTTGGGGATGATGCAGCAGAAGGACATATTTACCTTCCACCACGTGGTATGGAGGGAGAACTATTCCCCAAATATGTGCCACGGCTCCAGCTTTTGTGGATCATGGAGAAGGCATTTGGGGCCCGGCAAATTAGGTATAAATAGGGGGTGTGCGCAAGAAAGATAGGAAAAATAAGGAACAAAGAAACGATTCAATAATAAGGTGGTAAGCTCGAGTTTTCCGATTCGACAAATTTGAATCCTCGCTATCGATTAGAGGTTGATAAAGAATAACCGTCATCTCTTTCGAAAGCCAAGGATAAAGGCATTATTATCCGAGAGTCTTAAAAACATCGGGTTGTTGAGGTGAGTCTAGTTGTGTCAAGGGATAGGCTCGGTGCATCCTGTTGCTTTATTTTGTGATTATGTTCGTATTTGTTTAAGGGCTCATGTAGAGCAACTATGTCAAATTCGATTGGCAAATCCGATAGATGCCTTGCATTGCTTTGATATGTGCAAACATGACTATGATATGCTATACATATGTGATATATGAAAACGATATGAAATGTTACATGATGTGGAGCTAAGGCTTATTTTGATATCTGATATGATATAACTTGAAAAAAAAATTATGGACTATGTGAATTTGTGTAATTGTGGACATTGGATACAACTGGCATGCCATAGGATTATTGAGCTCGGTTAAGCAAGGGAGGACTACGGTCCAAGGCTACGCCCTATATGTGGGGGAAATAAGGTTGGCTGTGTAAGGGATATATCTCCGGAGCTACGGCTCAAGGGCTACGACCCACTCTCTGTTATATGTGTTGGTGTATAGGGGAATCCGTGTATCTAATGGTACCTAATGTGTTATGTGCCTATGAATTTTGCTACGACATTATGATTATGATATGAATATGTGAAATGTATATGTGAATATGAAAGCATGAAAATAAGTGAAATAAGCATGAATTGCGTATAGTGTAATATGACTACTTGTATATTTGATTATCATGCATTTCATAATATTGATCATCCATTGTAATTGTTATAACTACCTCACTAGGCTATGTAAGCCTAACACGTGTGTCTCATGCATTTTCTAGACCTTAGGCAATCCCGAGCCTTGATCGTGTTGTTGCGGTGCAAGTCACGTCCCTGCCATATATGTATGTTTATCTTTCGCCTTGAAACTCCTAATAAAGGGGCATAGGACCTAAAGATGTTTAACCTACCCATTTTGTCATGTGTATATTGTCTACAGTTTGTAATAACCTTAAAGGGGTTTAAATGATATGTTAGATAAGGTTAAAAACGGTTAAAAGAGTATGTTTAACTTAAAATGGTGAATACTAAACGGGTTTGAAATACTCTAAAATTTGGCATGCTAATAGAGTTCATGATTATTAGCTTGCTGGTAAGGTCTGGTAAGGTTTGGAAATCGTTTGATGGTTAATCCGAATAAAAATAGTTTTGAACAATTTACAAAATGGTCACTAAATATTGTATCGTCTAATCAGATAGGTAAATGACCTCCGTTAGTGATGAAATTTCACATGCTAATAATTCGTAAGTTTAGTTTTAGTATGATAACTAGAATTTCGGCTAAGGACCCTTGATTTGTAAAATTTACAATTTAGTCCCTAAAACTCAAAAAGGTTTAAAATTGACCTCAACTCCGATTAAGTTTAGTAACAAACAAAGTGGATAAGTCTTAAGAATAATCAATATGATACTTAGATTATGCTTTGAACTCTAAACCCTATTCTGAACCTCCAATTAGTCTTCCGATAACACTATCCGACCTGGATCTCAACTAGCCGGGAAGGGGTGTTACAATTATGGTATCAGAGCCTAGGTTTAGTCGATTCTAGGACTAACCAGACATCCGTTATGAGTCTGTGTCTACATTTTCCAGTTAGGAGTTATTGAATATGTATTATGTGACTTGCAACTTACACGATTTAATCCTTATGTGTAATTAGATCTAAAATGACTGGTCTTACTGATAGAAGGGTAGTGAACGAACCTCATCCGGGCTCCTCCTCAACTCAGGGGGAGAATTTAAGGCCTGAAATCCAACCTGAGCGTGTGGGACAGAACGCCCCACCTCACACTCCATCAATGCCACCTGCTCAGCAGACGTATTTGATGTCCATGGCAGACATGATTAAACATGAGGTGGTGTCTCTCCGACAATAACAACCTCCCTCACCTACTGAGGCTTCTCTGCCTGCTTTGAGAGCCCCTTTTGATAAGCTCAAGCAATATCATGTGTATACGTTCACCGGCCAAGACCTGGATAACCCTGAGATCATAGAATACTGGCTGGACAACACTCTAAAAGTGCTAAATAAGCAAATGAAGTGTCCTAAGGAGCATAAACTTGAATGTGCCCTGGCCTTGATAGCTGAAGAGGCCCAAAGCTGGTGGGATATGGTGACCCTCACTATTCCTGAACATCGTGTCATGTGGGACTTCTTTCTTTAGGAGTTCTGTAAGAAGTACATTAGTGAGCTATCTTCTTGATGAACTTCATCCTCTCTTTGTTGTTCTGTAAGAAGGAAAAATGCAAAATGTTTATAGACGACCTTTTTGATGAACTTCATCCTCTCTTTGTTGCTCTGGAGATCGAGGACTTCTAGACCCTTGTCAATCGGGCCATCACAATCGAAGCTTCACAGATAGCCTCTAAGAGGAGAAAGGGGAACCAGACTCGACCTGATAAGAAGTTATGAGATGATTCCAAGTCACCCACATCCCAGAAGAAGGGAAGACAATGGGACCAGAAGTCTGCTACCTACCAACAATTGCCTCGATCTGGGTATGTACCTCAGTTGTAGTCTGCCGGAACAACTTTTACCTGCACGGCTTTAGTGGATAGCATGGGAGGTTCCACAAAGGGTTCCCAGATTCCCTCATGCAACTTTTGCTAGAAGAGGCAGTCGGGGCAGTGCCGTAGGCAATCCGGTTCTTGTTACCTTTGTGGAGAGTCTGGCCACTTCATCTATCAGTGCCCACAAAACCCTCAGGCTCCTACATCTGTAGCTTCTCATAACAATCCTAATAAGAGGAGAGGAGCAAAGCCAGTGCCATCCGGATCCGTACGTTGACCCCGCAACAACAATACTTCTCCAGCTGGCAGTGACCCACAGACTTCAGCCCAAATATACCATGTTCGAGGTTGCGAGCAAGAGGATGATCCTGATGTGATTACAGGTATGGTAGAGCTATCTTCTGAACTTGTTTATGCTTTGATAGATCTAGGCTCCACACATTCCTTTATTAGTGAACCCTTGATTGAAAAGTATGCTTTAGAATGTGAACCTATTGCTTTCGAGATACTTGTCTCAAATCTACTAGGAGATAGTGTGGCTATTCAAATAATCTGTAGAGCTTTTCCCCTAAGGATCCAAGGGATCCCATTTCTGGCCAACTTGATGGCTTTACCCTTCCATAAGTTTGATCTCATTCTAGGCCTCGACTGGCTAGTTGAATATCAAGCGTGGGTGGATTGTTCAAAGAAGAAATTATATCTCCATAGACTCAGTAAGGAGAGCATAACCTTGATGAAGTCTGAACTCGAGCCTAAAAAGAGTCTCATGTATGCCATGGAGTTTAAAAAAGATTTGAAAATCGAAGACGTACCCTTGGTGAAAGAATTTCCCAATATGTTTCTCGATGAACTTCTAGGACTCCCTCCCACTCGTGAAGTTGAGTTCAGGATAGAGGTACAGCCTGGAACTACTCCGGTCTCCACTACTTCGTATAGAATGGCTCTGGTGGAGTTGAAAGAGTTAAAAGCTCGAATTCAAGACCTTAAAGATAAGGGATTCATCCGACCGAGTTCCTCAGCCTAGGGAGCACCAGTTTTGTTCGTTAAAAAGAATAATGGATCGATGCGTCTATGAATTGACTATCGTCAATTGAATAAGGTGACGATCAAGAACAAGTAGCCACTTCCGAGGATAGATGACCTCTTTGATCAGTTGAAGGATGCTTCTGTCTTTTCGAAGATAGATCTTCGATTCGGATACTACCAAATACTGGTAAAAGAGTCTGATGTTCCAAAGACCGCCTTTCGAACCAGATATAGTCACTATGAATTTCTGGTGATGCCTTTTGGGCTCAAGAATGTACCTGCAGCCTTCAGAGACCTGATGAATTATGTATTCCGGTCCTATCTAGATAAGTTTGTGGTTGTCTTTATAGATGACATTCTGATCTATTCTAAAGACTCTGCTTCTCATGAAGAACATGTATGGATCGTGCTTCAGACCCTTCGGGAGAAACAGCTCTATGCCAAGTTTAGTAAATATGAATTTTGGCTGTCTTAAGTATCCTTTCTTGGCCATGTAAAATCTTCTGCGGGAATTCAAGTGGACCCAAAGAAGATCCAACAATTCTTGATTGGACCACTCCGAAGAATATGAGAGAAGTTCGTTGTTTTCTGGGCCTTGAAGGCTATTACCGTAGATTCGTTCAGGGATTCTCATTTCTTGCAGCACCCTTAACAAAGCTTCTCCGCAAGGATACACCTTTTGTGTAGACTGTTGATCAACAAAGAAGTTTTGACCAGCTTAAGCAAGTCCTTACACATGGCCCTGTGTTAGTGCAACTCGAGTCGGGCAAAGACTTCACCATGTATAGTGATGCATCCCACCTAGGATTAGGCGGTGTTCTAATGCAAGAAGGCAAAGTCATAGCTTATGCCTCATGTCAAATCAAGCCTTATCAGCTAAATTACCTGACTCATGATCTAGAACTTGCCACAGTTGTGTTTGCTTTGAAGATTTGGTGGCATTATCTTTATGGTGAGAAGTGTTATCTCTACACTTATCACAAAAGCTTGAAATATCTCTTAACTCAGAAAGAGTTAACCTTTTTTCAATACCGATGGATGGAGCTATTGAAAGATTATGATTTAGTCATTGACTACCATCCTGGTAAAGCCAATGTGGTGGCTGACGCTCTTAGCCGGAAGCCCACTTCTTCTCCAAGATGCTTGAATGCTCACTTCCGACTCAGAAAGCATGGCAAATTGTTAGCTGAGCTGAAAGTTCACTCCACCTTTGTATCTCGAATTAAGGTACTCCAAGAAACTGATGAGGAGTTGCAACCCCTTATTGCTAAGGTCAAGGATAGCTCAGATCTCGACTTTGCTTTGAATTCCAAAGGGTTACTGTGTTTCTGCAACTGCATTTGTGTTCCCGATAATGATGATCTTCGAAACCAAATCCTGAGTGAAGCTTATTCTAGCCTTTTCTCTGTTCTCCCTGAAGCTATCAAAATGTACAAAGATCTGAAGGAGATCTATTGGTTGTCCGATTTGAAGAATGAAATCACAGGCTACATAGCTAGGTGTTTGACTTGCCAATGGGTCAAAGTCGAGCACAAGGTACCTACAGGTCTTCTGCAGCCCATCGAACTTTCGCAATGGAAATGTGAGCATATCACGATGGACTTTGTAAGTGGTCTACCTTTGACTCCGAAGAAAAATGATGCCATTTGGGTCATTGTGGATTGATTCACCAAGTCTGCTCACTTCCTTCTAGTAAGAATAGATTTCAGCTTGCCTAAGCTCGTAGAGTTGTAGATCTGTTAAGTTATTCATATAGACAGAACTCCGGTATCTATCATCTCTGATCGCGACCCACGATTTACGTCTCGGTTTTGGAGGATCTTACACAAGGCCTTGGGAACGCGAGTGCATCTTAGCAGTACTTTCCATCCTCGAACTGCCGGCCAATCTGAAAGAGTTATTCAGGTAACTCTAAACCCTTCTTTAAGTTATGTGAATAAGTGTTTGTACCAATCATGATTCTTCCTTGTAGATCCTGGAAGATATGCTCGGAGCCTGTGTCATTGACTTTGGGAACACGTGGGAGAAATCCCTACCCTTGGCCAAGTTTGCTTACAACAACCGTTACCAGGCTTCAATTCAAATGGCTCCGTATGAAGCTCTCTATAGAAGGAGGTGTAGAACTCCTCTTTGTTGGACTGAACTCGGTGAAGGCAAGATGCTAGGTCCTGACTTACTTCGCGAAATCGAAGAAAGGACTACCATTATTTGTGACTGGCTTAAACCTACCTTTGACCGACACAAGTCCTATGTTGACCTGGGCATGAGAGATATTCAGTACTAGGTTGGTGAAAAGGCCTTCCTCAAGGTATCTCTGTGGAAGAGGATTCTTCATTTTGGAAGGAAAGGAAAGTTAACTCCCCGTTTCATTGGCCCATTCGAAGTGACCGAAAGAGTTAGACCCGTTGCTTACCGATTAGCCCTCCTCGAGGATTTAAGTTAGATTCACAATGTTTTCCATGTGTCTACGCTACACAAGTACCAGTCAGATCCTTCCCATATGATTGAATCGAAATCTGTGGAGATTCAATCTAATCTGACATATGAGGAAGAACCTGTTCAGATCCTCGCACGAGAGACCAAGAGGCTTTGTAACAAGATTGTGCCCTTAGTGAAAGTTTTGTGGCGAAGTCATTCCATTGAAGAGGCAACATGGGAACCCGAGAAGACTATGCAAAAACAGTATCCTCATCTGTTTGCCTGAAATGAACATTTGAGGACGAATTTTCTTAAGGGGGAGAGTTGTCACACCCCGAAAACCGATCTAGTCAGGATTAGGTTCTAGTGATTGAATATTTTGTACCGGTTATGTAATTTGCTCGATCTTGTACCTAATTTGAAGCAATGAAGGTTATTCGGGCTAATTGTAATGATTTATTATGATTATTATTATTATTAAAATTAAAAAAATAACGTGGTGTGTACCCATGGCTAATTCCTTCAATTTGAATGAAATAGCCGTGAAAAACCCCACGTTTGGGGATGATGCAGCACAAGGCCATATTCACCTTCCACCACGTGGCATGGGGGGAGAATTATTCCCCAAATATGTGCCACGGCTCCAGCTTTTGTGGAGCATGGAGAAGGCATTTGGGGCCAACAAATTGGGTATAAATAGGGGTGTGTGCAAGAAAGATAGGAAAAGTAAGGAACAAAGAAATGATTCAATAATAAGGTGATAAGCTCGAGTTTTTCGATTCGACAAATTTGAATCCTCGCTATCGATTGGAGGTTGATAAAGAACAACCATCATCTCTTTCGAAAGCCAAGGATAAAGGCGTTATCCGAGAGTCTTAAAAACATTAGGTTATTGAGCTGAGTGTAGTTTTGTAAAGGGATAGGCTCTGTGCCATCTTGTTGCTTTATTTTGTGATTATGTTCGTATTTGTTTAAGGGCTCATGTAGAGCAACTATGTCAAATTCGATTGGCAAATCCGATAAGTGCCATGCATTGCTTTGATATGTGCAAACATGACTATGATATGCTATACATATGTGATATATGAAAATGATATAAAATGTTACATGATGTAGAGCTAAGGCTTATTTTGATATTTGATATAATATAACTTGAAAAAAATTATGGACTATGTGAATTTTGTAATTGTGGACATTGGATACAATTGGCATGTAATAGGATTATTGAGCTCGGTAAGTAAGGGAGGACTACGGTCCAGGGCTATGCCTATATGTGGGGAAATAAGGTTGGTGTGTAAGTGATATATCTCCGAGCTACGGCTCAAGGGCTACGACCCACTCTTCGTTATATGTGTTGGTGTATAGGGGAATCCGTGTATCCAATGGTGCCTAATGTGATATGTGCCTATGAATTGTGCTATGACATTATGATTATGATATGAATATGTAAAATGTATATGTAAATAAGAAAGCATGAAAATAAGTGAAATAAGCATGAATTGCGTATAGTGTAATATGACTACTTGTATATTTGATTATCATGCATTTCATAATATTGATCATCCATTGTAATTGTTATAACTACCTCACTAGGCTATGTAAGCCTAACACGTGTGTCTTATGCATTTTTAGACCTTGAGCAATCCCGAGCCTTGATCGTGTTGTTGCGGTTTGCAAGTCACATCCCTGCCATATATGTATGTTTATCTTTTGCCTTGAAACTCCTAATAAAGGGGCATAGGACCTAAAGATGTTTAACCTACCCATTTTGTCATGTGTATATTGTCTACAGTTTGTAATAACCTTAAAGGGGTTTAAATGATATGTTGATAAGGTTAAAAACGGTTAAAAAGTATGTTTAACCTAAAATGGTGAATACTAAATGGGTTTGAAATACTCTAAAATTTGATTAACTAATAGAGTTCATGATTATTAACTTGCTGGTAAAGGTCTGGTAAGGTTTGGAAATCGTTTGATGGTTAATCCGAATAAAAATAGTTTTGAACAATTTACAAAATGGTCACTAAATATTGTATCGTCTAATTAGATAGGTAAATGACCTCCGTTAGTGATGAAATTTCACATGCTAATAATTAGTAAGTTTAGTTTTAGTATGATAACTAGAATTTCGGCTAAGGACCCTTGATTTGTAAAATTTACAATTTAGTCCCTAAAACTCAAAAAAGGTTTAAAATTGACCTCAACTCCGATTAAGTTTAGTAACAAACAAAGTGGATAAGTCTTAAGAATAATCAATATGATACTTAGATTATGCTTTGAACTCTAAACCCTATTCTGAACCTCCAATTAGTCTTCCGATAACACTATCCGACCTGGATCTCAACTAGCGGGAAGGGGGTGTTACAATTATGGTATCGAGCCTAGGTTTAGTCGATTCTAGGACTAACCGGACATCCGTTATGAGTCCATGTCTACATTTTCCAGTTAGGAGTTATTGAATATGTATTATGTGACTTGCAACTTACACGATTTAATCCTTATGTGTAATTAGATCTAAAATGACTGGTCTTACTGATAGAAGGGTAGTGAACGAACCTCATCCGGGCTCCTCCTCAACTCGGGGAGAATTTAAGGCCCGAAATCCAACTTTGAAAGTGTGGGACAGAACGCCCCACCTCACACTCCATCAATGCCACCTGCTCAGCAGACGTATTTGATGTCCATGGCGACATGATTAAACATGAGGTGGTGTCTCTCCCGACAATAACAACCTCCCTCACCTACCGAGGCTTCTCTGCGCTGCTTTGAGAGCCCCTTTGATAAGCTCAAGCAATATCATGTGTATACGTTCACCGGCCAAGACCTGGATAACCCTGAGATCATAGAATACTGGCTGGACAACACTCTAAAAGTGCTAAATAAGCAAATGAAGTGTCCTAAGGAGCATAAACTTGAATGTGCCCCGCCTTGATAGTGAAGAGGCCCAAAGTCGGTGGGATATGGTGACCCTCACTATTCCCGAACATCGTGTCATGTGGGACTTCTTTCTTTAGGAGTTCTGTAAGAAGTACATTAGTGAGCTATCTTCTTGATGAACTTCATCCTCTCTTTGTTGTTCTGTAAGAAGGAAAAATGCAAAATGTTTATAGACGACCTTTTTGATGAACTTCATCCTCTCTTTGTTGCTCTGGAGATCGAGGACTTCTAGACCCTTGTCAATCGGGCCATCACAATCG
Source organism: Hibiscus mutabilis (assembly GCA_019671005.1). Lineage (NCBI taxonomy): Eukaryota > Viridiplantae > Streptophyta > Magnoliopsida > Malvales > Malvaceae > Hibiscus > Hibiscus mutabilis. The sequence goes on from CM033745.1 coordinate 32,147,899, forward strand.
AAGCTTCACAGATAGCCTCTAAGAGGAGAAAGGGGAACCAGACTCGACCTGATAAGAAGTTATGAGATGATTCCAAGTCACCCACATCCCAGAAGAAGGGAAGACAATGGGACGACCAAGTCCGCTACCTACCAACAATTGCCTCGATCTGGGTATGTACCTCAGTTGTAGTCTGCCGGAACAACTTTTACCTGCACGGCTTTAGTGGATAGCATGGGAGGTTCCACAAAGGGTTCCCAGATTCCCTCATGCAACTTTTGCTAGAAGAGGCAGTCGGGGCAGTGCCGTAGGCAATCCGGTTCTTGTTACCTTTGTGGAGAGTCTGCCACTTCATCTATCGCCCCCACAAAACCCTCGAGCTCCTACATCTGTAGCTTCTCATAACAATCCTAATAAGAGGAGAGGAGCAAAGCCAGTGCCATCCGGATCCGTACGTTGACCCCGCAACAACAATACTTCTCCAGCTGGCAGTGACCCACAGACTTCAGCCCAAATATACCATGTTCGAGGTTGCGAGCAAGAGGATGATCCTGATGTGATTACAGGTATGGTAGAGCTATCTTCTGAACTTGTTTATGCTTTGATAGATCTAGGCTCCACACATTCCTTTATTAGTGAACCCTTGATTGAAAAGTATGCTTTAGAATGTGAACCTATTGCTTTCGAGATACTTGTCTCAAATCTACTAGGAGATAGTGTGGCTATTCAAATAATCTGTAGAGCTTTTCCCCTAAGGATCCAAGGGATCCCATTTCTGGCCAACTTGATGGCTTTACCCTTCCATAAGTTTGATCTCATTCTAGGCCTCGACTGGCTAGTTGAATATCAAGCGTGGGTGGATTGTTCAAAGAAGAAATTATATCTCCATAGACTCAGTAAGGAGAGCATAACCTTGATGAAGTCTGAACTCGAGCCTAAAAAAGAGTCTCATGTATGCCATGGAGTTTAAAAAGATTTGAAAATCGAAGACGTACCCTTGGTGAAAGAATTTCCCAATATGTTTCTCGATGAACTTCTAGGACTCCCTCCCACTCGTGAAGTTGAGTTCGGGATAGAAGTACAGCCTGAACTACTCCGGTCTCCACTACTTCGTATAGAATGGCTCGTGGAGTTGAAAGAGTTAAAAGCTCGAATTCAAGACCTTAAAGATAAGGGATTCATCCGACCGAGTTCCTCACTTAGGGAGCACCAGTTTTGTTCGTTAAAAAGAATAATGGATCGATCGTCTATGAATTGACTATCGTCAATTGAATAAGGTGACGATCAAGAACAAGTAGCCACTTCCGAGGATAGATGACCTCTTTGATCAGTTGAAGGATGCTTCTGTCTTTTCGAAGATAGATCTTCGATTCGGATACTACCAAATACTGGTAAAAGAGTCTGATGTTCCAAAGACCGCCTTTCGAACCGATATATAGTCACTATGAATTTACGGTGATGCCTTTTGGGCTCAAGAATGTACCTGCAGCCTTCAGAGACCTGATGAATTATGTATTCCGGTCCTATCTAGATAAGTTTGTGGTTGTCTTTATAGATGACATTCTGATCTATTCTAAAGACTCTGCTTCTCATGAAGAACATGTATGGATCGTGCTTCAGACCCTTCGGGAGAAACAGCTCTATGCCAAGTTTAGTAAATATGAATTTTGGCTGTCTTAAGTATCCTTTCTTGGCCATGTAAAATCTTCTGCGGGAATTCAAGTGGACCCAAAGAAGATCCAACAATTCTTGATTGGACCACTCCGAAGAATATGAGAGAAGTTCGTTGTTTTCTGGGCCTTGAAGGCTATTACCGTAGATTCGTTCAGGGATTCTCATTTCTTGCAGCACCCTTAACAAAGCTTCTCCGCAAGGATACACCTTTTGTGTAGACTGTTGATCAACAAAGAAGTTTTGACCAGCTTAAGCAAGTCCTTACACATGGCCCTGTGTTAGTGCAACTCGAGTCGGGCAAAGACTTCACCATGTATAGTGATGCATCCCACCTAGGATTAGGCGGTGTTCTAATGCAAGAAGGCAAAGTCATAGCTTATGCCTCATGTCAAATCAAGCCTTATCAGCTAAATTACCCGACTCATGATCTAGAACTTGCCACGCTTGTGTTTGCTTTGAAGATTTGGTGGCATTATCTTTATGGTGAGAAGTGTTATCTCTAGACTTATCACAAAAGCTTGAAATATCTCTTAACTCAGAAAGAGTTAACCTTTTTTCAATACCGATGGATGGAGCTATTGAAAGATTATGATTTAGTCATTGACTACCATCCTGGTAAAGCCAATGTGGTGGCTGACGCTCTTAGCCGGAAGCCCACTTCTTCTCCAAGATGCTTGAATGCTCACTTCCGACTCAGAAAGCATGGCAAATTGTTAGCTGAGCTGAAAGTTCACTCCACCTTTGTATCTCGAATTAAGGTACTCCAAGAAACTGATGAGGAGTTGCAACCCCTTATTGCTAAGGTCAAGGATAGCTCAGATCTCGACTTTGCTTTGAATTCCAAAGGGTTACTTGTGTTTACAGAATCGCATTTGTGTTCCCGATAATGATGATCTTCAAACCAAATCCTGAGTGAAGCTTATTCTAGCCTTTTCTCTGTTCTCCCCGAAGCTATCAAAATGTACAAAGATCTGAAGGAGATCTATTGGTTGTCCGATTTGAAGAATGAAATCACAGGCTACATAGCTAGGTGTTTGACTTGCCAATGGGTCAAAGTCGAGCACAAGGTACCTACAGGTCTTCTGCAGCCCATCGAACTTTCGCAATGGAAATGTGAGCATATCACGATGGACTTTGTAAGTGGTCTACCTTTGACTCAAGAAAAAATGATGCCATTTGGGTCATTGTGGATTGATTCACCAAGTCTGCTCACTTCCTTCTAGTAAGAATAGATTTCAGCTTGCCTAAGCTCGTAGAGTTGTAGATCTGTTAAGTTATTCATATAGACAGAACTCCGGTATCTATCATCTCTGATCGCGACCCACGATTTACGTCTCGGTTTTGGAGGATCTTACACAAGGCCTTGGGAACGCGAGTGCATCTTAGCAATACTTTCCATCCTCGAACCGCCGCCAATCTGAAAGAGTTATTCGTAACTCTAAACCCTTCTTTAAGTTATGTGAATAAGTGTTTGTACCAATCATGATTCTTCCTTGTAGATCCCGGAAGATATGCTCGAGCTGTGTCATTGACTTTGGGAACACGTGGGAGAAATCCCTACCCTTGGCCAAGTTTGCTTACAACAACCGTTACTGTGCTTCAATTCAAATGGCTCCGTATGAAGCTCTCTATAGAAGGAGGTGTAGAACTCCTCTTTGTTGGACTGAACTCGGTGAAGGCAAGATGCTAGGTCCTGACTTACTTCAAATCAAGAAAGGACTACCATTATTTGTGACTGGCTTAAACCTACCTTTGACCGACACAAGTCCTATGTTGACCTGGGCATGAGAGATATTCAAGACTAGGTTGGTGAAAAGGCCTTCCTCAAGGTATCTCGTGGAAGAGGATTCTTCATTTTGGAAGGAAAGGAAAGTTAACTCCCGTTTCATTGGCCCATTCAAGTGACCGAAAGAGTTAGACCCGTTGCTTACCGATTAGCCCTCCTCGAGGATTTAAGTTAGATTCACAATGTTTTCCATGTGTCTACGCTACACAAGTACCAATCAGATCCTTCCCATATGATTGAATCGAAATCATGGAGATTCAATCTAATCGACATATGAGGAAGAACTGCTCGCATCCTCGCACGAGAGACCAAGAGGCTTTGTAACAAGATTGTGCCCTTAGTGAAAGTTTTGTGGCGAAGTCATTCCATTGAAGAGGCAACATGGGAACCCGAGAAGACTATGCAAAAACAGTATCCTCATCTGTTTGCCTGAAATGAACATTTGAGGACGAATTTTCTTAAGGGGGAGAGTTGTCACACCCCGAAAACCGATCTAGTCAGGATTAGGTTCTAGTGATTGAATATTTTGTACCGGTTATGTAATTTGCTCGATCTTGTACCTAATTTGAAGCAATGAAGGTTATTCGGGCTAATTGTAACAGTTTATTATGATTATTATTATTATTAAAAAAATTACGTGAGTGGGGTGTACCCACGGCTAATTCCTTCAATTTGAATGAAATAGCCGTGAAAACCCCACGTTTGGGGATGATGCAGCACAAGGCCATATTCACCTTCCACCACGTGGCATGGGGGGAGAATTATTCCCCAAATATGTGCCGCGGCTCCAGCTTTTGTGGAGCATGGAGAAGGCATTTGGGGCCAGCAAATTGGGTATAAATAGGGGGTGTGTGCAAGAAAGATAGGAAAAGTAAGGAACAAAGAAATGATTCAGTAATAAGGTGATAAGCTCGAGTTTTTCAGTTCGACAAATTTGAATCCTCGCTATCGATTGGAGGTTGGTAAAGAACAACCATCATCTCTTCTGAAAGCCAAGGATAAAGACGTTATCCGAGAGTCTTAAAAACATTAGGTTATTGAGCTGAGTGTAGTTTTGTAAAGGGATAGGCTCTGTGCCATCTTGTTGCTTTATTTTGTGATTATGTTCGTATTTGTTTAAGGGCTCATGTAGAGCAACTATGTCGATTTCGATTGGCAAATCCGATAAGTGCCATGCATTGCTTTGATATGTGCAAACATGACTATGATATGCTACACGTATGTGATATATGAAAATGATATAAAATGTTACATGATGTAGAGCTAAGGCTCATTTTGATATTTGATATAATATAACTTGAAAAAAAGTTATAGACTATGTGAATTTTTGTAATTATGGACATTCGATACAATTGGCATGTAATAGGATTATTGAGCTCGGTAAGTAAGGGAGGACTACGGTCCAGGGCTATGGCCTATATGTGGGGAAATAAGGTCGGCTGTGTAAGTGATATATCTCCGGAGCTACGGCTCAAGGGCTACGACCCACTCTTCGTTATATGTGTTGGTGTACAGGGGAATCCGTGTATCCAATGGTGCCTAATGTGATATGTGCCTATGAATTGTGCTATGACATTATGATTATGATATGAATATGTAAAATGTATATGTAAATAAGAAAGCCTGAAAATAAGTGAAATAAGCATGAATTGCGTATAGTGTAATATGACTACTTGTATATTTGATCATCATGCATTTCATAATATTGATCATCCATTGTAATTGTTATAACTACCTCACTAGGCTATGTAAGCCTAACATGTGCGTCTTATGCATTTTTAGGACCTTGAGCAATCCCGAGCCTTGATCGTGTTGTTGCGGTTGCAAGTCACATCCCTGCCATATATCTATGTTTATCTTTTGCCTTGAAACTCCTAATAAAGTGGCATAGGACATAAAGATGTTTAACCTACCCATTTTGTCATGTGTATATTGTCTACGGTTTGTAATAACCTTAAAGGGGTTTAAATGATATGTTGATAAGGTTAAAAACGGTTAAAAAGTATGTTTAGCCTAAAATAGTGAATTGTAAATGGGTTTGAAATACTCTAAAATTTGATTAACTATTAGAGTTATTGATTATTAACTTGCTGGTAAAGTCTGGTAAGGTTTGGAAATCGTTTGATAGGTTAATCCGAATAAAAATAGTTTTGAACAATTTACGAAATGGTGACTAAATATTGTGTCGTCTAATTAGATAGGTAAATGACCTTCGTTAGTGATGAATTTCACAGACTAATAATTAGTAAGTTTAATTTTAGTATGATAACCTAAAGTTCGGCTAAGGACCCTTAATTTGTAAAATTTACAATTTAGTCCCTAAAACTCAAAAAAGTTTAAAATTGACCCAAACTCCTATCAAGTTTAGTAACAAACAAAGTGGATAAGTCTTAATAATAATCAATATGATACATAGATTAGTATTGGAACTCTGAACCCTATTCTGAACCTCCGATTAGTCTTCTGATAACACTATCCGACATGGATCTCTACCAGACTGGGAAGGGGGTGTTACAAGTCCCGTCCTCTCTACACTTGAAACTGAAATTTTTTATCAAAGGAAAGCTAGTCCTGGTCAATGTTGAGCAAGACATCATTGTTTTGATGACTTTTGACGCGCTGTATATCCCAACCAATGAAGGGGTAGTAGGATGTGCTTTTAGGGCCTTGGAGTTTGTTAAAGCTACCTTTGTCACTGAGGGGAGCTGGATTCCTTGCCCTAAACTATCACACTACACCAAGATGGTGCTATACGGGACCCTAGGAAGAGGAGCAAGAAAAGGAAAAGGCTTGGGGAAGACTCTGGAAGGACGCCTCCAACCTGTAAGCGTCATCCATAAGAGCGACCGTTTTGGGCTTGGCTATAGGCCGAATTTCCTACAAAGGAACAAGAGTGGAAGAAGAGGCAAGAACAAAGGATGGCCCGCTTCAGAGGGGAGGACATTCCTTGGGCTCCTATTACTTATGAGGATTTCAAGTGCATTTTCAAGTCCGGCGGATTAATGGATACTGAGATGGAAGTCCAAGAGGTAATCGGGGGAGGTGAGAGATGCCTCCGTGAAGAACTAACATGTGAAGCTTTGGGGGAGATGGAAATGAATGTGATCGGCAAGGGTGATAGGATTGTCTAGCCTTTGGTTAAGATCCGCCCATGTTTCTCGGGTGAAGAGCTTAATAATTGGACCTGCATGGACATGCTTGTGGTTCCTAGGTCCGAATCAAAGTAATGCCCCAAACAACCACATTATTTTTGGCCCGAAAGTAATGTGCATCCTTTGTAAAAGGAAAACTATGTCACTTTCTATATACTTTTCAATAAAATGAATGTTTTCTATATCCCTTTCTCAAATGGAAAACCTAACATTCATTCCATTCATTATTCATTTATTTATTATTTCATGTCATAAGTTATTCCTTTCCCTTCCCAATAAATACTTTCAAACTCGTACATGCCCCTTAATATAAACTGTATGAATGATCCAGAACCTAATCCCGAGGTGAATTTTGAGCGGCCCACCTATTTGGCAGAGATCGATGAGGAAGATGAGAGGTCACAGATGAGTTGTTAAGGCTAATGGCAACTGAGGAAAAGTAAATCCTTCCACATCAAGAAGAAGTAGAGATTTTGAGTTTGGGGACCAATAAAGAAAGGAAAGAGGTGAAGATCAGCAATACCCTGTCGCCAAAGGTTAAGAAGGATCTGGTGGAACTATTTCTAGAATTTAAGGATGTGTTTGCATGGATGTATCAGGATATGCCAAGATTGAACACGGATATCGCGGTACACAAGCTCCCTATAACACCAGAATGCAAGCCTGTCCTACAAAAGCTCCGAAGAATGAGAATGGACATGTTGCTAAAAGTTAGGGAAGATGTACATAAATAGTTTGAAGCAGGATTCCTGAAGGTTTCCAAATACTCAGAATGGGTAGCCAACATAGTGCCAGTACCAAAACGGGATGGGAAGGTACGCATGTGCTTGGATTATAGGGACCTTAACATGGCAAGTCCCAAAGACAAATTCCCCTTGCTCTACATTGATACACTAGTTGACAACACCGCCGGAAATGCTTGGTTCTTATTCATGGATGCTTTTTCGGGATACAATCAGACTAAAATGCACCCTGAAGACATGGAAAAAACTATTTTTGTGAGCATGTGGGGTATGTTTTACTACAAGGTAATGCCTTTCGGGTTAAAGAACGTCAGGGCAACCTATCAAAGAGCCATGGTGACCTTGTTCCACGACATGGTGCTTAAGGAGAATGAGGTGTATGTGGATGACATGATAGCTATGTCTCGAGCTGAGGAGGAACATATCCAAAATTTGCATAAACTCTTCTAGAGGCTTAGGAAATACCAGTTGAAGCTTAACCTTGCTAAATGTACCTTCGCAGTTACATCGGAGAAACTCTTTGGTTTCGTGTTAAGCCAGAAAGGAATTGAGATCGACCTTGATAAGCTAAAAGCAATCCAAGAACTCCCGCCACCCCAAACTCAAAAGAAAGTTCAAGGATTTTTGGGGAGTTGAATTACATCTCTCGGTTCATCTCCCAATTGACCAAGAAATGTGATCCCATTTTTAGACTTCTCCAAAAGAATAATTCAGGAATCTAGGATGAAGATTGTCAGCAAGCGTTAGAGGAGATCAAGAAGTATTTAACCAACGCTCTAATCTTGGTGGCGCCAGTGTCGGATAGGTCATTAATCCTGTACTTGGCAGTCTTTGAAATTCAATGGGTTGTTTGTTGGGACAACACGACGACTCTGGCAAGTAAGAGAGTGCGAGTTACTACTTAAGCAAAAAGTTCACCGAGTTTGAAGTGCGATACCCATTGATTCTAAAGTTGTGTTGTGCCTTGGTATGGGATACAAAATGACTCAAGCAATACATGTTGTATCACACCACCTGCTTAATTTCCCGAATGGATCCATTGATGTTTTTGATGGAAGCACCAGCCCTAACTGGAAAAATGGCCAGCTGGCAAATGCTACTGTCAAAGCTTGATATCGTTTATGTGAGCTAGAAAGCGATAAAAGGAAGTGTGGTGGCAGATCTTTTGGCAAGTCGCGCCTCAGACGACTATAAGTTGTTGGATTTTAGCTTTCTAGATGAGGATTTGATTGGTGCTTTGTTCGAGGAGAAGCCCACCACCGAGGGTGAAGGTTGGAAGCTTTACTTTGATGCAGCATATAATGCCTTAGGCCATGGAATAGGGGCAGTGTTAATTTCTCTCGAAAAGGTCTACTACCCTTTTACAAGTACGTTGGAATTCTTTTGCACCAACAACATAGCCGAATATGAGGCTTGTGCCATGGGAATCCGCGCGGCCATAGAAAGGAAAGTCAAATTACTTCAAGTCTTTGAAGACTCGTCCTTAGTGATCTACCAGCTCCAGAAGGAGGCTGAGACTAGAGATCCAAAATTGATCAAGTACTACGAATTGTTGGTCAAGGGTTTTGAAGAAATCAATTTTGCCTACTTACCAAGGGAGGATAATCAGATGGTCGATGCCCTAGCAACCTTGGCCATTGTGTTCAAATTGATTCTGACAGCCGAGATGAAGCCAATTGAGATGTAGACTTTTGAGGTACCAGCCCACTTCTATAGATTGGAAGAGGAGGATGACAATCCATGGTATCATGATATCCTCCAATACATCAAGTTCCAGGCTTACCCAAAAAGGGCCGACAATAACGATGAAAGAACCATCCGAAGGCTAGCATCGAAGTATGTCCTTGACAGAGAGATTTTGTACAAAAGAAGCAAAGATCAGATGTTGTTAAGGTTTGTCAGTACTCGAGAAGCTGAAACTATCTTAGCTGAGGTCCATGGAGGATTGTGTGGAACTCACGCCAGTGGATTCTCAATGGCTAGAAAAATCATGAGATATGGCTACTTCTGGTCAACCATGGAGGAAGATCGCATCAGCTATGCAAAGAAGTGCCATAAATGTCATATCTATGCCGATAAGATACACTCCCCGCCATGAATTCACCTTAGCCTTTTGCGGCTTGGGGAATGGATGTCATTGGTCAGATACACCTGAAGGCTTCCAATGGGCATCGCTAGATCTTAGTAGCTATCGATTACTTCACCAAATGGGTAGAGCTCGCCTTGTATGCCAACATCATAAAGCCGACAATTTGCAAGTTCCTAAAGAAAGAAATTATATGTCGTTATGGTTTGCCCGAAAGGATCATCTCTGATAATGCTTCCAACTTGAATAACAAGATGATCACCAAAGTATGCGAGCGGTTCGAAATTGTCCACAACAATTCTACTACCTATCATCCCAAGATGAATGGAGCAGTAGAGGCAGCAAATAAAAATATCAAAAAGATCATAGCAAAGACCACGAAGACTTTCAAGGATTGGCATGAAAGGATCCATTTTGCTCTATTTTCCTATCAGACCTCTATGAGAACCTCCACTAGGGCGATGCCGTACTCTTTGATTTATGGCACAGAGGCGGTATTACCCATTGAAGTAGAGATTCCATCGCTTTGAATCTTGAACGAAGTGAAGTTGGATGAAGCCGAATGTATGCAAGCCAAGATTGATTAGTTGAACCTCATCGAAGAAAAAAGGTTGAAGGCCATCTCTCATAGCCGGATGTACCAGAAGAGGATGATGTATTCTTATAACAAAAAGGTTCGCCGGAGGGAATTTCTAGAAGGACATCTGGTGCTTAAGAGGATCCTATCGAATTGAAGAGACTCCTGAGGAAAGTGGATGCCCAATTGGGAATGGCCTAATGTTGTGAAAAAGGTTTTCTCTAGTGGAGGGTTAATCCTAGCAGAGATGGATGGAAAAGAGTTGAGCAATCCCATAAACTCTGACTCTGTCAATAAGTACTACGCAAGAGAAAGAGAAGAAAATAAATGAGGAAAAAAGTGGAAAAAGGAAAAAAAAAGAAGGAAAAAGAGAAAAGAGAAACAAAAAAAGAAAAGAAAAAAAAGAAAAAAAGGGAGGGTTCAAGGTGAAAACCTGAATATAGGCGCCTTGAAACCAAAGGAGGATCTAAATTGAAAACCTGGAAATGGCGATTCAGATGAACATTACGGGCTCTGCTCCAATCAAGGATACACCTCGATCTACAGGTCAATAGAAATTTCAGTTAAGGGCAGTGAGTGAGAGGTCTATCGCAGTCGATGGGTTCTCATCATTCATGTAGTCGATACCATCTGTATCTTTCCATTTTCTCATGTTTGCCATGAATTTCTAAATCATCCCAGTATTTCTTTAAGCATTAATAAAAACCTTTTATTTCCATTTTCTATTTCATACACATCCCCAGATAGACTGCCATAGAATCGTGAAAAGTAAGGGATTTCGTGGCATTACTATGATTTAATCTATTGAGTGCAGGTTGATTCCAGATTGTGGAGGTGAGGTTGACAAGACGTCATATGCTTCTCAGACTGAAATCCAATGAGCTAGGGGTGAAAACCCAAAAGGGCGCCCAAAGAAAAGAAAAGTAGAAAAAGAAAAGAAAAAAGAAAGAAAAGAAAAGAAAAAGCAGCAAAAAATAGAAAATGAAAAAAAGAAAAGAAAAAAGAAGAATGAAAATACAAGAAAAAAAAAAAAAATGAAAAAGGGGAAAAGGGAAAAAGAAATGAAAGAGAAAAACCTCTAAGTGAAAACCCGAATATGGAACTTGGTGGAGAAAAGATCTCTAAAGTGAAAACCTGAAAAAGGCACCTTAGGGCAGAAGTTCGAGGGTTCTAGGAAAAGGGGCATAGAGGGAAAACCTGAGTGGAAGGTTGGGCACCGCCATTACCCAATGAGTGAAGAGGAAAATAAGAGAAGATCAAAGTTGAGGGACCAAGAAGAGAAAGTGTCCAAGAAAGTGATCATTCATGCATCATGCTTAGTTAGACATCCTTAAGTTAGGAGCATGCTCGCCCATTCCATTATAGCATTTCATCTTGTTTTACATGTATTTAGAGGTTATATTCGGCACTTCCTAAAAAGGAGTGAACGACCAAGTTAAAACATGAAAGAGATTACGGGTGTGGAGTTTGAAACTCAGGATTGCAGAGCGAAAGAGGCTGATACTCACAGCTCAAGGATTTCAAGCGAGGAATTTCAAATTGATAGTAACAAGATTTAAGAGCAAAAGGGGAAAATTCTCACAGCTCAAGGATTTCAAGCGAGGAATTTCAAACTTGCAGTAACAGGACTACAGAGTGAAAAGGGCTGATACTCACAGCTCAAGGACTTCAAGCGAGGAATTCCAAACTCGCAGTATCTGAATTTTAGAGCGAAAAAGGGGCAGATACCTACAGCTCAAAGGTTTCAGGTGAAGGATTCCAAACTCGCCATATAAGGGTTTCGGAGCAAAAGATGCAGATACTCATGGCTCATGACTTTCGGAAGAGGAAGGGCGAATAGTTCTACAAGAGGATCTCCCCGCTCAGAATTTTCAGACAGGAAAGTCAGCTAAAATTAGTGCTGAAGGCCTTTGGTTTATTCTTGTTCTACAAGGATAAGCTAAGAGGAGCAACTGTAATCACCAATTTTATCCAGGGTGTTAAACATTTTTATATTATATTAATCTTTGCAAATAAAGGGTTTTGCTTATTTATTAATGTGTTATACTATCTCTATGTTAGGTATGTGTATGATTACCATTAAAACCCAAAGAAACAAAAGATTAATAGTACTTTTATTTCTTTAAGGTATTGTTAGTTTTAAAGTTCTATGTTTGGTTATTGTTGCTACAATTATATTATTCTAAAGAAGAAATTAAAAGAATATAAAAGGAAAAAGGATTATTAATGTAAATAAAGGCCCAGACATAAATAATAAACAACCCAAGTTTATTAATATCTATAGTCCATTTATAAAACCCGAAATATTTACATAACACTTGTTTTAGGCCCAAACATTATAACCCTAATCTGATAAAACAAAATAAACTCTAATGACCCTCCATCTTTGCGCAGCCAAATCTGGACTGTTAGATCTGGCTGTCGGTCAAACGGTCTAGATCAGGTCTCGAACGGAAGCCCTGACATCGCATCAACAGTAGCCGATGGATCAAGATTAGATTCAACGATACGGATCAGCTCCCAAATTTATGCGGATCACGCCCGACTGTCCATCTCTACTCATGCACGCGTGCAATGAGGATTCCAGACTGCTCTGCTCCCGCCACACCTCAAAGCGGTTGGCATTTTAGAAACCAGCCTCTCTCCAGTCGTCTACCTCCCCCATGCTCTGGCTAGGTTGCATGCAACACAAAAAGGGGAAATGGTCCGAAAACAAGAAATAAGAATTAAAGGCTATGGACATATCAAAACGAAAAAGGAAATAGAACATCAACAGAGGGGGTGAATCCAGCCAAAACCACATCAAAGTTAAACCAACATGACAGAAGAGGCATATGAAAAGGCAAAATTCTCAGAGCAACCAATAGCACATCTAGGGTATTTTTCTCTTTTATAAGTCATGTAATATTTCGGTGGTATAAAAACCCAAAAGCAAACAGTTGTAAGAACCCATTCGGGGGATTTTAAAGAAATAGAGAATACAGGAAAAAGCTTTGAAAGGTATTTTCCTCCTTTCTACCCATTCGAATCATCACAAATACTAGAGTAGTAAGGTTGAGTTTTTACCTCCGAGACGATCCGTCTCTCTCTCTTGCGCCCGTTCCTCTTCCCTCGCTTCCAAAGCTCTCCCTCACCAGTGACAAGCCTATCGGCCTCCTCGAGGCCGCGCATGGTGAATCGGTAAAGTGGTAGGCCGTTAGAAAGAGGGGGTTCTGGTTCTCTGATTTCAAGAGGGGTTCTTAGTTTTTCGAAAATAAGGGGAGTGTCGGACGTTGTTTTCAAAAAATAGGGAGTTTGTGGATTTTAATTTCATTAAACAAAAAATGTTTCATTTTTAGGGCATTTGAGAACCGGTATAGATTTAGGGGGTAAATATGAGGTTTTGGCTTTTTTTTTTTGGTTCGCCAGCCGCCAGTGAAACGGCTGCCGATGTGACAGAATGGTGTTAGAATTTGGGGTCTCGGATGAACACTCGACAACGCAGATGAATACCACGGTGGTGATCATACTGGGTTCAAAGGGGAAGGAGAGAAAAAGAGGGGGTTGACGTTTTTTAATGCCATTTTTGTCGTTTTCAACAAAAAAAGGTCTTATATGTATCTTAATAAAAAACGAATGGGTTATTATCGTTTTAAATCCCTTTGCCCCTATTTTATTACACTATATGGGCTTCTACCTTTTTAAATCACGATCGTAGTCCTTAGATTTTTAAAATCTTTGTTGTTTCATCCATTTCTTCATACATGTTTAATTTTTGCCTTGGAATTTACATTCTTTTTTATTTCAGTCCCTTTTATACTTATGTTTGAATTGTTGTGATATATGTGTGTGATGTGAATATGGAATGTATGTGTTATATTAATATGACATATGCTTTATAAAATATATAGTTTTTTTATGTATAATATGTGTAGTTTTATTGTATACATAGTTTATCTGTAATATATGTAATATACATTTTTTGTATACAATATATGGTTGTAAATATAAATATATAGTATGTATAACATGTGTTTATAAAAACTATATAATATGTGGTTTATTGTGTAATACTACTTGTATATATGTTACTGTACGATATATTTAATATATGTTATATATATTTCCCGTGTTAGATACATTTTGTTTTATCCTTTTGTGCATGGTTTATTTTCATATTTACTTATTTTATTTTAGGTAGTCAGTCTTTAGAATTTAATTTAATTAACTTAAAATATACCCTTGGCTTAATGGGGTGTATGTTTAATTGAATTTAATTAAATTAGGTTTAGTGCAAGTTTTAGGGCCATAGTTAGATTTAGGGTTCAAATAAGTTTAATAAGTCTAAATTTATCCTTGGCTTATTGGGATAAATGTTAAACTCATTAAATTAGTCGAACACTTTTAATTACTCCTTAGGGTAAAATTGACAAAGCCTAGGTGGACACCTAATTCAAATCACGATTTAATTAATTTGACTCACTTTAAATAGAATCCTTGGCTTATTGGGATACTAGTTTAAAATTAGTTAAATTAATTATCATTCAAGATAATTTGTAAATCATTAGGAGTTTTTTCCTAGGGTTAATTAATTTACGGCTAATATTAGACTAACCTAGCTAATAATTAGATCATTAATTAAATTTCCATAATTTGGGCCTTTTAGGATAGGACTTTAGTGGGCCTAGGGTTTTAATTTACAAGCCCTTCCTTGCCCTGCATTTCTAATAGTCATTCATATGACCTTTAATTTTATAATTGGACATGGAAATTAACTAACTTAGACCCTAAAATGAGGTATTTATTAATTTTGATATTTGTGTCATAACAGTCCTGGCTCAATGGACGTTGACCAAATATTTGAGTTAATTCCTATCGTCCGAAGGCAAACATTAATTAAAAGTCGACAGATCATGCCATCGTATTTAAATGCTTGTATCATGCATAAAGGTGATGTATGAAATTCGAAACATGAATTAACACGACAGTCGACCTTATTCGATGTCAGTTTAATTTATGGTCCATTGTATCGTCACCCTTATTAATTAAATGTTTAATTAATTCAGACCCACCAATTTGACAAAGCCCACTTAACTAGAGCTCATACCCAATTGAGAACATCTAATTAACGTTAATATGAATTTCATGCGTTTGCCTCGATTAAAAGCAATATATGATTTGGTATCAATTTCGGGCATTGTGGGGTGCTAACCCTTCCCCACACATAACTAACTCCCGAACCCAATTTCATGAGTCACTGGTTTTCTTGTGTTTGGTCTACCTTAGACAAGTGACCGGTGGCGACTCTAAGTCCTCTTATTTCCCAAAAGAACAAAAAAAGATTTTTCAATTTCAAAAAGAGGTCGCTACACTAGATTAGGGTGGTCTATGTTGATATAGACTTGATGAAGTCACCTACGTAAGTGTGAAGGACTGGCCACCTTCTATGGGAGATGTTGGGTTGTCTCTCTAGAGCACTTACTAACATCATGAGGAATTTTGGTATTGATGTTGATTTATCATGGATTCTTGTCGATGAATGAAGTTAGTCGTGCGTTATGAGTTTACTCATTTTTTAAACAAATTCCAGATTCGTTCACTTGTTGAAGAGAAAAATCGCTCATTTCACTATGTATTTGTTCTAGATACATTCACTAATACTTAAGCGGCTAACTTCGTTATTGCTCTTCTCAAAGTTTTAAGAAGTCTTCTCGATTTTTAATGATATTCTTATGCATTTGTGGGGGGATGTTAGAAATGCAAAAGAGAATTGCGGTAAAGTTTTCAAAATGAAAATATTCCATATTTTTATAGACTATTTGACTTCAGTTTTTAGAAATCTTTAAAGGGTTGCCAATCACTAAAATCATGGATGTAATTTGACTAATTGATTACCAATTTTTGTCTCATAGTTTTAGCTAATTGGATTGAATGTGTTATACCATTTATATACAAAGTCTTTAATATATTTAAATACTATGTTTTATTCACATTTTAAACTGGAGCCTTAAGCCTTTAAATAGAGAAGTATTCTTTGATTTGCAATTCACACTGAAAAGCATTAAGCCTTTCTTTCTATTGTATTTCCTCCTGCATTTGCAAGAAGTTTGTTCCATTTTTCTTCTAAGTTATTATGAGAAGAGCAGTACCACATGTAACACCCCTTTCCCAGTCTGGTAGAAACTGGGACGAAAAGTTTTATCGGAAAGGAGATCCGGAGATCAGGGTCAAAATTGGGAATAATTTAAAACCTTTCGAACTAAAAGGACTAAGCGTTACAAATTAGCGATCCTAATCCGAATTTTTTATTACCAACTTGTAATTAGACTCACCAATTATTGACCTGAGAAGTTTTGTTATCGGATATTTTTAACCTATCCATTTGAGCCATATAATTATTAGTGACCAATTTGTAATCTTTTAAAACTATTTCTCAAGCCTTTTAACGGAATTAACTTACACTGTACCAATACACTTTAGGCCATATCGATACGTGTTGCGCGTAATAAGTGCTACGCAATTGTGCAAGTATACACGTCGCAAGTTATAGTATAAAAGATATCGTCTCCACAGGGATTGGTGCTACTTCAAGAATCTAGTCTCTTGCACTGTAAAAAGTAAAAACACAAGTAAAGGATTATAGAAGTTTTAACTAATCTAGAAAGCAAATAAGTAAAAGAAAAGATGAATTCAATTGAGAGAGATAGGCTAGGTTATCGTGAGTTGAGGTGCGATAGCCGATTGGATTGTCTTGGTAAAAGAGTGTACGGGCAACTCAGTTGCCGTGGCAACTTGCACGACGGGGTTGCCTTGGCAACTAATTGATGGTTACCTGGGCAACTAGTTGGGCAACTACTTGGGCGACTGGGCAGCAACTTCAAGGTTCGGCGGAGCGTTCTTCAATGGTTTCTTCTTATCCCTAAGTCGAAACTCTAGCTACTTGTGCATGCCTTGATAATACATCCCTGCTTGAATCAAGGGTGAACAACAACCAATCTTGCGCTCCTCTTAGCCGTTGAAATCCTTAACTTATTACTAAGCCGGATTAATCTTCACCATCATTGGATTGCATAAAGATCATATTCATTCGTTTCTTGAATCTAACTCTCCCGATATTAGATAAATGGATGAAATCACGAGATCCTCTCCCCAATTCACTGCATAAGCAATAATAAGAACCAAGAATGAATAAACCTTGAAATAGAAAAGTGCAAACTCTTATTACCTAAACAAAAACCAATAGTTTCTCACAACCACAAAACACAATAACCATAGCCAAGTAAATTTAGTTCATGGCTAGGTTCCAAAGAAACACAAGATAACCAATCCCTAGCATGAACCCAATCGAACAAGGAAGAAAAGCTGAAGCTTGTCGAAAATTCCCCTTTGCTTCCTCTCTTGGTCTTGTCGAAATTCCCTCTTGCTCTCCCTCTTGATCTTGTCGAAATCTCCTTGATATTTATAGGGCTAGGCCAAAGTCCTTCTTTGAGGAGGAGTTTGAGTTGGAATTAAATTATCTTTAAAGAATATAATTCTTTATTATAATTTCATTCCTATTAGAACTTCTCCTATCTTCTTGGAATTTAATTCTTCTTTAATCTCTGCATGGCAATCAAATTCCTTTGGGCTTGGGCCTTGCTCCATGTCATCTTGGGCTTGTAAAGTCATGAATTTCGACATCCATATTGCTCTTTGTCTTTGTCGACAAATGCCATAGCAACTGGCTCGGCGTCTCCTTCATGCATTGCCCTAGCAACTAGCTCGGCATATCCTTCATGCATTGCCCTGGCAACTAGCTCGGCATATCCTTCATGCATTGCCCTGGCAACTAGCTCGGCATTGCTTTGGCAAGTGATCCTGCACATACACAAACAAAAACACACCAAAGCAGCATCTATTTCCACAAAAATCACCAAGTTATGTAATCAAGCTCAACGATTGAAGGAAACATGGATTAATGCATGAATGGTTAACTATGCAACTAATATGAGCCTAAGTCTAACAATAATATGAGTAAAAAGGGTAAGAAAAATAGTACTTTTGAACACTTATCACACCCCCAAACTCGAACTATTGCTTGTCCTCAAGCAATGCAAACTCATAATTACCTGCCAAGACTTCAAATTTTCACAAACTTAGCTTTGAACATGATTTCAATTCTCTGAACCGGGCACAAAGTATGATTGGCTTTTTATTTTTCGGAAAACTGAGGAGTTACTCGGAATCAAACTATAATGCTTGTGAGTGTGTGCGGAGTTGTGTGCAAGTTGATTTTTTTTGATTCTATGCAAACAATAGGTTTTCAAATTACTTCATTGGGTTTTTTTTAACATGTTTTAACTAGAGCCAATTTCGGGCACCTCTAGTGTTTTATTTTTAGTTTTCTTAAGTTAATTTAATCGACTAGAGCCGGTTTCGGGTACCTCTAGTTACAAAATTTTTTTAACGCCTCCTAGAGCCAGTTTTGGGCACCTCTAGTGATCAATTTTTTAGCATATGCTAGAGCCAATTTCGGGCACCTCTAGCATTCATCCAATTTTTATTCTAATCCCCCAATTAGTTAATTATCAACCTAAGTTTACTAGAACTCCTTAAATCAATCAAACCACAACAGTGTTTCATCAAATTTAGCATCATAGTAAAATTCTAAGTTTTTCCATAGTTATCCTAGAATAAAAATTCTATCAATTAAGTGCATTGGCAAAGTCATCATTGAATATTCATCAAATCCAAGCAATTCTTATTCTAATTAAAGGCATGGCAAGCAGTTTATGTATCCTAAATGTAATGCTTAAGATTAATGTAACTAAACATGGTAATTACTAATAACAATCCCCCCAAACTCGAGTGAGGCATTGTCCTCAATGCATGCATAAAAATAACGAAAAATAAAAATAAAAATGAATACGAGGACTTACTCCGAGAGTTCGTCATCGTAGATGATTAGTTTCCTTCTAGTTGGCGTCTTGATTTTCTTGCTTGAACGCGATGGTTGTTTTCTAGTTGCCGGCGATGGAATCGATCCTCGTACGGGGTTGTCCTCATCGTCCTCTTCATCAATGTCAATGGCTTTTCGCTTGGAGGATTCAATTGGTGTGGTCTTTATTGGTTCAATGGAGGACTCGTCCGAATCTGAAAAATCAGAAAATGATTCCGTAGGAGTTGATTCAGGCATATGTGCTTTACCTTTGGCTTTTGCAGTGATTGTCGGGGCATCGTCAGGGATGGTTGCCGTGGCGTCAGCTTCCTTGGTTGCCGTGGCAAGGATATCGGCGAGAAAGATTGGGAACGGCACGCGATTGTCCGGGTACTTTTCTAGGATGACTTGGGTGATGGCATTGTTGTGCTCCTTCATGTACCGCATGAACATTAGTTGCCGATCTTCAATTTGCCTTAGGCGGCTTGTCAATGGGTTCAAAAGTGCTTCAAAGTGTCCCGGGATTAATGGCCGAGTTGCCTTGGCGTTAGGTGCTTGGGCATTAGGGATTGCCGCGGCGGCAGGAGTTGCCGCGGCAATTGGAGGCCTTGAAGAATCTTCCGGTGCCTCTTCTATTAGCTTCCGGATTAGTGCTTGATTCCAACCAGACTTGTGTAGGGCCTTTTCATCGGTAGACTCACTCGGGACATGCATCTCCTTGCAAAGATTAGAAATTAAGCAAGGGAAGAAAAGATAACCCTTATCTTTTGAGCTGCATACAAAAATCTCATCACAAATAATTTTTCCAATGTTAATGATGCGATTATGCAAAATAGAATGTATGAGCAAAAGACGTGGTATATCAACGGTAGTATTGTGTGTGGAGGGCATTAAAGAAGTTTTAACAAACTTATTCCATAGTTTTGCCTCGGGTTTAAGCCAAAGGCGATTTACCGTGCCCTTGTATTTACCGTCGTTCCAATGAGTTCCCGGTTGAGTGAGTTCTTGAAGCACCTTGTCGAGTTGCTTGGGATTGATTTGGTCAACGAAGGCTTGATGATTGTCCTTCTCAATGTAAAGTCCGTAAAAGGTGTTGATGCTTTCGGGACTTATAAGTATGGCCTTGTCGCGAACAAAAACATAAGGATTATCCGGGTTAGGAGAGTGAGCATAGAATTCTCTTACCCATGAGATGTTACCCGGTTTCGGTTGATGGCAAAAGATTTGCCACTTTTGATGTGCAATCCTCTTAAAGATGAATGGTTCAAGGCCGAAATCTTGATGAGAGTTGGAGTATTCAAAGCCTTGTTCTTCATGAATCTTCCGGCTTTCAAACTTGGATTGAAATCTTTCTTGAACCGCCGGTGTAGCAAACTTCTTGTATCTTGGTTCTTTGGAGGAACTTGGATGAACTAAAAGTTTAATCTTGGATGCCATGTATGATCTTGGTTGTGAGTAAAAACAAAGAAAAGAAAAGAAAAGAAACTAAAAAGTTGCAAGATAGAAAGTAGGAATAGGTTAAGGGTGATGGGTTTTATAGAAAAGATAGGTGGTTGGGATTGGGGAAATCAAAAAAAAGGTTTAGGGTTTGGTAGGGATTTTTTTACAAAGGGGTTTTGGTTAGGATGAATTGGAGGCTTTATATAGGCCTTAGATTCAGCCCATTAGTTTCCTTGTTGAAGATGTTTTCCTACTTGGTTTAGAATTCCTTCTTTCTCTTGAACTTCCTTTCCTACAATTCAAAAACAAATCAAATAAGGATTAAAATTAAAGATAAACTGATAAAGAAAATAAATAAAGATGTGTAATAGGATTCTTAGACTTGAATAAAAAAATCTATCCTAAAACTACTAATAATCGGCAAAATAATAAAATAAAAAAAATCAAAAAATAAATGAAAAATAAATAAAATAAATAAATAATCGACAAAAACAAAAATAAAAATAAAAATATCAAAAGGGAGAGCATGCTCATGCATCTCCTAAATTGACCACTTCCTTGTTACGTTCCACATGGGCACCATTGTAGTGCTTCAATCATTGTCCATTAACTTTGAATTCATGGTTGTCAGAGATGGACTTGATTATCACGGCACCATAAGAGAATGGTTTGACGACTTCGAATGGTCCCGACCATCTTGATTTCAGCTTTCCCGGGAAAAGTTTTAGCCGAGAATTGAATAGGAGAACTAGTTGCCCTGGCGTGAATTGTCGTGGCAATAGTTTCTTGTCGTGCCATCGCTTTGTTTTCTCCTTGTAGATCCGTGCATTGTTATAGGCGAGTGCACAAAATTCTTCTATCTCATTGAGATCCATCAAGCGCTTTTGTCCGGCATTTTCCCAATCCATATTCACGGTCTTGATTGCCCAAAGACGCTTGTGCTCGATTTCCACCGGTAGATGACATGTTTTACCATAGACAAGCCGGAAGGGGACATACCTAATGGTGTTTTGAATGCAGTGCAATATGCCCAAAGTGCGTCATCTAGTCTTAATGACCAATCCTTCCTTGAGGGATTTACAACTTTCTCGAGTATTCCCTTCAACTCCCGGTTGGAAATTTCGCTGCCCGTTGGTTTGTGGGTGATATGCCGTGGCGATCTTGTGTGATATGCCGGCGTTGCAACATCTTGGCAATTAGTCTCCTGTCAAAATGCTTGCCCCCATCACGATAATTGCTCTCGGCATCCCAAACCGTGTAAATATGTTTTTTTCTGCAGGAATCGTTGCGGTCTTGGAATCGTCGTTGGGAACTGCACTGCCTCTACCATTTAGACACATAGTCGACGGCGAGTAAGATGTAGAGGTTGCCGAATGAAGATGGGAAAGGTCCCATAAAATCGATCCCCATACATCGAATAGTTCCACCTCGATGATGTTCGAGTGGCATCTCATGTCGTCTAGAGGTATTGCCCATCCTCCGCAACGATCACATTGCTTGTAAAAGTCCCGGCATCTCTGTACAATGTTGGCCAATACAAACCGGATTGCAAGACTTTGGCATGATACGAGTTCCTCCAAAATGTCCTCCATAGGGTGAAGAATGGCATTGCCGGAGTACATTATATTGCTCTTCTTCAGGGACACATCGGCGTATAACCTGATCTGCACATTGTTTAAACAAAAGAGGCTCGTCCCAAAAGTAATGCTTAGCATCATGGCGGAACCGCTTCTTCCCCTGGTGAGTAATGCCATACGGAAAAATACCACAAACAATGAAGTTAACTAAATCTGCGTACCAGGGTATTGCCGAGGCATGTGCTGCCGTAGTGTTTGCTCCCAGAATTGCCGCGGCGTGTGCGTCAAAGATTGCTGCGGCGTCGAGAGTTGCTGAGGCGTGTGCATCCATGGTTGCCGAGCTGTCATGGGTTGCCGAGGCATCTAGGGTTGCTGAGGCATCAAGGGTTGCTGATGTAATTAAAATTTGTTCATCCGGGAATGCATCGCATATCTCTAGATCCGCGTCCTCCTCCCTATTGCGTTCCAAACGTGATAAGTGATCGGCCACTTGATTTTCTGTTCCTTTCCTGTCCTTAATTTCAATATCAAATTCTTGTAAAAGTAATATCCAACGAATCAAACGAGGTTTAGCATCCTTTTTAGCAAATAAGTATTTGATTGCTGAATGGTCCGTATGGACAATTACCTTTGTACCAATTAAATAGGATTGGAACTTGTTAAATGCAAAAACTACAGCTAGTAACTCTTTCTCCGTTGTTGTGTAATTCACTTCAGCACCATTAAGAGTTTTACTAGCGTAGTATATCACATGGAAGGTCTTACCTGTGCGTTGGCCTAGGACTGCTCCTACCGCGAAATCACTTGCATCACAGATGAGCTCAAAAGGTAGCGTCCAATCTGGTGGAATGACAATGGGTGCCGAGGCAAGCTTTTTCTTTAGGGTTTCGAATGCTTGAGTGCAAGAATTATCAAAATCGAAGTCTTTATCCTGTTCAAGCAGATTACACAAAGGTTTAGTGATTTTAGAAAAGTTATGAATGAACCTCCTGTAAAAACCTGCATGTCCGAGAAAACTTCGAATTCCTTTAACCGAATTTGGTGGGGGTAATCTCTCGATCACGTCCACCTTGGCTTTGTCTACTTCAATTCCCTTGGATGAAATCTTGTGGCCAAGCACTATTCCTTCATCTACCATAAAGTGGCATTTCTCCCAATTGAGGACTAAGTTTGTTTCTTCGCATCTTGCTAACACCCTCTCTAAATTGCCGAGACAGCCGTCGAAGTCATTACCAAAAACCGAAAAATCATCAATGAAGATCTCAAGGAAGTCTTTGACCATGTCTGAAAAGAGCGCCATCATGCATCCTTCGGAAGGCATAAGTACCGTATGGGCATGTGAAGGTTGTCTTTTCTTGATCTTCTGGTGCTATGGCAATCTGATTGTAACCTGAATAACCATCAAGAAAACAATAAAAGGGTTTACCTGCAAGACGGTCAAGCATTTGATCGATAAAGGGTAATGGGAAGTGATCTTTCCTAGTGGCTTTATTTAGCTTTCGATAGTCCATACAAACCCTCCAACCGGTCACAGTCCTGGTTGGGATAAGTTCATTATTTTCATTGCTTACCACTGTTATACCTCCCTTTTTCGGTACACATTGTACCGGACTTACCCACGTACTATCGGAGATAGGGTATATAATGCCGGCGTCAAGCCACTTAATGATTTCTTTCATTACAACCCCTTTCATGGCATGATTCAGTCTCCTCTGGGCCTCAATTGAAGGTTTGTGATCATCTTCCAACAAGATCTTGTACATGCACACTGCCGGGCTAATTCCCTTCAAGTCGGCAATTGTCCACCCTATTGCCTTTTTATGTAGTTTCAACATGTTGATCAGCTTCTTTTCCTGCTCAGGCTGTAACTTAGAGGAAATAATTACAGGTAATGTATTATCGGGTCCCTAAGTATACATATTTGATTTGCTCGCAATTGTTTCAACTCAAGAATTGGTGGATTTTCGATAGAGGGTTTTTCGAGCTTACCTTCCTTACCTGAGTAGTCCAATGGTTCAAAGTATGTACCTGGTCGATTGACTAGCCAATTTGCCTCTTCTTGTTGTTCCTCATCGACCGGTTCTTCATACTCCTCATGTTCCTCGTGTTCGGCAATGTAGTTCTTTGAGGCAACTAAATTCCTCATCGGTTAAACTCTGCCGTGGCATGAAGTAGTTGGCATTCTTCCGATCATCGGCATGCCTTAGTGTTTGGAACACATTTAGTTTTACCTGCTGGTCATTCACCCTCATTGTGAGTTCTCCCTTTTCAACATCGATCAAGGTTCTCCTTGTTGCTAGGAATGGTCTCCCGAGAATGATAGGTGCATGCTCATCTGCTTCACAATCCAAAACAATAAAATCAGCGGAAAAATAAATTTATCGACTTTTACCAAGATGTCCTCGATTTTTCCTCTAGATGCACATAGGATCTGTCTGCCTAGTTGCAGCATAATCATTGTAGGTCTTGTCTTCCCAATTCCTAGTTTCTGGAAAACCGATTTAGGCATCAAATTTATGCTAGCCCCTAGGTCGCATAGTGCTTTCCCGACATAATGATTTCTAATAGAACAGGGTATTGTGAAACTTCCGGGATCCTTCAACTTAGGTGGCATACGATTGTAACATTGCCATGCATCCCTCCGTCAGCGACAATCAAGTTTCAAACTCTCCTAGCCTTGTTCTCTTGGACACAATGTCTTTAAGAAACTTGGCATAGTTTGGCATTTGTTCAATTGCTTCCACCAAAGGCAAGTTGATGTGGACTTGCTTTAGGATATCAAGAAACTTCTTGAATTGGTATTCTTGCTTTTGTCGCTTCAACCTTTGTGGGAATGGTGGTGGAAGTCGGATATCTTCGATCCTTTCATTGGTTTGAAACCTGATTGACGGCATTGCCGGACATCTAGAGTTGCCGATCGTTATCAACTCGGGTTGCCGAGGCATGCTTATCACAAGAAGCCGAGGAGTCATCGGTTGCCGAGCATGTTTATTGCCGGTTGCCGCAGCAATTCTGGTTCAAAGATCCGAGGCTTTGCCGCTAGGTTCGCCTTGATCTTTTTGTGGAGTTTTGTTTGACGAGCGGGTTTGAACCTCTCTAAGTTGTTGGCCACTTCTAGCGGTGATCGCCTTACATTGCTCATGGCGGTTCCTCTCGCGACTTCAGTATCGCTAGGTAAACCTCCTTGTGGTCTAGTGTTGATTTTTGAGCAAACCGTCCGACTTGATTTTCCAATGATTTGATTGCCGCCTCTTGGTTTTGCAATCTCATCTCGGTCCTGTTAATAAAAGCATCAGTTCTTTTATGAAATTACTATTCTCAGCCATATAAGATTCAGTTTTCATCATAAAAGCATTTAGAGAATTTTCCAAAGAACTAGATGTCGCGGTTGTTGCTACGGCATCATTCTGTCGTGGGCATATTCTGCTTGAATCCCGATGCTTGTGCATTCTGATTGTTCGGTTTAGAGCACCGTTGGGATTACTCCATGAAAAATTCGGTGCTTCTTCCAAGCTGGATTGTATGTATTGGACATCATGTTGTTGCTCCGATTGTAATTCCCCACATAGAAGCTAGATTCCGGATTCTGCATACATTCAGAAGAATTATGGTTATCGCCACATAACTCACAAAAAGAATCCATTACCTTGACTTCATGTGTGTTGTTTGGTTTTTGCATGTTCTGGACCATCTTGGTTAAAGCGGCTAATTGTGCCGAAATTGAATCTGATGATCCTAGTTCATGTATTGTGGCTTGGCGTCTAACTCCTCCTCTTCTAGTAGATGGGAATTGATAGTCATTCTTGGCCAGCCTGTTTAAGATTTGCATTGCTTCTTCCGGCGACTTATCTAGGAGTATGTCGTTTGCCGAGGCATCTAGCATCATCCTTGTTGGTGTATTCACGGCGTTGTAAAACAATGTTACTTGAGTCCACACCGGGAATCCGTGTAAAGGGCATTTGTGTAGAAGTTCTCTATATCGCTCCCAAGCCTCGTACATGGATTCATCATCTGACTGCCGAAAAGAAGTAATGTCGTTACGAAGCTTATCAATCAAATTTCTAGGATTAAATCTAGCAAGGAAATCACAACAAAGATCAGTCCAAGATGCTATGGATCCGGCAGGAATGCTATTCAACCATGCTTTCACCCTATCCCTCAGTGAATAGGGGAATAATCTTAATCGTAAGACATCGGGGGTGACTCCGTGTATCTTGAACGAGTTGCAAATCTCGAGGAAAGATTTCAGATGTTGTCGTGCATCTTCGATTCTTTGAGCCGCCAAATTGACCTATTGTGTTGATCATATTAAACATTACCGGTTTCAACTCAAAGTGGTCGGCTTCAATTTCAGGTGCGACAACTCCGGGTTAAGTCCATCAAGATCTTCTTCAAGATAGTCTCGAATAGTTCTGCTTCGTGCAAGAATCACTCCTCCTCCCGCTCGAACATCTTGATTCATATTGCCGCCTTGATTTGCCATTGCTTCTCTTATCCTTCGTCTAAGTCTTTGTAAGGTTCGTTCGATTTACGGATCAAAGGGATATTCTCGTGAAGTCGGTCTCGCCGGTCATATTCCAATGCAAAACCAAAGTTTGTTAGCCCTTTGAATTGTAAACAAGAAAAATAAAAAGAAAGTGCAAGAAAGTAAAAACAAAGTCGCTATTGCCAATCCCCGGCAACGGCGCCAAAAACTTGTTGCGCGTAATAAGTGCTACGCAATTGTGCAAGTATACACGTCGCAAGTTATAGTATAAAAGATATCGTCTCCACAGGGATTGGTGCTACTTCAAGAATCTAGTCTCTTGCACTGTAAAAAGTAAAAACACAAGTAAAGGATTATAGAAGTTTTAACTAATCTAGAAAGCAAATAAGTAAAAGAAAAGATGAATTCAATTGAGAGAGATAGGCTAGGTTATCGTGAGTTGAGGTGTGATAGCCGATTGGATTGTCTTGGTAAAAGAGTGTACGGGCAACTCAGTTGCCGTGGCAACTTGCACGACGGGGTTGCCTTGGCAACTAATTGATGGTTGCCTGGGCAACTACTTGGGCGACTGGGCAGCAACTTCAAGGTTCGGCGGAGCGTTCTTCAATGGTTTCTTCTTATCCCTAAGTCGAAACTCTAGCTACTTGTGCATGCCTTGATAATACATCCCTGCGTGAATCAAGGGTGAACAACAACCAATCTTGCGCTCCTCTTAGCCGTTGAAATCCTTAACTTATTACTAAGCCGGATTAATCTTCACCATTATTGGATTGCATAAAGATCATATTCATTCGTTTCTTGAATCTAACTCTCCCGATATTAGATAAATGGATGAAATCACGAGATCCTCTCCCAATTCACTCGCAAGCAATAATAAGAACCAAGAATGAATAAACCTTGAAATAGAAAAGTGCAAACTCTTATTACCTAAACAAAACCAATAGTTTCTCACAACCACAAAACACAATAACCATATCCAAGTAAATTTAGTTCATGGCTAGGTTCCAAAGAAACACAAGATAAACAATCCCTAGCATGAACCCAATCGAACAAGGAAGAAAAGCTGAAGCTTGTCGAAAATTCCCCTTTGCTTCATCTCTTGGTCTTGTCGAAATTCCCTCTTGCTCTCCCTCTTGATCTTGTCGAAATCTCCTTGATATTTATAGGGCTAGGACAAAGTCCTTCTTTGAGGAGGAGTTTGAGTTGGAATTAAATTATCTTTAAAGAATATAATTCTTTATTATAATTTTATTCCTATTAGAACTTCTCCTATCTTCTTGGAATTTAATTCTTCTTTAATCTCTGCATGGCAATCAAATTCCTTTGGGCTTGGGCCTTGCTCCATGTCATCTTGGGCTTGTAAAGTCATGAATTTCGACATCCATATTGCTCTTTGTCTTTGTCGACAAATGCCATGGCAACTGCTCAAGCGTCTCCTTCATGCATTGCCCGGCAACTAGCTCGGCATATCCTTCATGCATTGCCCTGGCAACTAGCTCGGCATATCCTTCATGCATTGCCCTGGCAACTAGCTCGGCATTGCTTTGGCAAGTGATCCTGCACATACACACACAAAAACACACCAAAGCAGCATCTATTTCCACAAAAATCACCAAGTTATGTAATCAAGCTCAACGATTGAAGGAAACATGGATTAATGCATGAATGGCTAACTATGCAACTAATATGAGCCTAAGTCTAACAATAATATGAGTAAAAAGGGTAATAAAAATAATACTTTTGAACACTTATCAATACGCTATGTTAAATTTTACACTTTCCAGGTTCAAGGTCAATGACCCCGTACCAATACGTCTATGCCCGTATCGATACACTTTGACTTGGGTTGACTCATTTTGTTACGCCTGAGGTCGTACAGATGCAATTATTTTCCTATACCTTACTGCCAAGGTCCGTATTGGTACACTCCCTAGGGTATCGGTACACCCTGCTTCGTTAAGACCAAATATGCAAGGTTGTTTCGATACAACTTGCCCCGTATCGATACGCCTGTCCTGTAATGATAGATTTTATCTGGTGTTTCTTCATTTTATCCTGTTAAACCTTGTCCGAACACTACCAAATTTTACCAGCAAGTTTAAAAACCACATTTCTAATAGCATGTCAAATTTTATTGCATTTTGAGTTCATTTACCAAGTTTTCACCATTTAAGCCAAATTTTTCCATAGAACCATTTTAACCAAACATGATATACCGTTTTAAGCCTTACACATTATACCATATTTATACACATAACGAAGGCATCAAAAATCAATTAGTTTAACTACTTTGCCACCATTCTAGGAGTTCAAAGGACAAAACACATTACTTGATACTTGTAGTGACTTGTCGATCTTCCAACTAATCTCGATCTCGAACTGTTAACTTCCTTAACCTGAAATGTTATGGAAATGAATGCATAAAACTTATATAGTCTAAGTGAGGTAGCTAATAACGACGAATGAGCATGATATGCCACTTAGCATGTTTCAATGACCATCATAATAGCTAACTTATGGTTAAACTCAACATGTTCATCGTTCTTACTAATAGCATGGTACAAACAATATCATATCATCAACGAGCAAAATCATAATATCGTGACAAAAACAATATCAATAACCAATAATTCCCTTGGATCGATTCAACCGTATTTGGATATGTGAATTCCACCACAACACCAACAATAACAATAATGGTCATGTCACATGTCCTCCGCCGCACTAATTGACCAATACACAACACATCCCTCTACCGCACCATGACCGAAGCCCAATACCCGTATAAATGAGCTCATAAATTCTATGGCATGCTAAATGTATCCAATACTTTGATCCCAAGGTACAATACACAATAATTCAATACAATAGTTCCATAACTCAATTTCATAACAATAGTTCAATAAACTCACATCGATAGGCAGTGGCCATAACATATATCAATAATTTTCCATAACAATAAACATATCAATAATTTGATGCTTCCAATAATAACCATATCCATGCAATGCTTATGAACTCAGTACAATACTTATGAACTCAATAGAATACTTACCACATACTTACCAAACATAGCTTACAATAATGTTTTATGCAAAAACCTTCATTTCAATGGTTAGTAATATCAAATTCAATGTTCCATGATTCGCGGTTGGGCACCTAGCCAACTCCTAAGACACCGACTACACTCACCTTGGCTACGAGGCTCCCGGATAACAATTCCTTTATCCTTAGCTTTTGATGCAGACGATGGATTAGCTTCTTTCGATACTGAGCTAGTAGAGGACAATAGAAGATTATTAGAATCAATAGGATAGCCATTAGCTACTAGACAGGAGCTTTTTCTTAGTTACTTAAAGCAAGAGCAAGACTTAATCATTTCCCTACCTCCCTAGGGTCAAATCAGGAGTTTCCTATGCTTAGGGGCTTACTAATCCCAACCCACCTTATCCATGACCAATAAAATGCTTTCCTTGGCTATAGGGATTACTTTAATTCAAGATAATTGATGACCATTAGTCATATTTTCAGGTTCTTTTTATATGGGGACGGTAGCAATAGGAAGGTGAGTCATCACCACCCTCGATCTTTGTGATTTAAGAACAAAAGATCATTTCTATAGGGGCGCGTATCAATACACATAGGGCTGTATCGATACTGCTAAGTAAAAATCCAAAAGTTAGTTAAAACTGTTATACCGTACCTATACGACACCTACCGTATTTATCCGTTAGCTCAAATTCAATATTTTGACTTTCCAATAAGGTCCCAATTCAAAGATTAGACTCAATTATGGTTCACCATTAAGAAAATGAATCATATAGTCAACATTGGTGTAAAAATTTAAACTTCTCAGAATAAGATTTCTGATCGCTGGAATCCAATTATGACTATGCTAGTTTTTGGAATGTGACAATTCTCCCCCTTAAGAAAAATTCATCCTCAAATTTTTACCTGAATTGGTGCGCTGGTCATTACCTTGCTCCACAGCTCTCACATGGTACATTTGGGCCGAAGCTTTAGACTCGGGTTGGTATGATGCCTTAGACGACTCTCTAGGCCTTCTAAAGGATCCTTGTCTCATTCCTTTACCTCAGAATGACTGAGCAGGGGACATATCAACTGATGCAAATGTGGACTTGTTCTTCGACAATCTCGAATGAGGTGCCCCATCTCACCACAAAAGAAGCAAGCTCCAGATTTCTTACGGCATTGCCCTTCAGGATATCTATGCTGACAGAAACTACAAAATGGGTATTGTGATTCTTTCTTAGAGCCTTCAAAGCTCTTAGCAGGATGGGTTCTGGAATAGAACTGAGTTACCACTTGTGGGTTAGGGGAATATTCATATCGAGTAGGCTGTGGGTATACATTGTGCTTCCCTTTCTTGACAGAACCAAGAGATTGGGACTCATCTCGGTCCCTCTTTTCTAATCAGTTTTGGTTCTATTTTCTTTTCTCGTAGGCCTTCTAGGAGGCTTCAGTGGCGATGGCTCGATTAACAAGAGTTTGGAAATCCTTGATCTCCACAACAGTAAAGAGAGGACGTAGTTCATCGTAGAGTCCATCTATGAACATTCTGCATTTCTCTTTCTCATTACGAATAATATTTGCACCGTATCTTGCATACTTGCAAAATTCTTGGATGCATTGTTCCACTAATTTTCCTCCTTGTCTCAGATAGAGGAACTTCTTACGCCTTTCAGCAATGTAGTGTTCACTAATATACT
This sequence comes from Hibiscus mutabilis, assembly GCA_019671005.1. Classification (NCBI taxonomy): domain Eukaryota; kingdom Viridiplantae; phylum Streptophyta; class Magnoliopsida; order Malvales; family Malvaceae; genus Hibiscus; species Hibiscus mutabilis. Next base: position 32,179,025 of record CM033745.1, read on the forward strand.
TCTTACAAAACTCTTGAAGGAAGAAGTCTCACGTGATCCGATGTTCAGGAATAGTGAGGGTCATGATGTCCCACGAACTTTGGGCCTCTTTAGCAATCAAGGCCAAGGCACACTCGAGTTTGTGTTCTTCAGGGCATTTCATTTGTCTATTTAGGACCTTAAGTGTGCTCTCGAGTCAATACTTGGCTATCTCAGGATTGTCTAGGTCTTGACCAGTGAAGGTATAGACCAGGTACTATTTAAGCTTGTCAATGGGAGCGTGGATGCTCACATTAGTAACAATGGGTGTTTGATAGGGTTGCTCAGCCCTCATAGTAGTCACAAGCATTTTGAACATATCAGCCATGTTCTTAAAACATTCAGCTTGAGTAGACTGTACTTTCGGTTCAGAGTTTCGTATCGGAGGTATTTGCGAATTCAAAAGATCTCTCCTTTTGGCTTCCTCACCTCTAACTGAGGAGTCCACAACATGCTCATCTATTCGAGCTTGATTTGAGTTAGACAATTATACATAAGGAGATCAGATTAGTCGGCAAGTCACAATATACAATAATATAACTCCTAGGTTGCAAAACAACACAATAATCAATACAGACAAACATGGGTTTAGTCCAGAACCGACTAAACTCTAGCTCTCATACCACAATTGTAACACCCCCTTCCTGGTCTGGTACAAAACCGGGTCGAAAAGTGTTATCAGAAAGCAGATCTGGAGATCGGGGTCGAAATTGGGATTAATTTAAAACCTTTCGAACTAAAATAACTAAACGTTACAATTTAGTGATCCTAATATGGATTCTTTATTAGCAACTTGTAATTAGGCTCACCAATTATTAACGTGAGAAGTTTCGTTATTATCGGATATTTTTAACCTATCCATTTGAACCATATAATTATTAGTAACCAATTTGTAATCTTTCAAAATTGTTTCTCAAGCCTTTTAATGGAATTAACTGACATCGTACCAATAAACTTTAGGCCATATCGATACGCTATGTTAAATTTTACACTTTCTAGGTTCAAGGTCAACGACCCCGTACCGGTACGTCTATGCTTGTATCGATACACTTTGACTTAGGTTGACTCGTTTCGGTACGCCTAAGGTCGTACCGATGCAATTATTTTCCCAGACCTTACTGCCAAGGTCCGTATTGGTACACTCTCTAGTGAATCGGTACACCCTGTTTTGTTCAGACCAAATAAGCAAGGTTGTTTCGATACAACTTGCCCCGTATCGATACGCCTGCCCTGTAATGACAGATTTTATCTGGTGTTTCTTCATTTTAAACATTACACCTTGTCTGAACACTACCAAATTTTACCAGCAAGTTTAAAAACCACATTTCTAATAGCATGTCAATTGTTATGGCATTTTGAGTTCATTTACCAAGTTTTCACCATTTAAGCCAAATTTTTCCATATAACCATTTTAACCAAACATAATATACCATTTTAAGCCTTTAAGCCTTACACATTATACCATCTTTATACACATAACCAAGGCATCAAAATCAACTAGTGTAACTACTTTGCGACCATTCTAGGAGTTCAAAGGACAAAACACATTACTCGATACTTGTAGTGACTTGCCGATCTTCTATCTAATATCGATCTTGAACCATTAACTTCCTTAACTTGAAATGTTATGGAAATGAATACATTAGACTTATATAATCTAAGTGAGGTAGCCAATAACAACGAATGAGCATGATATGCCATTTAGCATGTTTCAATGACCATCATAATAGCAAACTTATGGTTAAACTCAACATGTTCATCATTCTTTCTAATAGCATGGTACTAACAATATCATATCGTCAATGAGCAATATCATAATATCGTGACAAAAGCAATATCAATAACCAATAATTCCCTTGGATCGATTCAACCGTATTTGGATATGCGATTCCATTACAACACCAATAATAACAATAATGGCCACGTCACATGTCCTTCACCGCACCAATTGACCAATACAAAACACATCCCTCCGTCGCACCATGGTCGAAGGCCAATACCCGTACCAATGAGCTCATGAATTCTATGGCATGCCAATTGTATCCAATACTTTGATCCCAAGGTACAATACACAATAATTCAATACAATAGTTCCATAACACAATTTCATAACAATAGTTCAATAAACTCGCATCGATAGGCAGTGGCCATAACATATATCGATAATTTTCCATAACAATAAACATATCAATAATTCGATGCTTCCAATAATGATCATATCCATGTAATGCTTATGAACTCAGTACATTACTTACCACATACTTACCAAACATAGCTTACAATAATGTTTTATACAAAAACCTTCATTTTAATGATTAGTAATATCAAATTCAATGTTCCATGATTCTAGTTGGGAACCTACCCAACTCCTAAGACACCGACTACACTCACCTTGGCTATGAGGCTCCCGGATAACAATTCCTTTATCCCTAGCTTTTGATGGAGTTGATGGATTAGCTTCTTTCGATACGTGAGCTAGGAGAGGACAATAAAAGATTATTAGAATCAATAGGATAGCCATTAGCTACTAGAGAATTTCATAGTTTAGAATTTGAGGATCGAAAGCTTAGCTTGGAGCTTTCATGTTGAAATTAGACTTTCAATGATTGACAAAATCAACAAATGGATTTAGGGTTTCCACTTACCCAACCGGTGACTATGATTTGATATTTTTAAAACAAGGAAAGTCAAGCTTGAGGGGTGCAATAGGAGAGGTGTGTGCTTGCTTGGTGATGGGGATGTCAATGGTGGTGCTTGCTTGTTTTTCAAAGACAAAGATGGAAATTGGTTCCCGGTGAATTTGCAAAACAAAGAGATGAGCTTTTTCTTAGTTACTTAAAGCAAGACCAAGACTTAATCATTTCCCTACCTCCCCAGGGTCCAATAAGTTGCTTTCCTATGCTTAAGGGTTTACTAATCCCAACCCACCTTATCCATGACCAATAAAAAGCATTCCTTAGCTATAGGGTTTGCTTTAATTCAAGATAATTGATGACCATCAGTCATCTTTTCAGGTTGTTTTCACATGGGGACGGCGGCAATAGGTAGGTGAGTCCTCGGTCTTTGTGATTCAAGCACAAAACGTCATTTCTATAGGGGCATGTATCGATACACGTGGGGCTGTATCGATACGGCTAAGCAAAAATTCAAAGTTAGTTAAAACTGTTATATCATACTAGCACGTCACCTACCGTATCGATACCGTTAGCTCATATTCAACATTTTGACTTTCCAATAAGGTCCCAATTCAAATTTTAGACTCAATTATGGTTCAACATTAAGAAATTGAATCATATAGGCAACATTGGTGAAAAATTTTAAACTTCTCAGAATAAGATTTTCGATCGCCAGAATCCAATTCTGACTAGGCCGTTTTTTGGAATGTGACAGCATAGGTCTCCGCTTCAGCTCTTGGGTGTACAAAACTCTAAAGGACCATGTTAGCCTCAATGGGCAACATCTAATTTCAAGGATTGCACCAATCAAGATGATTTCACTTCTAAGGTAATAGTTTTCATACAGTACAGTTAAGTTCTAATCTATTTAATTTTACTATTTTCCAGTTAATGCTAAAAGTTTTCATACAGTACGGTTAAGTTCCAATCAATATGATGATCGATATACTAATTTAATCCTTGTTCATTGATTTTGAGAATTAAAATCAATACAATTTATATTTCGGTGTCTCAATACAATATTAGATATATACTACTGAAAAATGATTCGATATGAGTCAATAACCTTGAGTTTAGGACCAACTTTAAACTTTCGTAAGCTTTAAGGACTAATTTGTAATTTCAATATCTTAAAGGTCCTTTACTGGAATTAACTTTACCACATTGACATTTAACCTATAATCAGTGTACATGCAAATTTTCATGTTAATCAGAAGCCATTTACTTCTCCAATTAATCCAATCATCAATAGGTGACCAATTTGTAATTTAACAGAAATATTTCAATAACTTATAACCGAATTACCTGAATCGCTACCTATACTCGAGAGGTCGTATCGGTACGCCATGCACATTTTACAATTTTATCAGTTTCTAGTGACCAAAACTCGGACCGATACGCCTTGAGGCTGTATCGAAACCTTTTTACAAACCAAATTCTAGTATTGATTTTCCATACCGATACACCCAAGGCCTTATCGATATGCCTTGTTGACCAGTGTTGACTTGGTCCAAAAACGCATAACCGTACCGATACTCCATCACCCATATCGGTACGTCAAGGTATGCAATGATAGATTCAGTTTGGTTTTTATCCATTTTGACCTATCATACCATGTCTAATTCTTATGTAATTTTACAAGCAAGTCTATGTCACCTTATTCTAATATCATGACAAATTTTATAGCGAAATCAATTCGTTCACTAGCCTTTTACCTTTTTAGGCCAAATATGTATATAGTACCACTTTAAGCCAATTTCAAAATAATCCTTTAGGCCTGTAAAGCTTATACATACCATATGCAACATATACGCAACAAAATGGCTAAAAGTGATTAGTTTAACTACTTTTCCACCATACTAAGAGTTCATAAGGATAATAAACGTTACTCTATGCTTGTTGTGACTTGCCAAAAACCTTCAACTTTCTCGATCCCACAACGGTGACTTTCTTAACCTGAAATGAATGAGATGAAATGCATTAGCATACTTTGCTTATTGAGATAGTCATAAACAATATCAAATATGATGAGGTGTATTTCAAATCATGTTTTGTCAATAAAAATGCCATGAATGATGTTCAATAACAATAATATCATATTCGAACATTGTTCCTTGGATAGATTCAAGATACTGGATACGCGAATTCCTACGCCTCGACAAAACAATGAGTGGTCTAGTCCCTCCACCTCGCCAATTGATCAATATCACAAACATCCCTCTACTTTGCCACAATAAAGGCCGTAGCCAAGGACCGTAGTCCACCGGTACCAATGAGCTCATGAATTCTATGGCGAATGTCCTTTCAAATCCAAGGTTCCATAGAAATAACGATGACAATAACAATATCAATAGCAGTGCTCAATGACAGTAGAGGTAACGATATCAATATTCAATGGCAATAGCAATATCAATGTTTGATGCCTAATGTTTATATATTTCAATGCTTCAATGAGACCGATGACAATAGCAATATTTCTATGAACAATAATTCGATGCAACAACTTACTAATGCTTACCAATATAGTCTCCTATGAGATTCGATGTGATATCCTTTGACACAATGTTATCTATGCAAAAATCAATATCGATAAAATTGGGAAAAATACCTAGCCCATTCTCTAGACTCTGACTACACTTACCTTACTTTCGAAAGCTCCCACGAGCTCAGATTTCTACTCCCTTGTTCTTTCTCCAACTCTTGAGCCAACCAATGTCTATTCAATAATATCAAAGGAAGCTTAAATTTTGGATGCTTAACAAGAGAGGTGTTAGCTTAAGCTCAAGGAAGAAGACAACAATGGTGGCGTGTGCATGCCTTAAAGCAAATGATGAAACATTTGAGAGAGAAATGGTTCGGTGTGTAAAAAAAAGAGGGAAAGTACTAAGTGTTGTAAGACACTTTATTTCCTAGGGATATAACCAGTGAAGCTTTCCTTCCTAAAAGGGTAAGCTTAATTTATTATTATATTTCATCCTTTCCTTCCTTTTGTTTATAAAACAATAAAAATTGTTTACATCACTTTGTCATCTTTTATGACAAGTGATGACCAACTCAAGTGAATGGGGAGAGAGCAAGTAGGTGACTCACCCTTAAAGTGGGGAAAATACAAGGGTGGTCCCTCATCTATTTGATCTTCACACAATCATCCCCAAACTTTCAATTTTCACACTTTAGGCACTAAGCAATTTTTCAGTAAATTTAATAAGGTCCTTAAACAATAAATTGACTCAATCAGAGTCCAATATCAATGTAATTGACCACACAGTCAAGATCAATGCAATACTTGGACCTTTCCGGTGTAGAGTTTTGGATCGTCGGGACCCAATTCTGACTAGACTGATTTTCGGGGTGTTACACCTAGTTCGTTAGTTTTCGCGATGTAATGTTAAGGTTTTCAGCTGTGGAAAGTGGGAGAAGGAAGGGGTGGCTAGTGGTGGTTGAATCAACCGTCGTAAGAGAAGAATTTAGGGGTTCAACGATTTTGGGTTAAGAATTTGGGACACTTTTGAGAAACGAAAGATTTTAGGGGTTTTAATAGAATTAAAGAATATAACCGAAATAGACCATGTGTCATGTTTCTATTGGAGTACAGAGAAATTTTAATGACTATTACAAAAATATTTAAAATTGATTACAAAATAAAACATTAGATACCTACTTGAACTGAAAAATACTGTAAAAATCTATCCTAAAATGGTATAATTTGTACAGTTATTTGAGTATTAAGCCGAAGAAATACTAAGAACCTAACCCAACACACAATTATGACTGTTGAATGTACACAGAAAAAGGTTTTATGCTTAGGACATTTGGAGAATGAAAAAGTACGTTGCATTGGCTCAAGTGGGGGCCATAATAATAGTCGACTGTTGAGTTCTTTGATAAAATATAAAAAATATGGATAATAATATTTCCAAAACTAAAATTAGAGAAATTAGTCATAAACTTTTTAAAATTCTTTTCATAGAGTTTTATTTTTATTTTCTTAAATTCACCGGAGGATGTTTACAAATTTTAGCATATTGTCATAGGGCTAGAGTTTCGACCTACTAAACCGCACGGCCTTAGTCAATGTTCTCGAGACAAACGACTAAGCGAGCCTTAAAGCTATCTTTGGAAGATCAAACTCTTACTAAGCACTAAGAATGCTGAATCATTCTAAGCGGAAGTAAACGATGAGATAGGCAACTCAAGAAAGAAAGAATAACGCTAAGAAAGCTCAAAATTGCTCAAGAACACGAGAGAATTTTTAGAGTAAATGCATTTTTATTCAAGAGATGGATGATTACAAATGAGCTGGGGAGCCCCTATTTATAGTTGAATCCCCATATAATAAATGGTCGAGATCGATTTACATCAGCGGTTGAGATTGAAAGCTACCAACTACATCCTAGCTATCTATGGAAAGTCTATCACTTTTGAATACTTTTCTTCGGTTCGCGTTCACATGGATGTTCACATTGTTGGATATTCTTATCCCTTGGAATATGACCTGGTAAGATGCCATGTATTAAATTACCAGCCTCAATGTGATCGGGCCTTCTCTTAGTCTCCAACGGTTGGGCCAAGTCAGGTGGTCTTCTAGGCAAGCCCAAGATTTTTCAAAGAACCTCTCTTGTAGCTCGGTGCACATTTGTCTTGGTCGTTGAATAGCGGTTCATGACATTCTCCCCCACCCAATCCAACGATGCCCTCATCACTAACTCGGAAGAAGCTTGGCTTGGTTAGTTCTCCCTCATAATCTTGGCTTGCTCCCAACTCTGAATCAGGCTATGTTCTCCCCCAAAGGATTGCTTGCCTTGGTCTCTATTGCCATGTAACATCATCTTCCTGACCATCATTGTGTACATCTCGATCGTAAGACCTCTCTCTTACAAGTTGTGATTTGCTTTGACGTGGACCATCACAATTCTCAAACAAAGGCTTCAATATCGACGTTAGTACGTTGAACACTAGGTGAACTCTTAGAACTCTAAAAGGCCTTGAAAAGGTGACAATTCTTCCTAAACCTAGTAAAGGCAACAAATCAAACTGAAAAAAAATATAAACATGTTTGAGAAGTATTTTTATGGCATTTACTCAATTTGTCATCAATTCTTCGCCCTTGAAGCTTGATGCATTGTTGCCCTCTAGCAACCCTTTTCTCATCAACCATTCTTCCTAGAAGTTCGATGCCTCATCTCACATTGACACTTATTTGTCCAAGAAGTTCAATGCCTTAACCACCTTGCCCATTGCTAGTAGTCTCCCTCGTGCCTTGGCATGTCTCATGTCTCGGGAAGGCTTTGGCTCCTCTAGTCGTACCTTAGTGGCAGCAACCAAGTCGTTTGGCTTGGCTAGATAAGCAACATTTAGTATCTTGGTCTCTACCCTCGCATCTCCATGGATCGAAATGATGCATTGTTTTTGGGGATCCAAAATGCATACAAAGTCACCAAAAGGAACCAAAAGTGCATTAAGTTGATCAAGGAAATTTAAAATGATGACAAATTCATAGTCATCCATGTGAATCATCTCGAATGTTTCCTTCCCCTTCCATTCTCCAATGGGCAACTCTACGCCTCAGACTGCTCCCACGGTCAGAACACCTTTGGAATTGAGGTCTTGATCACCCCGGTTGACTCTTCAACCTTCAGACCAAAATTGTCACCAACTTTCTTGGACATGAACAAGTGAGATGCTCATGTGTCCACAAAAGCGCTTCTCCTCTGACCTACAATGTTGATATCCACGAACATTAACCTTTTTTGCTTTTGGCTCTTCATCGCCTTATAAGAACTCAACAACATCAAACAAAGCTTCAAAGCCTTATTGCATTAATACTTGTCCTTCTCCATGGTGGACGGCTTGACTCGATCTGGCATTCTCACAACAGATGTGGCCCTTTACACCGGTAGCACTTTAGTTGCCTCTCCTTTACCCTCGACTTGACGATCTTGTATGAAGCAATCCCTCAAAGTCTCAGCACCTTATCTGATTCATCGTCTCTTGTGGCATTGACATGATTATTCTTTAGATAGTCCTTGATCATATGTGGACCATCACAATGGTAGCACTTTAGAGGCCCCATATTGTCTCTTCTTTGGCGGTTAGACTTGGCATTTGTTGGGTCACGCCGGTACACCTCATGGCACAACGAAAAAATTATCCAGCGATCACCACCAAAGATCCATGTGTGAGGAACGAATCATGGTGAAAAGGGTGAAGAATTACTTGTTTAAAATCTAGAATTCTGAATTGGGAGAAGACAGATAACCAATCACGATTCCACGATGTCGATTCCTAAGCCACAACGACAATGCTCCGACCTCTACATATTTCACCAATTGAAACGAGCATATAAAACTCTCTAAATTTTTTAGAGGTTTTTTTCAAAAGCATTAATGACTGCTAGATCTCTCATGCCTTTATATATCCTTTGGAATCTTAATTCATTTCATATTTGGATTTCAATATAAATTAATATATATATATTCTTAATTTAACTTTAATTAGGATTTCAATATATATATTAAATATATATAATCCTAATTCAACTTAATTAGGATTTCAAAATATATATTGATTTAAATCAAATTATATTATTTATATATTAAAAGAGTCATAATTATATTAATTATTTTCTTTTAATATTTATACAATAGTTAAATTATATATATATCAAATATATATTAATTTAACTAAATTCGTGTACAACAAATTTGTACATATATAATTCATTTAATATATGCTTATTTCCACCGTGGGTGTGACCTTGTAGGTTCTTTGTAATGTTAGTAGTAAATATTAGAACATTTCTAATATTAAAAACAGTGAGGGACATCTAGCAATATGTCATTGTCATCTAAGTTACAAGAAATCATGATTCGACATAACCTCTTCGCGATTAACTCTTTTTCATGTATTATATCCTTTTGTCATTTATATTTAGATTGGAAACAAGTAATGGAACAGTTACACTTGTATAGTCCATCTAATATATTTTATATATTGAGTAGACTATTATAAACGAATAACTATGATATTTCATACCAACTTATTCGAGCATGGTCATGCATTTCTAGTCTCACTCAATCAAGTGGCCTACGATACTACTCCTATTATGTAGAAGGGGCAAATCCTATCTTGATCAACCATATCCCACAACATAGATTGTGACATATCCAATATCAGTCTTTATAGTGTAGTCAGTTACAATACACGTTTAACTGTATCAAAATATGTCACTCACGATGTTGAAATAATAATGATCTCAAGTCTGAGGATCATACATGTAGTTATCACTATGAGCAATGTTGTGACTGTCACATAATAATCCAAGAAACAATCTCATAGTGGGTCAGTCCAATATGTCATTCTCTAACACATACTTATGTATTGATTTTGACATCTCCATGTCAATGACAACACTTTGTCATCAATCAACTACAAACTAGTCTTATTACATTATTGTTGCCCATGCCCACAATAATACTTGACTAAGGACATTTAACAATAACCATATTATTCTAAGGACTTTATTATAATTCAATTAATTTATGCACACAGAATAGTAACTAAAAATAATAATGACAATGGCTGTATATTAATAAACAAGGTAAAACAAATGTCATTTACAATCATCTTATGATTGGTCTTTGGGCATACTCTAACAATCTCCTACTAGCACTAAGACCAGTCACTCATGTATCTAATACCATGTGACTTAGTGTGATGATCATCTTCTTTTGCGTTAGAGCCTTTGTCAGTGGATCGATGATGTTATCGTCTATTGGTACTCTACATATTTCTACATCTCCTCGATCTATGATTTCTCAAATGATATGGTAACGCCTAAGTATTTGTTTGGATCATTTATGAGATATGGTTCTTTTTCTTGTGCATTGGCTCTGTTGTTATGGCAACGTAGACCTGTAGCATTCAATATGCTTGGCACAACCCTAGTTCAGATATTAACTTCTTGATCCAAACAACCTCTTTTGCAACACCGCTTACTGCAATATACTCGGCTTCTATTGTAGAATCAGCTATTGTATCTTGCTTTGAACTTTTCCAGTTCACAACACCTCCATTAAGGCATAACACAAAACCACATTGCGATCTTGAAACATTCGTATCTGTTTGAAAAATGGCATCAGTATAACCTTTTCCACTCAGCTCTTCCTCACCTCCATATATATGTAATGCATCCTTAGTTCTTCTTAAGTACTTAAAGATATTTTTTAACCGCGACTCAATGACCTTCACCACGATCTACCTAGTACCAACTTGTCATACTTAAAGCATATGATACATCTGGATGAGTACATAGCTTAACATACATGATAGATCCAATTTATGAAACATATGGAATCTTACTCATGCCCTCTCGTTCTTGAGGTGTTGAAGGACACATTTCCTTCGAGAGTGAAATTCCATTTCTCATAAATAAGAATCCCATTTTTGGATTCTTCCATAATGAATCTTTTCAGTACACTATCTATGTATGTATTTTGACTCAGTCTTAGGAGTCTTCTCGATCTATCTCTATAGATCTTGACTCCTAATAAGTAGGTTGCCTCACCCAAGTCTTTCATGGAAAAACATTTTTCTAACCAAGTTTTAACAGACTATACGGTAGGTATGTGACGAGTGTGTAAATGTTCTATATCATATGCCCATAATCATTGTCTTTTGCATGTTTTCAAGCTCATTTAGGTTGCATATAGGTTAAAATGTACATATTTGCATTTAGATAGGGAGTTACACTGCCTGTGCTTAAATTGTCATATATATATTGGTGTTTTTCACGGGAAGGTGGTGTTTTGTGGTGTATGTGCAAGATGCTGGTGGATTCTAAAGAATTGCTGGAACATGAGAAGAGCAGATAGCATGGTGGAAGCTGACGAGGCATAAAGAGCTGGAGATGAATCTACCATGACCCACGTGGACTTTCTCCCAAATATGCAACATTCAATGAAGTGGGAAACAATTGGAATTCTTTAATGAAGCCACGCAGCTTTAGGGTACTGAGGCCCTAGTTTCACTGCCTATATAAAGAAGACTTGGACAGTACTCAAAGAGAGACCGATCGAGAGAGTACACAACTCAAACGACAGTCCTAGTCCGAGCTTGCGGAGAACCACTAGGGTGAAGCTAGACGATTTTCCTCATCAAACAAAGCCATTGAGAGAGGTTGACGGAGAGGAGACCTGTAGCACAGTTGGACGACATGGAGGGAGTTTTTTCGAGAACGCTCAGCTTATTTCTTTTCTTGCTTGATAAATCGTCGTACTTTATACTTTTAATTATGGTTGCTTTACGCTCAGACATGAGCTAAAATTTTTAGCTGATTTTATCCGGTCGAATTGTACACTAGTAACTGCAATTTGCTTCTTCGCACCCGAGGAGAACAAATCGAAGTCTACTCCTTCAAACCTAAGGTAGTTTGAAAAGTTCCAAAGCGTTCTGAGTCAAACCATTGAATGTTTTGCAAATGCAACCTTTGTTGAGAAGATTTTGAACACCATGACAATGTGTGAAGGTATGACGTCCCTTCCAAAATGTCTGGCTTTGAGAAAGTTATTCATTGTATGTGTAACACCCTCTTCCTGACCTAGTAGGAAACTAGGTTGAAGTATGTTACTGATGAACAATACAGTGATTGATGCAATACTCTGAATCAATAATCGATGACATAATACAATATTATAATCATATGGAGAGGACAATAACTTGATTCGTAGTTATAATCATCAAAACATGGCCAATTTTAAACTTTTACATGTTTCATGGACTAATCTTTGAGTTCAGTATTTTAAAGGTCCTTTAGTAAAGTTAATCTTACCAAACTGAAACTCAGTTCCAAATTAGTGAGAATGCAAATTTTCATATCAATCGGAATTCATTTACCCCATCAATTAAACGAAACAATAATTGGTGACCAATATACAACTTTCTAGAACAATTATCAAAGTTAATAACTAAAATACCAGTCTATGTACTGATAGTCGAAGAAGCCGTATCGGTACGCTAAGCACATTTTTAAATTATCAAATTTTGGTGACCAAGATTCGTATCGATACAGACCTAGTTGTATCGATACGAGTGAACCTATTTTAGTATGCCCTGAAGTCGTATCGATGCAATTTTTACCACTAAAGTCCAATGTTGACTTTTCATACCGATACGCTAAAGTCTGTATCGATATGCTCTATTGACCAACATTGACCTGATCCAAATATGCAATAACATATTGATACACCCTCACCTATATCAATACGCCCATGCATTGTAATGCCAAAATTGGTATGGTTTTTTATCCAATTTGATCTATCATACAATATCCAAACCCAATGAAGTTTTGTAGGCATGTATATACATACACACCATGAATAAAGTTTAAAATATGCATATTTTACCACTTTAACCACTTCATAGCCTTGTAGGAAACTGGCTACCTCACTAGCCAAATGTCATAGCCTTATGAATCCATTTACTAATTTTTTTTTACCTTTTTAAGCCAAATATGCAGATTTTACCACTTTTAACCACTTCCAAAACAATATTTAGGGCCTTTAGGACTATTACATCCCTTATGCAATACATACACACCATGAAGGCTAAAAGTGACTAGTTTAACTACTTTGCCACCGTACTAGGAGTTTGTAGAGACGATATACATTACTTTAGCCTTGTAGTGACTTGCAAAAATTTCCAATGAACACCGATCTCGAAGAAATGATCCTTAAACCCGAAATGCATGAGATGAAATGCATTAGGCATACTTTGCCTAGTGAGGTAGCCATAAACAAGAATAATAGTGATGGTATGCAACTCAAATCATGCTAGGTTGATAACAATACAATAGTGATGTCAAAGCTATGACAATGTCAGTACTATGGTAATATCAATGACAATATCAATACTATGACAATAAAAATGCTAGGACAATATCAATGCTATGACAATATCAATGATGTGTTTGACATTTATCAATGGTATTTCCTTGGATCGAAACAAGATAGTGGATACGCGAATTCCTACGCCCCGCCAAATAAATGAATGGTCTAGTCCCTCCGCCTCGCCAATTTGTGCTTTCCCACAATAAAGGCTGTAGCCCAAGGACCGTAATCCACCCATACCAATGAGCTCATAAATTGCATGGCATGCCACTTGTATCCAATGTTCTTTCGAATCCAAGGTTCAATAACAATTTCAATGTCGATGTTTCAATAGAAATGTTGGTGATCAATATGTTAAATATCAATATCAATGTTTCATTATCAATGTTTGGATGACAATAACAATAGCGATATCAATTTCGATATCCGATGGCAATAACAATGGCAATAGCAATACCTATGATGATGCTTATTCCAACGACAATTTTAATGTCCAATGGTCGATGCTTTTATATTTCTATAATTCGATAATAACAGTAGCGATGACAATGATGCTAAGTTCAATGGTTCGATCCAATAACGTACCAATGCTTACCAATACTTTCCAATAAAGCCTTCAAAGAGGTTCAATGCAATATCCTTTAACAAAAAGATTAGCTGTGAAAAATTCAATAACAATGAAATCGGGAAAGCTCCTAGCTTAATCCTGAGACTCCGACTACACTCAATTTAATTTCTGAAGCTCCTATGGCTCTCAAATAACCACTCTCTTATTCCCTGATTTTGATGGAGATGATGGATTATCTTTCTCCAATTCTTGAGATAGGTAAAATAAATAGGAGATTATTAGGATCGGTAATACGACACCGAAATCAATATAACAATATCAAAATCGATATTTAAACTCAGAATAGCAATTAGCTATTAGATGTCCATGGTCTAAATCTTTGGAAATCCTAAGTTATCGTAGGTAATCAAAACTCTAACTTAAAATTCAACATAATCTACCCATGGAATTCAACAATTGATTAGGGGTTCTTGCTTACTCAGCCAATGGCTATTTAGTGGCATCAATGGATCAAATGAAGTTTAGATTTTGAATGCTTAATAAGAGAGGTGCTAGCTTAAGCTCAAGGAAGAAGCAAAAATGGTAGTGTGTGTTTTTCTTTAAAACTAAGGATGAAATCATTAAGAGAAAGGGTTTGGTGCTTTGTTGTAAAACAATGAAGACAAGCATTAAGTGTTGTAAAACACTTTATCTTCTAATGATGTAACCGATGGAGCTTTCCTTCCTAAAAGGGTAAGCTTAAAATAACAATATCTATATTTTCTTTCCTTTTTAACAATTCAAGGAAATACATCAAAATTGTCATCTTGCATGGCAAGAAAGTGAGTAGGTGATTCACCCTTAAAATAGGGAAAATATGAGGGTGGTCGCTCATCTCTTAGATTTTCACACAACTGTCCTCACACTTTCAATTCTCATAATTTAGCCACTAAATTACTTTCAATGTATTCAACAAGGTCCCTAATCAATAAATTGACTCAACTAAAGTCCAACATCAATAAATTAACCTTACGGTCAAAGTCAATGCAATATTTGAACCTTTCCAGTATAGGGTTTCTGATCGCCGAAACCTAATTCTGACTTGATTGGTTTTTGGGGTGTAACAACTCCCCCTTAAGAAAAATTCATCCTCGAATTTTACCTGAACTAAAGAGATGAGGGCATTGTGCTCTCATTTCCTTCTATGGTTCGCAGGTTGCTTCCTCAGCATTATGGCTCTTCTAGAGCACTTTAACCAATGGAATAGATTTGTTGAGAAGTCTTTTAACTTTTCTTGGAATAACTGAACTGGTTCATATTCATAGGAAAAGTTAGATTAAATCTCTACATATTCTAGCTTGATGATGTGCGAAGGGTCGGAGCGATATTTGTAGAGCATTGATACATGGAATGCATCATGGATTTTACTCAGTTCTAAGGGCAATGCCAATCGATAAGCTACAAGGCTAACTTTCTCAGTGACTTCAAATGATCTAATGAAACGGGGACTCAGCTTCCCCTTGTTTCCAAACCTCAAAGCCTTCTTCCATGGTGAAACCTTGAGGAAAGCTTTCTCACCAACTTCATATTGTATGTCCCTTCGCTTTAGGTTAGTATAGGTCTTTTGTCGGTCAAAGGTAGCTTTCAAGCAACCAAGAATGATGGTAACCCATTCTTCGATTTCCCAAAGTAGGTTAGGACCCAACATTTTGCCTTCACCGAGTTCAGACCAACACAATGTTATTTTACAATGCCTGCCATACAATGCTTCTTACGATGCCATTTTATTTGAAGTCTGATAGCTATTGTTGTAGGCAAACTCAATAAGAGGAAGGGTTTTCTCCCAATATTCACTGAAATTAATAATACACGCTTGTAGCATGTCTTCAAAAATCTGTACGAAAGAGTTCAACAACGATACACATTTTCAATGATTCAATGGGAGGGAATTTTTAATGATTACCTGAATTCCCCCTTTTGATTGGCCGTCAGATTGAGGGTAAAAGGCAGTACTAAGGTTAACTCTGGTGCCCAGAGCTCATTGCAATGTTCTTCAAAATTGAGAAGCAAATCGGGGATCTCGATTGGAGGTGATAGATTGTGGTACTTCGTGGAGTCGGATAACTTCCTTTATATATACAAGTAAGCCAATTTAAGAAGACCGTAGTCTATTCTAACTGGTAGGAAATGTGTTGACTTGGTAAAACGGTCCACAATGATCCAAATAGCATCATCCTTAGCATTAGTTAGAGGCAAACCACTAACGAAGTCCATTATAACCTTCTCCCACTTCCATTGCGGTAAATCTAAGGGTTGTAATAATGCAGTAGGAACACGATGCTCAGCCTTAACACGCTGGCACGTAAGCCACTTAAACACGAAATTATTTATGGCCTACTTCATTCCTGGCCACCTATATAATTCTCGAAGGTCCTTTTACATTTTTACAAAACTCAGGTAAATAGAAAAAGGACTCGAATGAGCTTTTTTACGAATATCGGTGCGAAGAGATTCATCATTGGCACACAGACCTAATCATGGAAACACAAGGGTGCTTCAGAATTAATTATGAAGTCAGGATTGTCTTGCAACTTAGAAATAATAGATTGGAATTCAGGGTCTTGACTATGCAATGCTTTGGTTTTCGATATACTAGTAGACTGAACTTATAGTTTAGCTACAAGGCAATGGTACTTCCGAAATTGAAAGTGAGCATTAATAGGTCAAGGAACGAAAATACAATGATCTTATGGTGAATTTAATGCAATATGCAATAGATAGGGTTCGACGATCAATAACAATACTTGGTAGGCATAATCAATAATGAGATCATAGCCTTTAAGGAATTCCATCCATCTCTGTTGCTGAAGATTCAACTACTTTTGTGTCAATAGATATTTAAGGCTCTTATAATCGGTAAAAAGATAGCATTTCTCTCTATAGAGATAATACCTTTATATCTTTTAATGCTAAGACAACTGAAACCAACTTTAGATCATGGGTGGGGTAATTCATCTCATGTGGCTTAAGTTGTCTTGTTGCATAAGTAATGACTTTGCCTTCTTGCATTAGTGCACATCCTAACCCAAGATGTGATGCATCCCTATAAACTGTGTAGTTCTTTCCAGAATCGGGTTGGGTTAGGACCGGTGCGTGAGTCAAGACTTGTTTCAATTGATCAAAACCTTTTTTTTGTTCATTGGTCCAAACAAATGGGGTTTATTTTCTCAATAACTTAGTTAATGAGGTTGCTATCATAGAAAATCCTTTAACAAACCTTCTATAATAACCAATAAGACCGAGGAAACTTCTCACCTCATCAATTTTCTTCGGTAGATGCCAATCAAGGATGGCTTGAATTTTCTTTGAGTCTACCTGAATGCCTAAAGTCGACACAATATACCCAAGGAAGGCAACTTCAGTGAGCCAAAACTTACACTTAAAGAACTTGGTAACAACTACTTCTCCCAGAGGGTTTGAAGCACAATGTGGAGATGATTTTGATGCTTAGTAGCATTCTTAGAATAGATCAAGATGTCATCAATAAATACCACTACGATCAATAGGTTCTAAAAACCCGATTCATTAAATCCATAAAAGATGCCAGTGCATTGGTCAGCCCAAAGGGCATTACCAAGAATTCGTAGTGTCTGTATCTCATATGGAAAGCAGTTTTGGGTACATCACATTCTTTGACTCTTATCTGATAATACATGGACCTTAAATCGATCTTGGAAAACCTAGAAGCATCCTTAAGCTGATCGAACAAGTCGTCTATCCTTGACAATAGATACTTGTTCTTGATGGTTACCTTATTCAACTACCGATAATCAATACACAATCCCATGGAACCATCTTTCTTCTTAACGAAGAAAACCGATGCTCCCACGAGTAAGGATCTCGTTTAAAATAAATCTTTATTTAATAAATCTTGGATTTTAGCCTTAAGCTCCTTAAACTTAATTGTAGCCATACGATAAGGTACAATGGGAACCAGTGTTGTTCCAAGTTACACTTTGATGCCAAATTCTACTTCATGGGTTGGGGTAAACCTAGAAGCCCATCAGGGTAATCATCAGGGAACTTACACACGGTGTCAATGTCTTGCTATTGAGGTTCATTCTTGACTTCCGATGTCAATGCATACAACGAAAGGTTTCTTGAGTTCATAGGGATGATGTTCTCCTTACCAAGGCCTCAGTGATTTAGCTTTATGATGATTCAATGGTAGCAATATCGATACAATGATTTAATAGCTTATATCTAACAAGTTCAGGGTAATCATTTACCCTATCAATGAGAGTGTAAGTCCACTATTGGACAGACAAGGCAATAATGGTTTAAGAGTTGAAATTACAGCCACAAGGGGCGGTACAGCATTTTAGGTATCGATGAGGCTAAGGATTGTTCATATATTTTAGCTATGTTTTCTCTATTTCTTCAAGCTTAGCAATCTACCTTGATAATTCAAGGCCTAATGATTTTTATTCAAGTGTCTTACAGGCTCAAAGGGTCTCCTCTTTGTCTCCTCGTTGTAAGACGAGGAGCCGGTGACAAGCTCATGAATATGAGCTATATTAGAGTCAGCCATATTTTCAATATAAGGAAAAGAGATCGGGTTAGTCGGCAAGTCACAATACATAATAAACAACCCCTAGGTGGAAAAGTAATACAATAGCAATGCAATAGACTTCGGTTTAGTCCTAGAATCGACTAAACTCTAGCTCTAATACCACAAATATAACACCCTTTTCCCGGCCTGGTAAGGAATCGAGTCGAAGTATCTTACCGATGAACAATATAATAATCAATGCAATATTGTGAATCAATAATCAATGACACAATACAATATTATAATCATATTGAGAGGACAGTAACTTGATACATAGTTTAATCATCAAAACATGACCAATTTTAAACTTTGACATATCTCAAGACTAATTTGTGAGTTTAGTATTTTAGAGTTCCTTTACTAAATTAATCTTACCAAACTGAAATTTAGTTCCTAACTAGTGAGCATGCAATTTTTTATATCAATTAGAATTCATTTACCCCATCAATTAAGCTAAACAATAATTGGTGACCGGTGTGCAACTTTCTAGAACTATTATCAAAGTTAAATCTGAAATACCTGTCGTCAAACTGATACTCGAAGAAGCTGTATTGGTATGCTAAGCAAATTTTATAAATTATTAGATTCTGATGACCAAGACTCGTATTGATACAGAACTAGCTGTATCGGTACGAGTGAACCTGTTTCGGTACGCCCTAAAGCCGTACCGATGCAATTTTTACCATCAAATTCTAGCGTTGACTTTTCATACCGATACGCTAAAGTCTGTATCAATACGCCCTATTGACCAGCGTTGATCTAGTCCAAATATGAAATGCCATTTCGATACACCTTCACCTGTATCGATACGCCCTGTACTGTACTAACAAAATTGCTTTGGTTTTTATCCAATTTGACCTATCATACAATATCCAGACCCAATGAAATTTTGTAGACAAGTATATAACACTATAATCTACTAGCATGCCAAATTTAATAGCCTTATGAATCCATTTACTAGGTTTTTACCTTTTAGGCTAAATATGCATATTTTACCACTTTTAGCTACTTCCAAAACAACATTTAGGGCCTTTAGGACTATTACATGCCATATGTAATACAGACACACCATGAAGGCTAAAAGTGACTAGTTTAACTACATTGCCACTATACTAGGAGTTTTTAGAGACGATATACATTACTTTAGCCTTGAAGTGACTTGCCAAAACTTCCAATGAATACCGATCTCAAAGTAATGATCCTTAAACTTGAAATACATGAAATGAAATTCATTAGGCATAGTTTTCCTAGTGAGGTAGCCATAAAAATAATAATAGTGATGGTATGTAATTCCCATCATGCTATGTTGATAACAATACAATAGTTATATCAAAGCTATGACAATGTCAATACAATAGTTATATCAAAGCTATGACAGCATCAATTTGACTACACTGACCTTGATTTCCAAAGCTCCTATGGCTCTCGAATAATCACTCTTTTGTTCCCAGCTTTTGATGGAGATGATGGATTATCTTTCTCCAATTCTCAATCTAGGTAAAATCAATAGGAGATTATTAGGATCAGTAATATGATACCGAAATCAATATAACTATATCAAAATCGATATCTAAGCTCGAAATAGCAATTAGCTATTAGATGTTCATGGACTAATGCATTGAAAATCCTAAGTTACCATAGGTAATCAAAACTATAACTTAAAATTAAACATAATCTATCCATGGAATTCAACAATTGATTAGGGGTTCTTGCTTACCCAGCCAATGGCTATTCAGTAGCATCAATGGATCAAAGGAAGCTTAGATTTTGAATGCTTAATAAGAGAGGTGCTAGCTTAAGCTCAAGGAAAAAGACAACAATGGTGTTTTGTGCTTGTCTTTAAAACTAAGATGAAATCATTAAGAGAAAGGGTTTGGTGCTTTGTTGTAAAACAATGAAGACAAGCGCTAAGTGTTGTAAAACACTTTATCTTCTAAGGATGTAATCGGTGGAGCTTTCCTTCCTAAAAGGGTAAGCTTAAAATAATAATTCCTATCTTTTCATTCCTTTTTCAAAATTCAAGGAAATCCATCAAAATTTTCATCTTTTGAGACAAAAGATGACCGGATCACGTGAATGAAAAGAAAGCAAGTAGGTGACTCACCCTTAAAATGGGAAAATTATGAGGGTGATCCATCATCTTTTAAATTTTCGCACAACTATCCCCACACATTCAATTCTCACAATTTAGCCACTAAATTACTTTCAAAGTATCCAATAAGGTCCCTAATCAATATATTGACTCAACTAAAGTCCAACATCAATAAAATTGACCTTACGGTCAAAGTCAATGCAATATTTAAAATTTTTCGGTATAGTGTTTCTGATCGCTGGAACCCAATTTTGACTAGACCAATTTTTAAGGTGTCAAAGTACTTCTAATTTTGATTTAATTACATTTGAGCCATCCTTTATGGGGTTTCAACTCAAATCCTCATTCGATTTCAAGATACCCATTGTAGATTTTCATCTTGAACCCTTTTTTATTTATTTTTTCTCTTTTTATGTCTAAAGCGTTGTGATAGGCTTTCACTTTTAGACCATGTCATTTGTTCTTTCTTGAAACGCCCATCCGTTTTTCTTTTTCTATTCTTTTTTCTCTTTAAGAGTAATATCGCTTGACCGAATCTGAATTCACTAGATTCTGGAATTCATCTCAGTTAATCTTGGCCAAAATCAATGCTCCTCTAGAGAAGGACTTTGTCACAATGTAGGGCCCCTCCTAATTGGGTGTCCACTTCCCACGGGAATCTGTTTGTGGCCAGTTTGGCAGAGCTTTTGAAAAATGCTTTTAAAAGTGTTGTCAGAAAGTGATTTTAAAAGTGATTCTGAAAAGTTAAGTATAAGATTTTAGTATTTGGCATTACTGTCAAAAAATGCTTTTGAAAAGATAAAATGTCCATTTTAGAATTGATATTGTAAAGTAAGAATAAATGAACGTATATGATATTTAATTTCATTATCACAAAATTTATAATATTATTATATATGAAAAAATAAATTTAAATAATAAAAAAATAAAAACCATGACAATTTATTAGTAATTTTTTATATATAAAATATAAACTTTAAATATTTCCAAAATAAAAATATAAAATTTTAAATTAAATATAAAAAATTTAGCCTCTAAAGTATAAACTGTACATTTTACCCTATTGTAATATAACTAAATATTAATTTAATATATTAATAATTATTATATATAATATTATTTTAATATATTAGTATTAATATTAGTGTTAATAATTAAGGGTGAAAAAGTAACTTCTCACCTAAAAGTGATTTTCTCGCCAAAAAGCTAGAAATCTTAGCTTTTGAGATTGGGTGGAAAATCACTTTTTTAAGTTATTTTTCACTCCAATTTAGAAGTGTTTGGCATTGCTTATGGGTGAAAAGTCACTTTTTTGAGCAAAAGCTCGTTTTTGAGCCATGCTAAAGGGGCCCTAAGTCTCCCTCTCAGAATTCTCTCGGACGGACCTTCTTTTCATGGGCATGTATCAACCTCTTCCGATACATTTGACCATGGTTGATTGCCTTCAACCTCTTTTCCTCAACTAGATTCAATTGGTCATATCTTACCTATACCCTCTCGGCTTCGTCTAATTTTGCCTCCATTAAAATACAAAGTGAAAGAATTTCGACCTCAATTGGTAGTATCACCTCAATTCCATAAACTAATGGAAATGATGTTACCCTGGTAGATGTTCGTACAAAATTTCGGTAGGCATACAGGCCAAACGGTAACTTCTTGTGCCATTCCTTGTAGGTGTCGGTTATCTTGGTGACTATCTTCTTGATATTATTATTAGCTGCCTCCACTGACCCATTCATCTTTAGGCAATAGGTTATTGAGTTTTGATGCTTAATATTGAATTTCTCATAGACCTCAGCAACCATTTTGTTGTTTAGATTGAAGGCATTATCAGTGATGATCCTTTCAAGCATACCATAACAACAAATGATCTCCTTCTTGAGGAACTTGCAAATTGTTGATCTAGTGATGCTCGCGTAAGAGGTTGCTTTAATCCATTTAGTGAAGTAATCGATTGCTACCAAAATAAACCGATGCTCATTCTATGCATTTGGGTGGATCCATTCGATCATGTCCATGCCTCACATTGAAAAGGGCCAAGGAGATGTCATGACGTTGAGGGGTCGCGGTGACGCATGTTTCTTGTCAGCATAAATCTAACAGTTGTGACATTTACAAGTGTAGTTGATACAGTTCCCTTCCATGGTAGACCAGTAGTAATCAAGGCGCATGATTCATTTGGCCATGGTGAAACCATTAGGGTGGGTTCCACAAACTCCTTCGTGAACTTCCTCTAATATCATTTGGGCTTCTTTGGTACCCACACATCTTAACAAGAATTGGTCTTGACTTTTCTTGCATAGGATCTCTCCATCAAGGACACTTCTTGAGGCATTCTCATGATTGTTCTTTTAACGTTCTTAGTCGCTTTCTATGGATATTCTTGGAGCCTTATGTACAAAAATATGTCATGAAACCAGGGAATATCACCTACTTTTTCTCCTACATCACAGTAAAGAGTATCAGACTAAAAATTTTGCATTTTGACCGGCATCATCTTAGAAACTTCATTTGCTTTGAACATTGTGTCGAAGGTGGCAAGGGCATCATCCATTTGGTTGTCTTCCCTAGGGAGATACTTGAAGGTGATCACGTCAAACACCTCGACTAGTACGATGTCCAATTTGTGATACTCAATTAACTTTGAATCTTTCACCTCCCATTCTCCCCGGATTTTATAAATGCTAGGGAAAAATCTCAAAAGACTCATAGAACCTTTATCTTCTTCTCTATGGACTCTTGTAGCCCCATGATACATACCTCGTATTATGCCATGTTGTTGGTGCAGAAAAATTCTAACTCTCTAGTGAAGGGATAGTGATTACCATCTGGCAAGACCAAGATTGCCCCAATGCCACGTCCTGAAGCATATGACATGCCGTCAAATTTCAAAACCCATGATTCAGTTGGCCCATTGTCTTTTTCAGTTAAAATACACAAGAGGTCTTCATCGAGAAAATTGAAATTTAGGGTATCATAGTCTTTGGAGGCACAGATTGCCAAAAAAATTGATATGTCGCTTCCTTTTATCTCTTTTTGACTAACATATTGGATGTCATATTCTGAAAGCAACATCTACCAATGAGCCAATCTTCCTTACAGGGCTAGTGCTTCCATCATGAACTTTAAGGGATCAAGCTTAGATATTAACCACGTGGTGTAGCATAACATGTATTGCTTGAGTCTTTTAGTTTCCCAGACCAAAGCACAACACAGCTTCTCAATTGGTGAGTATCTTGTTTCACAGTCACTGAATTTCTTACTTAGAGAATAAATCACCCTTTCATTTCTTCTCGTCTCATCGTGCTACCCTAGTACACAGCCTATTGAGTTTTTGTACACTGTTAGGTAGAGGATCAGAGGTCAACCCAGAACAGGTGGTATCAACACGAGATAATTTGACAACTCCTTCTTAATTTTATCTAGGGCTATATGGAACTCTTCATTTTATACTATCGGGTTATTCTTTATGGGCAGCCTAAACACCAGATCACATTTCTTAATAAACTAGGAGATGAAGTGGGCAATATAGTTGAGCCTTCCTAGGAAAGCTCAAACCTTCTTTTGCGTTTGTAGGGGAGGAAGCTCCTAGAATGCTCTCACCTTATCTAGGTCTATCTCAATCCATTTCTTGCTCATGACAAAACCTAAGAGTTTTCCTAATGTAACCGCAAAAGTCTATTTGGCAAGTGTGAGTTTTAATTAAAAATTTCTCAACCTTTGGAATAGTTCTTCAAAATTCATGATATGCTCTTCTTTCATTCATGTTTTTGCAATCATGTCTTCCACGTACACTTCAATCTCCTTGTGCATTATGTCATGGAACAAGGTCACCATGGTTATCTAATAGGTTACCCGGTGTTCTTTAGACCGAAAGGCATCACCTTGTAGCTGAAGGTTCACCAAAGTGTCACAAACATGGTTTTTTCCATACTTTTGGACACATACTGATCTGGTTTTACCTGAAGAAACCATCCATGAAAGAGAACAGGGAATGGCCAGCTGTGTTGTCCACTAGAGTATCAATATGCGGCAAAGGCAAGTTGTCTTTAGGGCTTGCCCTATTGAGGTCTCTATAATCGATGCACGTACTTACTTTTCTGTTTTACATGCTATCCACCCACTCAGGATACCTAGCCTCTTTTATTTTCAAGAGATCTCGGGTCTCATCTTCTGGAGCTTTTGTTGCACGAGATTGCATTCTGGTTTTATAGGCAATTGGTGCACCACAATGTCGGTGTCCAAGCCAGGCATATCTTGGTACGACCATACAAATACGTCTTTATAGTCTTGTAGAAGTTTAATCAGACTTTGTCGTGTTTCTGTAGTAATGGTGGTGTCGATCTTCACCTCACGCCTTCTTTCTTGGTTTTTTTCATAACAGCCCTCCTTTGCATGGTACTAGCCTAAATCCTAGCCCTTCTTTGCATGGTATTTGGATAGCCCCGACCTGAGGATCTTGCTTCCCTCTATGATAAAGGTCACGTTGACAAGTTTGAATGTCTAGAATGAGCACTCTAGTGCATCTCCCTCGATCTCAATGTAAGGCGCATCCGTCGATATTAAGGCAACGATGTCCTATTCAGCTATGATTGTCACAAACTGGTCGTTGACCATGAACTTCAACTTTTGATGTAGTGAAGATGGGAATGCTCCCACAGACTTGATCCAAGGGCACTCAAGCAATCAGTTGTATGTGGGCTTCATGTCCATTACCACAAAGCCGATGTCAAAAGTGGATGGCCCAATCTATAGAGAGACCTCTGTTTTTCCTAGCACATCCCTTTGGGTCCTATCGAAGTCCCTCACAGTGTTTTGTTACACCTTAATTTGGGGGCTATCGAGTGGAAACTTCCTTAGTGTTGCCATGTGTAGTGTAACACCCTAGAATTGGCCTATAAATGTTACCACAATCTAAATTATAGGCTAATTGAATTCATAAGTTAATCAATTTAAAGAAGAATGAACATTAGCTATCCTTAAGATCAAATAGGTGAAATTAGAACCAAATTGAATTGAAAATAAAACTATAAGGCTTAAATGGAATGATGAAATTGTGAACATGCAAATCTGTGAAGATTGCATGTAAAATTTAAATTAGATCAAGGCCTTGACACATGTTCTCATTGGAAGAGAACATGTGCCAATTTGGATGATGATTCATGGCCAAGGAGGAAAGATGAACTAACAAATTGCCATCTTCCTCCCATTATCATCCACCTTGATCGATTATTAAGAGAGAAAAGGGGAGAGAAAATCTTCATGCAACACCTTCAAATTCAAGCTTCATGATTCAACCTTGATCAAATTTAGCTTGGAGAAGGTATAATGCTTAATTCCAACTTGTTATGGAATGGTTGAATGAGTGGTTGATGATGTCTTTGTTGTATAAATTGAATTGGATGGTTGCCATGTATGTTAGGGTCATGCTAGCTTCAATTTGAACTTGAAATTGTGGATACTAGTAGCCAAATTGATAAAGGAAACATAGATGCTTGCTGGAAATTTGAGAAATGTATATATGGTTGAAAACAATCTTGATTAGGGACTGTTTTGATAGAGAAAATGTGTAAACATGTCAATTGGATATAGAACACTATTTTGATCATGTTGGTAGATAAAATGAAGATTGAATTGAATAGATATGTTGCTGGAAAATGACTACACCTAATCAGATTAGTTAAACTAGGTAATAGACTGCATAATTGATGAATTGGATGTGCAACATTGATCAAATAGATCAAATTGTGTTCAACATGATAATGCCCTATTTTTAAGCACATGTCTAGGTGAATTAGAATGACCTAGACTTGTAAGAACATGAAAATGAATTGAATTGCCATGTTAGAACCTTGCTTAGGTGAGTTAAGAAGCTAGAAACTCAACCTAGTGTAATCCGCCCAGAATGCTCTATTATGGGCAGTAACTTTGAAAAATCACTATAAATTGTATAAAATTAATTTAAGGCTGAAATTTTTATGGACAACACCTTGATATGTCAGAATTCATTAGGATAAAACAGAACTGAATTCTGGGTTGTAGAATAAAATGTATAGAAGAAACACTAGGGATAGTGCAAACTGTCCAGTGTAGCTAATTACCTTGTCTTTAAGTTAAAAACTGTATTAATTGGCTAAGAAATAAAATACAAGCTTTATATGGTTATAAATAAAATCACATTATCTTTCCAATGGTGTAAACCAATTGAAATTTCGACGTACGGAATGAAAGTTATGCATGATTAAGTGACTAGTGTGCAAGCTGCCTGGCAGCAGCAATATAGGCAATTGCACATTGTTTTGTGGCAATTTGTAAATTGTCTTGTAAACAGTTTTAGGCCATTGATTCTGCATTGTTTTACATGAACTAGAGTATAGATAATTGTAGTTAAGTGTAATGGAAAATGTATATAAGCATGCTGCCGGATTTGTGAATGTTATATGCTTGTAACATTGCCTTGATTGGATGATCATATGATCTTGTTTTGACATGTATTTGTTGTGTAATGTGATAGAACCAGGAGTAAACTTGGTGGAAGAGGATAGAGTGAATCATCCTAAAGCCAAGAACAAAGGAGTGTGGATCCAAGACTAGCTAAGCTTGGAGTATTGTGAGTGCAGATATCTCTATGGTTAGGACTAGGTCCTAACCAATGCGTACTTGTTACATTCTTGAAATGTTAAATGAATCTAATCATGGACTTGACCTAATAAGGGAAGAATGACTAGTAATGCATGCAGTTTGATCACATCTTGAATACATGTTTTATTTGAATGCTAAGCATGCTTAAATGGTACATTGGTGCTTGTGTGTGACATGTTGTATGTGATCGAATACTAAAGAAATTGCTTGAGATATCATCTCATCTTGATGAAATGAAACATGAAAATTACATGAAATGTGAGCTATGGCTCAAGT
This sequence comes from Hibiscus mutabilis, assembly GCA_019671005.1. Taxonomy (NCBI): domain Eukaryota; kingdom Viridiplantae; phylum Streptophyta; class Magnoliopsida; order Malvales; family Malvaceae; genus Hibiscus; species Hibiscus mutabilis. The sequence continues at coordinate 32,206,773 of CM033745.1, forward strand.
GGCTTAAGGGGCTAATATGAAATGAACTTGCTTGACATGATCTTGATCTTGAAACACTTGAATAAATGGCAAATCGAACAACCTTGGTAGCTAGTTGGACTAGGTAGAATGGCATGCCTTAGAGTCTAGAGCTCATTGTGTCAGGGTGGACTACGGTCTAGAGCTAAGGCCCCTATTTGGTGACAGACGGAGGGTACGTATGTGGTCTTTGGCAACAGTAGGGGGGTTGACCAGCACTACGGTGCATCTTGTGGCGACAGTTGATTGGAGACTCGATTACCTATACAAACTAAGTACCAAGGGGGTTGTTTATTTCTTGTATCCTATACTAGCCAAATGCATGAAATCCTTAGCTAGGATTTTCTTGATGCTTGAAAGCCTTAGCTAGGATCAATCTAATGCTTGAAAACCCTAGCTAGGTTAATTCTTGTTTAAATGATACAAGACTTGACATAACAAATGGTTAGGTTTAGTTGCTACCTCACTAAGTACATTCTTGTACTTATCGCTCTCGTTTTTCATTCTTCCCAACTACAAGATAAAGGATACAAGTTTTGCTTGATCTTGAAGCTGATTTATTGAGCTAGAAGCAAGTCACACAAGCTTTGCCTAAGTATGGTTTCATACTTGTTTTTTGTATATCTCCTAGAATGGTGGCACTAGATTGTTTAGAGTGTAGATTGATCATGCAATTTGGTACTTGTATATATTATTCTTGATGGGCCTACTATGTTATGAACTTAGTGACAAGTATGTAATGAACTTAAAATATCTTGTAATGGAAAGAATTTTCTGTGCATTTGATTATATATTGGAATGATCAAGTGTTTGAATGAAATCACATTGAACCATTCGTTTACTTTTTTAATGAATATGTGAATGATTGAATGAATAGCATGAATGTTTATGTATGTATACCTAGTTTTGTGGCCGCCAATGGTTAGAAATGACAATGCTACCTTGCTTGGATCGAAAGTCAAAATGAAATGAACCATGCCTACTTGTCTTGCCACTCGATTGATGTAGGTGTTGCCTTGTGATAGTATGATGCTTGCCGAATGCATAGGAATAGAGTATGGCTTGATGGAACTAGTTACATGTAAATTGAATGATCAAGAACCATGTTAGTAATTTGGATTAAGATGTACATGTATAAGTCTAAATAACAAAGAAATGAAATGGAATTAGATTGTTGTCTTAGTTTATTCGAATGATAGGGATAAAAATGAAGTTAAATGTATTGATAATGTAGTAACATATAATGTAAGTATAAAAGCAAACAACTATATGCCTTATTCGAATGCCTTTGATGATTTGAAATCAAATATGTGTTACTTGTATGATAAGTAAGTATGATTGGTTGCTTGCTAGTTCTTGTATTGCCTTGTTCATTGTCCTTGCTTGCCTATGTAACGCTCCTGAGCCAGTTTACTACTAGCCTAGGGTAGGGGGTGTTACATTTAATTTGTATCAGAGCTTTAGGTTTAGTCGATTCTAGGATTAAACTGGGTTGTCATGCATCATATAGGATACTTGTGCCACCTAGGAGACTTGTATTGAATAGTTTGTGTCTTGCTTATTAAACTGAATCCCTAATTGTTCTATTTGAACGTAGAATGTCTAAAACAAGACTTGGTCGGGACAATGAAAGTCCTAAAGGCTCCTCGAATGAAGGAGATAGTGTGAGGATGGAATAGAATCCTCCACAACAACAAACTCAACCTCGAGCCCAAGCTGCTGCTCAACAGAAAGCTCCTGCTATAAATCCTGTGCAGTATGAATGTCTCTTGAGTATGAAGAAGATGTTCAATCATTTTGTAACTACTTTGAAACAAGATCATCCTATTGCTCCTCCTATTGCTGTGCCAAACAGAGCTCCGATTGACAAGCTAGCTCAACACCGGCTTATACTTTCACTGGCACTGCTGAAGCCAACCCAAAGTAGCTGAGTACTAGTTAGAGGCTACTACTCGAATCTTGACCAAGCAACTACCTTGTCCTGATGAGCACAAAATCGAATGTGCCATAGCCTTGTTGGCAGATGAAGCTTAAAGCTGGTGGGAAACCACTACCCTGACTGCTCATGCTGAATCCGTAACCTGGAAATTCTTCCTCGAGGAATTTAGGAAGAAATACATTAGTGAACAATACTTGGTCGAGCACCGAAAATGTTTCTTGTATTTCAAGCAAGGTGGTCGACCCATTGAACAATACGTGAGTGACTTCTACAAGTATTGCAAGTACGGGTCAGAATACATCAAGAGCGAAGCTGATAAAAGTCGGATATCCATTGATGGATTGAATGACGAACCGAGTCCTATATTCACTGCCCTGGGTATCACTGACTTCCAAAATTTAGTGAACCAGGCTATTGCAACTGAGGCAAAGATGAAGGCCTCTGAGAATCGTTAGAGTGGTAACTCCTGGAAGGACAAACGACCCAAAAATGATGACAAGCTTCCTTGGTAGTCAAAGAAATCTAAACACTCCAAATATCACTCTTTGAATTACACTCCTGTTCAGAAAAGCAATTACATACCGAGACCTCAATCGGTAACCAAGCCTTCAGCCCCGATCATCTCTGTTGATAGTACGGGGAATTCTGGTAAAGCTGCTCAATATCCTACTTGCAAGTTCTGTCTGAAGCACCACACCGGGCAATGAAGAACTCAAAAGAATTTGTGTTTCTTATGTGAAGCCTTCTATCATTATATCTGGGATTGTCCTCAGAATCCTCACAAGGTTCCAATCTAAACTCCTGCAAATGCTAGTTCAGCTCCATCTAATCGAAACAAGGGTCTGAGACAAGCTCAGTCCGGAAATCAAAGCAAAAGTACAGGCTAACATTCGGCACCTACACACACACCAGGAATCCCGAGCCCCTGCTCGAATCTAATACATTTGTGGGAAAGAGGAAGAATAAGCACCCGATGTTATCGCAGGTACTGTTGAATTAAATTCAAGTCTTGTATATGCTTTGATTGAATCGGGATCTACCCACTCTTTTATATGTTCTTCTGAGATTGCTATGTTAAACTTAAAACCCGAACTTGTTAAGATTGGCCTTGTAGTTTCGAACCCTATAGGAGGAAATATGCCTATTAACTTTCTTTCCAGGCAATGTTCTATAAGCATTAGAAATGTACCTTTTCCCATGGACCTTTATGTCTTGCCTTCTTGTGAGTTCGATCTAGTGTTAGGACTAGATTGGCTAAGCAAACATGAAGCCTGGATAGATTGGCAAAATAGGAGACTTTATCTCCGGGGTTTAGGAAAAGAATCAATCCTCCTAATTGATAGAAAACTGACCTCAATCTTTGCTGCCATGACTATGCAAGATGAACTTGAATTCGGATTACCTGGTATGCCAATTGTATCTAAATTCATTGATGATCTTCCCGAGGAACTCCCTAGTCTCCCTCAAACCAGAGAAGTAGAGTTCGGGATTGAAGTTCAACCTAGAACAACTCGGGTGTCTATCACACCTTATCGAATGGCACCTGTTGAATTGAAAGAAGTCAAGAAGCAACTCCAAGAGCTACAAGACAAAGGCTTTATTCGACCTAGCTTATCTCCCTAGGGTGCTCCAGTCTTGTTTGTGAAGAAGAAAGATGGGACAATGAGACTCTATATTGATTACAGACAATTGAACAAGCTTACTATCAAGAATCGGTATCCTCTCCCAAGGATAGAAGATCTCTTCGATAAACTCAAGGATGCTTCGGTATTCTCAAAGATCGATCTTCGATCGGGATACTATCAAATGAGGGTAAAAGAAGAATATGTACCCAAGACAGCCTTTTGTACAAGATATGGCCACTTTGAATTTTTTGTAATGCCATTTGGGTTGACGAATGCTCTGGCTGCTTTCATGGACCTCATGAACCATGTATTCAAGCCCTATCTTGACAAGTTTGTGGTCGTCTTCATCGATGACATTCTGGTGTATTCTCAGAATAAGGAAGAACACTCTAAACACCTTCAAATTGTATTGCAAACTCTCCGAGAATGTCAGTTGTTTGCAAAGTTCACTAAGTGCGAATTTTGGCTATCGGAAGTCTCGTTCCTTGGCCATGTCATCTTAGCAGCAGGAATTAAAGTTGACCCGAGCAAAATTTGATCCATCATGGATTGGAGACCTTCGAGGAATATTGGTGAGGTCAGAAGCTTTCTCGGTTTAGCGGGGTATTATCGGCGATTTGTCAAAGGATTCTCATCCATTTTCGCAAGCTTGACTAAGTTAACTCGCAATGATACGCCCTTTTTTGGTCAGAGAACCAACAATGAAGCTTCGATCAACTTAAACAAGCTCTGACTCATGCACCGGTTCTTATCCAACCAGAATCGGGTAAAGAATTCACTATCTATAGTGATGCATCTCATTTAGGACTAGGATGTGTCCTAATGCAAGATGGAAAAGTGGTAGCTTACGCTTCAAGGCAACTGAAACCACACGAGTCAAACTACCCTACACACGATCTAGAATTGGCAACTATCGTATTTGCTCTCAAAATATGGAGACATTACTTGTACGGGGAGAAATGTAACCTGTTCACAGAATACAAGAGTCTCAAATACCTCCTGACTCAAAAATATTTGAATCTGGGACAAAGAAGATGGCTAGAATTGCTTAAAGACTACGATTTGGTTATCGACTACCATCCGGGGAAAGCAAATATGGTTGTTGATGCCCTTAGTCGTAAACCATACTCGGGTAAACCCCTAAATCTAAATCCTAGAATATTCATTTGAATTTAATCTTTCTCGGATTACAAGTAATCCATTCGAATACCTTTCTTGTCTTACAAGTAACTAATCAAAATTTTTCCTTAATGATCTTGTCCTTTCATTTGTAGCTTCCTTGGCTATCAATGCTCATTTTCGTTTATCCAAAGGACGGAAATTCTTGTCTAAACTTCAAGTTCAATCTAGTTTGATCTCGAGAATCAGAGAACTCTAACAAATTGATCCAGATCTTCAGAAGATCATATCCAAGCTAGACTCTGAGTCTAATTTTGACTTTTCTCTCAAGTTGAATGGACTCCTCTATTTCAAGGATAGAGTATTTGTTCCTAACAATGAGGAACTAAGACAAGAGATGTTACAAGAAGCTCATCAAAGCTCTTTCTGGATTCACCCAGGATTGGTTAAGATGTACAAGGATCTAAAGCCATTATACTGGTGTCCGAGCATGAAATCGGCTATCACAGACTTTGTATCGAAGTGTCTAACTTGTCAAAGGGTTAAAGCCGAGCATCAAGTCCCTACTGGATTGCTCCAATCAATCGAATTCCCTTAGTGGAAATGGAATCAGATTACAATTGATTTCATTATTGGTCTTCCTTCCACACCAAGAAAGAATGATGTTGTATGGGTGATTGTTGATAGATTCACAAAGTCTACTCACTTCATCCATGTTCGAATGAACATGAGCTTGGAAACCTTAGCCGAGCTATACATCTGTGAAGTGATTCGGTTACACGGTGTACCTACAGCTATAATCTCTGATCGTGACCCTAGATTTGCTTCTCAATTCTGGAATTCATTGTAGAAGGCTCTAGGAGCTAAAGTGCATCTTAGTACAGCCTTTCATCCTCAATTAGATGGACAATTTGAAAGAATCATTCAAGTACTCAAAGATATGCTACGTGCTTGTGTTATAGACTTCGAAAAGAATTGGGAGAAATCTCTACCCCTAGTAGAGTTTGCTTACAACAATAGCTGCCAGACATCTATTCAGATGGCTCCCTTCAAAGCTCTATACGGAAAAAGATGTAGAACTCCCTTGCGCTGGTCTGAATTGGGAGAAAATAAGGTCTTAGGACCTCAATGGCTCAAAGAAACCGAAGAACAAGTGAAGACCATTCATGATCAATTAAAGGCAGCTTTTGATAGGCAAAAAGCTTATGCTGACTTGAAAAGGAGAGACATCCAGCATAATGTTGGAGACAAGGTCTTCCTCAAAGTATCTCCTTGGAAGAAAGTCTTTAGGTTTGGAAGAAAAGGAAAGCTCAGCCCTCGATTTTTTGGACCATTTGAAATCATTGAAAGGATTGGTCCAGTGGCTTATCGATTGGCACTTCCTAGTGAATTCGATAAGATCCACAATGTCTTCCATGTTTCCATGCTCAGAGGATATAGGTCTAATCCATCTCATGTTCTTAAACCCGAAGAGGTGGAATTGAATCCCGACTTATCTTATGAAGAAGAACCTATTCAGATACTTGACAAGGACGTCAGAAGATTTCGAAACAATAATGTTTCTCTTGTCAAAGTCTTGCAAAGAAATCACAAGGTAGAAGAGGCAACATGGGAATCTGAAGAAGTCATGAAGAAGCAATATCCTCACCTATTTGATTCAGGTAAATTTGAGGACGAATTTATTTTAAGGGGAGGAGAATTGTAACATCCTAGAATTAGCCTAGAAATGTTACCACAATCTAAACTATAGGCTAATTGAATTCATAAGTTAATCAATTTAAATAAGAATGAACATTAGCTATCCTTAAGATCAAATAGGTGAAATTAGAACCAAATTGAATTGAAATTAAGCTAGAAGGCTTAAATGGAAGGATGAAATTGTGAACATGCAAAGCTATGAAGATTGCATGTAAAATTTAAATTAGATCAAGGCCTTGACACATGTTCTCATTGGAAGAGAACATGTGCCAATTTGGATGATGACTCATGGCAAAGGAGGAAAGATGAACAAACATATTGTCATCTTCCTCCCATTATCATCCAGCTTGGCTGATTATTGAGAGAGAAAAGGGGAGAGAAAATCTTCATGCAACACCTTCAAATTCAAGCTTCTTGATTCAACCTTGATCAAATCTAGCTTTGAGAAGTTATAATGCTTAATTCCAACTTGTTATAGAATGGTTGAATGAGTGGTTGGTGATGTCTTTGTTGTATAAATTGAATTAGATGGTTGCCATGTATGTTAGGGTCATGCTAGCTTCAATTTGAACTTGAAATTGTGGATACTAGTAGCCAATTTGATAAAGGAAATATAGGCGGTTGCTGGAAATTTGATAAATGTATATATGGTTGAAAACAGTTTTGATTAGGGACTGTTTTGATAGAGAAAATGTGTAAACATGTCAATTGGATATAGAACCCTATTTTGATCATGTTGGTAGATAAAATGAAGATTGGATTGAATAGATATGTTGCTGGAAAATGACTACACCTAATTGGATTAGTTAAACTAGGTAATGGACTACCTAATTGATGAATTGAATGTGCAATATTGATCAAATAGATCAAATTGGGTTCAACATGATAATGCCCTGTTTTTAAGCACATGGCTAGGTGAATTAGAATGACCTAGACTTGTAAGAACATGAAAATGAATTGAATTGCCATGTTAGAACCTTGCTTAGGTGAGTTAAGAAGCTAGAAACTCAACCTAATGTAATATGCCCAGAATGCTCTGTTCTGGGCAGTAACTTTAAAAAATCACTATAAATTGTATAAAATGAATTTAAGCTGAAATTTTTATGGACAACACATTGATATGTATAAATTCATTAGGAGAAAACATAACTGAATTCTGGGTTGTAGAATAAAATGTTGAGAAGAAACACTAGGGATAGTACAAACTGTCCAGTGTAGCAAATTACCCTGTCTTTAAGTTAAAAACTGTATTAATTGTATAAGAACTAAAATGAAAGCCTTATATGGTTATAAAGAAAATTACATTATCTTTCCAACAGTGTAAACCAATTGAAATTCTGACGTACGGAATGAAAGTTATGCATGATTAAGTGACTAGAGTGCAAGCCTGGCAACAGCAGTATAGGCAATTGCACACTATTTTGTGGCAATTTGTAAACTGTCTTGTAAATAGTTTTAGGCCATTGATTCTGCCTTGTTTTACATGAACTAGAGTTTAGATAAGTATAGTTAAGTGTAATGGAAAATGTATATAAGCATGCTTCCAGATTTGTGAATTTTATATGCTTGTAACATTGCCTTGATTGGATGATCATATGATCTTGTTTTGACATGTATTTGTTGTGTAATGTGATAGAACCAGGAGTAAACTTGGTGGAAGAGGATAGAGTGGATCATCCTAAAGCCAAGAACAAAGGAGTGTGGATCCAAGACTAGCTAAGCTCGGAGTATTGTGAGTGTAGTTATCTCTAGGGTTAGGACTAGGTCCTGGACAATGCATACTTGTTACATTCTTGAAATGTTAAATGAATCTAATCATGGACTTGACCTAATAAGGGAAGAATGACTAGAAATGCATGAAGTTTGATCACCTCTTGAATACATGTTTTATTTGAATACTAAGCATGCCTAAATGGTACATTGGTGCTTGTATGTGACATGTTGTATGTTATCAAATACTAAAGAAATTGGTTGAGATATCATCTCATCTTGATGAAATGAAACATGAAAATTACAGTAAATGTGAGCTATGGCTCAAATGGCCTAATATGAAAATGACTTGCTTGACATGATCTTGATCTTGAAACACTTGAATAAATGGTAAATCGAACAACCTTGGTAGCTAGTTGGACTAGGTAGAAGGGCATGTCTTAGAGTCTAGAGCATATTGTGTCAGGGTGGACTACGGTCCAGGGCTAAGGCCCCAATTTGGCAATAGACGGAGGGTACGTATGTGGTCTTTGGCGACAGTAGGAGGATTGACCAGCACTACGGTGCATCTTGTGGCGATAGTTGGTTGGAGACTCGATTACCTATACAAACTAAGTACCAAGGGGGTTGTTTAATTGATAACAATTGAAATAACAATGCTACATCATATGTTACTTGTCTTGAATGCCATGAATTGTATGTTACTTGACATGAAAGTCATGAAGTGTATGTTACTTGTCTGGTAAGAATGATATGCTTGATTCATGATATGAAAACATGTAGTATGAATTCTTGATTCTTGTATCATATACTAGCCGAATGCATGAAATTCTTAGCTAGGATTTTCTTGATGCTTGAAAACCTTAGCTAGGATCAATCTAATGCTTGAAAACCATAGCTAGGTTCATTCTTGTTTAAATGATACAAAACATGACATAACAAACGGTTAGATTTAGTTGCTACCTCACTAAGTACAGTCTTGTACTTATCACTCTCGTTTTTCATTCTTCCCAACTACAGATAAAGGATACGAGTGTTGCTTGATCTTGAAGCCTGATTTCTTGAGCTAGAAGCAAGTCACTCAAGCTTTGCCTAAGTATGGTTTCATACTTGTTTTTCTATATCTCCTAGAATGGTGGCACTAGATTGTTTAGAATATAGATTGATTATGCATTTTGGTACTTGTATATATTGTTCTTGATAGGCCTACTATGTTATGAACTTAGTGACAAGTATGTAATGAACTTAAAATATCTTGTAATGGAAATAATTTTGCTGCACATTTGATTATATATTGGAATGATCAAGTGTTTGAATTAAATCACATTGAACCATTCGATTACTTTTTTTAATGAACATGTGAATGATTGAATGAATAACATGAATGTTTATGTATGTGTATACCTAGTTTTGTGGCTACCAATGGTTAGAAATGAAAATTCTAGCTTGCTTGGATCGAAAGTCAAAATGAAATGAACCATGCCTACTTGTCGTGCCACTCGATTGATGTAGGTGTTGCCTTGTGATAGTATGATGCTTGCCGAATGCATAGGAATAGAGTATGGCTTGATGGAACTAGTTACATGTAAATTGAATGATCAAGACCATATTAGCAATTTGGGTTAAGATGTACATGTATAAGTCTAAGGAACAAAGAAATGAAGTGGAATTAGGTTGTTGTCTTAGTTCATTCAAATGATAGGGATAAAAATGAAGTTAAGTGTATTGATAATGTAGTAACATATAATGTAAGTATAAAAGGAAACAACTATATGCCTTATTCGAATGGCTTTGATGATTTGAAATCAAATATGAGTTACTTGTATGATAAGTAAGTATGATTGGTTGGTTGCTTGTTCTTGTATTGCTTGTATTGCCTTGTTCATTGTCCTTGCTTGCCTATGTAACGCTCCTGAGCCGGTTTACTACTAGCCTAGGGTAGGGGGTGTTACATGTAGGCATTCAGAGCTTACCCATTGTCGATAAGGACTCCAGGTAGCATGTTGATAAGTGTTCAAAAGTACTATTTTTATTACCCTTTTTACTCATATTATGTTAGACTTAGGCTCATATTAGTTGCATAATTAGTCATTCATGCATTAATTCATGTTTCGTTCCACCGTTGAGCTTGATTACATAACTTGGTGATTTTTGTGGAAAAATATGCTGCTTTGGTGTGCTTTTGTGTGTGTGCAGAATCACTTGCCTAAACAAGGTTGGAACTAGTTGCCAGGGCAATGCATGAAGGAGATGCAGAGCTAGTTGCAAAGGCAATTTTCAACAAGGAATAAGATGATATGGTAGTCGAAATTGATGACTAGATAAGCCCAAGATGACTTGGAGCAAAGCTAAATCCCAAAGGAGTTTAATTTCCATGAAGAGGTTCAAGAGAAATTAAATCCCAAAGGATTTTGACCTAGCCATCTCCTATTTAAAGGTTCAAGCCGTCAAAGAGAGTTGGGCGAGAAAAGAAGAGAGAAATTTCGACAAATTCTAAAGGGGAAGAAGTGGGAGATTTCGACAAGGGAGAAAGCTTGGAGGGAGAGTTTGATTGAGAGGTTTTCCAAAGAAGGATGATCGATTTCTTCTTCTTCTTCTTTGCTTCCATTAGATTCATGGTTTGGGGATTATTCTTTGTAGATCTTTTGAACCCAACCATGAACTAAATTGATTGGTTGGGGTTATTGTGTTTTGCTGTTGTGAAAAACAGTTGGATTTTGTTTAGGTTTTTGAGTTGTAATTCAATTTTCAAAGTTTGTTCATTCTTGGTTCTCAATCTTGTTTGCGAGTGAATTGGGAGAGGATCTCGTAATTTCATCTATTTATCTAATATCGGGAGAGTTAGATTCAAGAAACGAATGAGCATGGTCTTTATTCAATCAATTGATGGTGAAGACTAATCCAGCTTAGGAATAAGTTTAAGATTTCAACGGCTAAGAGGAACGCAAGATTGGTTGTTGATCACCCTTGATTCACGCAGGGATGTATTATCAAGGCATGCACAAATAGCTAGAGTTTCGACTTAGGGATAAGAAGAAACCATTGAAGAACGCTTCGCCGAACTTTGGAAGTGAATGCTCAATTGCCCAGGCAATCGACCCATCCTTAATTGCCTAGGCAATCGCGAGAGCATTGCCCAGGCAATCTGATCAGACAACGAGGGGGAATTGCCCTGGAAACCGACCAGGCAACATGGCAGAATTGCCCTGGCAATCAACCAGGAAATTGCAACCAAATTGCCCAGGCAATCGACTAGGAAATCGTAACAGAATTGCCCTGGCAATCCGGCTGCTACTCAATCACCACGACGAACCAATCGGCTATCACACCTCAACTCACGATAACTTGGCCTATTCACCCTCTTTTGATTTCATCTATTCTTTTGGTTTATTGCTCTTAGTTTACTCATTAGTTATAATTCCAACAATCACCTATTTGTGTTTTTCTTTTCCAACGTAGTAACTAAAGCAAAGTGGCCCAAACCAATCCCTGTGGAGACGATACTCGATACTCGTATCACTTTATTACTTGCGACGTGTATACTTGCACAATTGCGTAGGACTTATTATGCACAACAAGTTTTTGGCGCCGTTGCCGGGGATTGGCAATAGCGGCTTTGTTTTTATTTTCTTGCACTTTTTATTTTTCTTGTTTAGGATTCAAAGGGTTAACAAACTTTGGTTTTGCATTGGTATATGACCAGGGTGAGACCGATTACACTAGAATATCCCTTTGATCTAGAAATCGAACGAACCTTGCAAAGACTTAGACGAAGGTTAAGAGTAGCAATGGCTAATCAAGACGACAATATGAATCAAGATGTTCCAGCAGGAGGAGGAGTTATTCTTGCACGAAATAGAACTATTCAAGACTATCTTGAAGAAGATCTTGAAGGACTTAATCCAGGACTTGTCACACCTGAAATTCAAGCCGACCACTTTGAGTTGAAACCGGTGATGTTTAATATGATCAACACAATTGGTCAATTTGGCGGCTCAGCAACTGAAGATGCACGAAAGCATCTTAAATCTTTCCTCGAGATTTGCAATTCATTCAAAATACAAGGAGTCACCCCCGATGTTTTACGACTAAGATTATTCCCCTATTCACTGAGGGATAGGGCAAAAGCATGGTTGAATAGTATTCCTGCCGGATCAATAGGATCTTGGACCGATCTTTGTCATGATTTCCTTGCTCGATTTAATCCTATAAATTTGACTGATAAGCTTCGTAACGAAATTACTTCTTTTCGGCAGGCAGATGATGAATCCATGTACGAGGCTTGGGAGCGATATAGAGAACTTCTACACAAATGCCCCCTACATGGATTCCCAGTGTGGACGCAAGTAAGAATGTTTTACAATGCTATGAATACACCAACAAGGATGATGCTAGATGCCTCAACAAACGGCATACTCCTAGATAAGTCGGAGGAGGAAGCAATGCAAATTCTAAACAGGCTTGCCAAGAATGATTATCAATTCCCCTCCGCTAGAAGATGGGGAGTTAGACGCCAAGCCACAATACATGAACTGGGATCATCAGACTCAATTTCGGCACAATTGGCCACTCTAACTAAGATGGTCCAAAACATGCAGAAACTAAAGAACACACAGGAAGTCAAGGTAATGGATTCCTTTTGTGAGTTATGTGGTGGTAACCATGATTCTTCTGAATGTATGTAGAATCCAGAATCCAGCTTTTATGTGGGGAATTACAACCGGAACAATAATGTGATGTCCAATACATACAATCCAGCTTGGAAGAAGCACCCAAATTTTTCATGGAGTAATCCCAACAATGCTCTAAACCAGAACAATCAGAATGCACAAGCATCAGGATTCCAGCAGAATATGCCACGGCAACAGTTGCCGCAGCAACAACCGACAACACCTAGTTCTTTGGAAAATTCTCTCAAAGCTTATATGTTGAAAACTGAATCTTATATGGCTGAGAATAGTAACTTCATAAAAAGAACTGATGCTTTTATTAACAGGACCGATATGAGATTGCAAAACCAAGAGGCGGCAATCAAATCATTGGAAAATCAAGTCAGGCAATTTGCTCAAAACCTGAATACTAGACCGCAAGGAGGTTTACCTAGCGATACTAAAGTCGTAAGAGGAACTGGCCATGAGCAATGTAAGGCGATCACCACTAGAAGTGGCCAACAACTTAAAGAGACTCAAGCTCGCTAATCAAACAAAACTCCACAAAAAGATCAAGACGAACTCAGCGGCAAAGCCTCAGGTGCTGAACCAAGAATTGTCGTGGCAACCAGCGATAAGCATGCCTCGGCAACCAACAATAAGCATGCCTCGACAACTGGCGATAAGGATGCCTCGGCAACCAACGATAGGCATGACATGGCAACCCCAGTTGATGATGCCTCGATAACTCCAGTTGCCCCTGCAATGCCATCAATCAGATTCCAGACCAATGAAAGGATCGAAGATATCCGACTTCCACCACCATTCCCACAAAGGTTGAAGCGACAAAAGCAAGAATATCAATTAAAGAAGTTTCTTGATATCCTAAAGCAAGTCCACATCAACTTGCCATTTTTTGGAGCAATTGAACAAATGCCGAACTATGCCAAGTTTCTTAAAGACATTGTGTCCAAGAGAACAAGGCTATGAGAGTTTGAAACAGTTGCTGCAACAGAGGGATGCATGGCCATGTTGCACAATCGCATGCCACCCAAGCTGAAGGATCCCGGAAGTTTCACAATACCCTGTTCCATTGGAAACCACTTTGTCGAGAAAGCATTATGTGACCTTGGAGCAAGAATAAACTTGATGCCTAAATCGGTTTTCCAGAAACTAGGAATCGGGAAGGCAAGACCTACAACAGTTATGCTACAGTTAGCCGACAAATCTTATGTGCATCCAGAGGGAAAAACCGAAGACATACTGGTAAAAGTTGATAAATTTATTTTTTCCGCTGACTTTATTGTTTTGGATTGTGAAGCAGATGAACATGCACCTATCATTCTCGGGAGACCCTTCCTAGCAACAGGGAGAACCTTGATCGATGTTGAAAATGGAGAACTCACAATGAGGGTGAATGACCAGCAAGTTAAACTAAATGTGTTCCAAACACTAAGGCATGCCGATGATCCGAAAGAATGCCAAATTCTCCATGCCACGACAGAGTTTAACTTCGACGAGGAATTTAGTTGCCTCGGCAACTACATTGCCGATCAAGAGGAACCTGAGGAGTATGAAGAACCGATCGATGAGGAACAACAAGAAGAGGCAAATTGGTTAGTCAATCGACCCGGTACATACTTTGAACCACTGGATTACTCAGGTAAGGAAGGTAAGCTCGAAAAGCCCTCTATTGAACAACCACCGATTCTTGAGTTGAAATAGTTGCCAGAGCAACTAAAATATGCTTACTTGGGAACCGATAATACATTGCCTGTAATTATTTCCTCTAAGTTACAGCCTGAGCAGGAAAAGAAGCTAATCAAAATGTTGATGCTACACAAGAAGGCAATAGGGTGGACAATTGCCGACTTGAAGGGAATTAGTCCGACAGTGTGCATGCACAAGATTTTGCTGGAAGATGATCACAAACCTTCGATTGAGGCCCAAAGGAGACTGAATCATGCCATGAAAGGGGTTGTAATCAATGAAATCATCAAGTGGCTTGACGCCGGCATCATATACCTTATCTCTGATAGTACATGGGTAAGTCTAGTACAATGTGTACCGAAAAAGGGAGGTATAACGTTGGTAAGTAATGACAACAATGAACTCATTCCAACCAGGACTGTCATCGGTTTGAGGGTTTGTATGGATTATCGAAAGCTAAACAAAGCCACTAGAAAAGATCACTTCTCATTACCCTTTATTGATCAAATGCTTGACCGTCTTGTAGGTAAACCCTTTTATTGTTTTCTTGATGGTTATTCAGGTTACAACCAAATTGCCATAGCACCAGAAGATCAAGAAAAGACAACCTTCATATGCCCATACGATACTTATACTTTTCGAAGGATGCCGTTCAGATTATGTAACGCCTCGACAACCTCCCAAAGATGCATGATGGCACTCTTTTCAGACATGGTCGAAGACTTCCTTGAGATCTTCATGGATGATTTTTCCATTTTTGGTAATGACTTCGACAGTTGCCTCAGCAATTTAGAGAAGGTATTGGCAAGATGTGAAGAAACCGAATTAGTCCTTAATTGGGAGAAGTGCCATTTTATGGTAAATGAAGGAATAGTGCTCGGCCACAAGATTTCATCCAATGGAATTGAAGTAGACAAAGCAAATGTGGACGTGATTGAGAGATTACCCCCACCAAGTTCGGTTAAAGGAATCCAATGCTTTCTTGGACATGCAGGTTTTTACAGGAGGTTTATTAATAATTTTTCTAAAATTAGTAAACCCTTGTGCAATTTGCTTGAACAAGATAAAGTCTTCAATTTTGATGATTCTTGCGCCCAAGCATTCAAAACCCTAAAGGAAAAGCTCGCCTCAGCACCCATTGTTGTTCCACCAGATTGGACGCTACCTTTTGAGCTCATGTGTGATGCAAGTGATTTCGCGGTAAGAGTAGTCCTAGGCCAACGCACAGGTAAGACCTTTCATGTGATATACTATGCTAGTAAAACTCTTAATAGTGCTCAAGTGAATTACACAACAAGGGAGAAAGAGTTGCTAGTTGTAGTTTTTGCATTTGACAAGTTCCGATCCTATTTCATTGGTATAAAGGTAATTGTTCATACGGACCATTCGGCAATTAAGTATCTATTTGCTAAAAAGGATGCCAAACCTCGTTTGATTCGTTGGATATTACTTTTACAAAAAATTGATATTGAAATTAAGGACAGTAAAGGAACAAAAAATCAAGTGGCCGATCACTTATCACGTTTAGAATACAATAGGGAGGAGGACGCGAATTTAGAGATATGCGATGCATTCCCGAATGAGCAACTTTTAGTTGCTTCGGCAACCCTTGACGCCTTGGCAACTATGGATGCACATACCTCGGCAACCCTCAACGCCGCAGCAGCTCCTAATACGCACGCCTCGGCAACCTTCGACACCGCAGTAGTTCTCGATACGCACGCCTCGGAAACCATAGACGCGCACGCCTCGGCAACCCCTGACGCTTCGGCAACCATGGATGCGTATGCCTCGGCAACTGTAGATGCACACGCCTGGGCAATCTCGGGAGCAGTGACCACGGCAGCACATGCCTCGACAATACCCTGGTAAGCGAATTTAGTTAATTTCCTTGTTTGTGGTATTTTACCTTATGGCCTTACCACCAAGGGAAGAAGCGGTTCCGCCATGATGCTAAGCATTACTTTTGGGATGAGCCTCTTCTATTTAAACAATGTACAGATCACGTTATACGCCGATGTGTCCCTGAAGAAGAGCATCAGAATGTACTCCGGCAATGCCATTCTTTGCCCTATGGAGGACATTTTGGAGGAACTCGTACCGTGGTCAAAGTTTTGCAATCTTGTTTGTATTGGCCAACACTGTACAAAGATGCCCAAGTGTTTTACAAGCAATGTGATCAATGCCAGAGGACGGGCAATATCTCTAGACGACATGAGATGCCGCTCCAAAACATGATCGAGGTGGAATTGTTCGATGTATTGGGGATCAATTTTATGGGACCTTTCCCATCTTCATTCGGTAACCTCTACATTCTACTTGTCGTTGACTACGTGTCTAAATGGGTTGAGGCAGCTGCAGTTCCCAACAACGATTCCAAGTCCGTGCAACGATTCTTGCAAAAAAATATATTTACACGGTTTGGCATGCTGAGAGCAATTATTAGCGATGAAGGCAAGCATTTTGGCAACAGACTTATTGCCAAGATGTTGCAACGCTTCGGGGTATCTCACAAGATTGCCATGGCATATCACCCACAAACCAATGGGCAAGCAGAAATTTCCAACCGGGAATTGAAGGGTATACTAGAGAAAGTTGTAAATCCCTCTAGGAAGGATTGGTCAGTAAGACTAGATGACGCACTTTGGGCATATCGCACTGCATTCAAAACACCCTTAGGTATGTCCCCATTCCGACTTGTCTATGGCAAAACATGCCATCTACCGGTGGAAACCGAACATAAGGCTATTGGGCAATCAAGACCGTGAATATGGATTGGGAAAGTGCTGGGCAAAAGCGTTTGTTGGACCTCAACGAGATGAAGAATTCCATGCACTCGCCTATAACAATGCACGAATCTACAATGAGAAAACAAAGCAATGGCATGACAATAAACTATTATCGCGGCAATTCATGGCATGGCAACTAGTTCTCTTATTCAATTCTCGATTAAACTTTTCCCGGGAAAACTGAAATCAAGATGGTCGGGACCATTCAAAGTTGTCAAACCATTCTCCCATGGTGTCGTGATAATCAAGTCCATCACTGGCAAACATGAATTCAAAGTTAATGGACAAGGATTGAAGCACTACAACGGTGCCCATGTGGAACGAAACAAAGAAGTGGTCACCTTAGGAGATGCATGAGAATACTCTCCTTTTGATATTTTATTTTTATTTTTCTTTCTATTTTTATTTTTATTTTTTTATGTTTTTGAACTATTTTTTTTCTTATTTGTTCTTTTTAGGATAGATTTATTTATTTTCTTTAAGATTAAAACTACATCTTTCTTTCATATTTATCTTTTTAAGTTTAAGAATTTCTTTACACATCTTTATTTATTTTCTTTTATTAGTTTATCTTTAATTTTAATCATTATTTTATTTGTTTTTGAATTGTAGGAAAAGAGTTTAAGATAAAGAGGAATTTTGATTCAAAAAGGAAACTTCTTCAACAAGGAAATTAATGGGCTAAATCTAAGGCTTGTATAAAGCCTCCAACTTACCCTAAATAAACCCCCTAGCCGTCACCCTTCCCCTAAATCGAAACCCCTTTCCTATTTATTCCAAAATTAATCCCACCCACCATATTTATTACCTATCTTTTTCTATATAACACATCACACTTAACTTCCAAGAAACCTATTCCTACTTTTCATCTTGCAACTCTTTAGTTTCTTTTGTTTTCTTTTCTTTGTTTTTACCAAACTCACAACCAAGATCATCCATGGTATCCAAAATTGAATTTTTGGTTCATCCAAGTTCCTCCAAAGAACCAAGATACAAGAAGTTTGCTACACCGGTGGTTCAAGAAAGATTTCACTCCAAGTTTGAAAGCCGGAAGATTTGCGAAGAACAAGGCTTTGAATACTCCAACTGTCAGCAAGATTTCGGCCTTGAACCATTCATCTTCGAAAGGATTGCACATCAAAAGTGGCAAATCTTTTTCCATCAATCGGAACCGGGTAACATCTCATGGGTAAGAGAATTCTATGCTCACTCACCTAACCCGGATAATCCTTATGTTTTTGTTCATGGCAAGGCTATACTCATAAGCCCCGAAAACATCAACACCTTTTACGGGCTCTACATTGAGAAGGACGAGCATCAAGCCTTTGTTGATCAACTCACGCCCAAGCAACTCGACAAGGTGCTTTAAGAACTTACTCTACCGGGAACTAAATGGAACGATGGTAAATACAAGGGCACGGTAAATCACCTTCGGCTTAAACCCGAGGCAAAATTATGGAATAAGCTTGTTAAAACTTCTTTAATGCCCACCACACACAATACTACCGTTGATACACCTCGTCTCTTACTCATACATTCTATCTTGCATAATCGCATCATTAACATTGGAAAAATTATTTGTGATGAGATTTTTGTATGTAACTCAAAAGACAAGGGTTCTCTCTTCTTCCCTTGCTTAATTTCCAATCTTTGCAAGGAGATGCATGTCCCAAGTGAGTCCACTGATGAAAAGGCCCTACCAAAGTCCGGTTGGAATTGAGCACAAATCCGAAAGCTAATGGGAGAGGCACCAGTAAAATCCTCAATGCCTCCAATTGCCATGACAACCCCTGCCGCCTCGGCAACGCCTAATGCCCAAGCACCTAATGCCCGGGCAACTCAGCCATCAACCCCGGGACACTTTGAAGCACTCTTGCAACCGTTTGCATCGCCAGTTACGCGTAATAAGTGCTCCACAATTGTGCAAGTGTACACATCGCAAGTTATAGTATAAAAGATATCGTCTCTACAGGGATTGGTGCCACTTCAAGAATCTAATCTCTTGCACTGTAAAAAGTAAAAACACAAGTAGAAGATTGTAGGAGTTTTAACTAACAACTAAACTAGAAAGCAAATAAGTAAAAGAAGATTTAATCAAATAAGAGGGAATAGGTCAGGTTATCGTGAGTTGAGGTGTGATAGCCGATTGGATCATCTTGGTAAAAGAGTGCAAGGGTAACTCAGCTGTCGTGGCAACTTGCACAGCGGGGTTGCCTTGGCAACTAATTGATGGTTACCTGGGTGACTAGCTGGGCAACTACTTGGGCGTCTGGGAAGCAACTTCAAGGTTTGGCAGAGCGTTCTTCAATGGTTTCTTCTTATCCCTAAGTCAAAACTCTAGCTATTTCTACATGCCTTGATAATACATCCCTGCGTGAATCAAGGGTGAACAACAACCAATCTTGCGTTCCTCTTAGCCGTTGAAATTCTTAACTTATTCCTAAGCCCGATTAATCTTCACAATCAATAGATTGAATAAAGATCATACTTATTCGTTTCTTGAATCTAACTCTCCTGATATTAGATGAATAGATGAAGTTACGAGATCCTCACCCAATTGACTCGCAAACAAGAATAAGAACCAAGAATGAGTAAACCTTGAATAGAAAGTGCAAACTCTTATTACATAAACAAAATCCAATTGTTTCTCACAACCACAAGACACAATAACCTTAGCCAAATAGATTTAGTTCATGGCTAGGTTCCAAAGAAACACAAGATAAAGAATTCCTAGCATAAACCTAATGGAACAAGAAAGAAAAAGATGAAGAATGGTTGAAGCCTTGTCGATATCTCCCCCTTGCTCTTGTCAAAAATTCTATCTTCTCTCTCCCCTTGGAGTTGATGACATGGCCTTCAATTTATAGGGCTAGGTCAAAGTCTTTTTTTGAGGAGGAAGTTAAGTTGGAATTAAATTATCTTTAAAGAATATTATTCTTTATTATATTTAAATTCCTTCTAGAACTTCTCCTATCTTCTTGGGGTTTAATTTCTCTTTAACCTCTTCATGGAAATCAAACTCCTTTGGGATTTAGCTTTGTTCCACGACATCTTGGGCTTATCTAGTCATCGATTTTGACTACCATATCATCTTATTCCTTATCGAAAATTGCATTGGCAACTAGCTTGGCATCTCCTTCACGCATTTCCCTGGCAACTAGCTCGGCATCTCCTTCATGCATTGCCCTGGCAATTGGTTCCAGCCTTGCTTTGGCAAGTGATTCTGCACACACACACAAAAACACACCAAAGCATCATCTTTTCCCACAAAATCCACCAAGTTATGTAATCAAGCTCAACGATGGAAAGAAACATGAATTAATGCATGAATGACTAATTATGCAATTAATATGAGCCTAAGTCTAACAATAATATGAGTAAAAATGGTAATAAAAATAGTACTTTTGAACACTTATCACATGT
Source organism: Hibiscus mutabilis (assembly GCA_019671005.1). NCBI lineage: Eukaryota > Viridiplantae > Streptophyta > Magnoliopsida > Malvales > Malvaceae > Hibiscus > Hibiscus mutabilis. The sequence continues at coordinate 32,227,453 of CM033745.1, forward strand.
ATCCTTTACAGGGAGTGGAAATGTGGAGGGCTTTGTAAGAAGCCTTCCCCTTCTAGAACCTCATCATCACTAAAAGATATTAAATTATCCCCAACAATGTTGTTGATCAACCTATCCATCTTATCAGCCATTATTTCTTTTTTCTTAAATGTTTGGTTGAGAATTCTGAGCAGGGTGTCGTGGTGCCCTGGTTTGTGCAAGAAGCTTTTGGAGCTATTATACCATATTGTATTCACTATGCTTAAGAATTTTCAAAAATTCTTGAGCCTCTGGCTCCTTTATGAGCTTTGATCTGTGAAATGACATCACTCGATTTGTGCAAGAGAACACACGTAGATACGAGTATAGTTGACAGGTCATAAGAGATATTGATCCCACGAGGATGAGATTTTGGTTGTATTCTCATGTCGATGTAAGCAATATTGAAAGTAAAAAGAAATGTGAATAGGTGTCAATGCAAAAAGAATGTAATGTTATAGATATCAAATATTGTTGTGGGAGCAATAATAATGAAATAACAAAAGAAATAGATTATCGATAAAGAGACTAGATTCCCTTGGTGTTACTTGGAACACTACCAAATGTATTAAGGTAAAAACATTAGATGTTTTACTCAACAATGAAAATCAAGCTTGCTTTACCAACTTTCCTTCAACTTTCAATGATGACTCAAATATGCAATTTTACCATAACTTTCGATGCTGGCTAAAACTACATATTCTCTAACAAGTGGATCAACTTTTGTTTTATCTTCATCCAACTACTGTTATGATACTTGTTAATTTGAACTGTTGCTGCATCGTCCAATGTCAATGGCTGCTAAACACTTCCATGCAGAATAACATTCAAATCCAACAATTGAAACAAGAAAGAAAGCTCATAAAATAATTTGAAGTTTAGAATCCAAAACAACTTTAGTTCTAAAGCAAAGAAAATAGTAAACCATCATCATTTGATTACAAAGAAATATGTAGAAACAAACAAAAACATGCATTCCTAGCTTGATTCGAAATGAATCCACACATTCCCCCTTGCTTCAGCACTTGGATCATCTTTCTTACAAAGAAATTTACCTCATCTCCACCTCGATTCTCTAGAAAATAGCTTAAGTTGCCATGGGAAAAACTTTCAAGCAATCAAGGTTGAAGAAGATGACTATCCAGATTGCACCCCTTTCTCTCTCCTCCAAATATTCTTTCTATAGGACAATCGAAGGAGAAGACATGTCCTTTATGCGAATTTAGTGAAAGAATGTCGTACACAGTCTGTTACAACAAACTAGACAATTAGCGTCATCATCCTTAACTTTATGGATCTGGACAGCTGGTAACTATAGTGATGCAGCTGGCTATAGTGAATAAAAAATTCCAGTGCAGGGACATTACCAATACAATGACAAAGCAACAGAAATGTAGAATTTGGCATGATACAAGCATATATGACAAAAGTTATAGAAAATGTAAATAATAAACTAAAAATGCAGAAATAAATGCATGAGACACTAATGTAGGGACAAATTAATCAATAAATAAGGAGAAAATACATGTTCTTTAGAGAGCTATCATGCTCGTGATACTCTAGGGTTGCTCCTCGTAAAAATTCTTTTCATGCCTATCAGTTGTGGCCTTCCTTTGGGACACTTCTTAGCCTTCAACCACTGGTAAGGGATAAAATCTGCCACTTTTCGTGAATTGGCATAACTAATTGATAGCTCATTATGTTGGCTCCAAACCTTTTGGGGACACAATAGTGCAAGCATAACTCTAGGGCACCTTTTTATTATCCTTGTAAGGGAAACGGGTCGGTGCTCTTATTACTAGCCTTGGGACTATACTCTTGGGTGATTCATCAACTTTGGCCTTAGTTATGATTACCAAGGGTTTTATTCCAATAAACTTCTTCCCAGCTTAATGTGGCCTTAGTTTGACCTGCACTCATGTTTCATCTTCTTGACACTACTGCCTATCATTTCGACCCTTATCATCTTTACCCACACCCACTTTAATGGGGCTTTGATCTTTAACATGTGCTTTTTGGCCAACTTGTAACCCTCTTGACCCGACCTAGTCGCTAGACCAAATTGAGCGAGCTACATTGGGTTTGCCAAAACAAACCCGTAAAGATTTAATTCAAATTACCTCTATTTTTTCTTTTATCATATATAGATGCAGTATTATAACCTATGGGCTACATACTAGCAGCGGGTGAAAATTCAACTCAATTAGGCGTCGAATCGACATCTAATTGCACGTTATTGCAATTTAGGGACCAAATTGCAATTCTAGAAAATTACAAAGACTTCATCCATTTTGAAGTTACCAATCCTTAATTAGTTAGGTTTCATGCTCACATGTCAATTTTCAACTCGATACGACTTACCAAACTCATTCAATTGCATACATAATAATCAGGGACCAAAACGGAATAATATAAAGCTTCGTTTACACTTTAACTAACAAAACAGACACCCCGTATCAGTACAAGAATAGGCGTATCGGTACACTTACACCATTTCAAATTTCTAGATTCCAGTAGCTCAAACTCGTACCGAAATACTTCTTTGAGTATCGAAACGCCCAACCTAAATACATAAGCCCGTATCGGTACGGTTGTTTGAGTATCGAAACACCCAGCCAGAATACATAAGCTTGTATCGATATGGTTGTTTGAGTATCGAAATACACCCTCAAAATACATTTTTTTGTTTTAGTACAGGAACACACGTACCGATACACCTAGACCTATAATATCCCAATTTGCTGGTTTTTCACTCGAATAAGGATTCATACATGTCTTAACTCAACGTAAGCATACATACAACTAATATGAGGATAAGACCATGCTATAAACATAGAGTAACATGATCAATACATGAAGAGGAACTTCAATCACAATTCTAGAGGCATGCTTCCTATATTTCGACCAACTAAACATTCAAAAAGAGATTCAAGGCATATCTCATAAAATGCATGGCATCAACACTCTTCTATCATCATTTAGGATAAGATGGCATTGCAAAAAACATGATCAAAAGCATAATAGACAATTACGCAACTAAAGGAAAACACAAGGCGTAATATCATGCTTGCTAGGCATCAACAAACCATGCCTCAAAACAAAACTCAAAGATCAACAAATCACAACGACTAAACCATAGCAAACAACAAAAAAAATCCAGGTTACAAAACATGGTAAACACATTGCCTTATTAACCAAATTTTAAACCGAGTTTCATACTTAAGCAAATGTCTTGATCTTGGATCTCCCTAGCCAAACCAGTGTTGTCCTTTGACCATTTGTTTCCACAACAAATCATGCATAACAATCATATGCATCAAATTATTTATAAACTCTTTAATCACATATATTCTCATATATTGGCATTTAAAGTGACCCGGATAGACTCACCTCTATCATTGGATAACACTACCTCTATCCATACATGTTCGGATGCACGGATTTCTCATGGTGGGCTCACCTCCAGCAAACCTCATACCTTGCCTAGTTAAACTGCAAGATACCATCACAATGAGATACCTAGTTAAACCACATACCCATGTGATAACCCGATAGTCCAAGTAGAATAGTTAAATCGCTTTTCCTCAAGGACTATGGCACAGTCGATTTTATATATTATAGTTCACTTTAATCATATGGCTAGCCAACTATATCTGACACTTTCACAATACGTCACATAGCCAATATATGATTTTCAAATAAATTTACTTACTGTTTTGCAATGCATTCCTCAAAACTGTTTCATATGCAAAACCACATTGCCAAAGGCAGCAACACATTTCTTTCAAGGGACAATTCTCAATGCTCATAGGCTTTCATTACTTTGTTTAAACATTGCTTATTAATCCAAATTGATGCATTTACAGCAAGTAAACCAAACCATGTTTAATCCCAAAACAAGAAATATGCAAGCTCATATCAAAGCCAATAGCCAAGCGAAATAAGAAAACTTACGCTTGAGCTTAGTTAAGCTTGTTGGACTATAACTAAACCCTCATGATCCATCGATCAAACCTTTAAATAGCTTTAACACGTATAAACACTCACCAATACGCCTCGCCTTGCTCGCCAATGTGAATCGAGCCACCAGTAAGCAACGTACGCAACTAGGCAACCTTGCCTTGATCGTCCCCTGTTTTAATCACATAAACCAGAAGGAAAATGCTTCAATATGCATTCAACTAATTTCTAAACAAGGATCCCCTGTATCCTTAACAAAAACCCTCCAAAAACTAGCTGAAACTACCAAAATCATCACCAAACTTTGCTCCACCAACTCCTAACCTCAAACCAGCATTTCTAACATTCAAACCACATCAAAACATACCCACAAACACCCTCCAAACATCCTTATACCTCCAACAACTCAAAAACACATAGAACAACCCCAAAAACCACTAAAAACACTTCTAACAATTAGCCAATCTAGAAGTTTCGGGATTAATTCTTAAAATCTCATTTCACATTATGATTACCTTATTAAAACATGAATTTACCCAATTAAATCAAATCTTGAAATCCAATGCAAAACCATGTTAATATCAATCCATAATCAGCCAACTACAAGGGAATATCAATAAATAACCTTAGTTTAAAGAGAAAAAAAGAAATTCACCTTTGAAGAAGCTTCTACCAAAATTGATGTAAGATTTTCTTGAAACTTAACTTGTGAAATAGATGAAATCCTTAAGAAAATCTTGTAAGGTTTTGTTAAGAAACAATTGTAAAATAAAATGATAAGTTCTCCATTGAAAATTTGCAAAGAATGTTGGAAAATCTTGTTTGGAAGTTGAAATGGAAAGTGAGGGAAATTAAGGAGAGAAAATGAGGGAAAATCCAAGCAATTATAAAATGATTTAGAAAAAACAATTAACCGTCAATTATTACTCAATTAAGGTGGATATTTTTAGATTAAAATATTTGGAAAATATAGCTCTGCAAGGATCCCTAGTATTAGCCCTTTACAAAATAGTCACTAGCATAGTTTAGCACATTTTACAATTTGGTCACTAAAATGCAATTCCACTTAATTCGACTTATTAAACCCTCAATTAAATTACCAAATTACTTGATAACATTTAAACCCTTTTTAAAACCCTCAACTCATTTTAATTTCCACCACTCATTTTTTTAAATATTAAATCCCCAAAACTACTCAAATCAGCCAACCCAATTCAAACTGAATCCAATCGAACCCCTAAATGTCCAACCCTATTTTTGGGGTGTTACAACTCTCTCCCTCTTAAGAAATTTCGTCCCCAAAATTTACTTGAAGGAAAGAGATGAGGAAACTATTTCATCATGTTCTTTTTTGTTTCCCACGAGGCTTTTTCAACTCCTCGATGTCGTCGTAAAATCTTAACCAACTCTATGGTCTTTCCGCGTTGAACCTTAGTGCTCGAATCCAACACTTTCACAGGCTCCTCATCATAAGACAAATTCGGAAACAACTCAATTCGTCAACAGGCACAACATGCGACGAATCCGATCTATATCTCCGAAACATCGACACATGGAAAACATCATGTATCTTCTCAAGTTTAGCCGGTAACCTCAATCTATATGCAACCAGACCAACTCACTCAATCACCTCATAAGGTACAATGAACCTAGGGCTCAATTTACCCTTGCACCCAAATCTCATACCTTCTTCCAAGGCAAAACCTTTAAGAACACCTTATCACCCACTCCATATTCAATCTTTTTTCGCTTCAAATCCACACAGGACTTTTGCCAACTCGAAGCTGTCTTAAGCCTTTCACAAATAAGTTTCACTTTCTCATTTGTATCTTTAAGCAAATCAGGTCATGCCATATGTTTCTCACTCGGTTCTACCCAACAAAGTGGTGTACGGCACCTACGACCATAGAGAGCCTTATAGGGAACCATTTGGATACTCGACTGATAACTATTATTGTATGCAAACTCCACCAACGATAGTTGATTCTCCCATGTCCCTTGAAACTCAATTACACAACACCTCAACATATCCTCCAAAATTTGAATAACACGTTTAGATTGTCCATCCGTCTGAGGATGATAAGACTTACTAAGAGTAAGCCTCGTACCCAAAGTCGTCTGAAAACTTTCCCAAAACCTTTACGGAAACTACGGATCCCTATCCGATATAATTGACTTAGGAACTCCATGCAATCTCACTATCTTGGCAATATACATATTAGCCAACTTATCCAACATATACATAGTATGCACAATAAGGAATTGTACACACTTCGTAAAGCAATCTATAATCACTCATATCGAATCCTTTTTGGACGGTGTCAAAGGCAAACCTGTCACAAAATCCATGGTGATTCTTTCCCACTTCTATTCTAGAATTTGAACAGGTTGCAACAACCCAGAAGGGAAACTGATGTTCAGCCTTAACCCGCTGACACACCATGCAACGAGCAACATACTCGGCCACATCCTTCTTCAAACCAACCAGTAGTACAAATCCTTCAAATCACGATACATCTTTGTACTACCCGAATGCATAGAAAAAGGACTAGCATGAGCCTTAGCCAAAATAGTGTGCCTCAACTTCAGATCATTGGGAACCACTATACGACACTTGAAGCACAAAATAACATTACTATCAAAATGGAAATCTGTCAGATTATCATCCAAAATAACCTTAACATGCGATACCAACGCATCGTCATACTGTTGCCTCGCTTTAATCTTTTGGGACAACATAGACTAAACTTGCAACTCAACCAACAACCCACCTTCTCGTGTCACACTTAGCTTTGCAAACATCGCCCTAAGCTCAACAGCAACCTTACAGCTCACCGCGTCCATACCACATTAGCCTTACCAAAATGATACTCAAACGTCAAATCACAATCCTTAAGCAACTCAATCCATCTTCGTTGCCTAAGATTCAACTCTTTTTGAGACATCAAATACTTCAAACAATTGTGATCGGTGTAAACAATACACTTCTCACCGTAAAGATAATGTCTCCAAATTTTCAAGGCAAACACAACCGCCGCAAGCTCCAAATCATGAGTCGGGTAATTTCGCTCATGAACCTTCAACTACATTGATGCATAAGCTACAACCTTGCCGTCTTGCATCAATACATAACCCAAACCAACATAGGTCACATCACTATAGACTACAAACTCCTTACCAGACTCAAGTTGAATTAGGACATGAGCATGTGTCAAAACCTCCTTCAACGTCTCAAAACTATGTTGTTGACTCTCCGTCCACACATACAGAACATTCTTTTAAAATGAATTAGTCAACGGAGTGGCAATACTAAAGAACCCATCAACAAAATGATGATAGTAACCAGCCAACCCAAGGAAACTATGAACCTCGGATACCGACTTAGGTTGTTTCCAATTGAGCATAGCCTCAATCATCTATAGATCAACACGGATACCCTCAGCCGAAACCACATGTCCAAGAAACATCACTTCCTTAAGCCAAAATTCAAACTTACTTAGCTTAGCATACAACTGATTTTCCTTCTAAGCTTGCAAAATAATCTACAAATATCGATCGTGCTCTTCCCCAGTACGCGAGTACACAAGGATATCATCGATAAACACTACCAAAAAATGATCAAGATATTTATGGAATACCCTATTCATCATATCCGTGAAAGCAGCTAGAAAATTTGTCAAACCAAACGATATCACCAAAAACTCATAATGCCCATAACTCGTACGAAAAGTAGTCTTCGGCACATCGACATCCTTAACTTTTAACTAATAATACCCCAACCTCAAGTCAATCTTGGAAAACACAATAGCCCTACAGAATTGATCAAACAAATCATCAATTCGCGGTAAGGGATACTTATTCTTAGTCGTCAACTTATTCAATTGCCGGTAATAAATGCACATACGCATTGTCCCATCCTTCTTTTTCACGAAAGGACCGGTGCACCCCACAGAGAAACACTAGGTCGGATATATCCTTGATCCAACAACTCTTGGAGTTAAGTCATTAATTCCTTCAACTCCTTCGGTGCCATTCGATATGGAGGATGGACACTGGAGTCGTTCCCGCATATGTCTCTATGCCAAACTCCACTTCTCTATCCGGCAGCAAACCTAACAACTCTTTAGGAAACACCTTCCGAAAGTCACACACCAACCGAATGACTTGCGCTTGAACCCTTTTTATATCCAGATTCATCACAATAGCTAGATAAGCTTGATAATCTCCTTGCATCAACTTATCAGCTTAGTTTTCCGAAACAATGTTAGACAAGAATTTAACATTCTTGCCAACCACTACAACTTCATAAATTTCAGCAAGCCTCAAAGAAATCCTTTTGGATTCACAATCCACAACCACTTTATGCTCACTTAACCAATCCATGCCCAAAATAACATCAAAGCCATGAAATGGCAACTCCATCAAATCCACGGAAACTCAAAACCTTGAACTACCAAAGGACATCTCCTATACAACCTTCTAACCGTAACCGTATCGCCAAAAGAACTAGTTACCAACATACTCCCATTCAAAATCTCAACAGGAACATTGAACAAATGTGCATGCTCACTCAAGATATATGAATGAGTAGAGCCTAAATCAATTAAAGAAAACACTGACAAAGATTGCAAGGTAAAGGTACCTGTGATTACATCGGTGTCATTATGGCCCTCACGATGAGCATAGATTTGTGTTGGCCTCCATTCTCTGGTCACAGAATAACTATATGAGCCACGTTCCTCTGACCATCATCATGCCTCTAAAAATTACCCCTGCCACGGCCTCGACCTCTAGTAGGTGTAGTAGCCTGAACTGGTGCATCTCTAGTAATGCGAGGACAATCACGCTTCAAATGATCAGGAGATCCACACTCCCAAAAAGATCTAGAAGATCCCCAACACATACCCACATGGCGTCTACCACAACGCTCACAATCTGAAGCAATCCGCACTCCCTAACTACAGAAACCGTTGCCACGCTTATGATTTGGCTTGTATCACTTATCACGTGACCTCTTGTTCTACCTTCTAGAAAAGCTGGAATCTGCGGTTCTCTTTCATGAACATATATTCACCACTTGTGCAGAACCACCCAAGGATTGCTCAATATCCTTTGCCCTATTGACCAACACATCAAAATATGTATAATCTATGGCTAAAAAGTATGTCTTGATATCCTCAACAAGCCCATAACGGAATCTGTCACACCTCTATCTATCATTCAGAACCAGCACAAGGGCATACTGGCTCAACTAAACAAATTTCACCTCATACTTGAACATCGCCATGCCATCTTGCACTGAAGACATAAACTCACGCTTCTTATCATCTAGATAATACAAACCAAGATACTTCCTCTTGAAAGTTGTCCGAAAAAACTCCTAGTTCACATCTACCTCTGGAATTCCCAGAATCGTGGTTACCCACCAATGATACGCGTCACATGCAACAAGGACATTGTACAACCCAACTTACGCGCATCATTATAGACAATCTGAAGAAGAATATGGATAGTGCTCTCAAGCCACTCTTTCATCGCCTTTGGATTAATCCTCTAAATTCCATACCTCCCAAGCTGTGAAGATGCTCCAAAGGCAACCCATGATTAACAACTACAACAGGCTTTGGTGCTTGCACATGCACCCTAGCTATCGCTGCCTGGAAAGCTCCCGTCATCGCTTGAATCAACGGTATCATATCACCAAACATTGGCCCTTGCCAACTGGAGGAGATTAAACGGCCCAGTTCCTAGCTGTTAGATCTAGATGAGATCTAACGGCCTAGATTGCTCTATATCTCCAAACTTTGGCCCTTTCCATACGCGCGATGCTTCAACTTTGGCCGATCGTTCCATCTTCTCTAGCAAGCACCCGAGCTGATTTCGTTGCCATTCACCCCTTGTCGGCATCTCCCTCAATGATCGAAGCCATCAAAAATATGCAAAAGAAACAAATGGGGTTTAATCCCTAAAATACAACACGAGCTAATCCCTTAATCAAAGCCGATGCAAGAATCAAGCTAAATTGGATTCAAAACAGTGGCAAATCACGAGTCAACAACAAATTAGCTTAAAATCAGAGCCGAAATAGAAGCATTATAGATGATTTTTAGGGATTCAAGCATAGAATTCAAGCATTTTTGTACCTATAAATAACAGTTTAATTCTTTGTAACACACACAAGATTCATACGATTTATACAATTGAGACACAATACATATACGATTCAGAACAATAGGCATTCAAATTCCAGAAGTTGTAAGCAAGCAAGCAAGCTGTTGTAATTGAGTATTCATCGGAGAAATAAAGCTCATTTTATGGTAATTTTCTTCTCTATGTTTCAAGTTTTAAGTAAAGATAGGAGGATAATGTTTTTTACCTTCATTTTAAATAGCGCCACTGAGATTTTGGTTTCGATGTAGCTCCGGCGACGTAAAATTCGATTTGGGGGTCACCAAAATCTGGGAAATAGGATTTTTTTCTGGAAAATTTTACAGCCGGTGGAAGGTAGCCAGCACGGCGGATGTTCATCGTGTTCTTCAATTCATGAAGAACACGAAGAACACTTCAAAAAATTTGAAGGAATCGTTTTTGATCTGTTTAGAAATGAGGGGCAAAAATGATTTTTGTTTCTGATAAAGGCTTTATATATCAACCCGAGTTCAGGCCCAAACCCAGCTTCCAACCCGCGCCCTTCTTCCTTGGACCTTTGACCGTGACCCTTTAGTTTTTAATTCTTTTAATTTAGTTCTTTTTCTTTCAAATTAAGCACCAGATTTTTTATTGTTTTTAAATCAACCTTCTAATTTTGTTATTCTTTCAACTTAGTCCTTAACTGGAAATTATTTTTTAAAAAATAATAAAATGGTTATCCCTTTCTGTATTTAAAATTTATCTCTCTTAGTTATTTAATTAAAGCAATTTATTTGTTTCTTGTTCTCTTTTAAATATTTGTAAATATGTGTATGTTTGATAATGTAGGGTTAGGGCCTTTGAAAATTAAATTAGAGCCTTGTGTGATGAAAAACTTTCTTCATAAATAAAATAAGATACACTTAAAAACATTGTAACTTTAATAGTTAAAATGAATGTAGACTTTTCTTTTAAGGTTTAATCACTAATTGGTTTTAACGTTAAAAGTGAAAATTAATTAATGAAATGTCTTACTGAACAAAAATGACGGGTTAGCACCAGGAGTGTTAGCAGTGATTGTAGTTTATTTTCCGAGTGGTAAATCCGTTAAAATAGATTTATATTCATTAAACGGACGAATAAAATAAAACTATTGTGAACTTGCAAATTCCAATTTTGAAAATACTTTTTGAAACCAATTAGGTACCAATTTTTGGGTGTTGTGGGGGTGCTAACCCTTCCCCGCACGTAACCAACCCCCGAACCTATTTTTCTTGTTTTCGTGGACCAAAATGTTATTTTGATAAATAAAACATTTTATTAAAATAACCCTTATTTTAAAAGTGATCCAATCACACTTTTTAAAAAAGATTGGTGGCAACTCCATGTTTTTTTTAGTTTTCCAAATAACGTCGAAACCTACAAAAAAGGGTTGCTACAGCTTGGCGACTCCAGTGGGGAGATTTTGTTTTTAAAATAAAAACAAAAAAGGGTTACGCCAAAAATTGTTTTCAAAAAAATGATTTTTTAAAAAAGAGGATATTTGCAAGTTCACAAATCTTTCAATTTATTCGACCGTTAATGAATATAACTCTACTTTACGCATTTTAAAATTGTTGCAAAAAGATCTAAACCCGAGCTTGTCCCGTTCATTTATGTGAGGGGAAAACACTTTGCTCATGTAAGAATGCTGATTCTCCATATGAGCCTAGCAAGTACCTTCGGGACTTATATGCCTCATGTCTTCGTAAGGATACCGATCCTTCGAGAAGACATAGGAAGTGAGTCCTCCTGAGTTTAACTTGGTTCGTTTGAAGCCTATAATGGGTGCGAACTAGGGGCTTTGCTACCCTTAGTAGGGGACAGCAAAGTCCACTTGGGTACCTTTTAGAACCTAGCCAAGTTTGAGAATATAGAGCCTACCCCAATAAAGCCATGCAGAAAACTTAGGTTTTTGAGTCTGGTCAAAATTGTTGAGGATAATCCGTGGAGACATGTCCTAGAGTGTTGGAATGTGCTGCCCAGAATCACTCGTGAAATTATTTTGATCTATTTATGTATTTTTAATTCTGATCTTTTTTTCTTCTTGTCTTATTGTTTTGCATAGTCATTCATGCAACATCATTCCATATCCAGAAGGGGTTTATTCTTAGAAACATTTGCTCAACTTTGAAAAGCTCTCAACATGGATGGAAGGATCCTAAAGAGTGAAGATGAGAATGAAAGAGTGCGACATTGGTCTAAGGTTAATCAACAAACATTCAGAGATAGTCTAGCAGTTGATCATGAGACAGAGACCTCAGAGTATGCCCATATCAGTGTCAAACAGAATAACATGCAAGAACTGCGAGAAATCTGGGACCCCTTTGATTATGAGACCAAGCAGCTGTTCTATGAAGCTTATGGTGATATAGCGTATCACCTATATGTAATGGTGGATGAGTTGTTTCTGAAAGCCTTGGTTCAGTTCTGAATCCTGGGTACTATTGCTTCACTTTTAATGGAGAAGATATGATGCCTACATTTGAAGAGTACTTGGCTCTTTTCAATCTGCGCAAGGTGAAGAAAAATTGGGTCTATGCCAAGCCTCCTAAAAACAAAAACCCGCACTCAAGGCTCCAAGTTCTCGCTAGTATGAGTGATGGTTGGCTCAGAGGATTGATACGGAAGTGAGGAGGCAGTTTTAATTTTCCTTGGTCAAGTATTCGAAACCTAATTCCAGTTCATCCAGATAAAGAAAAAAGAGTGGACCTCTTGACTATTGCAATCTACGACCTGGTTATCTTTTCGAAAGTCTCAGAAAATATCGATGTAGCGTTCTTAGATTTCTTTGAGCAATTGAAGAGAGTGGTCAACCTAGTGCTAGCTGTGTTATCTGAAACTTTCATTTCCCTAAATGCGTTCCGAAAAGTGGAAGGTGTGAGTTTTGGTGGGTGTGCTCCCTTACTCCAGGTTTGGGCCCTTAGTCACTTCTAGAAATGCCCAACATTAGCCTTGTCAAATGTATTTTCCCCAAACTTCTCTCCTCTCTGGGAGTTCTTGGCAAATGAATGGCTAGTTTTTAAGAAGAGTAAGTGGATTGATATTCTCAAAGACCGTCGTGATGAAGACATTAGATGGAAGGTTCCTTGGATAGGTCATACTAAAGTCCTGTACAAATTTGGTGATTTCAATTTCCTGATGTTGCTAGGTTTATGATGAGGAATTGAATGTGCTCCTTTGCTAGTATCTCGCCAGTTTGGGTCTCGGCAGTTCATCCCATTCACTACTACTCTTAGATCATCAGAATTTGAGTTCCAGGGGGAGTTCAAATAGAAGATACATGCAATCAGTGATTCGTGGAACCACTGTTATAGCATGGACTTGAAGTCAGATAGTCATTGCATGTACACCCCTGACTATGACATTTGGAGGCATACAAGAACGAATGAAAGAGTCATAGCACCTACACCTGGGCGAGCTAAATCTTTAGAAGAGCAGTTGAAAGTAGTCCCTACAAAAGCCGACATACTAAGAGAATAGCTGAGAAGGGCCAAGTTGGAGATAGAAACCTTACGAGAATAGAACCAACGAGACAAGTTTGAGTCAAACCTGGATGTGGAAAAACATAAAAAGGAGACGAAGCGAGTAATGAAGGTATACATGGACTTAGAAGAGAAGTTTGAAATCCAGAGGGTTGATTTCCTCAAATTCTAGACCACCGTTCAAAATGCTGATTTGAGAAAAACCCTAGAACAGTGGAAACAAGAAATAGAGAATGTTGTAGGAAAAGAGAAAAAACATGGAAAGCGGGAGATTGAGAAATACAAACGGGCGCTTGCGGAAGAAAAGAAGAAGGGAAAACAAGCAATTGAAAATGGGAACGACAAATGAGCTCACAAGAAGAAAAAAGAAAACGTGGCTGTTTGGAAAAGAAAAGCCCAAGACAACAAGAATCGTTTGTTTGAATTACAGGCAGCATATGATGAGACATGTAAGAAGTTGAAGCAGAGCCAGAATTTTGTTGCCGAATTGAAAGACAAGTTGAATGTCCTGAGCCAGTCTCTCCAAAGGTTGCAGAATGATCATACTTACACAGAACTCCAGGCTAGCTTAAATAAAAATGATTCCCTGAGAGAGCAAGTGGAAGAAATGGACAATATCATTTAGGAGTACAAAATGAAGATTTTGGTCCTCGAGGATATAGCTGAAGGAGGAAATGACTATTGGTTTACTCGTGTCTGAGACAATGCACGATGGTTCTAGGAATGGGATGAGTACAATAAGACTGTCATGACCTAAGTATAGGATGTGGCTCGACACGTGATGATGCTGGCCACTGAAGCTGCAGCCCTTCGTTAGTACATCAAGCCAGTAAGGGAAGTGGGACCAATACTTATATGGCTTATTGAAGAAGTCAAGGAATTAGAAGTTCGTGCTGAAAATATTTATAGAAAATTTGAAATTTCTTGTAATAAGGACCTTTCGTATTCAATAAAGAGTTGTTTCTTGAGCAAATATTTTATGGAATTAACGACCATTCGCTTGCATCCATCCATTTGCATTTGCTTTTGTGTGTTTTGCTGGTTTTCTTTGCATTTGTTTGTTTATGCTTTTGCATGCATTCATAACATGATAAGAATCTAACTTAACTAAAAACATGACAGAAATTCAAAATAGCAAAAACAACCCATAAATACGGAACTCGGTCCCAAGTCAAAGCGATGGAAGATAGAGTAGCAACCTTGGAAACCAACCACAAAAGCACCAATGACCGATTAGATAAGTTGGAAACTAACTTAAAGCAAGAAATGGAGCTAGTACACCGAAAGACAGTCAGCTCTATCACGACAATGCTGGGATTCAAGGACCCAGATGTAGCAGAAATTGGAGAGGAAGCCAAAACTCTGCCCCGATTCTAGGGAATGACTTTCACTCGTCCTGGAATGCAAAAGGAAGCTTCAACAGCTGTCTCCCCACTTTGCTGAGTCCTCCGTCCAAAACTAGTTTAAGGCCAATATAGATGGAACTCGCAACTAAGAAGTGACCGACCTCGATAAAATTGCTAACAAGGCTAAAGCTGAGAAAAAGTGGAAGGACCGTTATGAAAAGTTGGAAGGAATGATTAAGTCTTTTTAGGAAGGAAGTATACATGGCAGCATGGAAGCCAAAGACCTAAGCTGGGTGACTGACTTGGACGTGCCTCTGATGTTTAAGATCCCAGACTTTGAGAAGTACAATGGAACTACATGTCCTTCAGCACATCTAACTATGTATTGTAGGAAGATGTCGATGTATCTGGATAATGAGAAGCTGCTCATTCATTGCTTCCAGGACAGTTTAGTAGGGTCAGCTGCACGCTGGTACACGCAGTTATGTTGGGTCAACATTAGATCATGGAAGGATTTATCTAGGGCTTTTAGTGAGCAATACAAACATGTCTCAGACATGATTCCAACCCGATTGGTCCTGCAAGGGATGGAACAAAAGCATCATGAGAGTTTCCGCCAATAGGCCCATAGATGGAGGGATGTAGCTGCTCAAGTTCAACCACCATTGCTAGAGAATGAAATTACACCAATGTTCGTAGAGACATTGAATGGCTTTTTTATGACCGCGTGATAAATCATGCAACTAAAAGCTTTACAAACATGTTGATGAATGGAGAGTTGATTATGGCGGCTGTGAAAAATGGAAAGTTGGATAGTGCAGAAATGAAGAAACCCTATAAAAAGAGGGAAAATGAAGTCAATGCAACTAATGTTTACAACCCCAGTTACTCGAAAGGAGTGGTTTTCAATAAATCTAATGTTTCAACTTCAGCACCTGTTGCAGCAAATACACCAAAGGAGGAACAAAGATATCAAGGGAACTCTAAGCCATACTTCCCACCCATCCCTATGATTTATGTAAAATTGTTTGTTGAATTAGTCAAGTCTCATATGGCCATGTTCTTCCTTTCTCACCACCATATCCCACATGATACAATGAGAAGGCGCAATGCGAATACCATTCAGGTGTTAGGGGGCATATCGTGGAGAACGATACTGTGTTTAAAAGAGTGGTGGATGATTTAAGGAAATTAGGCATGTTATCATTCGACACGTCTGAAGAGAAAGGAAACCCCTTGTCAAACCACCAGAAGGCATGAGTGACTGCAGTCATTAAGGATGAAGGCAAGATGATTAAGGAAAATGTTGCTGAGGTCAAAGCTCCCATGAAGTGGGTATGGCCCAAATGGTGGCAGTTGGGATATTAGAAGGAGAAGCCCAGAAATTGAAGGTTGAAGATGGGTTGTATTGCGAGTACCACAAGATAGAAGGGCATGGGATTGAATGTTGTTTAGAGTTTAAGCAACTGGTCCAAGATAAAATGGATGAAAAAGAACTTGAGTTCTTTGAGAAAGAAAACAAGGAGTGCATATTGGATGTTTGTGCATCAGAGGAGTCATCTGTTAAGTGTCTAAAAGTACTATTTTTATTACCCTTTTTATTCATATTATTGCTAGACTTAGGCTCATATTAGTTGCATTATTAGTCATTCATGCATGTTTGCATCGTTTCCTTGGTGGACAAGCTTGATTTCATATTTTGCTCTATTTTGTGGAAAAGGGTACTGCTTTGGTGTGTTTTTGTGTGTGTGTGCATAATCACTTGCCAAAGCAAGGCTAGAACCAGTTCACAGGGCAATGCATGATGGAGATGCCGAGCTAGTTGCCAGGGCAATGCATGAAGGCGATGCCGAGCTAGTTGCCAGGGCAATTTTTGACAAGGAATAAGATGATATGGTAGTCAAAATCGATGACTAGATAAGCCCAAGATGACGTGGAGCAAAGCTAAATCCCAAAGGAGTTTGATTTCCATGAAGAGGTCAAAGAGAAATTAAATCCCAAGGAGATAGGAGAAGTTCTAGAAGGAATTTAAATATAATAAAGAATTATATTCTTTAAAGATAATTTAATTCCAACTTAACTTCCTCCTAAAAAAAAGACTTTGACATAGCCCTATAAATTGAAGGCCATGCTGTCAACTCCAAAGTGGAGAGAGAGGAGAGAATTTTTGACAAGATTAAGGGCAAGGGAGATTTCGACAAAGCTCCATCCATTCTTCATCTTTTTCTTTCTTGTTCAATTAGGTTTATCCTAGGAATTCTTTACCTTGTGTTTCTTTGGAACCTAGCCATGAACTAAATCTATTTGACTATGGTTATTGTGTCTTGTGGTTGTGAGAAACAATTGGATTTTGTTTAGATAATAAGAGTTTGCACTTTCTATTCAAGGTTTACTCATTCTTAGTTCTTATTCTTGTTTGCGAATTGAATTGGGAGAGGATCTCGTAACTTCATCTATTTATCTAATATCGAGAGAGTTAGATTCAAGAAACGAATGAGTATGATCTTTATTTAATCTATTGATGGTGAAGATTAATCCGGCTTAGGAATAAGTTAAGGATTTCAACGGCTAAGAGGAGCGCAAGATTGGTTGTTGTTCACCCTTGATTCACGTAGGGATGTATTATCAAGGCATGCACAAATAGCTAGAGTTTCGACTTAGGGATAAGAAGAAACCATTGAAGAACGCTCCGCAGAACCTTGAAGTTGCTGCCCAGACGCCCAAGTAGTTGCCCATCTAGTCACCCAGGCAACCATCCATTAGTTGCCAAGGCAACCCCGCTGTGCAAGTTGCCACGGCAACTGAGTTGCCCTTGTACTCTTTTACCAAGACGATCCAAAGTTTTTCAATCCGGTTTGTATTGGCCAACACTGTACAAAGATACCCAAGAGTTTTACAAGCAATGTGATCGATGCCAGAGGACGAGAAATATCTCTAGACGACATGAGATACCGCTCCAAAACATCATCGAGGTGGAATTGTTTGATGCATGGGGGATCAATTTTATGGGACCTTTCCCATCTTCATTCGACAACCTCTACATTCTACTTGTCGTTGACTACGTGTCTAAATGGGTTGAGGCAGCTGTAGTTCCCAACATCGATTCCAGGACCGTGCAACGATTCTTGTAAAAAAATATATTTACATGGTTTGGGATGCCGAGAGCAATTATCAGCAATGAAGGCAAGCATTTTGACAACAGACTTATTGCCAAGATGTTGCAACGCTTCGGTGTATCTCACAAGATTGCCACGGCATATCACCCACAAACCAATGGGCAAGCAGAAATTTCCAACGGGGAATTGAAGGGTATACTCGAGAAAGTTGTAAATCCCTCTAGGAAGGATTGGTTAGTAAGACTAGATGACGCACTTTGGGCATATCGCACTGTATTCAAAACACCCTTAGGTATGTCCCCATTCCGACTTGTCTATGGCAAAACATTCCATCTACCGGTGGAAATCGAACACAAGGCATATCGGGCAATCAAGACCGTGAATATGGATTGGGAAAGTGCCGGAAAAAAGTGTTTATTGGACCTCAACGAGATAGAAGAATTTCGTGCACTCGCCTATAACAATGCACGAATCTACAAGGAGAAAACAAAGCAATGGCATGACAAGAAACTATTGTCGCGGCAATTCATGCCAGGACAACTAGTTCTCTTATTCAATTCTCGGCTAAAACTTTTCCCGGGAAAACTAAAATCAAGATGGTCGGGACCATTCGTAGTTGTCAAACCATTCTCCATGGTGCCATGATAATCAAGTCCATCACTGACAAACATGAACTCAAAGTTAATGGACAAAGATTGAAGCACTACAATGGTGCCCATGTGGAATGTAACAAAGAAGTGGTCACCTTAGGAGATGCATGAGAATGCTCTCCTTTTGATATTTTCTTTTTATTTTTATTTTTCTTTCTATTTTTATTTTTTCAAACTATTTATTTTTTTTTATTTTTTTTCGGTTATTTGTTCTTTTTAGGATAGATTTATTTATTTTCTTAAAGATTAAAACTACATCTTTCTTTCATATTTATCTTTTTAAGTTTAATAATTTCTTTACACATCTTTATTTATTTTCTTTTATTAGTTTATTTTTAATTTTAATCCTTATTTTATTTGTTTTTGAATTGTAGGAAAAGAGTTCAAGATAATGAGGAATTTTGATTCAAGAAGGAAACTTCTTCAACAAGGAAATTAATGGGCTGAATCTAAGGCTTATATAAAGCCTCCAACTTACCCTAAATAAACCCCCCAGCTGTCACCCTTCCCCTAAATCAAAACCCATTTCCTCTTTATTTCAAAATTAATCCCACCCACCATATTTACTACCTATCTTTTCTATATAACCCATCACCCTTAACTTCCAAGAAACCTATTGCTACTTTTCATCTTGCAACTCTTTAGTTTCTTTTGTTTTCTTTTCTTTGTTTTTACCAAACTCACAACCAAGTTCATCCATGGCATCCAAAATTGAATTTTTGGTTCATCCAAGTTCCTCCAAAGAACTGAGATACAAGAAGTTTGCTACACCGGTGGTTCAAGAAAGATTTCACTCCAATTTTGAAAGCCGGAAGATTTGCGAAGAACAAGGCTTTGAATACTCCAACTCTCATCAAGATTTCGGCCTTGAACCATTCATCTTCGAAAGGATTGCACATCAAAAGTGGCAAATCTTTTGCCATCAATCGGAACCGGGTAACATCTCATGGGTAAGAGAATTCTATGCTCACTCACCTAACCCAGATAATCCTTATGTTTTTTTTCGTGACAAGGCTATATTCATAAGCCCCGAAAACATCAACACCCTTTACGGGCTT
Source organism: Hibiscus mutabilis (assembly GCA_019671005.1). Lineage (NCBI taxonomy): Eukaryota > Viridiplantae > Streptophyta > Magnoliopsida > Malvales > Malvaceae > Hibiscus > Hibiscus mutabilis. Next base: position 32,247,254 of record CM033745.1, read on the forward strand.
TACATTGAGGACGAGCATCAAGCCTTTGTTGATCAACTCACGCCCAAGCAACTCGACAAGGTGCTTCAAGAACTCACTCTACCGGGAACTCAATGGAATGATGGTAAATACAAGGGCACGGTAAATCGCCTTCGGCTTAACCTGAGGCAAAATTATGGAATAAGTTCGTTAAAATTTCTTTAATGCCCACCACACACAATACTACCGTTGATACACCTCGTCTTTTGCTCATACATTCTATCTTGCATAATAACATTATTAACATTGGAAAAATTATTTGTGATGAGATTTTTGTATATAGCTCAAAAGACAAGGGTTCTCTTTTCTTCCCTTGCTTAATTTCCAATCTTTGCAAGGAGATGCATGTCCCAAGTGAGTCCACTGATGAAAAGGCCCTACCAAAGTCTGGTTGGAATCAAGCACAAATCCAAAAGCTAATGGGAGAGGCACCGGTAAAATCCTCAATGCCTCCAATTGCCGCGGCAACCCCTGCCGCCTCGGCAACACCTAATGCCCAAGCATTTAATGCCCGGGCAACTCAGCCATCAACCCTGGGACACTTTGAAGCACTCTTGCAACCGTTGGCAAGCCGCCTTAGGCAAATTGAAGACCGGCTTAGGGGGATTGTTATTAGTTAGTTACCATGTTTAGTTGCATTCATCGTAAGTATTGCATTTAGGATACATAAATTGCTTGTCATGCCTTTAGTTGGAACAAGAATTGCCTTGATTTGATGAATATTCGATGATGACTTTGCCAATGCACTCAATTGATAGATTTTTTATTCTAGGATAAACATGGAAACACTTAGAATCGTACTATGATGCTAAACTTGATGAAACACTGTTGTGGCTTGATTGATTTAAGGAATTCTAGCGAACTTAGGTTGATAGTTAAAAAATTGGGGATTAGAATAGAAATTGGATGAATACTAGAGGTGCCCGAAATTGGCTCTAGTATGCGCTAAAAATTGATCACTAGAGGTGCCCGAAATTGGCTCTTGTATGCGCTAAAAATTGATCGCTAGAGGTGCCCGAAACCAGCTCTAGTCGAATAAATTAATTAACTTAAGAAAACTAAAAACAAAACACTAGAGGTGCCCAAAACCGGCTCTAGTTAAAACATGTTAAAAGAACCCAATGAAGTAATTTGAAAACCTCGTGTTTGCTTAGAATCCGAAAAATCAACTTGCACACAACTCCGCACACACTCACAAGAATTATAGTTTGATTCCGAGTAACTCTTAAGTTGTCCAAAAAATGAAAAGCCAATCATACTTTGTGCCCCGGTTTTGAGAATTGAAATCAAGTTCAAAGCTAAGTTTGTGAAAATTGAATTCTTGGCGGGTAATTATTAGTTTGCATTGCTTGAGGACAAGCAATAGTTCAAGTTTAGGGGTGTGTTAAGTGTCTAAAAGTAGTATTTTATTACCCTTTTTATTCATATTATTGCTAGACTTAGGCTCATATTAGTTGCATTATTAGTCATTCATGCATGTTTGCATCGTTTCCTTGGTGGACAAGCTTGATTTCATATTTTGCTCAATTTTTTGGAAAAAGGTACTGCTTTGGTGTGTTTTGTGTGTGTGTGTGCAGAATCACTTGCCAAAGCAAGGCTAGAACCAGTTGCCAGGGCAATGCATGAAGGAGATGTCGAGGTAGTTTCCAGGGCAATGTATGAAGGCGATGTCGAGCTAGTTGCCAGGGCAATTTTTGACAAGGAATAAGATGATACGGTATTCAAAATCAGTGTCTAGATAAGCCCAAGATGATGTGGAGCAAAGCTAAATCCCAAAGGAGTTTGATTTCCATGAAGAGGTTAAAGAGAAATTAAATCCCAAGAAGATAGGAGAAGTTCTAGAAGGAATTTAAATATAATAAAGAATTATATTCTTTAAAGATAATTTAATTCCAACTTAACTTCCTCCTCAAAAAAAGACTTTGACCTAGACCTATAAATTGAAGGCCATGCCGTCAACTCCAAAGTGGAGAGAGAGGAGAGAATTTTCGACAAGATCGAGGGCAAGGGAGATTTCGACAAAGCTCCATCCATTCTTCATCTTTTTCTTTCTTGTTCAATTAGGTTTATGCTATGAATTCTTTATCTAGTGTTTCTTTGGAACCTAGCCATAACTAAATCTATTTGGCTAAGGTTATTGTGTCTTGTGGTTGTGAGAAACAATTGGATTTTGTTTAGGTAATAAGAGTTTGCACTTTTTATTCAAGGTTTACTCATTCTTGGTTCTTATTCTTGTTTGCGAGTGAATTGGGAGAAGATCTCGTAACTTCATCTATTTATCTAATATCGGGAGAGTTAGATTCAAGAAACGAATGAGTATGATCTTTATTCAATCTATTGATGGTGAAGATTAATCCGGCTTAGGAATAAGTTAAGGATTTCAACGGCTAAGAGGAGCGCAAGATTGGTTGTTGTTCACCCTTGATTCACGCAGGGATGTATTATCAAGGCATGCACAAATAGCTAGAGTTTCGACTTAGGGATAAGAAGAAACCATTGAAGAACGCTCCGCCGAACCTTGAAGTTGCTGCCCAGATGCCCAAGTAGTTGCCCAGCTAGTCGCCCAGGCAACCATCGATTAGTTGCCAATGCAACCCCGCTGTGCAAGTTGCCACGGCAACTGAGTTTCCCTTGCACTCTTTTACCAAGACGATCCAATCGGCTATCATACCTCAACTCACGATAACTTGGCCTATTCTCTCTCATTAGATTACATCTTCTTTTACTTATTTCCTTTCTTAGTTTAGTTGTTAATTAAAACTCCCACAATCTTCTAGTTGTGTTTTTACTTTTTATAGTGCAAGAGATTAGATTCTTAAAGTGGCACCAATCCCTGTGGAGACGATATCTTTTATACTATAACTTGCGACGTGTACACTTGCGCAATTGCGGAGCACTTATTACGCGCAACATCATCCTCTAAGATAGATTATTCTAGAATGAAGCCTTTGGTTATCAATACGAAGGCAAAAGTTATTGAACCTATTAGGGGTGTAATCTCGCGACTTATAATCAAGGCACCAACCCCATTTCCATACAAGGATAGAAAATAGGTCCCATGGAACTACGCTTGCACGGTGGCGGCCCCAGAAGAACCACCTATTGAAGGAAAGGTAAAAGATGAGCCAGTTAACGAAGTGAGCCATTTTACGAGGAGTGGAAGGCTCTATTCCTAGCCAATAGTAGAAGATAGAGATGCAGCACAAAGAAAGGCTGCTGAAGAGCCTGAGAAAGAAGCTGATAGAGATTTCTTTAATGAAAAGTCAATAGCATACCATGAGCCAGTGAATGAGTCAGATGCTCAATAATTCCTAAAGATCCTTAAGCACAGTGAATACAGCGTGGTGGAGCAACTTCACAAACTCCCGGCTTGAATCTCTATGTTATCTTTGTTGTTAAGTTTTGAGGGCCACCGTGAGGCTTTGTTGAAGATTCTAAATCTAACGTTCGTATCAAAGGAGATCACAACTGATAAGATGGACATGTTGGTTGGTAATATTGTTGTTAACAATTTTAACTCATTCAATGATGAGGAAATACCAGAGAAGGGGAGGGGATCATGCAAAGCTCTACATATCTCCACAAGATGCAAGGGATATATGCTACCAGGTGTCCTTATTGATAATGGGTTAGCCCTGAACGTTCTGCCATTAGCAACACTGAAGAAGCTGCCCATAGATTGTTCTCATATGAAGGCATATCAAAATACAGTAAGAGCATTTGACGAAATGTAGAAAGATGTGTTGGGAAAAATTGAAGTGCCCTTGCAGATTGGACCATCAACCTTTGACGTAGAATTTGTAGTTATAGATATTAGGCCCAGTTACAGCTGCTTGCTTGGGCGTCCATGGATCCACATAGCAGGACCGGTCCCATCTACCTTACATCAAAAGTTGAAATTTGTGATTGACGGCCAATTGATAACTGTAGGTGTAAAGGAGGAAATCATCGGATCAGTAACTACTAATGCACCCTTTATCGAGATTGATGAGGGTGCACTTGAGTGTCACTTTAGGACATTAGAGCTAGTCAATGCGACTTTTGTTACCGAAGGGAGTAAGGTGCCCGTGCCAGAACTATCAACCTTTACAAGGATGTAAGTTAAAAAAACTCTTAGAAAAGAAACTAAGGTTGGGAAAGAATTCGGGAAAAGACACCAAGGGAGGTTGTATCCTACGGTGATCCCTACAAAGAAGGATCGATTTGGCTTAGGATTCAAACTCAACAAGTGGAAGAGGAACACAAAAATAAGGAAGCACCAAGAGAGAAGAAAGGTAAGACTGAAGGGGGAGGAAATTGAGTGGGAGCCAATGACATTTCTTCATTTGAGCCATAACTTTAGATCTGGAGGCTTGTTGGACCCGAATGCCTGAGTCGATGAGGAGGAGAAAAGAAAGAATGATCTGTGTGAAGCATTCAAGAAATTGAGCATCAACACTGTGACGGACAAGGAAGGAGAGAACAAGTACTTGTCCATGTTTTGCCCCTACTCTGAACTTCACAACTTGACTGCTGAAGAAATTCCTATAGTCTTTAAGACAGTTTCAGAGTAATTCTCAGAACCCACCCTTTGCCTTTAGACCAGAGGGCAATTACGGATCTTATGTAAAGGGTTTATGTCAAACTTTATAATTTGAATTTCAATAAAGATGCATTCTTTTTCTTCCAAAAAATCTTGTGTGGCAGACTATTCCCACAAATAAAACTTAAAGTACAAACTAAAAAAACAAATCATTCCAATCATTTCATTCATCTCTTTTCTCTGTATATATATCTATCCATTTTCTTTGTAGAACTTCAGATATCAATGACTTAAATGGCTCTCAGTCCGACACTGAAGTTGATTTTGTATTACCCTTATGCTTAGAGGAAGTCGATGATGTTGATAATAAAAAAGAATATGACTTGCCCAGATTTTTGCTCAGAATGGTAGAAGGAGAGGAAAACATATATTCTCCCGTACAAAGAGGAGCTAGAAATACTGAATCTTGGCACTGAAGAAGAAATGTGTGAGGTAAAAATTGGCACCACCATTATAGCCAATGCTCGACAAAGCCTGATTGAGCTTTTGAAAGAATTCAAGGATATCTTCACCTGGTCATATCAAGACATGCCGGGTCTCGACACTAACATCGATGTACATCGGCTTCTTATAAAATTGGGATGTGAGCCTGTAAAATAAAAGCTTAGGAGGATGAAAGCAGAGATGCTCCTAAAAATCAGAGATGAGGTGAAGAAGCAGTTTGATACAGGATTTTTAGAGGTAGCTAAGTATCTAGAATGGGTGGCCAACATCGTCCTAGTTCCAAAGAAAGATGGAAAACTACGTATGTGCATTGACTATAGGGATCTCAATAGAGCAAGCCCCAAAGACAACTTACTATTACCACATATAGACATATTAGTGGACAACACGGCTGGACACTCTCTTTTTTTCCTTTATGGATGGGTTTTCCGGGTATAACCAGCTTAAAATGTGCCTAGAAGATATGGAAAATACCACCTTCATAACACTTTGGGGAACTTTTTGTTATAAAATAATGCCCTTTGGTCTAAAGAATGCATGGGCAACTTACTAAAGATCCATGGTCACTCTTTTCTATGACATGATGCATCATACGTAGATGATATGATCGCCAAATTCCGATTTGAAGAGGAGCATTTGGTGAACTTCAAGAAACTCTTTCAAAGGCTGAAGAAGTTCTAGCGAAAGCTTAACCCAAACAAGTATACATTTGGGGTTACATCAAGAAAATTATTAGGCTTTGTGGTAAGCAAGAGAGGAATTAAGAATGATCCAGACAAAATTAAGGCCATACAAGAGCTCCCACCACCCCAAACACAAAATGAGGTTTAAGATTTCCTGGGAAGGTTAAACTACATCTCCCATTTTATCTCCCAGATAACTGATAAGTGTGATCCAGTGTTCAGACTACTCAAAAAGAATAGCCCAAGCACATGGAATGAAGAATGCCAAGCAGCTTTAGAAAAGATCAAAGAGCAATTAACTAATCCTCATGTGCTAGTACCGCTAGTTCTCGGTAAGCCATTGATTCTATACTTGATAGTATATGAAAACTCTATGGGTTGTGTGCTGGGGCCACATGATGAAACTGGAAAGAAGGAAAGGGCAATATATTACCTGAGTAAGAAGTTCACAGATTGCGAAAATAGATACTCCTCGATGGAAAAACTAGACTGTGCTTTGGTATGGGTAGCTAAAAGGCTCAGGCAATATAAGTTATATCACACTACATGGCTAATCTCAAAATTGGATCCTTTAAAGTTCTTGATGAAGCTTCAACCTTATCAGGAAGATTAGCACGTTAGCAGATGTTACTATTAGAGTTTGATATCCAACATGTAAGCCAAAAAGTAATAAAGGGGAGTGTCATAGCTAACTTTTTGGCAAGCCGTGCTTGTGAAGACTATAAGGCACTTAATTTCAATTTCCCCGATGAAGAATTGATGTGTATTTCAGAAGATGGCGAAGACCCCACGGGATCATGGGTCTTGAACTTCGATGGTGTAGTAAATACTTTAGGATGCGACATTGGGGCAGTTTTGGTTTCACCAGAGGGAGATTGCTACCCTTTCACAAGTCGTTTAAATTTCTTTTGCACCAATAATATGGCAGAATATGAGGCCTGCATATTGGGTCTAAGAGAGGCCATTAAGAGGAAAACTCGTACCTTGAAGGTCTTTGGAGACTCGGTATTGGTTATCTATCAAATACGAGGTGAATGGGAGACGAAAGATGAAAAGTTGATAGAATATCACAAGTTGGTCCTCGAATTAACCAAGGATTTCAATGAGATCACCTTTAAGTACCTCCCCAGAGAAGACAACCAAATGGTTGATGCCTTGGCCACCCTAGCAGCCATGTTCAAAGCAAGTGAAGGTTCAAAGATGATGCCCATCAAACTACAGATGTCAGATTCCCCAGCTCATTGCTATGATGTGGAAGAGGAAGCAGATGGCTTGCTATGGTACCATTGCATCTTGCAATATGTAAAATTTCGGCAATACCCACCACAAGCTACATAGAATGAAAAGAAAATGATCATGAAAATGACATCAGGGTATGTCCTTGATAGGGAAATCTTGTATAAGAGAAGTCGAGATCAGATACTTCTAAGATGTGAAGATGCAAAAGAAGCACAGTTGATTTTGGAAGAGGTTCACGGGGGAGTTTGTGGAACCCACCCTAGTGGCTTCACCAAGCATTATCTCATTTGTTTCTACAACAAATCATCGTAACAATAATATGCATCAGATCATTTATAAACTCTTTAGTCACATATATCCTCATATATTGACATTTAGAGTGACCCAGATAGACTCACCTCTATCCTTGGATAGTACTACCTCTATGCATACATGTTTGGATACACGGATTTCTCATGGTGGGCTCACCTCCACCAATTCTCATACCTTGCCTAGTTAAACTGCATACCCAAGTGATAACCCAATAGTCCAAGTAGCCTAGTTAAATCGCTTTTCCTCAAGGAGTATGGCATGACCTATTTTATATATTATAGTGCACTTTAATCCTATGGCTATCCAACTATATTTGACACTTTCACAATACGTCATATAGCCAATATATCATTTTCAAATACATTTACTTATTGTTTTCCAAAGCATTCCTCAAAACCTTTTCATATTCAAAACCATATTGCCAAAGGCAACAACACATTCCTTTCAATGGACAAATCTCAATTCTCATAGGCATTCGTTACTTTGTTTAAACATTGCATATTAATCCAAAACGACGCATTTACAACAAGTAAACCAAACCATGTTTAACCCCAAAAAATGAAATCCACAAGCTCATATCAAAGCCAATAGCCAAGCGAAATAAGAAAACTTACGCTTGAGCTTAGTTAAGCTTGTTAGACTATAACTAAACCTCACCTTTCTCGCCAATGCGAATTAAGCTTAGTAAAACACCTCTAACAGTTAGCCAATCTAGAAGTTTCGAGATTCATTCTCAAAATCTCATTTCACATTATGATTACCTTATTAAAACATGAATTTACCCAATTAAAATCTCTTGGTTTCATCAAGTTAAACAAATCTTTAAGCAAATTATCAAAATTACCATTAATAAATCAAATCTTGAAATCCAAGGCAAAACCATGTTAATATCAATCCATGCTCAGCCAACTACTAGGGAATATCTATAAAGAACCTTAGTTTAAAGAGATGAAAAGAAATTCACCTTTGAAGAAGCTTCCACCAAAATTGACATAAGATTTTCTTAAAACTTAACTTGTGAAATAGATGAAATCCTTAAGAAAATCTTGTAAGGTTTTGTTAAGAAACAAGTGTAGAATCAAATGATAAATTCTCCATTGAAAATAAATGAAGAATTTTGGAGAATCCTGTTTGGAAATTGAAATAGAAAGTGAGGGAAAATCCAAACAATTTAGGAAAAAAATTGAACCATCAATTCTTTCTCAATTAAGGTGGATATTTTCATATTAAAACATTTGGAAAATATAGCTCTCTAAGGATTCTTAGTATTGGCCTATTTGCAAAATAGTCACTAACATAGTTTTGCAGATTTTACAATTTGGTCACTAAAATGCAATTCCACTTAATTCGACTTATTAGACCCTCAATTAAATTTCCAATGTACTTGATAACATTTATACCCTTTTTGAAACCCTCAACTCATTTTAATTTCCACCAATCATATTTTTAAAATATTAAATCCCCTGAAACTACTCAAATAGGCCAATCCAATTCAAACTAAACCCGGTCGAACCCCTAAACGTCCAACCCTTTTTTTGGGGTGTTACACAACTTGTTGTCTTTCTCAGTTATTGTGTTTACCTCCGTGTTCTGATGATTCAGAAAGGTATTCTCGTTCGCCTCTAGTGCATCAAATGATAGCATGTCTAATTTTTGCATATCTTCCACCATTCTCTTGAAGGTGGTGCAGTTTTAAATGGTGTGTCCCGTAATCCTGGCATGATACTCACACTGTGCATTGACATCATACCATGGTGGATATGGGGTGACAGCAGAGTGAGGTGTCATGGTCCCACCGGTCGGTATTCGATCAGTTGTAGGAATAATTCTTCATAGGTTATGGGTTAGAGGGTGAAATACAACTTGTCTCTTCTATTCCCTTGACTCTTTGACTTCGTCTTTGGCGGGTTTTGTGTTGTTGTTGATGCTTGTTGAATAGTGATGCACTTTAGAGCAAGTACACTCGTCGAATCCAGTAAGTATTGGATGGTGTTGAACTATAAAAAAACTAAAAATAGTTTAAGTAATTGTAGCTATGATTAAGACAAACAAATGTTGTGCCAAATAACAGATAATTATGGAAGGTGAGTTTAGTACTAAGGATATATGCTTGATTACTAATTTCAATGCTATAGCTACTAGCAATACATGTCTCCATAAACCATTAAAATCTTTATCTACTTGACAAGATTTTCTAATTAACTTCTACATCTCTCAATGCCAAGAAGTTAATAATATTGAAGCTAAGGTAATACATGTCTGCGTGAACCCTAACAACTCTATTATTTGTTTAAGAACTCCTTTTTAATCATTGAAACCCTAAACTTATGTCTAAGCCATACTAGAACTAAGTTAACAACTTAGCCCCATTGTTCATGTTTGTATAACCTAACTCTCTCGATATTAAGTCACAAATCTATAGTTAAAAGGCCTCTCTCGATAGCTCTTAAAACAACTATAGTATTAAAATAAAATAATCAAAACATAAAAATTATGGGAAGCAATAAACCTGTAGCGATGTTCGATTCGCTAAAAAAATAGGTTTTTGAAGCGTTTGTGGCTTTTCGGATAAAAATGTTTATTCCGTGGGGTTTTTAAAAACCGCATTTTATTTAGAAATTGGAGTCACCACCAGCCACTTAGGTAGGCCGGACACCATAAAACCAGAGATTTAAAAGCTGTTGGGGTTCGGGAGTCGGTTACGGATGGGGAAGGACTAGCACCCCTACAACGCCCAAAATTGGTACTTTAATAATTACCGCTTTATTAATATTAGATTTTTCAGATTAAAGTGACGATTAATTTGAAATTTGGTTATAAGTGCGAGTAGATTTTAAAGGCCCCTTTATCCGAGAGTAAACGCCCAACCACTATCACTACGCCTGATACTGGCCCCGTTTACGCTCGGATAAAACGACACCGCATTGACAATTTATATTCCATTATGCAACCTTAGAGAAATAACTTGGAAACATACATTCGCATTGACATAGTAAAAGACAAAATAAATAACAAAAAAATGGGTGACACAAAAGTAAATAAACATGATAAACAACACGAGCATAGCACATCATAGTAACGAAGCATGGATAAAAACATGTGGGAACAAAAACATATATTTCAAAAAGACATGCGTATTAAAAATAAAGCACGGTGTAACATATGCAAGACATAAATATATTATAATTTCAATTTCACAAATCAGAACAACATACTAATAGAGGAACTAATACCTAGCACATAGCTTACGACATAATTTACATACGAAAAATAGAAACACGGTATTATACATGACAAAGAAAACATACTAGCGCATAACCTAAAAGCAAAGAGAACATGCAATACATGCTAAAATACAAAACATATCGTGTACGAGCCAACTAAAATATCAATCGAACATGTATGATATGAATGACCGAACAAACGTATAAAAATACATAATCACCATAAACTAAACACATATATATATAAGCATGAGAATACGAAACATGTACAAGAAACACGTGAGAATGCAAAAGGGCCACATCAACATATACGTTCATAATAAATAAGCATGAACATTTAGATATGGAACAGGACTGAAATGAAAAAAAAATGAAAACAGGAAACCGAAATTAAAAGGTAAATAAATGTGATTTAGGGACGAAATTACAAATCAAACGGAACATAAAAGGACTAAATCTGTAATTGGACCAAGGGGCAGGCTCAGAGTGAAAATTTCAAAAACGCGGTGGGACTCGTGAGGTAATTTCGCCATTTAAAAACTGATTCAATTTAATCCAGGGGTCGGATTGCAAGATTTTAAAATATAAGGAGGACCAGGGTTGTAAATATCCCCTACGGCAAGACAGAAATGAAAATATCGAAAATGCGGGGGGATTTATTGCAGAATTTCACCATTTCACAAAATAAAATGCCTATAAAAACCCCTTTTCTGGCCCGAACTCAAATTTTCCCTCATTTTTCTTCAAAGCCAGTTTTTATAATAACCCATCTCCCTTTTTCTCTCAATGCAACCATCCCAACCCTTCGATGAACCCAAATCTAAACTTAGATTTACACTAAGAGTCACCCTTTTGCCTAGATCTGAATAAATACGAAGTGAAAAAACATTTTTGTTTAACCGAAATGAAACCAAAAGGGACCTCCCTCTCCTTTCAGTTCACCATGTTCAGTTTTAGAAACTGAGGCGGCTTGTCACTGGTGAGGAGAAACCCGTTGACGACGAGGCTAACAAATCTATATCCCTCTCCCTTTTTGTTATCACTTCTTATTTTTATTCTACATGCATGCAAGGAAGTAAGAAAAAGGAAGAGAGGTTACCACTGAAACTTGGTGCTTCTTTTTTAATTTTTGGTAACTGATTACAACTGACCCTCTGATTTTTGTTTCTTGAGTTACATATATGCTTTTCTTTTTAGACTAGTACATATGATATAGTCTTTTTCTGATGCCTTTCCGTTTTCGTGTCTTTGGCGTGCCCGACCATGCTTGGTGGTTGGTACGGCCGGCATGGGGAGCGGCGTGGTGGAGGTGACCGTTCGACTGCGCAGACTGGGTGCCTTGGGAGACGAGGCAATTATTACTGCCAGAATCATTCCTATCCGTTGGATCAGATCTTATCCAACGGTTAGGATTGCTCAATGATCAGATGGCTGAGATGAGGCCTCGGAAATGATGTAGTAGTTCGGGATCGCGCCACGTGGCCTGAAGAAGATGGCCGGTCTTGCACGTGTCTCATACGCGCGAGTGGAGAATCCAACAGCCCGCGCGTGGACTTCACGCGGTAGATGAGGGGTCTTTATGCCTCAAATCGTGGCCGTTGGATCTAGATCTGATCCAACGGCCCTCGTGCAGCTGTGCAAGATAAAAGGATGGCCTAAGGGCTCTATTATCTGATGTGGGTTAGGGTTTCTTAGGATTTGGGCTGGCCGATTTGGGCCTGATCAGGCCCTGTAATAATATTAATATTTTCAGTCCTTGTAATATGTAATGGACTTGGACTGGTAATTATTTATTTTGGGTTTAATATGTTTTTTGGATTTCATCTTATATTAGCGTAATAATAATAACATTAATATTAGTAATAACAACATTAATAATAATAATAATACACATACGATAATAAATACGTATGTACCTATGTACACACGTATGTACAACACACATGCAAACATTAATATAACATACTAGCATACATGGATATATAATCATACACATAATTAACATAACATCTACACACATTATCCGTAAAAACAATACGCTCGTACTAAATGTAGATATATGCGTGACACACATACACCGTATTACTTATTAATACGTATACATACATAGTTTATAATATACATGCAAACACTACACATACTTTACATATATTAATAACACTCATGCACATAATAAACATATAGCAAAATAACATAATACAATGTATACATGCAACGCTAATATACTAATAATTATACTAATATGTATTTACAGACCAGATAAAAATGAGTGATTATAGTTGCCCCTCTTTGCTTGTTCTCGTGGAATGGGAACAAAGCAAAGATTCATAAGCACTCATTTTTATCCGACTTCCCTGTTTGTAGCTTTGGAAACATGTGTTCTTCTGGAACACTCTGTTTTTCCTCGGCTAAATCTTTGGGCTCGTAAGTTCTTCCTATATATAACTTATTCCCCCTCCGATCTTGGAGCTACAGGCTCTTCCTATATAGAACCCTTCGCTCTGAAGCCTCAAGTTATGAGTCCCTCCTATATAGAACTTTTCACTCTGAGACGGTAAGGCTTGGAGTCCTTCCTATATAGAACTATTTGCCTTTAACGCGGCTGGTTTTTCCTACATAAAAGCTTCTACGCCACAGATGGGTTCTTCCGACTGGGAGTTCCTCCTATATAGAACTGATAGTCTTCAAACCCGGGAGCCGCCAGTCCTTCCTATATAGAACTTTTAGCTTCTAAAATCTCGGAGCTACAGGTTCTTCCTATATAAAACCTTTCACTCTAAGATAGTAAAGCTCGGAGCCCTTCCTATATAGTACTCTTCGCCTTCAACACAACGGGTTTTCCCTATATAAAACCTTCTGTGTCATGGGTGAATTCCTTCGGCGGGGAGTTCTTCCTATATAGAACTACTAGTCTTCACCCTGGAGCAGCTAGTCCTTCCTATATAGAACTTTTAGCTTCTAAAACCTCAGAGCGGCAGATTCTTCCTATATAGAACCTCTCGCTGCGGGGCTTGAAAATACAAGCCCCTTCCTATATAGAACTTTTATCTTCGAATTTTTCTTCTCTTTTTTCCTTTTTTCTTTTTTCTTTTTCCCTCTTTTTTTCTTTTTTTCTTTTTGCTTTTTCTCTTCTCTTTTTTTATCTCATTTTCTTTCTCTCTCTTTTTTTTACAAGGCTGTTGATATCTTTGGACTTACACTACTAAGGCTGCCGCATCATGCTCGAAGGACTTACTGATGGCCCGAAGGACTTATCACCATGCTCGAAAGACTTACTGGTGGCCCGAAGGACTTAACATCGTGCCCGAAGGACTTACCGATGACCCAAAGGATTTAACAACTGGCCTCATGCCGCTATGGCTACCGATCTTTCTGGACTTACGCTACTAATGTTGCCGCATCACGCCCGAAGGACTTACTAATGGCCCGAAGGACTTATTGGTGGCCCGAAGGACTTAACATCGTGCCCGAATGACTTATCGATGACCCGAAGGATTTAACGTCTGGGCCTCACGCCGCTATGGCTACTGATCTTTCTAGACTCACGCTACTAATGCTGCCGCATCATGCCCGAAGGACTTACTGATGGCCCGAAAGACTTATCACCATGCTCGAAAGTCTTACTGGTGGCCCGAAGGACTTAACATCGTGCCCGAAGGACTTACAATGACCCGAAGGATTTAACGTCTAGGCCTTACGCCGCTATGGCTGCCGATCTTTATGGACTCACGCTACTAATGCTGCCGCATCATGCCTGAAGGACTTACTGATGGCCCGAAGGACTTATCACCATGCTCGAAAGACTTACTGGTGGCCCGAAGAACTTAACATCATGCCCGAAGGACTTACCGATGACCCGAAGGATTTAATGTCTGGGCCTCACGCCGCTATGGCTGCCGGTCTTTCTGGACTCACGCTATTAATGCTACCGCATCATGCCCGAAGGACTTACTAATGGCCTGAAGGACTTATCACCATGCTCGAAAGACTTACTAATGGCCTGAAGGACTTAACATCGTGCCCGAAGGACTTACCGATGACCCGAAGGATTTAACGTCTGGGCCTTACGCCGCTATGGCTGCGACCATTCTAGACTCACGCTACTAATGCTGCCGCATCATGCCCGAAGGACTTACTGATGGCCCGAAGGACTTATCACCATGCTCGAAAGACTTATTGGTGGCCCGAAGGACTTAACATCGTGCACAAAGGACTTACCGATGACTCGAAGGATTTAACGTCTGGGCCTCACGCCGCTATGGCTGCCGATCTTTCTTTTCTTTGGTAAATTCTTTCATAACTCTTCAAATACCTATCTAGGAACAAGCAAAAATTGACGTGCCTCTATATATATGATGCATGCAAGGTTGTGCTTTCTTCTTCTTCTTCTTCTCTTTTTCTTGTTTCTTTTTTTCTTCTTTTTCTTTTCTTTTTCTTTTTCTTTTTCTTTTTCTTTTTTTCTTTTTCTTTTTCTTTTTCTTTTTCTTTTTCTTTTTAGTTTTAGACATATTTTAAAATCCCATGCCCTGAAAAATCATTCTTCAGATTTCCCCGTTCCTTTCTTTTTTTGCAGTATGCTCAGTTTTGATCTTTATTTCTGTCATTTTTTGTTAAATAAGTACCTGCTCTTGTTCTTTTGCACAAGCACTTACCTTTTTCTTCGGGGTCTCTGCCCGCTTCACAAACAAGCTCTATATCATGCATGTGCAGAGATTCTTACCATTCTTCCCGTTTTGCATTGCCCCACTCAATCATAAGCTCGGCTACCTCCCAACTCCTTTGACCCAACATTCTAAGTATTTGTTAGTTTCATCATCGGGGTGAGCAAAATGCTTCTATATTCTGAACTTAACCTCAATCTTCTTGTTGCCTCTTGACGGGAACCATTTGTCAATCTTTGTGCTTTAATTCTTTAAAGACTCGATGTTTACCTCTTATTGTCCCCCGTATTTTGTAATCTCATTCTCGTCTTGGTTCATCCTTCATTTTCTTGAACCAACCAAGGTATCATGGCTGAAACCCGCTTCTTGTTCTTGAGCTGTCTGACCCATATGCTCTTGTCATCATCTTCATTCTATGCCTTGTGGGGTCGTTTCTGGTTAGGTGCTCCAATAATATCTGCAACCTTGTGTTCTGGATCTTGTCCCTGAAGTAATACATGGAAATCTTTGTTGCTTTAGCTTGTCAATTTGTTGATTGGCATTCCACCGAAAGGTATCATTTAGATTAACATACAGGATCTTGAAAACACAACATAGGATCTCTGGGTATCAAGTGCAAGAGCGGCTTAGATTCAACCATTCAGTAATTCAAGGATGTGAAATCTTCCCTGGTGACTCGGTTCATCCTCATGATTACCGCGTTGCTGCATAATACTACTCTTTCTTAATTCTCATTATCTATTTCGCCCAAAAAGGGTGGGCTTGTATGACCACTCGAGCACAGAAATATTACTCTAAGAATAGAGTTCTAGGTGGTGCGAGATATAATTTTACCTATGCTATCGTTTATTTTTCTTCCTTTTCTTTTCTCTTCCTTTCTCCTTCTTTTTCTTTTTCTTTTTCCTTTTTTCTTCATTTTCTCTTTTTTTTGTTTTTCATCTTTCTCTTCTTTTTTGTTTTTTTTTTGTTTTTATCATTATTTGAAGAAATCAATTCGTCACAGTCCTTTGTCTTGAGGACAACGATGGAGCAAACAACACTGCCCCAAGTTACTCGGCATAGTCAAGATTTGAAAATATTACCATCACTCATGAAGCTAAGGTTTCTTGAATTGGATGAATCTCCACCTTATCGCTTCAGTGGAGTGCCCCAAAATTCCCACTCTTACCCGAACAAGCCTATTACCAGGTTTCGAACATATGAGTGTTTTTTATTATTCTTTTCTTTCTCATTTCCTTTCTTTCTTTTTCTTTTTATCAATTCTTCCCCTTTTTTAATTCTTATTTGTGCTTCTTTACTACCTAGATGATTATGCCTAGAGTTTCAATTCAAGCAACTCTACATGGTTGTCATTCGGAGCTCTTTCATCCTTGAACATCATCGAAAGAGTAGTAATCTTGCTTTGCTGACCAGAGTCTGGTAGGGAATATCACACCTCATCGTTGTCACAACATCTATCTAATGTCACATCTTGCAATTGATATCCAGTGTCCTACAACGGCGAGAAAATATACATCTATGTGCTTTCAAGAACATTATATGTTAAGCGAAATGTGTTCTTCATTCGAATAAAAATCAACAAACATGCCCCTTCACAAAAGATCTTTACCACATGTGGGCTACAGGTGGTAAAGTTGATTCCTTGTATTACTTCAGGGAAGTCTTTTAATGTAAAGATATCTCTGGCTTCCTCAGCACTATGCAGACTTGCCCCTCATCCTTGGTCTTCCACTGCTGGATCAGCTCTTGTGTCACGGTTCCATCATTGATCAGCTTCTTGATTTCCTCCAATAAAGGTCTACATTTTCTGGTGGGATGCCCCGGTGCCCCCATATGGAATTCGCATGTGCTACTCGAGTCAAAACTATGGGCAGATGGATCAGGTGCAATCTTCATCGGCCTAGAGCAAGATAGTGACCCCTACCAAATGAGGCCAAATGTCTGAGATAGATGTTCTGAACACTTCCAAATTTGCACTCGTTTGAGGAATTTTCCTTGATGACCCCGATGTGTCAATCTGTCTTCTTCTTTTACGGCCGCGCGAACCCTAGAGATGACACTCATTTACCTCTCCGTCTTTATCTATCTTATCTTCGATTCGGTCCTTAGACTTAGACCCCAATTTTCCTTCTTTGATTGTGTATTCTATCCTCTCTCCAATCGTCATGAAATCTTCGAATCCGTTTCTCGATTTCTCCAACATCACATCGAAGAAAGGAGAGGGAAGCGTTGCATGGAACAAGGGAGTCAACTCTTCTTCTGCTATAGGAGGTTGGACTTGGGTCGCCAAACATCACCACCTTAGTGCATATTCCCTGAAGCTTTCATTTGGTCTAATTTTCTCATTCTGAAGAAACTGACGACAGGGTGCTAAATCTAAAGCATATTTGTATTGACTCAAGAAAGCATTAGCGAGGTCACCCCATGACCTAACTTGGTTTCTGTTCAAACGGTTATACCACACTGCAGCAGAGTTCCGTCAGGCTATCATGGAAGTGGTGGATCAACAACTCTTCATTCTTCATGTATCCTTCCATTTTTCTACAGAACATGGTTAAGTGAATCTTCGGGCAGCTGGTTCCATCATACTGCACAAATCAGGGAACCTTGAAATCCAGAGGAATGACCAAATCAGGGACTAGGCAGAGTTCCCCTGTATTGAAAACATTTATCTTTTCTTTCATCTTCAGCTCTTTCTCGATTCTTTCTTCTAGCTGGTCAAGCATTGACTCTTCGGTTCGTTTTATTTTCCAACTAATTCTGTCATCGAACCCCAAGTATTAAATGATGAAGTGCCATGCGATGATAAAATTATTAAACAATACAGAGGATGTGATGCAAATGCAATACATGAATGCAATAAGGTATTGATTCTGCAAGTGATTTGTCCCTATAGGACATTTTCATTCAGACCAAAAGGTTTCATTACATCCGGTATTAGGGGTTTATAGATAGCGGTAAGCCCTGGCACCTAATTTATTGATCTCATTTAATAGTCTTGTCAACTTTCCTACGCGGTCCAATGTTAGATCCATATTCTGGCTTATCGGCGCTGCTGCATCAGCTAAATCTGCTACCTATTGAGCTACTTGTCGGGCTTGAGTAGTAACCATCTTCATGTCTCGGTCTTTCTCCTGTATTGTTTGCTCGGCCTTTTGTAGCTTAACGGTTACTGCCTCAGCACGAATCCTGCTGGTACGTAAAGAAGTCGCAAGCCTCGCTATCTGTTCTTTGAGTGTTGCATTTTCCATTTGAAAGGCTTGTGATTCATTCATTTCCTGCTGCAGACTTGATTTCAGGATATCGTCCATGGCCAGACTGCTTTCCAACTCATTTTGGAGGATGTCGCGTTGGCTCTCAGCTTCTTTCAGCTTCTGTGATAATGATCTGACTTTATTCTTACTATTCTTGCATTTCTGCTTCCAACGTTCTGAATCGTTCCTCAACCGAATCATACCATTTATCCACTCTTCAACGGTGCCACCCAGACCGACATTCTTGAATTCAAAGTGCAGCTTCTGGTACTCATCTTGTACACTCTTCAATTTCATGCTCACATCGTGCCTCCCACGCTCGAGCTGGCCGTACTTGCGTGCAGGTTCATCTTCTAAGATACTTTTATTCTTGACTCCTAAATTTATCCCACTTGAGTGACCCACTTTTGTGTTACCCGTACCTTGGGTTGGGTATTGACCCTCTTTCGACTTTGCCCTCGGGCAACGGCTGGCTCTCTGTAGAATCGGGGTTGTCCATCTTCGAAACCCAAAACTCCCATTCTGATAAGATCTTGAACTCTGTCCTTCAGGGCCCTACAATTTTCATTGTGATGACTCGAATCACCTATGTGGTAGCTGCACCAGACACGACTGTTGTAACCCTTCGAATAAGGAGGTTTCCTTGGTACAGACTTCACTGGTATGATAATGCTCCTTTCGACAAGCAACGGAAGTAACTCGGTGTATCTCATGGGTATAGGATAATACCTTCTGATGTCATTGGATTCTCGAGCTTCCCCTGGTCTTGCCTCTGTTCCCTTGGTATCTACCCCAGATATGTTGCTTGTCTGCTTCTTGAGATTGATCACAAAGAGATTCTATTTATCGTATTTAACAGTGTTGTCTGTCTCGACATTCTGACTATTTTGTTCCACAATCTGATCCTTGATCGAATCTTTTCTGAGTTCGACATGCTGCTTGCCTTTCATCATAGCATTCATCTGGTCTATCATCTCAGACATCTGCTTCTTTAGTTCTTGTATTTCATCTTGTTTGTTACCAGAACCGACACTGCTTACTGAATCTTTTCTGGAGTCGTTGAATGATTCTTCTTCAGCTGTCCCTGGCCTAGTCTCGGGATGGAACTCTGGAACTGGACCCCCTTCCTTCAGGTCAAAGAACCTTTGGTCCATCATGAACAATCTTCTATTATGGGAGAAACCACTCGGGAATCAATACCCTGTGTAATGCGAATGCGATGATATGCAAAAAAAAAACAAAAAAAACAAGTCAGTACCGGACAAAAATGATAAATACATAATAAAAGGGCAAATTAAATGTGATAAACAAACAAGGCGATCCTATTTATATCCCGTCTAAGACACCTAAGGATATGGCTCTAACAGGGTGGGTTTCTATATGTTCTCTACATGCAGTTCCGGTTCTAAAAAGTACCCGAATTGTCCTTGATGTCCTCTACTAAGAGTAGCAAGGCCCCTGATCCTCACCCATTATAGGCTCCTTTCAACCGGGTTCAATTCAGGGGGACTCATTCACTTATGCCTGCACGAAGGAACGATATCCTTACGAAAGCATAAGGTACTCAAGCCCCGAAGGTACTTGCTAGGCCTACACGGGAGAACGATATCTCCAAGAAAGCATTAGCGTTTTCCCCCCATTTAAAAACGGGTTTATATGACATATTTTAAATGCGTTAAAATAAACGCACAATTATAACCAAATATTAATTTAATAGTCACCTTAATCCGAAATTTCTAATAGTGATAAACCGGTAATTATTTAAAAAGCTCGACTCACTTTATTTTGTCTGGAAAAACAAAAAAGATCCCCAGCGGAGTCGCCATCTATAGCGATGTTCGATTTGCTAAAAAAAATAGGTTTTCGAAGCGTTTGTAGCTTTTCGGATAAAAATGTTTATTCCGTTGGGTTTTAAAAAACCGCGTTTTATTTAGAAATTGGAGTCTCCACCGGCCACTTAGGTAGGCCGAACACCATAAAACCAGAGATTTAAAAGCTGTTGGGGTTCGGGAGTCGGTTACGGATGGGGAAGGATTAGCACCCCCACACCGCCCAAAATTGGTACTTTAATAATTATCCCTTTATTAATATTAGATTTTTCGGATTAAAGTGACGATTAATTTGAAATTTGGTTATAAGTGCGAGTAGATTTTAAAGGCCCCTTTATCCGAGAGTAAACGCCCATCCACTATCACTACACCTGATACTGGCCCCGTTTACGCTCGGATAAAAGGACACCGCATTGACAATTTATGTTCCATTATGCAACCTTAGAGAAATAACTTGGAAACATACATTTGCATTGACATAGTAAAGACAAAATAAATAATAAAAAAATCGGGTGACACAAAAGTAAATAAACATGATAAACAACACGAGCATAGCTCATCATAATAACGAAGCATGGATAAAAACATGTGGGAACAAAAACACATATTTCAAGAAGACATGCGTATTAAAAATAAAGCACGGTGTAACATATGCAGGACATAAATATATTATAATTTCAATTTCACAAATCAGAACAACATACTAATAGAGGAACTAATACCTAGCACATAGCTTACGACATAATTTACATACGAAAAATAGAAACACGGTATTATACATGACAAAGAAAACATACTAGCACATAACCTAAAAGCAAAGAGAACATACAATACATGCTAAAATACAAAACATGTCGTGTACGAGCCAACTAAAATATCAATCGAACATGTGTGATATGAATGACCGAACAAACGTATAAAAATACATAATCACCATAAACTAAACACATATATATAAAACATGAGAATACGAAACATGTACAAGAAACACGTGAGAATGCAAAAGGGCCACATCAACATATACGATCATAATAAATAAGCATGAACATTTAGATATGGAACAGGACTTAAATGAAAAAAAACAAAAACAAGAAACCGAAATTAAAAGGTAATTAAATGCGATTTAGGGACGAAATTACAAATCAAACGGAACCCAAAAGGACTAAATCTGTAATTTGACCAAGGGGCAGGCTCGGAGTGAAAATTTCAAAATCGCGGTGGGACTCGTGAGGTAATTTCGCCATTTAAAAACTGATTCAATTTAATCCAGGGGTCGGATTGCAAGATTTTAAAATATAAGGAGGACCAGGGTTGTAAATATCCCCTGCGGCAAGACAGAAATGAAAATATCGAAAATGCGGGGGGATTTATTGCAGAATTTCACCATTTCACAAAATAAATTGCCTATAAAATCCCCTTTTCCGGCCCGAACTCAAATTTTCCCTCATTTTTCTTCAAAACCAGTTTTTATAATAACCCATCTCCCTTTTTCTCTCAACGCAACCATCCCAACCCTTCGATGAACCCAAAAACCGGTGACCATCCGCCGTCCTCTCCGTCGGCGAACCAAAAGAAACACCCGAAACAAACCTCATTTCAAACCGAACCTAAATCTAAACTTAGATTTACACTAAAACTCACCCTTTTGCCTAGATCTGAACAAATACGAAGTGAAAAAAAATGTTTTTGTTTAACCGAAATGAAACCAAAAGGGACCTCCTTCTCCTTTCAGTTCACCATGTTCAGTTTTGGAAACTGAGGCGGCTTGTCACTGGTGAGGGGAAACCCGTTGACGACGAGGGTAACAAATCTATATCCCTCTGCCTTTTTGTTATCACTTCTTATTTTTATTATACATGCATGCAAGGAAGTAAGAAAAAGGAAGAGTGGTTACCACTGAAACTTGGTGCTTCTTTTTTTATTTTTGGTAACTGATTACAATTGACCCCCTGATTTTTGTTTCTTGAGTTACATATATGCTTTTCTTTTTAGACTAGTACATATGATATAGTCTTTTTCTGATGCCTTTCCGTTTTCGTGTCTTTGGCATGCCCGGCCATGCTTGGTGGTTGGTATTGCCAGCATGGGGAACGACGTGGTGGAGGTGATAGTTTGGCTGCGCAGACTGGTGCCTTGGGAGACGAGGTGATTATTACTGCCAGAATCGTTCCTATTCGTTGGATCAGATCTGATCCAACGGTTAAGATCGCTCAATATTCAGATGGCTGAGATGAGGCCTCGGAAATGATGTAGTGGTTCGGGATCGCACCACGTGGCCTGAAGAAGATCGCCTGTCTTGCACGTGTCTCATACGCGCGAGTGGAGAATCCAACAGCCCGCGCGTGGACTTCACACGGTAGATGAGGGGTCTTTATGCCTCAAATCGTGCCGTTGTATCCAGATCTGATCCAACGGCCCTCGTGCAGCTGCCCAAGATAAAAGGATGGCGTCAGGGCTCCATTATCTGATGTGGGTTAGGGTTTCTTAGGATTTGGGCTGGCCGGTTTGGGCCTGATCAGGCCTTGTAATAATATTAATATTTTCAGGCCCTGTAATATGTAATGGACTTGGACTGGTAATTATTTATTTTGGGTTTAATATGTTTTTTGGATTTCATATTATATTAGCCTAATAATAATAACATTAATATTAGTAATAACAACATTAATAATAATAATACACATAGGATAATACATACGTTTGTACCTATGTACACACGTACGTACAACACACATGCAAACTTTAATATAACATACTAGCATACATGCATATATAATCATACACATAATTAACATAACATCTGCACACATTATCCGTAAAAACAATACGCTCGTACTAAATGTAGATACATGCGTGACACACATACACTGTATTACTTATTAATACGTATACATACATAGTTTATAATATACATGCACACACTACACACACTTTACATATATTAATAACACTCATGCACATAATAAACATATAGCAAAATAATATAATACAATGTATACATGCAACGCTAATATAATAATAATTATACTAATATGTATTTACAGACCAGATAAAAATGAGTGATTACAAAACCCAACTAAAGTATTTAGCTCATGTTTGATCCTAAAACATCCATAATAAAAATAATAAATGACGATAGTTTATCAAGCAAGGGATAGAAAAGGGTCAAGTGTCCTCGACGATCTTCCTCTGTGCTGTCCAACTATTGTTGCAGGTCTCCAACTCCTTCAGCCTCTCTTGATGGCATTAGTCGTGTGGAGAGAGAAGCTTTGAATCTAGTGGTTCTCCACAAGCTAAAGACTAGGACTGTTATCTAAAATCTGGCACTCTTGAATTGGTGTCCAAGTCTCTCTTATATAGGTAGTGAAACTCGGGTATTAAATAAGGAAATTGCTTTCCCGCTATATTTAATGTTCTGTATTAGGGAGAAAGTCCACGTGGCTCAAAGTAGATTCATCTCCAACTCTTTATGCCTCGTCAGCTCTAGCAATAAGATCCGCTACTCATCAAATACCCTCAAACTTGAATTGTTGCTTGTCCTCAAGCAATGCAAAAAGAAAGCAAGAAAAATAAAAACTGAAAACAACCCATAGTTCCCAAGGTTCCACTAAGATATGATTACAAGAATTCTAAGACATGATGCAACAATAATTTATCCCTTAGCTATTTTACTGAGATGCAATGCATTAGAGCTTACAGTTTTATTCCAATGATCAATTCTGCTGTAGGTGCAGTGTGTGTTGTTGTTGCATGAATTCACCACGTAACGGCCTTAGAAAAACTTAAATATTGCTCTCTTTTATTGCCTCGACATGTTCTTTTCTTTTTGAGCAATTTTTTTACTCCCTTTTACCTTTTTACGCTTAAAAATTGTATCACTTGGGCTTCAGCTCATCACACATACTCTTCAGACCAGAAGATGGAGTGGAGCAAAAAGCCCATTCATAAGCCCTACGAGAAGTGTCATCCTGTGAAGACTTTCATTCACTCTAATGCTAGAACTATCATTCCTAATAAGGAAACTTAAATAGAGCAAACACAACCCACCTAGTGTACTAAGATAGCAAGATGCATAGAAAAGTTCCCATCAATAGTTTTGTTTATGTTATCAAGTTTTCAATTAATTTTCATTATTTATTTTATTTTTCAAGGAGTTTTTAAGCATTTATTTTACTATATTGGGCATTTAGTTCATTCACATTGATTCATGCTTTGGCATCAGAGAGTCAACCTAGAATTTCCCTAAGGTTCCTTAAGCTTCTAGAGTTCGTGCAACATGTGTTTCAAGGAATACATCAGATTCAATATTAAGTTCAAAACACGAAAGATCTTAACGCATTCCAAATCATTAAGCATAGATTAATCATAAGAAATCATGATCATTGGAACAAAAATACCATAATCAATGGAATCATAGCAAAGGGAACCTATCTAAACATATTAGGTTATTCACAAGAGAATAAAAATTTCAATTTTTACCTAAATTTAACCTGCTATATGCAAAAACGCTAAATTAAAAAATAAAGAAAAGAATAGAAAAACTAACCCAGTGAGTGAGAAGGCACCAGCATCAGTATATAGTCGTTGTCTCCTTCGGTTGGTGGGTGCAGGTGCAGGCACAGTCGGTGGGTTCTTGATAGCACATACCTCCCATGGTATCCATCCGAAAGGTGCCTTAAGAATGTTATCGCCTACCCATTCAGGCACTCTAGCCTCTTGGCAGAATGTTGTGATGAGTCTGGGAAAAAGTAATTCTCTGGTCTTTTGTCTAGACGTTGCTTGTTCCAGAATGGCCCCATAAGTGAGCTTGTATGGCTCAATTTTTATTTCAGTGATAATGGAGTAGAGGAGAAGTAATCGCCAGTGGGAGAATGTAATTTGATTTTTGGTGGATAGGAGCCTTGTGTTAATAAACCTTGCCCAAAATTTGGTAGTTGGGGTGAGGTTCTGCTATTGCACTGCCCTAACTTGGAAAGCATTCTCTCCCAAGTTATTCGAGAAAGGCAAAGGTCTCTCAAAATCCTAGTATCTACTACTTCGGTGGCATTGGATACAAACTCGAAGTACATTCCATTGTACACCTCCAGACGATAATGGCGAGCAATAAGTTGTGCAATAAACTCAACTTTTACACCTCAGACAAACACCCAACCATCACTGTGTTAACCAAAGTGACTATAAAATTCCTTTACCCAATCAATATTGATTGACCCTGGCTGCCTAGCGAACACATCCCAACCATGCGAGCCTAGAATAGCTAACTCCTCACCATCGAATATGGGATTGAAGGTGAGAGATTGTAACGCCCCGATTTTGGGCCTAGGAGTTTCTAGGCTGATTAGACGGTCAGGTGGACTGGGATTAGAGATTCGAGTTAGATTCGGGATTAAAATCGGAATAAATATTTTTGGTGCAAGAAAAATATGAGAAAAATATCTAAAAATCATTATTTGATATTTGGATATTTTTGGTAAAGTCAATTTCGAAAAAGGGAATTTGGTAAGTTGACATTTTGGCTAGTGACCAAAATTTAAAGAATATAGAACTAATTTTAGTGATTGCTTTGCAAAAGGGTCAAATCTTATAATCTTTAAGGAGTTATATTTACCTAAATGTTTTATCAGACTTTTCTCTCAATTGGGATTATTTTAATACGTTTTAATTAAAGGTTAAAAGAGATTTAATTAAGGAGAGGTGGTTATTTTCCCTAAAAACTACTTTGACGTAACTTTCTTTCTCTCAAGTTTTCTCTCAAAATCTCTTCAACCAAACATTCTCTTTCTCATCAAATATTACAAGTAATGCTCTAGATTAATTGAACTCTTGATTTCTAAATGATTCTCCTATCTTGTTTTCCAAAATCTCATTGTCTTCTTTTGGTTTTCAAGAGTAGAACATCCAATTGAGAGGAAATGAACTCATTAGAGGTAAGGTTCATTCTTCTCCTCTAATGAATGGTTCTTTATTGAAATTCCCAAGTATTTGATCCTTGTTTAATGTTTTCTAATGAGTTTTAATGATTTAATTATGGAAATTGGTTAAATCATGGTTTAATTGATGAGATTAAGTGATTTTCGTTTCAAATCTATTATGCTGCATTATTGATTGATTATAATCATGATTTTGATGTTTAATAATGTTAATAAGTTGGTTTTAACATTGGAATCCCGAAACTATGTGAATCTCTAATTTCCTAGGTTGCCGGTGGTGTTTTTGGTGAGTTTTGGTTGTTTAATGAATGCTAGAAGTATAAGGATGATAATAGGTTGTTTTCTTGTATGATGATTAAAGTTAATTGATGGATTAAACCTTTAGGCTTGGCTAGGTTAAGCTTAGAGGATGTTTGATGTTGTTTTCGGTTGTTGCGGAAGGGTTTTTGGATAGAGATATTGGGGATTAATCTTGCTGAGTCTTTAAATGCATTTTGATGCATTGAATCCCCTGTTTTTGTGTGGTTAAATCAAGGGCGATTGATCCTCAAGCTTGTGGCATCATTTCGAAAGCTTTGGAGGAGAACGCAGTCGGTGAGTAAGGACGTGAATTTCAGCTTTGAAATGGTTTAAAGGTTATTTTGGGAGTTTAAATTGAGCTTGAAATGTTGGTTTAAACTCGAAAGTAAGTATGATGAGATTTCTCCATCGGTCGTGCTTTGGCGAACTTGTTTTATGCACTTGTTTTTTGAATTACATGGTTCCTACTATTTATACATGATTTAAAATATGTTTTATACTATTTTTGATCATATATTGATGATGGATGAATTGGGAAAATGATTCATGTAAGTATGTGGGATACTTGTTAATGCATGGTTTAATGCATTGAAAATGGTTTTAATGTTGCATATAAGAACAGTGAGGTACATGGTTAATAATGAATTATATTGGCAAGTGATATGGTTTACAATGTTATCGGATATAGTTGGCTGACCATAGGATTAATAGTGCACTATAAAAAGTCACCCCGGGTGTTGAGGGGTTTATGTGTACCGAATACTCCACCCAAGTACCCTAACGGTTGAGGGGTTATATGGTACCGAAAAATCATGTTAGTGGATTATGCACCTAACCGATGATTGGGGTTGTGATTGTACCCAATTGTCATTGTACTTTTATTTCGTTGAGGTTGTACGAAGTGTTTAGATGACACTTGTTTTGGGAATATGCTTTTTGAACTAGACTAGTAGTAATAAAGATAATGGGGTTCATTGTTGTTTTGGGAGGGTTTTTGCTAAACACCCTGCTTGAGCAAGTTTGCTATATTGTGTTGGAGTTGTAATTAGCCTTATACATTTAGTTGTTGCTTCAAATTTATGTTTCGTATAGTGGTTGGTTGTTTTCTAGGAAGCATGCCTCTAGCTTTTCGTTTGTAGTATGATGCCTTGATTTGATCATGTCTCTGCGACATTTTAACATGGTTTGATCTTTAGAATTGTTGTCTATATGTTTGGGTTTTGATAAAGCATGTTTGGATCCTTGATTGTATGCAAAACCAGCAAAATTGGACATATAAGGTCCAGGCGTATAGGTACAGGTAGAGGTGTATCGACACAGGTAAGTGTATTTTTGGCCTATCGATATGGGTAGAGGTGTATGGATACGATTTTGAGGTACTAGAATTGTGGGAAAAGGGTTTGTAACCCGCATATAGATACGCCTAGGGGCCTATCGATACGCCCCCACGTGTCTATACACTTTGAGACCATATATGTATGACTGATCGTTATATCTGTTATTTTTTATATTAAAGGTTTTAGATTCTTTCATTTTAATCTCTAATTGGTGTATATGCAATTGGATGAGTTTGGATGGTCATTTGAAACTAGTTTGTGACATGTGAGCATGAAACTTGACTAATTAAGGATCGGTAACTTTAAACTGGAATAAGTCCCTGTACATTTCTAGAATTGCAATATGGTCCCTAAATTGCAATACGTGTAATTGGATGTTGATTCGACGCCCGATTGAGTTAAGTTTTCACCTGCTGCCTGCTCACTCACCATAGGATATAATATTGCATCTAGATAAGAGAAAAGAAAAAAATGGATGTAATTCGAGTTAAACATTTATGGGTTTATTTTGGCAAACCCAATGTAGCTCACTCGGTTCGATCTTGCATCTAGACCGGGTTAGGGGGTTACATTTGCTGGTATGAAAGCTAGGTTTGCAATAAGTGGGATGAGGTTATGATTATTGGAATGTTGTTAATGATTGATTACTATTGTTTGCTATGCATGGTGATCATTTATAAGCACATTGGTTGTTATATGCCTTCTTAGGAGATATTGGTGGGACACATTACCTTATTACTACAGTCTAAAATGTGTAAAGTTGAAAAAGAAGTCTTGGATCTTCGCATAAAGCTGGCCTGACTATTTTTGTTTTGGTGTAATTATCATGCCTTGGATATTTTAGCACGATGGGACCGAGGAGAGAATTGTTATCCGGCACGATTGCTACTGCAGTTGGGCAGGGAAATATGGAGGACATTATACCTCCTGGAGGGTTGCCACCCCCTCCGCCTAATCCACCTGTATGAGTGGAGCAAGTACCACCTAAGCTAGTTGATTCAGTGTTGGGTGATATAGCGCCTTTGATACAGGCGATGAATGGATCTTTTCAAGCTAATGTTGCTGGTGTGCATGTGCCTACGCCAGCTGCTGGACAAATGGGGTTGTCGTTAGAGCGCCTTTGTAATTTGGGAGGAGTTGAGTACCGAGGGTTGGCACCTGAGGCATCTGAGGAGTGAATGGCAAATACCGATCGAATTTTGGAACAAATGAGGTGTAATAATGCCCGTAAGTTGGGATGTGTTGTATCCCTATTGCAAGGAGATGTCTATAGTTGATGGACTACTGTGACCGCGGGAATGGAACCTGGTGATGTGACCTGGGAATTCTTTTGAGCTACCTTTAAGAAGTATCTGGGAGTTAGATGCTTGGATGAAAAGAAGCGCGAGTTCATGGCCTTGGTTCAGGGTAGTATATTTGTTGGTGAGTATGAGGTAAAGTTTATTCGGTTGAGTCAGTATGCTTCTGAACTATTACCAGATGAAAGGCATTGCTATGATTGATTTTGTTATGGGTTGGTACAGGATGTTAAGACATATATGTTGGCTTCTAACTACACCGATTTCGACATGTTGGTTACAAGGGCGAAGGACATTGAGCAGAACCTGGGTTTTTTAGCTCGTGCGGGAGGTTCTAGCTCTAGCAAGAGAGTTGCAGACTCTGGTCCGATTGGTGGTTAGTTTAAGAAGCAACGCGATAAAAGGTATCGTCCTGAGTTGAGGCGAAGATCACAGGGTCAGGGTACCCAGGCTAGAGTAGAACATAACACCTGTTGGATTTATGGACCGCATGATCACATGAGGCGAGACTGTCCACGCTTGGCTCTTGAGGGACTAGCTTTTGCGGTCGTTGTTGCTAATTCTTATTAGAGTTATGGATCGAGCGATCATTTGAGACGTGATTGTCTTTTGTTTGTGGGTGGTGGACATGCCAGAGCACCTGCAGTTGCACCATAGAGAGGTCGTGGTCATCGTTAGGGACAGTTTCAGCGAAAGGAAGAGGGTCTGAGGATGGTGGCTCATAGTGTTGCTATTCAACCAAAAGGTGCTAATCCTGCAAGGGTGTACGCACATCGCGAGGGACGTAATGACACCGAAGAGATTGCAGGTACATTTACATTGGAATCTTTTTCATTGTTTTCTTTGGTTGATTCTGGTTCAAAACATTCATATATCTTGTGTAAGCATGCACATTTGCTTAATATACTTGTTGAGGTGTTAGATGTGGGAATGCATGTAACTAGTTCTTTTGATAAAATAGTTTTTATGAGAAGGTTGTTTAAGAGATGTCCTTTGACTATTCAAGGTCATGTATTTGTGGTTGATTTGATGGAGTTGTTGTTTCACAGTTTTGATGTAACCTTGGGCATAGATTGGTTGATCGAGCATAGAGCTGCAGTTGATTTTGAAACCGAGCGAGTTTTCTTAAAACTTGATGATGATTACGAAGTGGTTGTTGTGGGTGAAAATGCTAAGTTCTTGCCCAATGTTGTTTCGGCTCTAGAAGCGAAACGTTTGATGGATTTTGGATGTCAGGCATTTCTATCCCATGTTATGAATCCGAGATCAAAGTAGGAGCATGTTCAGGACATCTGAACGGTATATAAGTTTTCGGGTGTTTTTTCAAAAGAGTTGTTGGGTTTACCACTGAATAGAGAGGTTGAGTTTGGCATTGAGTTGTATGCAAATACAGCTTCAGTGTCTATTGCCCCTATCGCATGGCGTCGAAGTAGTTGAAGGTGTTAAAGATGCAACTTCAAGAGTTCCTTAATCGAGGGTCTATTAGGCCAAGTATTTCACCGTGGGGTGCGCCAATGTTGTTTGTGAAAAAAAAAGGATGGCACAATGCGAATGTGCATTGATTATCAGCAACTGAACATGTTGATGATGAAAAAGAAGTATCCTTTGTTTGATCAGTTTAGAGGTGCTTTTGTGTTCTCTAAGATTGAATTGAGATCTGGTATTATCAGTTGAAGGTAAAGGATGTGGATGTGCCTAAGTCTGCCTTTCGTACGAGGTACGAGCATTACGAGTTCTTAGTGATGCCGTTTGGTTTGACCAGTGTGCCGGCTGCGTTCATCGATATGATGAATCGGGTGTTCTATGAGTTTTTGGACCAATTCATGGTTGTGTTTATTGATGATATCCTTGTGTACTCTCGTACCGAGAAGGATCATGATAGACACTTATGGATTATGCTTCAAACGTTATTGGATAATCAGTTATATGCCAATTTGAGTAAGTGTGACTTTTGGCTTAGGGAAGTTGTTTTTCTTGGGCACGTTGTGTCAACCGAAGGAATTCGGGTAACCCACACAAGATTGAAGCGGCGATAGGTTAGAAGTCACATAAGTCTGTGCTGGAGGTTTGTAGTTTTCTTGGGTTGACAGGTTATTACCGTCAATTTGTGGATGGTTTTTTGAGGATTGCTACATCTTTGACCAAGTTGTTGTATAAGAATATCCGTTTTTAGTGGACAGAAGATAGGCAAAGGGCTTTTGAAAAGTTGAAGGAGGCTTTAACGCAAGCTCCAATCTTGATTCAACTTGAATCGGGTAGGGAGTTTGTTGCTTATAGCAATGCATCATATGTAGGTTTGGATTGTATGTTGATTCAAGAGGGAAAAGTTGTGGCTTATGCATCTAGGCAATTGAAAGGGCACGAATGCAATTATCCTACGCATGATCTTGAGCTTGCCACAGTTGTGTTTGCTTTTGAAATTTGGAGGCACTATATCTATGGTGAGAAGTATGTTGTGTACATGGATCACAAGAGTTTGAAGTATTGATGACACAAAAGGATTTCAATCTTAGGCAACGTATATGGTTTGAGTTGCTTAAGGATTATAATTTGATGATTGAGTATCATCCGGGAAAGGCTAATGTTGTAGCCGATGCTTTGAGTAGGAAAGTTGTGGTGGAGTTGAGGGCAATGTTTGCACAGTTAAGTGTGATAAGGGATGGAGGCATATCGGCCAAGTTGCAAGTGAAACCATCTTTGTCATAGTTGATTAAATAGAAGTAACCTTATATTGATACGTTGGTGTTGTATGTTAAGGATATCATAGAGTGAAATCTGGCAGATTTTCACTTTAATGGTGATGGGGTGTTGTGTTTTAAGGATCAAATAGTGGTGCCTAATGATGATTAGTTGAGGCGTACTATTTTCACTGAAACGCATGCTAGTCTTTTTGTGATGCATCGCGGTAGTACTGAGATGTATCATGGATTAAAGGAAGAGTACTATCGGGTTGGTTTAAAGAAAGATGTGGCTGATTTTGTTGCTATATGCATGGTGTGTTAGTGTGTTAAGACTGAGCTTCAGATTCCCTTTAGGTTGTTGCAATCGTTGAGGATACCGAAATGGAAGTGGGAGAAAATCACCATGGATTTTGTGTCTGGGTTGTCATTGATGCCCACTAAAAAGGAGTCTATTTGGGTGATTGTTGATCGATTTACAAAGTGTGCACATTTTGTGCCAGTGCAGACAACGTATACCTTGGGTAAGTTCATGGAGTTGTATATCGTTGAGATTATACGTTTGCATGGGGTGCCTAAGTCTATAGTCTCGAATACGGATCTACAGTTCACCGCAAGGTTTTGGGAGTGTTTGCATCTGGCTTTGGGTACACGGTTGAATTTCAGTACTTTGTATCATCCTCAAACGGATGGTCAGTCTGAACGTGTAATTCAAGCCTTTGGTGAAGTTTGCTTATAACAATCCTTATTAGGCTAGTATACAAATGGCACCGTATGAGGCCTTGTATGGTAGGAAGTGTCGTACACCTTTGTGTTGGTCTGAGCCTGGAAAAAAATATGTTTCTTTGCCGGATATGTTGAAAGAAATGAATGAGAAAGTGAAGCTCATTTTTGATCGCTTGAAAGTGGCTTCGGATCGTCAGAAATCCTACATGGATTTGAAGCGTAGAGAGATTGAATATGCTCTTGGTGATCGTGTGTTTTTGAAGGTGTCACCTTGGAAGAAGGTGATGAAGTTCGAACATAAGGGCAAGCATAGTCCGAGGTTCATTGGACCGTATGAGGTTGTGGAGCGCGTAGGTCCTGCGGCTTATCGTTTGCGGTTGCCTCCTGAGTTGGAGAAGATTTGTGATGTGTTTCATGTGCCGATGTTGTAGGGGTATCGACCGAATCCATCGCATGTTATGCCGGTGGAGGACATTGAATTGAAACCATATTTTTCTTATGATGAGCAACCTATTGAGATCCTTGATTCGAGAAGTAAGGTTCTTCGTGGCAAGACTATAGATCTTGTGAAGGCGTTATGGCGACTTCGTAGAGTTGAGGAGGCCACATGGGAGAGTAAGGCGGACATGATGAAAAAGTTTTTGCATTTGTTTCCTTCAAGTAAAATTTTGAGGATAAAATTTCTTAAGTGGGGGAGAGTTTTAACACCCTAGTTTTGGGCCTAGGAGTTTCTAGGTTGATTAGATAGTCTGGTGGGCCAGGATTAGAGATTCGAGTCAGATTCGGGATTAAAATCAAAATATTTTTTTGGTACAAGAAAAATATGGGAAAATGTCTAAAAATCATAATTTAATAATTGGATATTTTTGGTAAAGTAAATTTTGAAAAATGGAATTTCCTAGTAGACATTTTGGCTAGTGACCAAAATGTAAAGAATGTAAAATTATTTTAGTGACTGTTTTGTAAAAGGGTCAAATCTTAGAATCATTAAGGAGCTATTTTACCTAAATGTTATATCAGACTTTTCTCTCAATTTGTATTATTTTAATAAGTTTTAAATAAAGTTTAAAAGAAATTTATTTAATTAAAGAGAGGTGGTTATTTTCCCTAAAAACTACTTTGACGTAACTTTCTTTCTCTCAAGTTTTCTCTCAAAGTCTCTTCGGCCAAACATTCTCTTTTTCATCAAAGATTCCATGTAATGCTCTTGATTAATTGAACTCTTGATTTCTAAATGATTCTCGAATCTTGTTTTCCAAAATCTTATTGTCTTCTTTGTTTTTCAAGAGTAAAACATCTAATTAAGAGGAAATTCACTCATTAGAGGTAAGTTTTGTTCTTCTCCTCTAATTAATGATTCTTTATTGAAATTCTCAAGTATTTGATCATTGTTTAAAGTTTTCTAATGAGTTTTAATGATTTAATTATGGAAATTGGTTAAATCACGGTTTAATTGATGAGATTAAGTGATTTTTGTTTCGGATCTATTTTACTGAGTTCTTGATTGATTATAATCATGATTTTGATGTTTAATAATGTTAATAAGTTGGTTTTAACATTGGAATCTCAAAACTATGTGAATCTCTAATTTCCTAGGTTGCTAGTGTGGTGTTTTGGCATGTTTTGGTTGTTTAATGAATGCTGGAAGTATAAGGATGATATTAGGTTTTTTAGGATTTTAATTGAAGTTAATTGATGGATTAAACCATTAGGTTTGGCTAGGTTAAGTTTGGAGGATGTTTGATGTTATTTTCGGTTGTTGCAGAAGGGTTTTTGGATAGCGATGTTAGGGATTAATGTTGTTGAGTCTTTGAATGCATTTTGATGCAATGAATCCCCTCTTTTTGTGTGGCTAAATCAGGGGTGATTGATCCTCAAGCTTGTGGCATCGTTTCGGAAGCTTGGAAGGAGTAGTTCGCATCAGCGAATGAGGCTTTGCAAAATCGGTGAGTGAGAACGTGGATTTTAGCTTTGAAATGGTTTAAAGGTTATTTTGGGAGTTTAAATTGAGCTTGAAACACTGATTTAAACTCAAAAGTAAGAATGATGAGATTCCTGCCTCGGTCGTGCTTCGGCGAAACTGTTTGATGCACTTGTTTTTGAATAACATGGTACCTATTGTTTATGCATGGTTTAATGTATGTTTTATATTATTTTTCATCATATATTGATGATGGATGCATTGGAAAAATGATCCATGCAAGTATGTGGAAGACTTGTGAATGCATGGTTTAATACATTGAAAACGGTTTTGATGTTGCATATAAAAACAGTGAGGTACATGGTTAATAATGAATTATATTGGCAAGTTATGTGGTTTAAAATGTTATCGGATATAATTGGTCGGCCATAGGATTGATAGTGCACTATAAAAAGTCACCTTGGGTGTTGAGGGGTTTATGTGTACCAAATACTCCATACGAGTACCCTAACGGCTGAGGGGTTATATGGTACCAAAAACATCTGTTAGTGGATTATACACCTAACTGATGATTGGGATTGTGGTTGTGATTGTACCTAGTTGTTATTGTACCACGGTTGTGATTGTACTCTTATTCAGGTTGAGGTTGTATGAAGTGTTGAGAGGATACTTGTTGAATCTGTGTATCTGATGTAATATTTTGTAAACTGAAACTTGGTTTATGATCACCTGAAATCCAATATAATTGATGGTGTATCATGTTGATGGATTAGGTTGTATAATGTTGATTTATACATGTTTACTCTTTAAGCCTTGCATTTGGTTTGTTATGCATTGGAAAGCTTAAATTGAGGGTTAGAAAATGTGATTTTGCTGTTGATGCATGATACATGTTACATATGGTTTATATGCATGTTTTGGAAATGTTAAAGTGCATAGTTTGAAAGGAATGATGTTTTGAAAGATGTTTTAAAATGTTGAACTCATGTGTCTTGGAAAATGGTTTTCAATGCATTGATAGTGTTGTGGTTTGAGCACTCCTCACTAAGCCTTGTGTGCTTACACTCTCTTTGTCCATCAATGCAGAAAATTAAAGGTTAAAGGCAGGGAGCAAGCGATGGTACTTGAATAACTCAAGAGTATGATTTTTGAACTAGACTAGTAGTAATAAACGACAATGGGGTTCATTGTTGTTTTGGGAGGGTTTTTGCTAAACTCTCTGCTTGAGCAAGTTTGCTATGTTGTGTTGGAGTTGTAATTGGCCTTATATGTTTGGTTGTTGCTTCGAATTTATGTTTCGTGTGGTGGTTGGTTGTTTTCTAGGAAGCATGCCTCTAGATTTTCGTTTGTAGTATGCTGCCATGATTTGTTCATGTCTCTACGATGTTTTAATATGGTTTGATCTTCAGAATTGTTGTGTATAAGTTTGGGGTTTAATAAATCATGTTTGGATCCTTGATTGTACGAAAAACCAGTAAATTTGGATATTTTAGGTTCAGGCTTATCAGTACAAGTAGAGGTGTATCGATACAGATAAGTGTATTTTTGCCTGAGTATTTGTGTAGGTAGAGGTGTATCGATACGGTTTTGAGCTACTAGAACTATGGGAAAATGGTTTGTAACCCGCGTATCGTATTTGTACAATTTGAGACCATATTTGTACTGTAATACCCCAAATCATGGCCTAGCAACATGTCGTAATCTAATTATAATGTAATTGTACAGACAATCTACAAATTAGAAGAATTGATTAAACCTAGTGACTAAATTAGATGGATTACTAAAGAAGTAGCCTAATCATGAAGGATCAAATAGTAACAAATTGTAAATGTAGAATTGCATGCAATAAGGATGAGTAATTAAGGATTTATGAAGCAATTAGACCAAAATTTGCCAAGTGGAGGCAAATAGCTAAGCCATGTGATAACACCATGGCCAAATGACCATCTTGCTATCATCTTCTCCACTCCACCTTGGCCGATACTCTCCTCATCCATCTAGGAAAAGAAAATCACCATTGTTGGGGAAGAAATCTTGCATGAGATCACAATTGCATGAAAATTGAATAGCTAGGAAGATTGTAAGTGGATTCTAAATCCTTCCTCCCTAGCAACTTGTTTGAATGAGTGATTGATGATGTTCTTTTTGTGTAAATTGAATTGATTGATTTCCATGTATGTTAGGGTCATGCTAGCTTCAATTTGAACTTGAAATTGTGGATACTAGTAGCCAAATTGATAAAGGAAATATAGATGGTTGCTGGAAATTTGAGAAATGTATATATGGTTGAAAACAGTCTTGATTAGGGACTGTTTTGATAGAGAAAATGTGTAAACATGTCAATTGGATATAGAACCCTGTTTTGATCATGTTGGTAGATAAAATGAAGATTTAATTGAATAGATAACTTGCTGGAAATGTGAAAGCACCTAATTGGACTAGTTAAATTAGGTAATGGACTGCTCAATTGGTAAATTGGATGTGCAATGTTGATCAAATAGATCAAATTGGGTTCAACATGATAATGCCTTGTTTTAAGCATATTGTTAGGTGTATTAGACTGACCTAGACATGTAAGAACATGAAAGTGAATTGAATTGATATGTTAGAACCTTGTTAAAATGAGTTAAGAAGCTTGAAATTCAACCTAGTGTAATCTGCCCAAAAAGCTCTGTTCTGGGCAGTAACTTTGAAAAAATCACAATAAATTGTATAAAATGAATTTAAGGCTGAAATTTTTATGGACAACACCTTGATATGTCTAAATTCATTAGGAGAAAACAGAACTGAATTCTGGGTTGTAGAATGAAATGTAGAGAAGAAACACTAGGGACAGTGCAAACTGTCTAGTGTAGCAAATTACCCTGTCTTTAAGTTAAAAACTGCAATAATTGACAAAGAACTAAAATTCAAGCCTTATATGGTTATAAAGGTAATTTTGTTAGCTTTCCAACGGTGTAAACCAATTGAAACTCAGGCGTACGGAATGAAAGTTATGCATGATTAAGTGACTAGAGTCCAAGCTACCTTGCAGCAGCAGTATAGGCAATTTGTAAACTGTTTTGTGGCAATTTGTAAACTGTTTTGTAAACAGTTTTAGGACATTGATTTTTCCTTGTTTTACATGAACTAGGGTATAGATAAGTGTAGTTAAGTGTAATGGAAAATGTATATGAGCATGCTGCCAAATTTGTGAATGTTATATGCTTGTAACATTGCCTTGATTGGATGATCATATGATCTTGTTTTGACAAGTATTTGTTGTGTAATGTGATAGAACCAGGAGTAAACTTGGTGGAAGAGGATAGATTGGATCATCCTAAAGCCAAGAACAAAAGAGTGTGGATCCAAGACTAGCTAAGCTTGGAGTATTGTGAGAGTAGTTATCTCTATGGTTAGGACTAGGTCCTAACCAATCCATACTTGTTACATTCTTGAAATGTTAAATGAATCTAATCATGGACTTGACTTAATAAGGGAAGAATGACTAGTAATGCATGGAAATTTAATCACATCTTGAATATATGCTTTATTTGAATGCTAAGCATGTTTAAATGGTACATTGGTGCTTATATGTGACATGAATGCATATGATCGAATGCTAAAGACTTGCTTGAGATATCATCTCATCTTGATGAAATGAAACATGAAAATTACATGAAATGTGAGCTATGGATCATTGGCCTAAGGGCCTAATATGAAATGAACTTGCTTGACATGATCTTGATCTTGAAACACTTGAATAAATGGTAAATCGAACAACCTTGGTAGCTAGTTGGACTAGGTAGAATGGCATGCCTTAGAGTCTAGAGCTCATTGTGTCAGGGTGGACTACAGTCTAGGGCTAAGGCCCCTATTTGGTAACAGACGGAGGGTACGTATGTGGTCTTTGGCGATAGTAGGAGGGTTGACCAGCACTACGGTGCATCTTGTGGTGACAGTTGGTTGGAGACTCGATTACCTATAAAAACTAAATACCAAGGGGGTTGTTTAATTGATAACAATTGAAATAACAATCCTACATCATATGTTACTTGTCTTGAATGCCATGAATTGTATGTTACTTGACATGAAAGTCATGAAGTGTATGTTACTTTTTTTGTAAGCATGATATGCTTGATTCATGATATGAAAACATGAAGTATGAATTCTTGATTCTTGTATCCTATGCTAGCCGAATGCATGAAATCCTTAGCTAGGATTTTCTTGATGCTTGAAAGCCTTAGCTAGGATCAATCTAATGCTTGAAAACCCTAGCTAGGTTCATTCTTGTTTAAATGATACAAAACTTGACATAACAAATGGTTAGATTTAGTTGCTACCTCACTAAGTTCATTCTTGTACTTATCACTCTCATTTTTCATTCTTCCCAACTGCAGGTTAAAGGACATGAGTGTTGCTTGATCTTGAAGCCTCATTACTTGAGCTCGAACCAAGACACAATCATTAAAGTATGGTTTCATACTTGTTTTGTATATCTCCTAGATTGGTGGAACTAGAATGTATATAGTTATCTTGATCATGCATTTTGGTAATTGTATACATTGTTCCTGATGAGCCTACTATGTTATGAACTTAGTGACAAGTATGTAATAAACTTAAAATATCTTGTAATGGAAAGAATTTGTTGTGCATTTGATTATATATTGGAATAATCAAGTGTTTGAATTAAATCACGTTGAACCATTCGATTACTTTGTTTAATGAACATGTGAATGATTGAATAAATAGCCTGAATGTTTATGTATGTATACCTAGTTTTGTGGCTTCCAATGGTTAGAAATGACAATTCTAGCTTGCTTGGATTGAAAGTCAAAATGAAATGAACCATGCCTACTTGTCTTGCCACTCGATTGATGTAGCTGTTGCCTTGTGATAGTATGATCCTTGCTGAATGCATAGGAATAGAGTATGGCTTGATGGAACTAGTTACATGTAAATTGAATGATCAAGAGGCATGTTAGCAATTTGGGTTAAGATGTACATGTATAAGTCTAAGGAACAAAGAAATGAAATGGAATTAGGTTGTTGTCTTAGTTCATTCGAATGATAAGGATAAAAAATGAAGTCAATTGTATTGATAATGTAGTAACATATAATGTAAGTATAAAAGGAAACAACTATATGCCTTATTCGGATGCCTTTGATGATTTGAAATCAAATATGAGTGACTTGTATGATAAGTAAGTATGATTGGTTGCTTGCTTATTCCTGTATTGCCTTGTTCATTGTCCTTGCTTGCCTATGTAACGCCCCCTACTGGTTTACTACTAGCCCGGGGTAGGGGTGTTACATGTACGCCTGATCGTTATGTCTGTTATTGTTTGTATTAAAGGTTTTAGATTCTTCCGTTTTAATCCCTGAATGTTGTATATGCAATCGGATGAGTTTGGATGGTCGTTTGAAGTTGTTTTTTGACATGTGAGCATAAAACTTGAGTAATTAAGGATCGGTAACTTTAAACTAGAATAAGTCCCAAAAATTTTCCAAAATTGCAAATTGGTACCTAAATTAAAATTACATGCAATTGGATGTCGATTCGACACCCGATTGAGTTGAGTTTTCACCCGATGCCTGCTCAATCACCCTAGGATATAATATTGTATCTAGATAAGATAAAGGAAATAAATGGGCGTAATTCGAGTTAAACCTTTATGGGTTTGTTTTGACAAACCCAATATAGCTCGCTTAGTTCGGTCTTGCATTTAGACTGGGTCAAGGGGGTTACATTCGTTGGTATCAAAGCCAGGTTTGCGATAAGTGGGATGAGGTTATGATTGTTGGAATGTTGTTAATGATTGATTACTATTGTTTTCTATGCACG
The DNA here is from genome assembly GCA_019671005.1 of Hibiscus mutabilis. Lineage (NCBI taxonomy): Eukaryota > Viridiplantae > Streptophyta > Magnoliopsida > Malvales > Malvaceae > Hibiscus > Hibiscus mutabilis. The sequence continues at coordinate 32,287,514 of CM033745.1, forward strand.
GTGATTGTTTATAAGCACGTTGATTGTTATAAGCCTTGTTGGGGGATATAGGTGGGACACATTGCCTTATTACTACAGTCTAAAATGTTTTATGTTGAAAAAAAAGTCTTGGATCTTCATTTGAAGCTGGCCGGATTGTTTTTGTTTTTGTTTTGGTGTAATTATCACACCTTAGATATTTTAGCACAATGAGATAGAGGAAAGAATTACAATCTAGCACGATTGCTACTATCGTTGGGTAGGGAAATCAGGTGGATGTTATACCTCCTAGAGGGCTGCCACCCCCTCTGCATAATCCACCTATAGGAGTGAAGAAAGTACTACCTGCATCAGTTGGGCCAGTGTTTGGGGATATGGTGCCTTTGATATAGACGATGACTGGAGCTTTTCATGCTAATGTAGCTGGAACGCATGTGTTTGCGCCAGCTACTGGACAAACAGGGTTACTGCTAGAGCGCCTCTGTAGTTTGGGAGAAGTTGAGTACCGAGGTTTGGCACCTGAGGCATCCGAGGAGTGGATGGCCAATATTGATCGAATTTTGGAACAAATGGGGTGTAATGATGCCCGTAAGCTAGGATGTGTTGTATCCCTGTTACAAGGAGATGCCAATAGTTGGTTGTTAAGTGTTCAAAAGTGCTATTTTTATTACCCTTTTACTCATATTATTGTTAGACTTAGGCTCACTTTAGTTGCATTATTATGCATTCATGCATTATTTCATGTTTTCCTTCACCGTTGAGCTTGAATACACATTTTGGTTGTTTTGTGGAAAAAGATTCTACCTTGGTGTGTTTTTGTGTGCAGGATCTAATTGCCCAAGCAAGTAATAAATTGCCGAGGTAATTGAGGGTAAGAAGAAGGAGCTGTCGATTTTGATGGATAAATCCAATAAATTCGAGTTAATTACGAGAAATAAGGACAAACCCTAGAAGAGTTGGAGTTCCACGAAGAAATCAAAAAGAGATTAAATTCCAAGAGTTTTTGGAGGAGTTTTTGGAGGAATAAAGAATATAATAATAAAAGAAATTTATTTCTTTTATTCTATTTAATTCCAACTTAACTTCCTCCTCAAGGAATACTTGACCTAGCCATCTCCTATAAATAGAAGACCTAGTCGCCTACCTTAAAGAGTGCAATTGGAGGGAGAGAAACCAAGGGGCTGCTTGAATTCTTCTTCTTCCTCTTTGTTCAATTAGATTCATGTTAGGGAGATTTTATTTTGTATTCCTTTTGCACCCGACCATGAACTAATTTTGTATGGTTTGGGTTATTGTGTTTTTGTGGTTGTGAGAACGATTGGATTTGTTTAGGTATTTGATTTTGCAATTTTAATTCAAGGTTTATTCATTCTTGGTTCTTAATTTTGATAGTGATTGAATTGAGAGAGGATCTCGTGAATTCGTCCATTTATCTAATATCGGGAGAGTTAGAGTCAAGAAACGAATGAGCATGGTCTTTATTCAATCAATTGATGGTGAAGACTAATTCGACTTAGGGATAAGTTGCGAATTTCAACGGCTAAAAGGAGCACAAGATTGGTTGTTGTCCACCCTTGGTTCATGCAGGGATGTATTATCAAGGCATGCACAATTAACAGTGGTTCGAGTTAGGGATAACGAGAAACCATTGAAGAACGCTTCGCCGAACTTTGAAGGTTGCCGCCCAATTGCCTAGGCAATCGCTCCATTCCTAATTACACAGGCAATCCGACTGGGTCCAATTGATGAAATGATTGAGCTACTCTAGCACTCAATTACCACGATAGTCCATTCAACTATTACTTCATGACTCACGATAACCCGACCTACTCTCTCTTATTCAATTACATCTTTTTTTATTTAATTGCTCTTTTATTTTACTTATTAATTAGAACTCCTACAATCACCAATTTGTCTTTTTACTTTCAGTGTAAGAAGTTAGATTTTCGAAGTAGCACCAATCCCTGTGGAGACGATATCTATCATATACTATAACTTGCGAGGTGTACACTTGCACCAATTGCGAAGCACTTAATTCGTACAACAAGTTTTTGGCGCCGTTTCTGGGGATTGGCAATAGCGACTTTGATTTTTATTTCTTGCACCTTTTTTCTTTTTGTTTTATTTTTGCTAATCGGTTTCAAGGGGCTAACATTCTTTGGTTTTGCATCTGTGTATGACCAGTGCAAGACCAACAGCAGAAGACTACCTACTTGAATCTAAGATAGAATGAGTTCTTCATAGAAGAAGACGAGAACAACGAGTAGCAATGGCAGAACAACCTGTTAATCCAATCAGCAATCTGAATGCCGACGGCAATCTGAATGCCTTAGCAAGAGGGGGAAGAGCTCAAGTCGAACAACCTATCTGGAACAGGCCCATCCGAGACTACTTAGAGGAAGATCTCAATGGTCTCAATCCAGGAGTTATCGCACCTGAAATAGAAGCTGCCCACTTTGAATTAAAACATGTGATGTTTAACATGATCAATACAATTGGTCAATTTGGCGGCTCGAAAACTGAAGATTATAGACAACATCTCAAATCATTCCTGGAGATTTGCAATTCATTCAAACTACAAGGAGTCCATGAGGATATCTTACGACTGTAATTATTTCCCTATTCACTGAGAGATAGGGGAAAACGTGGTTAAATAGTATTCCATCCAGATCTATAGGATCTTGGACGAATTTATATCGTGATTTCATTGCTAGATTTAGCTATACAAATATGACTGATAAGTTGCATAACGATACTACTTCTTTTCGGCAGGCAGATGATGAATCCATGTACGAGGCTTAGGAGCGGTACAGAGAGCTTTTACACAAATGTCCCATGCACGGATTCCCAGTGTGGACACAAGTGATGATGTTCTACAACTCAGTGAACATGCTGACAATGATCATGCTAGATGCCTCGGCAAATGACATACTCCTCGACAAGTCACTTGATGAAGCAATAGAGATTTGAACCGTCTTGCCAAGAACGATTATCAGTTCCCAACTACCCCAAAGGGAATAGTCAGATGAAACACCACAATAAATGAGCTTGATTCATCAGGATCTATTTTTGCAGAATTGGTCGCGTTAACCAATTTGGTTAAAAATATGCAGCAACCAAGCAACAGACAGGAGATCAAGGTAGTAAATTCAATTTGTGATTTATGTAATGGTATCCAGATTCTTTTGAGTGTCCGCAGAACCCAAAATCTAGCTTTTACGTTGGAAACTACAACCGAAACAACAATGTGATGTCCAACACCTACAATCTAGCCTAGCAGAAGCATCCAAAATTTTCATGGAGTAACCTGATTAATGCTCTCAATCAAAATGTTTAAAATATAGAAGCATCGAGATTCCAACAGAACATGCCTCAGCAAAAGATGTCGCAGCAACAGTTTACACCCTCTAGTTATTTGGAAAACTCTCTTAATCCCTTCATGTTAAAAATTGAATCTTATATGGTTGAGAATAGTAATTTCATGAAGAAGACTGATGCTTTTATGAAGAGGACGGAGATGAGATTGCAAAATCAAGAGGCACCTTTGAAATCCTTGGAGACACAAGTCAGACAATTCACTCAGAACTTGAATATAAGACAACCAGGCAGTTTACCTAGTGATACTGAGGTCGCCAAAGGAATAGGCCATGAGTAGTGTAAAGTAATCACCACTTGGAGCGGACAGAAGCTTAATGATGCACCTGCCCAGCCAATAAACCGACCAGGAGAGCAGCCCTTGCTCAAAAAGAAGTAATCGGGGAGAACCCCTCACCTAAAACTAATGAAACTTAAATTGCCCAGGCAATTCCAGATGCCCAGGTAATTCCAAATGCCCCGACAAGTCCAATTACCCAGGCAAGTTGCGATGAAAATCCAGAAAGAAAGATAAGATTCGAATTCCACCACCATTCCCATAGAGATTGAAACGGCTAAAGAAAAAGTATCAATTCAAGAAATTCCTTGATATCTTGAAACAAGTCCACATCAATTTACCATTGGTGGAAGCAATCAAACAAATGTCAAATTATGCTAAGTTCCTTAAAGATATTGTCTCTAAGCGAACAAGGATAGGAGAATTTGAAACCGTTGCTGTGACGAAAGGATGCATGGCCATGTTGCATAAATGTTGTTGTGACGGAAGGATGCATGGCCATTTTTGAAATGGTTTAAAGGTTATTTTGGGAGTTTAAATTGAGCTTGAAACGCTAGTTTAAACTTGAAAGTACGTGTGATGAGATTTCTCCCTCAATTGTGCTTTGGTGAAATTATTTTATGTACTTTTTTGAATTACATGGTACCTACTATTTAAGCATTATTTAAAGTATGTTTTATACTATTTTTGATCATATATTGATGATGGATGCATTGGGAAAATGATCCATTTAAGTATTTGGAATACATGTGAATGCATGGTTTAATGCATTCTAAATGGTTTTGATGTTGCATATAAAAACAGAGAGATACATGGTTAAGAATGAATTATATTGGCATGTGGTGTGGTTTAAAATGTTATCGGATATAGTTGGTCAGCCATAGGATTCGTAGTGTACTATAAAAAGTCGTCTCAGGTGTTGAGGAGTTTATGTGTACCGAATACTCCACCCGAGTACCCTAACGGTTGAGGGGTTATATGGTACCGAAAACTCTCGTTAGTGGATTATACACTTAACTGATGATTGGGGTTGTGATTGTACCTGGTTTTGATTGTACCACGATTGTGATTGTATCATTATTCTGGTTGAGGTTGTATGGAGTGTTGAGATGACACTTGTTGAATCCGTGTATCCAATGTAATATTTTATAAAGTGAAACTTGGTTTATGATCACTTGAAAGACAATATAATTGATGATGTATCATGTTGATAGATTATGTTGTATAATGTTGATTTATACATGTTTACTCTTTAAGCCTTGCTTATAGGTTGTTATGCAAGGGAAAGCTTAAATTGAGGGTTAGAAAATGTTATTTTTTTCTTGATCCATGATACATGTTGCATATGGTTTAATATGCATGTTTTGGAAATATTAAAGTGCATAGTTTGAAAGGCATGATGTTTTGAAATATGTTTTAAAATGTTGAACTCATGTGAGTTGGAAAATTGTTTTAAATGCATTGATGGTGTTGTGGTTTGAGCACTTCTCACTAAGCCTTGTGTGCTTACGCTCTCTTTTTCCATCAATGCAGAGAATTAAAGGTTGGAGGCAGCGAGCAAGCGAGGGGAAATCCAAGGTCTTGAATAACTCAAGAGTATGACTTTTGAACTAGACTAGTAGTAATAAAGGAAATGGGGTTCATTGTTGTTTTGTGAGGGTTTTTGCTAAACTCCTTGCTTGAGAAAGTTTGTTATGTTGTGTTGGAGTTGTAATTTGCCTTATACGTTTGGTTGTTGCTTCAGATTTATGTTTCGTATGGTGGTTGGTAGTTTTCTAGGAAGCATGACTCTAGATTTCTGTTTGAAGTATGATGCCATGATTTGATCATATCTCTCCTATGTTTAAACATGGTTTGATCTTTAGAATTGTTGTGTATATGTTTGGGGTTTGATAAATCATGTTTAGATCCTTGATTCTATGAAAAACTAGCAAAATTGGACATTTCAGGTCCAGGCATTTCAGTGCAGGTAGAGGTGTATCATTATGGGTAAGTGTATTTTTGGCCTAAGTATTGGTACGGATAGAGGTGTATCGAAATGATTTTGAGCTACTAGAATTGTGGGAAATGGTTTGTAACCCGCGTATCGATACGCCTAAGGGCTGTATCGTTATGCCCCCCCGCATATCTGTACACTTTGAGACCGTATCTATAAGCTTGGTCGTTATGTCTATTATTATTGAGATTAAAGGTTTTAGATTCTTCCGTTTTAATCCCTGATTGTTGTATATGCAATTGGATGAGTTTGGATGGTCGTTTGAAGCTAATTTTTGACATGTGAGCACAAAAATTGACTAATTAAGGATCGGTAACTTCAAAATGGAATAAATCCCTGTAATTTCCAAAATTGCAATTTAGTCCAAATTGCAATTGCATGCAATTGGATGTCGATTCGACGCCTGATTGAGTTGAGTTTTCATTCGCTGCCTGCTCATTCACCCTAGGATATAATATTGCATCTAGATAAGATAAAAGAAAAATGGATGTAATTCGAGTTAAACCTTTACGGGTTTGTTTTGGCAAACTTAATGTAGCTCGCTCGGCTTTGGTCTTGCGTCTAAACCGGGTCAAGGGGGTTACAGAGATCGAGTCATTCCTTCTTCTGGGAGAAGGTCTTGATTCTGTAGGGAATTGTACCACCGCTTGAATGTTGTAGAGTGGAGTCAGTTGCGGAGAGGTGTTGATAGTTTTATGGAAGAGTCTGAGTCAAAATCGGAGAAAGAGTCGAAGGATGACCAGTGGAGGGAAGGAGATGAAGGTGGAATGAGGCTTCTTCTTTTCTGAGCCATTTTGAGTGGATAACTTGTTTGAAGAAGGAGGTCAAAGAATATCACAGGAATGCAAAGCGTTGCTCTAGTAGACGATTGGTTGGGGTTGCTAATATGGGGAAACTTGTTGATAAAGGATATGGAGGCAAAAGGTTTTGAGAGTGATTGAGGAATGTCAGCATTTGATGTTGATTGTCGTAATTAGTGGGAAAGTGAAGGTAGGCATGTGTGAAATACGGTCATGACGTGTGGTGATTTTTAGGGTGTGATGAAGGGTGAAAATGAAATATCATCAAAAAGCCAATCCCGGCCACTATTCAACCCGTTTGCTTTCTCGGTTCCTAGGAGAACATTAAACCCTTTATCTTTTCCTTGTAATAACTACCACAAACATGAAAACATTAAATAAAACCTAAACCTAAAGGAACTGTGAAAAATGTACATAAAATTAAAAACGAAAAGGAAAAGTGCCTAAAATTAAAGGATAGAATTGGATGCACTAGGCATCCAATAATGTGATTGAAGATTTATGAACAGGTGCTCCTTTGTAGGCCTTCAAGAGCTATCCATTAACTTTGAAGATTGGGCCATCTTTGAGGTCCTTGATATCCACAACACCATGGGGATACACCTTAACAACTTGGAATGGGCCAGACCAATGAGACTTCAACTTGCTCGGGAAAAGTTTCAAGCGAGTTGTAAGAGCAAAACTGTCTGTCCCTTAACAAAATGATGGGGTAAAAATTTAGCATCATGCCATCTTTAGGTCTTTTCTTTGTAGATCTTATCCTTTTCATAAGCATCCAAACGTTGCTCATCTAACTCATTCAACTAAAGCAATTTTCTTTCTCCAGCTAGCTGGCAATCCATGTTAATCTTCTTAATAGCCCAAAAGGCTTTGTGCTCAAGCTCAACCGGTAAGTGGCATGCTTTACCATAGACAAGTCTATATGGTGACATGCCTAGTGGTGTTTTGAATGTAGTTCGATAGGCACATAAGGCTTCATCTAGTTTTAGGGACCAATCTTTACGATTTTGCTTGACCACCTTCTTAAGGATCTGCTTGATTTCTCAATTGAAAACTTCAGCTTGTCCATTAGTTCGTGGGTGATATGCTATGAGGATCTTATGGTGGACTCCATATTGACGCAATGCCTTAGAAATTAGCCTATTGTTGAAGTGTTTACCCTTATCACTAATAATGGCTCGAGGGACCCCAAACTGAGTGAAGATGTTCTTGTGCAAAAACCTCGGGATAGAATTTGGATCATTCTTGGTTGTGGCATTGTCTTCCACTCATTTGGACACATAATATACCATGAATAAGATGTATATTTGTTCCTTGGAGGATGGGAAAGGTCCTATGAAGTCAATAACCCAAACATCAAAGACTTTAACTTCATGGATGACTTGCATAGGAAGCTCATTATGTCAAGAAATGTTTCCCGTTCTTTGGCATCTATCGCATGCTTTGTAGTATTCATGGGAATCTTGAAACAGGATTGGCCAATAGAATCCAGACTGTAGGACCTTTGTAGAAGTCCTCCACATGGGGTAGAGTGGCAATGGTATAAGATGTCTTCATGTTCTTCTTTAGGTACACATCTTCAGATCATTTGATCAGAGTATTGCTTGAAAAGGTAGAGCTTGTCCCAATAGTAGTAGCATCACCATGTTGAAATTTCTTCCTTCCTTGGCTGCTAAGATCACAAGGAAAAATACCATTAACAAGGAAGTTAACAATGTCAGCATACCACGACAAAGCCGTAGCCTTCAAAAGTTTCTCATTAGGGAATTCTTCCTTAATATCACATGCAACATCAGTATCATATGAATTCTCAAGCCTAGAGAGATGGTCGGCTCCTAATTTTTAGTACCTTTTCTATCGACTACCTCAATATCAAATTCTTGCATCAGTAAAATCCATCGAATAAGTATAGGTTTAACATCATCTTTAGTTACTAGGTATTTAATGGCAGAATGATTAGTATGCACAATAACCTTAGGTTCTATTAAATATGACCTAAATTCATTAAATGCAAAAATCATAGCAAGCAGTTCCTTCTCAGTGGTAGTGTAATTAACTTGTGCCTCGTTAAGGTTATGGTTGACATAATATATGACAAGAAAAACCTTGTTTCGGCACTAGCCAAGAACAGAACCAACGGTGTAGTCGCTAGCATCACACATAAGCTCAAATGGTTGTGACCAATCGAGAGGCACTACAACTACTTCCAAAATAAGTTCATTCCTCATGGTTTCAAACACTTCACGACATTGGTCATCAAACTAGAATGCTCTATTTTGCTCCAGCAACAAGCATAAGGGCTTTGAGATTTTGGAGAAATCTTTGATGAATCTTCTATCGAAACCTGCATGGCCAAGGAAACTTTGAATATCTTTGACATTAGCCGGCAGTGGAAGCTTCTCTATAACTTTCAACATGACTTTGTCAACTTCAATGCTTTTGTCGAAAATACAATGACCGAAGACAATGCCCAATAAAGTACAAGGTCGATTTCCTTACATCTTTGCAATACCTTTTCAATGTTGCCTAAGCAAAGGTCAAAGGTATCTCCATAGATAGAGAAATCATCCATAAAAATCTCTAGAAAATCATCCACCATGTCTGAGAAGATGGCCATCATGCAACACTGGAAATTTGTTGGGGCATTGTAGAGGCCAAAGGGCATTCAGCAGAAGGCATAAATGCCATATTAGACATGTGAATGTTGTCTTCTCCTAGTCCTCTGGTGCAATAGCAATCTGGTTGTATCCAGAGTAACCATCTAGGAAACAATAGTAGGTTTTCCCTGCAATCTTATCAAGCATATGATTAATAAATAGAAATGAGAAGTGGCCCTTTTTTGTATGTTTGTTCAGCTTTCGATAGTTAATAAAGATCCGCCATCTAGTGATGGTTCTAATCGGAAGGAGTTCATCATCATCATTTTGATCACAGTCATGCCTCCTTTCTTTGGCACACACTGATTAGGACTTACCCACAAGCTATCTAAGATAGGGTAAATGATTCCCGTGTCGAGCCATTTGATGATCTCCTTCATGACCACAGTTCTCATAATTGGATTAATTCTCCACTATGGTTCTATCGAGTTGCTTTGATTACCTACAAAAAAAATTGTATGCATACACGAAGTAGGGCTTATACCCTTCAAGTCAGCAATAGTCCAACGAATAGCTTTCTTATATTGAGATAAAACATGTAACAGTTTAGCTTCTTGGTCAGATGTTAAGCTAGCAAATATAACAACAGGCAACATATTATTCTCCCCTAAATATGCATATTTTAATTATGGGAAGAGAGGTTTAAGATCAAGTACCAGTGGATGCTCAAGTGAGGGCTTGGGAGATTTAAACTCAGCATAATCTAATGATTCAAAAGTCATGCCTGGTCTGGTGAGTACAACATTGTTTTTTCAATATCAACCTTACCTTTTTCTTTAGCTTCATGCATGGATTCATCAAAGTCAGCTTGCTCCACAGCACTGTTGTCACTGAATTTTCACCCAAGTTTTTATACGTTTTCATTGTTGTATTGTATTAACACTATTGTTATTATCATCCACATTATTGTTAATATTAGTATTGTTATAGTTAGTGTAATTATAAAACCCAAAAATATAAAAGCAGTCCATTGTACTTAAAATAAAGCCCATTCATTAAAATCTATTTAGTTAAAATAAAATACATGTCCATTTACAACAGGGGCCTATTCGGCCTAGTTTTAACCAAGCTAAACCATAATGCCCATCTCTTTATTGTATGCGCAGTCAAAGGATGACCATTGGATAGAAGGGTTGATCCAATGACGCGGATCACACACCATAAACCCTAGCTGGAGGAGGAAGCGTTGCACTCTCCCAATCGTTAGATCAAGGAGTGATCTAATAGCCTAGATCAGTCAACAAGATGGCACTCGGATCATCACTCGTGTGTGGCAGCCATGCGCCGTTGTTTGAGCTTCTAGATGTCGTTCCACCTTCTTTAATGAAGCCCGCATTGTTTCCTCCTTGGACCGCTCTTCGCCAGCGTTATTTGAAATCATCAGAAACATGCAAAAACAAAACAAAGAGGGATAAATCCCAAGACAGAAGCAAAGCCAAAGGAGCAAACCATTAAAATGAAGCCATGGCTAAAATCGAGCTTAATCCGAGTCAAATCAAAGACAATTTAGGGGAAGAAATCAAGGATTCATGTTTGGAAATAACGCATTTTTGTACCTATATAAACCCACTATAATTCCACACAAAAGACACAATAGAAGCAATAGAACACGAATCACACAACAAGAATACACAAAAGTATACAAAGTATAGCATTTGATTCAAAGGCAGCAAGCAAACTATATTCAAGTTTTCAAGTGGAAATTAAGCAAGCTAACTTCTGGTAATTTCCTTTCTTTATTTTTTATTCGAATTTAAATAAGAAAAGGTATTTTGTTACCTCGTTTTTGGGTGGTCTCCGTCGTGCATAATGTCCGAGGTTGTGTCTCCGATGACAGACACTCAATTTAGAACTCGCCGAATTTTGGAAAAGGGAAATTTCTAGAAAATACCGCTTCCAGCAATGGGATCGGTGTCGGTGGATGGCGGCCGGCACGGTGGATGTTCATCGTGTTCTTCAGTTCATGAAGAACACTTCAGAGAATCAAAGGGGGATGGTTTTTGATCGGTTTGGAGAAATGAAACAAAATGAATCCTGTTTTTATTTTTGGCCATATATAGTGACCCATAACCCGTATCCGCCTTTCGACCCGTGTCCTACTCTTATGGATCTTGTACCACAGCACCTCAATTTTAAATCCTTTCAATTTCATCCGTACTATTTTAATTTGACTTTTAGATTTCATTTTCCTTTCAAATTGGTCCTTATTTTAAATCAAAAACATTTGTTCTTTTAAATAAGATTTATTTTATCCTTTTTCCTTTAAATTGTGTTACTATTTTGTAATTTAATTGTTTTGTTTTCTTTGTTTATTTATTTTGTTTGTTTAAAAACCTTAGGAGTAGGTTTTCAAAGCTTAGATTAAAGACCATGTGTGTATTAAAATTTCCTTCATATTTAAATAAAACACACTAAATTTTACTTTAACTTTAACAGATAAAATAAAAGTAGACACCTTTTTAGGTTATTAATCACTAATTAGGTTTTAATAAAATTTCAACACATTTAATTGTCTTTGTTGGTTTGTTTAAGAAAGTGAAAATTAATTAATGCGGATTCATACCAAACGAAAATGACGGGTTAGCGCCAGGAGTGTTGGCGATGATTGGAGTTCATTTTCCAGGCGATAAGGTCGTTAAAATATATTTACATTCATTAAACGGACGAATAAATCAAAATTTTTGTGAACTTGCAAACTCCAGCTTTAAAATCATTTTTTTGAAATCAATTAGGTACCAATTTTTGGGCGTTGTGGGGGTGTTAATCCTTCCCACACATAACTGACTCCTGAACCTGTTTTCTATTTTTCGCAGACCAAAATGTTATTTTGATAAATAAAATGTCTTATTAAAATAACCCTTTTTAAAAGTGATCCAATCACACTTTTTTAAAAAAAGATTGGTGGATTGTCTTTGTTTTCTAAAAATGCCGAGCTCGAAAGGGTTGCGACAGCATGGCGACTCCACTGGGGATGATTTTGTTTTTAAATAAAAAACAAAAGAGGATCAGGCCACAAATTAGTTTTTAAAAAAGATGGAATTTGCAAGTTCGTAAAATATTTTCAATCTATTCATTAATTTAATGAATATAATTCTATTTTATGCATTCTAAAATTGTTCAAAAGATCTATGCCCGAGCTTCGTCCCAATTGTTTAAGTGAGGGGAAAATGCTTTGCTCATGTGAGAATACTGATTATCCATATGAGCCTAGCAAGTACCTTCGTGACTCATATGCCTTATGTCTTCATAAGGATACAGATCCTTCGTGAAGACATAGAAAGTGAGTCCTCCTAAGTTGAACTTGGTTTGTTTGAAGCCTATAGTAGGTAAGAACTAGGGGCCTTGCTACCCTTAGTAGGGGACAGCAAGGATAGCTCGGGTACCCTTTTAGAACCAAACCATATTTGAGAATCTAGACCCTACCCCAATAGAGCCATGTGGAAAACTTAGGGTCTTTGTGTCTGGTCAAAATTATTTCACAAGAATAATCCGAGGAGACATATCCTGGAGTGTTGGAATGGCTGCCCAGAATTATTTATGCAATGAAATCATTTTGGACTCCTCTTTTTTTCTTATCTCTAATCCTTTCCCTTTGTTATGTTGTTTTGCATGTTTAATTTTGCATCATCATTCTATATCAAGAAGGGATTGGTTCTTAAAAATATCTGCCCAATTAGAAAAGCTATTATCATGGATGGAAGGATCCTGAAGTTTGAAGATGAAAATGCAAAGGTTCATCATTGGTTTAAAGTCAATCAGCGAGCGTCTGGGGATAGTCTGACAGCTGATCATGAGATAGAGACATCAGAATATGCCCATATTAGTGTCAAGCAGAATGATGTGTAAGAGTTGCAGAAAATATGGGAACAATTTAACTATGAGACCAAGTAGTTATTCTATGAAACCTATGGAGACATAGCGTATTTGTTGTATGTGAAGGTCGATGAGCAATTCTTGAAGTTTTGGTCCAGTTTTGGAATCTAGGGTACTCCTGCTTTACTTTGAAATGAGAAGACATGATGCCCACATTTGAAGAGTACTTGGCTTTGTTCAACCTACGCAAGGTGAAGAAGAATTGGGTTTATGCCAAGCCACCTAAGAACAAAAATCCGCACCAAAGGCTCACGGCTTTTACTAGAATGAGTGATGGATGGGTCAAAGGGTTGATAAGAAAAAGAGGTGGCAGTTTCTCCTTTCCCTGGTCAAGTATCAGAAATATAATCCCAACCCACCCAAGCAAAGAAAAGAGAGTAGATCTCATGGCAATTGCGATCTACGGATTGGTTATTTTCCCAAGGGTCTTGGGAAACATTAATATAGCCTTGCTTGACTTCTTTGAGCAGCTGGAGAGGGAAATCAATCCAGTACCTGTTGTGTAAGCTGAAACTTTCATCTCACTGAATGCATGCCGAAAGGTGGAAGGTGCGCTTCGATGGGTGTGATCCTTTACTTCAAGTTTGGGCCCTCGACCACTTCTGGAAATGCCCAACTCTTACTCTATCTAATGTGTTCTCCCTAAACTTTTCTCCTCTCCAGGAGTTCTTGGCAAAGGATTGGCCAATTGTCAAGAAAATAAAATGGGTTGATATTTTCAAAGACCGTCGTGATGAAGACATCAGATGGAGAGTTCCGTGGATGGGCCATGCCAGGGTTCTGTACAAATGTAGAGATTTCAAACTTCCTAATATTTTTTGGTTTATAGGGTGGAATCGGGTGTGCTCCTTTGTTAGTGTCCCGACAGTATGGTTTTCGTCAGCTCATCCCACTCACTAATGGTCTTAGCTCGTCGGAGTTTGAGTTTTAGGGTGAGTTTAGGCAAAAGGTACAGACAATTAGTGACTCGTAGAACAATTGCTATTATATAGAGCTAGAGTTTGACAGTCATTGCATGTTTACCCCTGACTATGATGTTTAGAGGCACACGAGAATGAATGCAAGGTCATATTACCTACACCCGAATAGGCCAAGTCTTTGGAGGAACATTTGAAGGTGGTCTCTTCTGAAGCTGATATTTTGAGGGAGAAATTAAGAAGAATCGAGTTGGAAATAGAAGCCTTGTAAGAGCAGAACCAGGGGGACAAGTTCGGGTCAAGCCTTGAGGTAGAAAAGTATAAAGGGGAGACGGATCAAGTAATGAAGATGTACATGGACCTAAAAGAAAAGTATGAGATTCAAAAGGTTGACTTCCTCAAATTTCAAACTACTATTTGAAATGATAATTTGAGGAAGAGTCCAGAGCAATGGAAGAAGGAAATGGAGCAAGCTAGGGGCAAGGAAAAAGAGCGCAACAAACAGGAAATTGAGAAATATAGACGACCAATCGCAGAAGAAAAGAAGAAAGGTAAACAGGTGGCAGAAAACGAAAGGGGAAAACGAGCCCTTGAAAAAGAAAAGGAAAATGTAGTTGCATGGAAAAGGAAAGCCCACGACCACAAAATCCATTTGCTCGAGCTGCAGGAAGCGTACGATAAGACTTTTGAGAAGTTGAAACAAAGCCAGGCTTTTGTTGCTGAATTGCAAGATAAGTTTAAGGACCTGAACCAAACTCTTCACAAGTTTTAGAATGACCATACCTATATAGAACTCCAGGCTAGCCTGAATGAAAATGATTCCTTGAGGGAGCAAGTGGAAGAAATGGATAAAATTATCCAAGAATATTGGACAAAGATCTTGGTCCTTGAAGATATTGCTGATGGAGGTAATGACTATTGGTTCACTCGCCTCAGAGATAATGCAAGAAGATTCCAAGAATGGGATGAGTTCGATAAGATCGTCATGGCCCAGGTCCAAGATGTGGCTCAACATGTGATGATGTTAGCCACTGAAGCTAAAGCTTTCTGCCAATACATCAGCCAGTAGGGGAAGTGGGACATAGGCTTATGTGGTTAATTGAAGAAGTTAAAGAATTAGGAGTTCGTGCTGAAATGTATTCATAGAGAAATGTTGAAACTCGTTGTAATAAGGACCTTTTGGCATTCAATAAAGCTGTTTCTAAAAGCATATGTTTTATGAGATCAATGATCCTTCGTTTGCAATCATGCATTTGCATTTTGCTTTGCTTTGTTTGGTTGGATTTTCTTTGCACTTGTTTTGTCATTGCATGCATTCATAACATTATAAGACACTAACTTAAATAAAAATGACAGAAACACCAAGATAGCCAAAACAACTCACAAATACGGTACCCTTCACAAATGAAAGCGCTGGAAGATAGAGTGCATCTTTGGAAGTCAACCATAAGAGCACCCAAAATTGACTAGATAAGATAGAAAGCAACCTAAAATAGGAAATTGAGACAGCTCATAGGAAAACAGTAAGCTTGATTGCGGCTATGCTGGGGTTCAATGACCCAGATGCAATATAAGTTGGTGAAGAAACTAATGCGCTACCCCGGTTCCAGAGAATGACTTTCGTCCATCCTGGAATGCAAAAGGAAGCTGCTTCACCCAAAGTTCAAATTTCTCCCCACTTTGTTGAATCCTTCATCCAGAATGAGTTGAAGGCCAATACTGAAGGAGCTCACAACTACGAGGTACCTTACCTCGATGAAATTGCTTACAAGACCAAGGCTGAGAAAAAATAGGAAGATCTCTATGAGAAGTTGGAAGGGATGATCAAATCCTTTCAGGAAGGAAGCACCCACGGTGGAATAGATTCTAAAGACTTGAGTTTGGTGATAAATCTAGTGGTGCCCCCGAAGTTCAAGATCCCAGACTTTGATAAGTACAATGGGACCACATGCCCTTTAGCACGTCTGACAATGTATTGTAGAAAAATGTCAATGCACTTGGATAATGAGAAACTACTCATTCATTGCTTCCAAGATAGCTTAGTAGGTTTAGATTCAAGCTAGTACACGCAGTTGAGCTGGGCCAACATCCGATCGTGGAAGGATTTATCTCAAGCTTTCAGCGAACAATACAACCATGTTAATGACATGTCTCCAAACCGGCTAGTTCTACAGGGAATGGAACAGAAACATCATGAGAGTTTCTTCTAGTATGCACAAAGGTGGAGGGATATGGTTGCTCAGGTACAGCCACCATGGTTAGAGAACGAGATCACTCCAATGTTTGTGGAGACGTTGAAAGGCTCTTTCTATGACCGCATGATAAATCATGCAACTAAGAGTTTCGCAGACATGCTGATGAATGGGGAACTAATCTTGGCAGCTATTAAGAGTGGGAAGTTGGATGGAAGAGAGATGAAGAAACCCTACAAGAAAAGAGAGAATGAAGTCAACGCAACCAATGTTTACAACCCTGACTATGCAAAAGGGGTAGTTTTCAATAAGCCTAGTGTCCCAACTACAGTGCATGCTGCAACAAGTTCATCAAAGGAATAATGAAGATACCAAGGGAGCTCTAAATCATATTTCCCTCCTATCCCAATGACATATGTAGAATTGTTCGCCGAACTAGTCAAATCCCATATGGTGTTGCAGCGTCATGTTCCTCATTTCTCGCCCTCATACCCGGCGTGGTATGATGAGAATGCACAATGTGAGTACCATGCAGGTATTAGGGGGCACACTATTGAAAAATGCACTGCATTTAAAATAGTGGTGGATGATTTAAGAAAGTTAGGCATGCGATCTTTTTACACGTCAGAAGAGAAAAGAAACCCCTGCCAAATCACCAGAAGACAAGAGTGAATGCAGTCATTGAGGAAGAAGACAAGAGAGTTAAGGAACATATCACTAAAGTTAGAGCACCCATGAAGTGGGTATGGGCCCAAATGTTGCAGTTGGAATGTTGGAAGGAGAAACCCAGAAGATGAAGGTTGAACATGGACTATTTTGTGAGTACCATAAGGTAGAGGGACATGAGATTGAATGTTTCTTGGAGTTTAAACTACTCCAAGCTAAAATGGATGATAGAGAACTCGTATTCTTTGAGAAAGGTAGCACAAGGCACATGATGAACATATGCGTGCCAAATGAGTCATCCTCTAGGAAAGATTATACAAGGATGAAGCCTTTGGTTATCAAGGCTAAAGAAAAAGTTAGCAAACCCATGAGAGGTGTAACCCCATGACTTATAATCAAGGCACCAACCCCATTTCTATACAAGGACAGCAGGCAAGTCCCTTGGAACTACGCTTGCATGATAGCGGGCCCAGGAGAATCACCCCTTGGATAAACGACAAAGGAAGAGCTAATTAACGAAGTAAGCCACTTTACAAGGAGTGGAAGACTGTATTCCCCGCCGACAGTAGGAGACAGAAATGCGGCACAAAGAATGGCTATTGTTGAAGAGCCAGAGAAAGAAGATGAAAGAGATTTCTTTAAAGAGAAGCCACCAGTACACCATGAACCTGTGAGGGAGTCAGAGGCCCAAGAATTTCTAAAGATACTCAAACACAGTGAGTTAGCTTGGTGGAGCAGCTCCATAAACTCCCACTCAAATTTCCATACTGTCTTTATTGTTGAGTTCTGAGTGTCACCGTGATGCCTTATTGAAGATTTTGAACCGAAAGTTTATGCCAAAGGAGATTACAACAGACAAGATGGACATGTTGGTCAGCAACATTGTTGTGAATAATTTTATTTCTTTTAATGATGAGGAAATGCTAAAAGGAGGGAGGGGCACATGCAATGCTTTGCACATCTCCACGAGATGCAAAGGATACATGCTACCAGGTGTCTTTATTGATAATTGGTCAACCCTGAATGTTCTCCGTTAGCAATGCTAAAGAAGTTACCAATTGATAGCTCACACATGAGAGATTATCAAATCGGACCATCAACTTTTGACGTGGAGTTTGTGGTCATGGATATAAGCCCACTTACAACTACTTGCTTGGGCATTCATGGATCCACACAGCAGGAGCGGTCCCTTCTACTCTACACCAGAAGTTGAAATTTGTGATTAATGGACAACTAGTAACAATCAATGTAAAAGAAGAAATCATTGCATCGGTAGCTACTGATGCACCCTACATCGAGGTAGATGAGGGCGAGCTCGAATGTCACTTTAGGATATTGGAGCTAGTCAATGCGACCTTTATCATCGAGGGAGGTAAAGTGTCAGAGCCAAAACTATCCAGCTGCACAAAGATGCAAGTGAAGCAAACTCTCGGAAAATGAGCAGTAGTTGGAAAAGGATTCGGGAAGAGACACCAAGGAAGGTTGTATCCTATGGTTATCCTGGTAAAGAAGGATCGGTTTGGGTTGGGTTTTAAACCCAACAATTGGTAGAGGAAGGCAGAAATTAGGAAGCCCCAAGAAAGAATGAGGGCAAGATTGCAAGTAGAGGAAATTGAATGAGAGCCTATGACATTTCTACCCCTGAGCCATAATTTCAGATCCGAAGGCTTACTAGACCCAAATGCCCAAGTTAATGAGCAGGAGAAAGGAAAGAATAACCTGTGTAAAGCATTTGAGAAGCTGAGCATCAATGCTATAATGGGCGAGGAAAGAGAGAACAAGTACTTGTCCATGATTTGCCCCTACTTTGAACTTGACAACTGAACTGCTGAAGAAATTTATATAGTCTTTGAGACAGTTACAGAGTAATTCTCAAAACCAACCCTTTTGTCTTAGGCCTGAAGACAATTAGGGATCTTATATAAAGGGTCTATGTCAAACTCTTAATTTGAAATTCAATAAAGATGTATTTTCGTTTCAACAAACCTTGTGTAGCAAATCCTATCCCAAAGGAGCTCTAAATCTGTAGATAATGGCTTTTATCGTGACTTGTTGCGGCATCCCTCGACATGTGGTTCGGTAAGTCTTCATCCTTATCCTAACTTGCCACGACATCCTTCAGCAAGTGGTTTGGCAAGTCAACCTGCAAAAAATAAGGCAAACCAGCAGTGATTTCTCCATAAAAACCATTATAACATAAAGCCAAGCTCAATAGACGAGGAAACTATAAAACTATGCATGAATGACTAAGAATGCAACTAAAATTAGCCTAAGTCTAACAATAATATGAGTAAAAAGTGTAGAAAATATAGTACTTTTACGCACTTAACACGGTGAAACTAGGGTTTAAAAACCCTAAAGTGTGCAGCTTTATTAAACAGGGCCATTACTTTCTCACTATATTTAATGTTATGTATCTAAGAGAAAGTCCATGTGGGTCAAAGTAGATTCATCTCCAAATGTTTATGCCTCGTCAGCTCTAGCCATGAGATCTGCTACTCATCCGCCCCAGCATTCCTCCAGCATCTTCTAGCATCCTGCACAAGCACCACAAATCACCATCTTTCCCATAAAAAGCACCAAAATAAATAACATTTAAGCGCAGGCAGTGTAACTCCCTCTCTACATGCAAACTATATGTAATCTAACCTAAATGCAACTAAATGAGCTTGAAAACTCGCAAAACACAAGTAAAAAGGGTATACATTATATATCTTTTACACACTCGTCAGCTATACCCACGGAGGGCGTGTTCGACTTGTTAATGACTATCCCCTTGGAGTAGCTCGAGTTGTAAGTGTTAGTCATATTCACCTCAGCCTCTTTTCTCTTGCAAGTTTTCTTCGCATCACCTCCATTTAGCTTCCCGTTCTTGACTACCGCCAGTATTAGTTCTACGTTCATGAGCATATCAACAAAGCTTTTAGTGGTGACGGTTGAATATGGGCAGCTACGTCTTGCCACCTCTGTGCATAATGGCGTAAACTCTTATTGGGCCTTGGTTCCATCCCCTGTAATATGAGTCGAATTGGGACCATGTCGATCACATGTTTGTATTATTCTAGGAAGGCTTTTTACAAATCCCTCCAAGACCCTATGTTGGCTCAGCTTAATTGGGTGTACCATTGGGCTGTAGATCATGTCATCTTATCTTGGAAAGAATGTATAAGCAGCTTCTCATTATCCAAGTATAAGGACATCTTCTGGTAGTACATGGTTAAGTATGCTAAAGGGCATGTAGTCTCGTCGTACTTTTTGATGTTGGGGGCTTTCAACTTTGGAGGAATCACCAGATTAGTGACTAGGCTCAAATCTTTGGCATCTATGCTGCAATGCATGGCTCTTCCTTGTAGGACATTGGTGAGCCTCTCTAGTTTGTCGCAATGATCTAGCTTCTTTTCTGGTTTAGCCCCGTCGGCAGCTTCATCGAGATCTAGAACCTTGATGTCTTGTTTATCCCTATGGTTCGCCCTGAACACGACTGAAATATGGACTGAGTTCCAGCCATGTGGATTTGAAACTTCCCTCTAAGTGGGAGCGTCTCGTGAGTCACCCTTTTTTCAAGTAACATCGCATCAACACCTTTAACTTTTTTCCCGCCTCGGGGTCCTTAAACCCTATCATGGAAGCTATCTAGAAGATGATGCTCTTCTCGGCTTGAGTAATCTCATCCTTCAAATCCTTCTCGATCTTTTCAAGCTTGACTTGGGCCTCTTCAGGCTGACTTCCACAACTGCCATTTTGTTTTCCATTTCCATCTTCTTGGTTTGGGAACAGGTATTGTACTTGTGCGTAATCTTGTTGTAATCTACTACCATTGAATTTCATGTAGTCAATTTATTTCTGTGTTTAATTAAATGCATGTTATTATGATGCAATGCAAATGAATGATGCGAATATAATGATGCAAGACTGTTGATATTACAAAATCAAAAGCATGTTTCATTGATCATGAAGTTTGTGTACACATTATTGAAAGCATAACCATCACTCTAATTGCTCTTCTCTTCCTTTGATGTGATTCTATGTTAGTTGCTCGAATTCAGCCATTGGGACGGCTTCCCTCTAAACACAGCTAAAGAACAAGCTCGCCTACTAGTAGTGCTCAATCACCTAATTTAAAAAGCTCAACAGTAGCTAGCCGTCTTCCCTAATTGGGAGGAACCTCTTTCTTAGTGTCTTAAATCTATTCTTTTGTAATCTCGTTTTGAATAACTCCACTGGATCCTTTTGTAATCCTAGTCATCTATGAGGGTGCAGATGTAACTCTTGTGTGCTTGCAACTATGCTTGGAAATCCTCGATGCTATAGTAGAGTAATTCTGCTTTAGTGCCCTTTATTTCTTCTTCACTTAATTTTGCCTATAGCTCTTGGTTTAGTTTGCATTATTTCCTAAGATTGCCTAGCTCTTTGGACCATTGGCCCTCCTACGATTGTTTCTCACTAGAAAGTCGATCAACACCTTTGTTTTGCTTTTGGGACTCACGTTGCCAGTATTTCAATTCCTTCTTCATCTCTTCGAGTTGTGCCTTTTCTTCTCTCGAGGGTTTGGAGCTGCTAACGTAAACTATTTTTGCCTTTAAGTGGTTGTTTTCTCATGTCAGTTCTCAAACGTCTCTTAGATGAAGCTCTTGCTTGGTTAGCAAGCTTTTCTTCTCTTTCTGGTAACCTTCCCTGTGATATTCTTCCGCAACAAGCTTTCCCTCGAACTCAGTGAATCTTTTCCATAATGCCCTTTTCTCTTTCTCAAAATCATGTTTATAAACCTCTAGTTCTGTCTTGAGGGCACAAGGTTGAGCATTGTCTATCCTGTTTATCAGAGCTGAGGCACCCAAGTTGTCAATCCTCTGTTTTCTCCAATCTGCATAGTCAGGTGTGGCCCCACCAGATAAGGCTACCTCTACATGGAACTGTTGTTTCCATTCGTTGACCGTTTCTTTAACCTTTCTTGTAGAATCAGGCTCTTCATTTGCAAACCCTTCTTCTTGTATCCCATGTGTAATAGGAATAAACTGATAGGACCCATATTGTCGTTGAACTAATAAAGGTGTGTAGCTAGTAGCTCCCCATAAGCCCTTGAGAGGGACCCACTCCATCTTTTCTTATTTATACAGAACCGGCACAGAATACATCCAGGGGGCTCTCCAGGTCATGTCATTACTAGTGAGGCTTCGAAAGAAACTTTCCCACCGATAGGGCTTCCAACCCGTAGTTATCCTTTCTTGGTAATTTCTCTGATTGGGACCAAATCTTGCGAATTAGGGTGCATACTGATCTTCTCAT
Source organism: Hibiscus mutabilis (assembly GCA_019671005.1). NCBI lineage: Eukaryota > Viridiplantae > Streptophyta > Magnoliopsida > Malvales > Malvaceae > Hibiscus > Hibiscus mutabilis. The sequence continues at coordinate 32,309,529 of CM033745.1, forward strand.
TATCCCGTAAGTGACTTCAGAACCATAGGTACAATAGTTGTGAACATCCGGTGGAGCGGCCACTCCCTCGGGTTCGACAATAGTCTAATAATCTGATAGTCTCGGCTAGGATTGTTAGGATCGTATTCATGTCTCTTTGAGCCAGTTACTCAACCATGGCTATCTCTACGTCCCCCAGTGTAATGCCCTAGTTTTGGGCCTAGGAATTTCTAGGTTGATTAGACGGTCCAGTGGACCAAGATTAAAGATTAGAGTCAGATTCGAGATTAAAATCAGAATAAATATTTTTGGTACAAGAAAAATATGGGGAAATATCTAAAAATCATTGTTTAATATTTGGATATTTTTGGTAAAGTCAATTTTAGAAAATGGAATTTGGTAAATTAACATTTTGGCTAGTGACCAAAATGTAAAAAACGTAAAACTGTTTTTAGCGACTGTTTTGTAAAATGGTCAAATCTTAGAATTCTTAAGGAGTTATTCTACCTAAATTTTTAATCAGACTTTTCTCTCAATTGGGATTATTTTAATAAGTTTTAATTAAAGGTTAAAAGAGATTTAATTAAGGAAAGGTGGTTATTTTCCCTAAAAACTACTTCGACATAACTTTCTTTCTCTTAAGTTTTCTCTCAAAATCTCTTCAGCCAAACCTTATCTTTTTCATCAAAGAGTTCAGGTAATGCTCCTGATTAATTGAACTCTTGATTTCTAAATGATTCTCCTATCTTGTTTTCCAAAATTTTATTGTCTTCTTTTGTTTTTCAAGAGTAAAACATCCAATTGAGAGGAAATTTGCTCATTAGAAGTAAGATTTGTTCTTCTCCTCTAATGAATGGTTTTTTATTTAAATTCCCAAGTATTTGATCCTTGTTTAATGTTTTTGTAATACCCCAAATTGTGAATATTTATCATGATTCTTAGTGGTTTGAATTAATTTCAAATATATTCATAAAGTTATAACTAAGGGCTTGGGACCAGACTTGAATGAAGAAAAGATTGGGTAGACCAAGTTAAAAGGATTCAATAGATTATGTAATAACATGTGTGGTTTGCATGTTAAAATATAAAAAAAAATAAGAACTTGGACACTTGGCTATCAATGAGCTATGCCAAGTTTGGGAAGAGGATGAATCGACTAAATCCACTATGGCCATAGATGAGAAAAATTCTCATCATCCTCTTCTATCCAAAAACCACCATAATCGATTGAAGCAAAGAGAGAGAGAGTAGAATTTTGATTCTCTTCTATTTCAATTGTGTGGATCGAAAGTAGAACAAATTAGCAAGGTAACTATCTATTTTCCTTCTTGATTAAATAGGATATATGTTTAGATTAAGAAGGAAATTATGAATCGAATGCATGATAGGAGAAATTCTAGCATTTTCGAATGATACATATGATGAATATTGTTTTAGATGAATTATTATATGTTAGAGGTAGTAGCTTGATTGTTAGAGGTGAATAGGGATTGTTGAAAGCTAGATATCCGAATGAATACATGGAAAATGTAGTTATAATCTTGTTGATAAAGTGATTTTGTTTACATTCAATTTGTGATCACAATTTTAGTATGGGATTGAATCATGGACTGTTTTATAGATTTCGAATGCAAAGGGGACTTGAGGGCTGATTTGAGAATGTTTAAAGGATGTTTTTAATAGAGTAAAAACAGGGGGAAATTTTTCATACAAGTCTAGGTGTAAGTTATAAAGGAAGAAGGGCTAATTGAGAAGGTCATGGATTGTTTGAACTAGTAAAGAAAACATATGTAAAATCTGGGCAGTTTTGTATTGAATAAGCTTGTTGGGGACTGTTTTAAAGTTTATAATTGTGCTAAAAAGGGATTTGGAAAAGAATTGCATCTCTAGAAGTCTTAGGAGGCTGTTTGAAGTATGTATTGGTATGTTTGAGATTAAAGAACCGTTTTGTAACTTTATAATTGTAACCGGGACTGTTTTTGAACATTTAAAACTGTTGTGGACTGTTTTGTTGCTTAGTATGAAATCAGGACTGTTTTTGGGGTATTTAAGATGTTAAAGACTATTTTGTTGAGCTAAAGAGAATACAAAAGTGGCTACCGTGTTTTGAGCTTAATTGGACTGATTTGAGCGTATGATTAAATGTATATGAAATGGGAAATTATTTGGTTTGTAGGAGAGCCAATACTAGACTGTTTTGAAGGAATTAAATAAGCTAAATGATGTTTAATGTGTTTACATGTATATGTTTATGTGTGCTAATCTTAATGGATTGATTCACATGAAAATTTGGATGTACATGTGGATTGAGTAGTTTGCTTGAGAAGTGAATGTTAAGATTGATTCTAATGCATAATTACACTTTTGTTAATTCTAAACCAAGAGGAAATTGGTTATTTAAAAGCCAAAGAGGGGCAGATTGTTGATAGACAAAAGGGAAACATGGTTTGGAAACCAAATTAGTTCATAAAGAACAATAAGTGTAGTTTAAAGTCTCGGGATAGGCTCGAAACCTTCCCGAGCATTCTTTGTTGATTAATTTTTATGCTTTATATATATATATATTTATATGCTGGATTCTTGTGTGCAAGCATAAGCTGGATTACGAGGTAAGTACTTAATTGTAAGTACTATGTGACATGTGTTATTTGACTATTAGATGCCTCGTATGTGTTCATGTATATGTTTGATAAGATATGATATAAGTACTGGTATGATTGTGTAAAATTAATGCTCTGCTCCTATTGATATAAACAAGCTACACTGATAAGATAAGGAGCTAAGCTCACTTTCGACTTTGATATGATAAAAAAAAATAAGACATAACATATGTTACTCTAATTATAAGCCATGTTCACTTCCGATTCTGATATGAATAAGATTTGTTATTTGAACAAGATAAGAAAAAGAATGTATTGAGAAATTCAGATGAGGTGAATATATGCATGTTATGAAAGGCTATTTGTTGATACGATATCCTAATAAGGAGTTGTGCTCATTCTACATCTAATATAATAAGATAAAAGTATAAATGTGAAAGCCTTGGTTTATAATAAGATAAAAGTATAAATGTGAAAGCCTTGGTTTCGAGTCAGTCTTAGGTATAGTTCGCATGGCATAGAGTCCATAGAGCTCATGTTTGGAGTGGACTGCAGTCCTTATTTGGCGAAAGTAGGATGGAAGTTTTGTGGTCACTTGGCGACAGTAGGAGGGATGGACTGGTACTGCGAGTAACATTTTTTTGTGACAGTTTGGTTAGAAATTCGTGTACCTAGGCTGTTGATTGATTCTCAAGACTATGTTAAAGACAAACAATGAAACTTGCAAGTTAATGAATAAATCTAACTTCTCTTGTGACTAGAAGTTAATTTGATCTGTTTCTTCTTTTGAAGTCAAAATTTATGTATTAAATTCATTGTTTGTATTAGTGTAAGTCCTATAATAAGAACTGTACTATTAATTTCTTAGATTGAGAGAAATTCGGGGATGAATTTCTTTTAAGGGGAGGAAATTGTTATACCCCAAATTGTGACTTAGAATATGTAACACCCCTACCCGGTTTAGTAAATAAACCAGCTTAGGGCGTGTTACTGAAAAAAAACATATAGACCTTGATAGAATTTAGTACATTCAGCTAAACATGTCTTCAAAAGTAAGAGTAAATTAAAATCTTTTAGAATTTTCAAGATCTATCTTCAACAACAAGCCACACACAATCAGTTAATCATACAAAAGCAACATGGTCCGCACTCTAGGTCGTAGCTTACTCTTAGTTAATGTACTTCAGAGTTCAAAGTTTGTTACGTTACTAAAACTATCGCAAGAATAGTTATCTTGCATACTTGTTATCAATTCCAGATTATTTACAAATTGGATACTTCTTGCCATTTTTAAGACTTAAGACCAATGTTTAAGATCATTCGGGAAATTAGCAACCCACTGTTTAATGATCTTTAAGATTATAGGGTGGTATCATATCTAAACCCAACTTCTTATTCACAAAATAGCATCAGGCATCATATGTCAGAACCAAACACACAACCATAGCAACCAGTATTCGAAAGGCAAATCAATCTTGATTAACCAAACATTTTGACTTAACTTACAAGTTATCATTAGACATGGTCAATCATTTATGGAAGGTGATGGACACTCTCAGCTACAAGGATCAAATACGTCAAGCATAAACTTATCTTATTCAACTACCTACGATTTTCACATAACAACCCTTCAGTCTAACTTATACTACAGAACAAGTAGTCAAGTTCGAATACTCATGATAATCTAAAGTCAAGAGAATCAATTAAGATTAAAGATTAATTTTAGAAATACACCATACTATCATACTCATTGCAAACATATTCTAATTTATTCAATTTGTACACTCAAACACCCAAAAGTTCATTTAACAATATGCAATTTCTTTAAGTAAATTGCGAGTTTGCAAAGCATAACAACCATCTAAGAAGCATTTGAGTTATTAACAAGGACCCTGTTCTGGCAACTCAAGGCTTTACCATAAATGTTACTATACAAAGATAATTCATCGTCAACAAAGCATAGCAATGGCTTCTAGTTTCTTATGCATTTAAGTGACCATTTTATATCATGTTATCTCCTTTATTCATATTCAAATATCATCTATAGGATATTCATAATTATTAACTAGATACTCTAGTACCTAACACACATGTACATGTATACTACCATTCATAGGATCACACAACCAACTCAAATCTAATTAACCAAAGTACATATTAAGGGGCCTTTACATACCAAGCCAAAAATCATAAATAACTTAAATACATGTATGAACAAAGAGACAAATTAAATGCCTTATGCCTAAATTTCGTCTATGTGACACCATCTAGGAGTTCTTAAAATAATGTTACGAACAATACTTCCTGACCCTTGTGATCTTATCCAGGCTCTCAAAATAACCTAAAGCAATTGTACTTGGAATATTTGAAAGCTTAAAGTAAGCAAAAGCTTAGGAGGTAGCTTAAATAATCCAATCATGAGTTAAGTTCTATGAAATCTCTATCCTTTCTTTAAGTCTATTTAATCTAGGCAAAAAAAAACAACTCGTTCTAAAACCAGTTATCGTGACTTATAGGATTTTCTATATGACTTTATTCCTTACTCTAATTACTCTCAATTGTCATATAACCGACGGATACTTGTCACGCAAGTATTCAAGGTGCGCTAAAAGATTAGCATCTAGATTCACTATTCATTCTCAAGCAAGTCACCTCTTAAACGTGGTTACCTATCCCATGGGATCTTAGTTTGAAATACTATTTCCTAACGTCAAACATATTATAGGCATAACATGATTTATGTCCCATTTTACAACATGATCACTGCATATTTCTAAAGCATCCATAATACATGTTTACCTATGCTACTTGACAAAACAATCCATTCTGCACTCAATTATGCCCTATAATCACCTCATATTCAAGAATACACACATATAAATCAAAACAGTTTGTATACTTTTAAATATACTCCAAAACGGCTCCTTATTCGTATATATATATACATGTATTCAAAACAGTTTGTAAAATCTCAAATATACTTCCAAACAACTCCTTGTTCGTATATACATATACATGTAATCAAAACAGTTTGTATACTTTCAAATATATTTTCAAAACAGCTCCTTATTCGTATATACAAATACATGTAATCAAAACAGTTTGTATACTCTCAAATATATTTCCAAAACAGCTCCTTGTTCGTATATACATATACATGTAATCAAAACCGTTGGTATACTCTCAAATATACTTCCAAAACTGCTCCTTGTTTGTATATACATATACATGTAATCAAACAGTTTGTATACTTTCAAATATATTTCCAAAATAGCTCCTTATTTGTAAATACATATACATGTAATCAAAACAGTTGGTATACTCTCAAATATACTTCCAAAACAGCTCCTTATTCGTATATACATATACATGTAATCAAAACAGTTTGTATACTCTCAAATATACTTCCAAACCTGCTCCTTGTTCTTATATACATATACATGTAATCAAACAGTTTGTATACTTTGACATATATTTCCAAAACAGCTCCTTATTCGTATAGGCATATACATGTAATCAAAACAGTTTGTATACTCTCAAATATACTTCCAAAATTGCTCCTTGTTCGTATATACATATACATGTAATCAAAACAGTTTTTATACTTTCAAATATACTTCCAAAACAGCTCCTTGTTCGTATATACATATACTGTAATCAAGACAGTTTGTATACTCTCAAATATATTTCCAAAATAGCTCCTTATTCGTATATACAAGTAATCAAAACAGTTTGTATACTCTTAAATATACTTCCAAAACTGCTCCGTGTTCGTATATACATATACATTTAATCAAATAGTTTATATTGTTTCAAATATATTTCCAAAACAGCTCCTTATTCGTATATACATATACATGTAATCAAAACAGTTTGTATACTCTCAAATATACTTCCAAAATTGCTCCTTGTTCGTATATACATATATATGTAGTCAAAACAGTTTGTATACTTTCACAGTTCTTTAATCAAACCACAAATATATTGACATTTCAGCAAGACACACACATAAGCACTTTCGCAAACATTGTTTACTTCACACAAAAGAACTTTCGAAAATTCCTGTAGATACAATATACTTGCTTTACCAGTCACAATTACAAATCATCAATAAGCTTATAAACTTTCTTGAATTCTTTTACCATGATCTACTAGAACATAACTTATCTATCTATGACTTATCAAACACTTTATTTAGCTTAGTATCTCAGCTCAAATTTATACTTTTCATTTAAGAAAGTGAACATACCTTAATATATATACATATATCTTTGTTTCAAAAGGTATTAATATTATCCTTCAACTTATATACAAGTTTGGTTATAAATCTTGTGACCCCTTCTATATCATAGGGTTTGAACAAGCATCATTTCAAGGTTTATTGGATATACATATAGTCATTCAAGCAAACATATGAATAGAATCATTCAATCAAACACACACATATATACTAATCATTAGCAAGACACACTCGTTCTTCCAAAAGATTATCCAAGAATTCAATAGATACATCTTATTTATTATTCAAGTTGATATACAAATTCATATATATAGAGAGAGAATTTCATCAAAGCATATATTTTTGCTGAAATGAACAATCAAGATTCAATGGTTTAAAACCCAAAGAGGGGTTGATTGTAGATAGACAAAAGGGAATCGTGGTTTGGAAACCAAATTAGCTCATAAAAAACAATGAGTGTTGTTTAAAGTCTTGGGATAGGCTCGAAACCTTCCCGAGCATTCTTTGTTGTTTAATTTCTATGCTTTATATATATATATATATATTGGATTGTTGTGTGCAAGCGTAAGCTGGATTATGAGGTAAGTACTTAATTGTAAGTACTATATGAAAGGTGTTATTTGACTATTAGAAGCCTCGTATGTGTTCATGTATATGTTTGATAAGATATGATATAAGTACTGGTATGATTGTGTGAAATTTTGCACAAGTTGTTCCGAGGTAGGCCCATATACACCCGATCTGGCCAGTTCCAGACCGTTTCTTTCTGCACACAGTCACCATGTTGGCGTTGAAGCTTTAGGGAGTCATTTCATACATCTGTGTTTGGACAACAAGCTCTGATAATGGATAATGTCACTCGAAGATTCATGATCAAAGACCGACTCTTGTTTCAAAATATCAACAGTGAATGATGCGATGCACACTAAATTAATATAAAAATAGGACACAAAAAAGGTTAGTACAAAAAAATAAATCATTAAAGCAAGGTATACCACAAAAAATATAAAATCCTAACTGAATGCATACAAGTTTTCTATGGCTTTTCGCATGGCTCTAGTGGGGTGGATTCCTAAATTCTCATTCTTGTGGGATTAGGTCTAAAAGGGTACTCAAACCGACCTTACCCCTACTAAGGTGGATAAAAAGCTCAATCCTAGCTCACCACAGGCTTAAGTTCAAACATGGTTCGAGGGATGCATTTCACTAGGCCTATTCAGAGGGTTACCCACGAAGGCATAGGTAATTTGGACCCTAGAAATACAAAGGACTGTTCACAAAGGCAGAGCTACTAACCTCCACCTAAATGGATAAAGCCCGGGTAGAAAGCTTATGTCATGATGCACTGTAAAAGAAGTACAAAATACATTAGTACATACATATACAGAAGGAAACACATAAATAAACAATCGAAAGACAAAAGAAAATAATTTGTGTCCAAGTAAAAGTTGTGCCCACTTAAAAACCTTCCCCAAAGGAGTAGACAAGCTGTCGCGGTCGGGACCCGACGTGAGATAAAAAATATTTGGAGTGACCGCCATTCTATTAAAATTAGGTAGACCAAAAACATATAAGTAACCAAAGATTCCAAAATATTGAGTTTGCGCGCACAGTTACGTGTGGGGAAGGGTTAGCACCCCACGATGCCCATAAAATGGCGCTTACATGGTCACTAATATTTTCTAACGTAATTTGGATGCATATATATAAACTTAACAAATTTTAGAATACATTTTTTATCTTAAAGGTTTCATCTTAATTAGAGATAATGTAAATGAACGTGAAATTGCCTAAAATTACTAACTTTATTATGGGTAAATTATAGAGAAAGAATTAGTCATAGGATATTAATGTAATGACTTATTAAAGGAATAGTTAGCTAGACTTAAGGATTGAGTTATAAACCTAATTGACAGAGTCTAATCTAGGTAACTAATTTATTATGAGATGAATTTGGCCACTAGGATTTAAGAGGGACAACATTAATTCTATAATTAAACTAAGAATTCTAAATCAAAATTTTGATTATCTAAAGTAATGAACTAACCTAATAGTTAAAATAAGGGGCTTTATTCCTAAAACACGAAACATGGAATTATAAATTACGAGGGTAAAAAAACATACAAAGATAAATTAAATAGCATAAAACATGAATATAAAAAATGAATCTAATCAAATAATGACTGAATTGAATAAAAAAGAAATTAAAAGTTGAATTAAATGAGAAGGGGACCAAATTGCATAAAATGAAACTCGAAGGGCCATGGTCTAAGGTCTGCAAGAGAAGGGCGCATGTCAAATATTGGTGCGGTTCAGTCCGCGGGTTGAGTATAAAGGCCAAAATGGGGAAACAAAGTTTATTCTTCCCCCTAATATGAATGGATCAAATCAGTGCAATTATTGATTCTCTAAAATATTCTTCGGTGTTCTTCCTGAACATGAAAAACACCGCCCCGAAGCCCATATTTCAGCCATCAGCCACCGTACTCCGCCGCACCAGTCGCCGTGGATCGACACCGATAGCTACTCGCCAGTGGACATCTTTAGCTCCTGCGATCGCAATACTCGGGATGGGTGATGGCTGACGGTTAGGCAACCTCCGGTGGTGTCTTCTCAGGCAATTCGAATGGTAAACCCAGACCCTTCCCTTTTTTCTGGTTCCATATGTTAGAAAACAACAAAGAAAGAATAGAAACTCGGTATACAATATACCTAAAAACTAGGTTGCCTCTTGCTTGTTATTGCTCACAATTTTTGTGTGTTCTTACAATGGTTGGATGCTTGGTTTTTTATAACTAATTTAGATGAATGGAAAGGAAAAAAAAGAATAAGAATCTGTAATTTCTTTCTAAATTACAATGAATTGAACCCTAGGATCTTTGCTATTCTTTCCATATTTACCTTGATTTGCTTGTAGCTGCTTTCTTTCTGATTTTTGTCTTGAATTTGATTTGGCTCACCGATTTCTTTCTCCTTTTTAGTGATTTTTTTCTTGATGGCCAAGACCAAATGATGAGAAGGAATCCAGAAGCTCGGCAAAGCTGACGGTGGCAATTCGTAGAAAGTTGGAGAGTTGGGGAAGCTAAAAGGTCAAGCGCGTGGCATATACACGAAGACGAGGAGTTAAATTGTTTGCCGCGTTAGCGAGTAGTGATCTACGTTCTCTTTCTCTGAAACAGCTTGGACCGTTGGATCAGATTAAATCCAACGGTTGTGGACCGGCTGCGCAAAAGAAAAGGATTAGATCTTAGTGTTTTTCTAGCCTAAGTTTGGGCCGAATTGGGTCTCTTTATTCTTGTATATGGACATGGATTTTATTATTAATGGGATGGTTTTTATCAATAGATTCTATTTACAAACAAATAATAAATGATATGAAAAAAATAAAAATAGAAAATACGAAAGAAAGAAAAAAATGTAGATAAAATTAGGTGGCTACAATTAGCAAATTAAATCTAACTAAACAGACTTGCGAAATAAACTTTTCTGCCTCTTGATTGAACTATTTGAAAAAAAATCATAGCCTTGGAAGAAAATGGGTAATCGCCATGGAACACTTTTAGCAACCATGGTGATGTTGCAGATATTTTCATTTCGAAGAAGCGTTGAAACAAGGTTTTCATTTTGGTTTTGTGCGAGTTGCATCGGGATATGATGCATGACATATGATTCCGAGGCTAAATGGCTTCCGATTATTAGGTTCCTTCATTTCATTTTCATTTGCTAAACATGGACGACGATCGACATATTGGAGAAATAAAAAGTCTCAAGGCGAGCAATAGGAAGGGATGGCAAAAACTGTAGTGCAACCTCTAGGCATTGTGAATGAGGTAACCCCAATGAATTGTGAGGTCTAGGGGTAGTAAATGAGGATAGTTTTTTTGTATTTAAAAGGAGCACAATTGCATGATGCAATCAGTATGTTATGATTGGACAATTTGTGAAGCAATTGTCATTGGTTGGCCTTACGGGATTCTCATTGATGCAAGTGTTGTGATTGTCGATCTTGTTGATATTTGAGTTGGTTGTAAAGAGGAAAAAGGTCATGTGAGATTGGGCTGATACTTTTGAACGTTGGTTTGTTGCAATGGATGAGTGATTGAAGAGTGTGGCTTTTATTTACCGGAGGGTCTGGTTGTTGGTGCAGGAGATGCATATACATGCATGGTCTCGAGGAACTTTTTAAAATATGGCTGCCTTATGGGGATCGTTTATTGAATTGGATGAGAATACGGGGGCGTCAAATTTTTTTGAACGTGGTAATTTTCAAATTTTAACCTCAGTTTTACATAGGATTAACGAATTGGTGTCTTTACGTGTTGGTGAGAGGGTGTTTAATGTGCAAATAAACAAAACGGAACCTGTGGTTTTTCCAAACTTGAGATGTAACTACGAGATCAAAAATGAAAATGATCTCAAAGTGACATCTACGAATAATAATGGGGACACAAACTGTGATGTTTGTAATATGGAGAGTGGTGCCAATGAGATTGTTCCTTTCAAATCAATTAATAGTGAGGAGGGTGAGTGTTTCAATGGATTTGTACACAAAGATCTTGCTCGGAGTAGTGTTGGTAGAGATAATATGCCAATGGAGTAGCTTCTTTTATGGCAATCGAACGCCCTATAGGAAGATATGCTTCTTTCAAATCCGTAGTTGGATGATGCAGTTGGTTGGATGGATAGGGACAGAGAGCTTGATTTGCATAGGACTTTGGCGGATGAGCCTTATCTTGAGAAGTGATGAATGGTTCAAATGAGGGAATCTTATCTCTTCCATCTCACTTGTGTGGAATGGTTTGCCGAGAATTAGTTGTGCTTGATTCCCTATCTCCAAGTAGGAAACAAATTTTCATTCATAATGGAGTTGAGCGCAAGGTACGTGTTGTTTCGGGTATCATGTTGAGTTTCCTATCTCCTATAGAAAGATAGACTGCATTGGATACTCAAAATAAGAGAGGTCGTGGAATAAGCAAAGTGACAATTTTGCTAATAGTTCCCTCACGGACTCAAATTTTCGTAACAAAAAGAAAAGTATCTTACGTGAGGCTCGTGGAACTCTAAGTCTGAGGAATCTAGTTGGTACACTCACGGTGAAGAACAAGGAGAACACTATTTAGGACAATGCAAGTATTATTGAAGATCGTGAGAGGGATTGTTGATAGTCCATTATGCGGATTCTATCTTAGAATATATGTGGTTTGGGCAATGAGAGCAAGAAGAAGATGGTTATTGAGTTGCTTCGCAAAAGAAAATGTGGTATGGTCATGTTATAGGAAACCAAATTGGAGTGTCTTTCTAATTCGGTGGTAAAGAAGGTTTGGCATTCGGATAATTCTGATTTGGTTTTCTCGTCGTTGGTTCGGTCTTTAGGTGGATTGCTTGTTATATGGGAGAAGTAGCATTTTGTGATAGTCGGCTCGAAAGTTTATTAGAACTTCATAGTGTTACCAGGTCGTTGGATTTTGGAGAATTTTTCGTGTTGTAGATGTATGATTTATGCACTATGCCAATATTCAGAGCAGGTTGTGGTTTGGGATGATATTAGTCAAGTTATAAGTACATTTAAGGATCCATTGTGTTTGGGGGAAACTTTAATGTGGTTTGCATTAGTATTGAAAGGAAGAGGATTAGTGTGAAGTAAATGGGTATGAGTGAATTTTTAGAGTTCATCGAATTGAATGGGCTAATCGAGATCCGAATGGTGGGTGGGTAAGAAATTCATATGGTTTGGATATGGTTATCGATGTAGCAGGTTGGATTGCTTTTTGGTGATGGGAGCTTGAACGGATTGATTTACTAATTTGAAACAATGTAACCTTCCACGATGGGTATCAGATCACTCTGCATTGTTGTTGGTGTTTGATGATTTGGATTAGGGTTTATGTTCATTCCAGGTGTTGAATTGTTGGCTAGAAAATGTGCTAAACGTACAAAATATGGCTTTTAGAGGCGGACCATTCCATGAAATCATTTGTACTTCTACTTATGTTATGGATAAGTTTCACAATTTAAATATTTTTTTGAAGGTAAGGAATCGAAGTACTTTTGGTAATGTGGATGATAAAATTGGTGACATTCAACGAAAGGTGGAGGAATATGATTTACTTGCTTGCTCTGATTTTCTTGATGCAGTAGGGGTGGAAGATCGTCATGTTATAATTTTTAAATTATGAAAGCTTTAGCGGTATAGAGAATCGATATGGTGATAAAAGTCTTGGGAACTATCGTTGAAGGTAGGTGATCGTAATATATCATAGTTCTAAAGAACAGCGAAGGTTCGTGCCCTACGGAACAATATCTCAGGGTTGTTGATCAATGGGTAGTGGGTTACGGATCAGTAAAATTGAAATCCTTTTTCTTCAAAGAATTTCAATGATATTTCGATCGTTTGCCTTTCTTGGGCATTCTTGAAACTTCAATTTCTTTTCACAGATTGAGTGATGATGATAGTTTTTGGGTGGAAGTTCTTTTTTCTGAGGCTGAGGCGTGGGAGGTTGAAAAACATTGTGATGGGCCAAGGCACCTGGTCCAAATGGCTTTAGTATGGAATTTTTCAAAAAAGGGTGGTCGTTTGTGATGGATGACATACTCAGGTTTCTTAAGGAGTTTCATAAGGTTAGGAAGTGTGTTAATTTCATGTGTTTAGTGTTGATTATGAAGAAAGATCCTACTTGTGCATGGGATTTTCGGCCTATAAGTCTTATTAACTTGATATATAAGATTTTGTCTCAGATTTTGGTCCTAAGATTGCAACAAGTGATTGACGACTTGGTAAATGGTGTGCAGAGTGCCTTCATTAGGGGTCGAAAGATTATGGATGAGGTATTACTTTCCAATGATTTTATTATTCGATGGGTTTGAGTGGTGCTTTGGGAGGTTTAGTGCTGAAATTGGATTTTGCGAAAGCATACAACTGTATCAAAAGGCTCATATGGGCTTCGGTTTAGTTTGGCGTACTTGGATTCATGAATGTATTATCTTAGTGAAACTATCAATTTTAGTTAATAGTAAAACAACTAGAGAATTTTGTACGCGTAGAGGGTTTTGACAAGATGATCCATTATCACCATTGTTGTTTGTGATGGTCATTGAGGTATTACATCAAATGATTGTATTGGCAAATAACAAGGCTTTTTCCAAGGTGTTAAGGTGGCGTCTGATATTCATATTTCCCATTTATAGTTCACAGATGACATGATAAACTTCATAGAGGGTTTAATGGATTATGCTCGAAAACTCAAGCAATTATTGTCATGTTTTGAAGCACGTTCTGGTTTGAAAATTAATTATTAAAAGTCATATTTGTTTAATATTGGAACTGATGACTCAATTGTAGGTAACATGGGCGCGATTTTATGTTGTGAGGTAGGAGTGATGCCATTCGCCTACCTTGGTATTTCGATGGGGGTCAATCCACGCGAGGCTCAAGTTTGGGAGTTGATTGTTGCTAAATTTTGTAGCAAGTTGGCTAGTTGGAAACGTGGTTCATTATCCTTTGTTGCAAGGGCCATGCTTGTTAACTTGGTGCTTTCGTCGTTGCCCTTCTATTACATGGATGTTTTAAAACTCCAAAATGAGTAATTTTGAGGATTGATCATATCTAAAGAATAATATTATTAGGGGAGCAAATTTGGACGGCAAAATGAGTAGAGTGGGATGGTCGATTGCGTGTAAGCCTAGGAAATTTGGTGGGCTTGGAATTTTGGATGTGTTTGATGAACATGGTGTTATTAGCTAAATGGTCATGGCGATATGCGACTAAGTCGCGTCATTGTGGCATAAGATGATTGAAGCTAAATTTGGCAAGAAATATCCTTATTGGAATTTTTCCTCTATAGGAAAATGTCATGTCATTGATTTGGCGACAAATTGTGGAAGCTGGGAGTGATGAGTCAATTCAGCACTATTTGTTGAAGTCTAGCTTCAATTGGAATGTGGGGGACAGTGAGTCAGTATTGTTTTGGTCGGATCCTTGGCGTTTAAAGTAGCCATTGAAAATGGTCTATCCGACTTTGTTTTCATTCGCTTCTAATAAGTTGCCTTTGGTCTCTGAATCTGCGAGGGTGGATCATTTTGGCATGACATTTGTGATTTTTTTATATGCGTGAACTTTGTCAATTTGAGCTGCAATAGGTTCACGAGCTAAGGGCAATGTTGATAAGTTACTTTTTATGTGCAAGGGTTCAGAACAAGCTCGTTTGAAAATTTGACTGGCGTGGTGTTTTCTCAGTGTGTGAATTGTCTCAGCTATTAATGTTTTCAGATTTAGATGTTGACTATGGTGATGTCTGATTCGGTTGGAGGCTAATGGTGCCTTTGACAATGTAATGTTTTATATGGATCATGGTATTGGAGAGGTTGTCGACCATGGTATTTTTGAAGAATCGAGGGATAAATATTGAGAAAGATAGAATGTTGTGTGTTTGGTGTGGTGAGGGCTTGGATGAAACCGATCACATGTTATATTCATGTGGTAGCTGAAATTTTGACTTGAGTGTTCTAATGGTGGAGGCTGTAGCTGGTTCTCCCAAGATGTTTACGTGAGTTCTTGGTTCATGAGTTGCATTGCTCTTTTAATGGGTTGATCAAACAATAGTGGCTTGTTTGTTTTACCTCAGTTTCGTAGTCATTGTGGCTAACATTGAAAGAAGTTATTTTTAATCAAATGAAATTATTGATGTTTGAGGTTTTTTTCTTAGCTAAGTTGCAATCATTTTACTGGTTAAGGCTTCATGTGAGGCAAGTATGGCGTTGGAGTTGTAGTGGTGGGAGTGCCCTTGAGATGGTTATTCTTGGATAGTGACTCGTAGTGATCGAGTGGGGTTATCGTGGGTGCCGCCACCAATGAGTATGTTGAAATTTAACATCAATGGTTCAGCCTACGGAAAGTTGGGTCATGCTGATTGTGAAAGGGTATTGTGTGATTGTTATGGTACTATTTTGGCTTTGTTTTCAAGTACATTTGGCATTCTTAACTCCAATGAAGCTGAGTTACAACGGGTTGATTATTCTTTTTTGTTAGTTGTTGGTTCATCTTGGAGTTCGTCATCTTTGGATTTGATTATTGAATCAGACTCAAGCGTTGTTATGGCATGGTGCTTTAATTACTCTTGACGACCATGAAAGTATTGGGAATGCTTTCAATGAATTAATGTCGCATGTCGTTTATTTGAGCATGTTTACTTTTGCATATATATCGAGAAGCTAACAGTTTTGTAGATTCTTTGGCAAAATGTGATTTCGATTACACGACCTTCTTTCATGTTTCTTGTGTTTTGGTGGTGTGTTGAGCTGGGTGTTTTGGTTTCTCACCCATTCCTGATTTTCTTGGGACTGGTTGTTGTTGTAGCTATTTATATTGTGGGGTTGTTGGCTAGTGGTTTTAATTTGTAGCACACCAACTATTCGTGTTGACTGTGCTATCTTTTCGAGGTTTTCTCTCCTCCTCTAGTTTGGTGTTTTGTCCTCTTTTATATTATCACATTTTACTCTTTTTCTCCATCATAGAATTAGGGTGGTTCTTAATGAGGCTAACGAGTGCATAATTGACCTATTTGATGTGCTCTTAATCCTTGTATTTTGCATGCTTTCAAACTCATTTAGGTTGCATTTAGGTTAGAATGTACATATTTGCATTTAGACAGTGAGTTACATCACATGTGCTTTAATTGTTATATATATTGGTTCTTTTCACGGGAAGATGGTGTTTTGTGTTGTATGTGCTAGATGCTGGAGGATTGCTGGGGAAAGGAGATGAGCTAATCGAATGGCTAGAGCTGACAAGGCATGAAGAGTTGTAGATGAATCTATTTATGGCCACGTGGACTTTCTCCCAAATACGCAACATTAATTGAAGTGGGAAACAAATGGATTTTCTTTAATGAAGCTGCACATAATTTAGAGTACTGAAACCCTAGTTTCACCGCCTATAAAAGAGAGACTTGGATGCTACTTCAACAAGTAGATTTGAGAAAATAGTCCTAGTCCGAGCTTATGGAGAACCACCGGAGCGAAGCTAGACGATTCTCCTCAATGAATGACACTATCTAGAGAGGTTGACGAAGAGGAGGCCTGCAGCACAGTTAGACGGCACGAAGGGAGTTTTTTCGAGGACGCTTGGCTCTTTCTTTTCTCTTGCTTGATAAACTATCGTACTCTATACTTTTAATTATGGTTGTTTTAGGCTTAGACATGAGCTAAACCTTTTAGTTGGGATTATTGTGCCCCAGGATTTTATGTTTTGATTATTCTATTTCAATGTTTTTCTCTTCATCTATTATGTTCATGTTCTTAATGCGTAGTTAATTGTAAGAGCTATTCGGGAAAGGCCTGTTAACTATTGATTTGTGGCTTAATATTTGAGAGAGTGAAGTTATACAAACGTGAATAGTGGGGCTAAGCTGTCAACTTAGTCTTAATCTGGCTTAGATATAAGTTTAGGGTTTCAACGACTAAAAGGAAGTTCTTAAACAAATAATATAGTCGTTAGGGTTAACGTAGTCATGTATCACCTTAACCACAATGTCATTAACTTCTAGGCATCGAGAGAATCAGAAGTTCATTAGAAAATCCTGTCAAGTAGATGAAGAACTTAAGGGTTTACGCAAACATGTATTGCCCGTCATTGTAGCATTGATCTAGGTAATTAAACATATATCCTTAGCAATAATCCCAACCTCCATAATTATCTGTTAAGTCGTTGCAATTGTTTGTCTTAATCATAACTATTATTAGATTAGTTAAATCAGTTCACTTAAATCGACATTCACCAATACTTGCAAACAAATTCCTAAGTACGATAACTTCGTATTTATATTGATCCAATCCTCTTGGGTTCGACACTCCACTCTCACTTTATTACTTGATATGACAAGTATACTTGTTCTAAAGTGCATCACTATTCGACAAGCATCAAGTTTTTAGTGTCGTTGCCGGGAATTGGCAGTTGATAGTTACATTGTAATTGCACTTAAGACTTTTATTTTATTGTATTTAATTTTTGTTTATATTTTTGTTCTTATTCTCATGTACGTTCCAGAGCATGACCAGAAGGTCCACCAAAGAACCTATTCTTCCATATAATCTGAAGATCGAAAGAACTTTTCAGAGGCTTCTACGGGAGAACAAGACGATGGTGAACGACGAAGATATTCAACCAAGGAATAACCTTGAGAACATGCGTAATCCAAAAGATGTACTTCGAGTCGATGAACAACAAGGGAAGTTGGAGCAGGAATCAATGGCCAGGAGGATAGACCACATGTCTGGCCCAGAAGGTTTATTAAGATATCATTAAGCTCATTATCAACAACCTCAACCCACCGATTGTGGTACCTGATCTAGGGACAGCCCACTTTAAGCACATCCAAGCTTTCTTGGAAGTTTGTGATTGTTTCATGCAACCAGGTATACCTACTGATGCCTTGCGACTCAAGCTATTCCATTTCTCGTTGCGTGATCAAGCTAGAGCATGGTTGAAAACTTGTTCCACATGATCTATTACATCCTGAGACGACTTGTGCGGCAAGTTTCTCCACCAATTAGATCCACCGAACGTGCACAACCAAAAGTGAAGCGACATCATCTCTTTCCAGCAATACGATAATGAATACATGTATGAAGCATGGGATAGATACAAAGATCTGCGTCGGAAGTGCTCGATCCTTGGACTTACAAATTGGCTACAAGTCATGACGTTCTATAATGGCGTTAATTGACAAATAAGGAAGATGATCGACTCGTTGGATAATGGTACTTTGCTCAATAGAGAACTTGACGATGCTTTCAAAACACTTGATCGGATAGCCAACGCCGACTACCAGCTCCTAAGAGGTCGATTGAAGCATGTACCTAAAGCAGCTAGAACACTCCAATTGGATAATTCTCGGACTACAGCAGCTCAGCTCTCGACTATCACCAACCTGCTCAAGAACATGCAAGGGACCTCCAATGTCCGAGAGGCAAAAGTGGTACAATATACTTCTGAGCATTGTGATGGGAACATCTTCGAGCAAATACCCTTAACAATAAGAATCTGGATGCTACATAGGGAACACCAACTGTAACAACAATCTCTACTCCAACACCTACAACCTAGGGTTGCGACAACATCCAAATTTTTGTTGGGAGGTAACAAGGAAATTCAGGAGCACAAACAGCTACATCAACCTACCCTATTGGATTTCAAAAGACTCAGAGGCAGAACCAAAGAGTTTCTAACTTTAATTCTATTTTTTTTATAATTCTTATCAATCGTTTATGGAAACTACTTGAGTCATTATGCAGGATCAAGCAGCCCACTTGAATAATCACAGTGGCATGCTCACAACACAGACTACCATGTTGCAAAACCAGCGATCGATCATGCAAAATAACACCACCTCATTAAGGTCTTTGGAAACTCAAGTTGTGCAAATTGCCTAGATTTTGAAGACGAGACCACCTGGCGAACTACCTAGTGATACTGAAGTACTAAGGCCTTTAATGAAATGCCATCACTCTACGCAGTGGCACACAATTGAGGACATAAACCAAGTTTGGGGGAAGCTCTCTAGTACATCCTACTCCAAGCAAGCCATATGTCGACGCTCTTGCACCATAGGAACCAACTTTTGTGTCTGATACAGTGAGTGGCCTTGCTACTGAAGGTAAGCAAGATGAAATTAAGGATGCACCTGCATCAAGTAAGCCACAAGACGAGCCCAGACCACCACCTCTATTCCTACAAAGACTGAAAGCTCAAAAACAAGATGCCTAGTACAAGAAATTCCTGGAGATGCTAAAACAGTTGCACATCAATGTCCCACTCCTGGAGGCCATTGATCAAATGCCTATCTATGCAAAGTTTCTAAAGGAGATCGTGACAAAGAAGATGATGGTGAGTGATGTTGGAACTATCACCACTATGGGCAAGTTCATGGTTGTGCTGAGTGATTTGCCACCCAGGATGAAGGACCCAAGCAGCTTCACCATTCCATGCTCGATAGGCCACAACTACTTTAGTCATGCCTTATGTGATCTCAGAGCAAGTGTGAACTTAATGCCAAAATTTGTGTTCAAAGTATTAGGGATGGGAAAAGCAAGCCCTACATTCGTAATCCTTTATTTGGCTGATCGATCTCAAATTCGACCCGAGGGCATAATTAAAGATGTGCTTGTTAGGGTAGATTAAGTTTGTCTTCCCGGTGGACTTTATCATCCTTGACTGTGAAGCCGGTGAGAATACTCCCATCATCATGGGGAGACCATTCCTCGCCATCAGGCGTATTGTGATTGATTGTGAGAATGGTAACTTCACCATAAAGATGAACGACCAAAAGATCACATTCAATGTCTTCAGAACACCCAAGTACGTATACGACTACGAAGAATATCAGCTCATGGATACGGAGGAAGCACTAATTAAGGAAAGTTTACCCGAGATATGTTGCAGCAACATACTTCTTAGTAAAAAGCAAATTGAAATTGATGAGGGCATGCATGCAGCTAATAAGGAAGAAGAACAGTTCATAAATTGGCACTTGGCAAACGCAAGGCGTGATAGCTCACAACTATATAGATACAAGGAACTGATTACAGATGTGTTTAGCAACTCGATCAAACCAGGACTCACTCCAACAATGAAAATCTTGTTGATACAACAAGTTATTAAATGGTGTGAAACTGAAATTCTTCCTCATGTCACATAATGGCTTGTTATAGATCCTAACCTAAGCAATCTGCCACAACAAGATTCCATTAGAATCTTGAATGATGCTGACAAGCTTCTCTCACTTCACCCGGTGCAATTGACACCCAATGTGAATCACCATCTTAGCCACACTGGAATAACACTTTAATGGTTGTAGATGTATAATGAAGTGTCGGACAATTGTGATAAACTTGTTGCACCAACACTGGATGATTAGAACTTCTTATCTCTCACTTTTATTTCTGCACTTAATTTAATTTTTGCATTGTTATTTTCTGCTTTATTTATTTTTATCTTTTAAAATTATTTTATAATTATTAGCCTTTAACTAGAAAATATCAAGATAAAGACAACAAGCAGGTCGAGCTACTCACAAAATCACTAACAATGATAAGTTGGAATATCGGGTTTTAGTGGTACAACACCCCCTCAATTGGCTTAATTCTATCATTTTCCATAACTTGCCACATGTTGTTCCCTTATTCATCATGCCACTCATGACTCGACTTCTAAACAAAGTCAGGACTCTACATTAATGACTGGTGTGACCATTCATGATTACCTCTATTCCTTCCCCTTTTTACCCTTCCATCATCACCATAAAAGACAAAATATTAAGCATCTATCAGACTTCTCATCTCCTACAATCCACCATCCTAAAACCCTAGAGTTCCCAACTAGTTCATCTTTCTCTACCCAAATCATGGTCCGACAACTAAGAGTCACTCGTCGAACCCAACAACCACCACGAATTGAAAGAAATAGTAGCCCTACATCCTTTCCATACCCTCTGACCTCCTGGGACGAAAGCTAGTATCACTTAGAGGATATGACACATGAGGAAATTCACGAACTTATGAACTGCCTCTACACGGTAAATGACGATCTAGTCACAAGGTATAAACACATGACCCGACATAACTTAATTTTTAGGAAGGTTTGGAATTTACTCCAAACGTGCGCTACAAGTTTGAAGCGGATATACACGTAGTCATAACCACACAAGGATAGGGAGACTTTGTGCAGCAACTTGGCCAGGTTAACGTCGATTTGGTATATGAGTTTTACACTCATGTGGAGCATAGACCAGCTGCACGATCTTTTGTATACGGAACAACAACTGTGTTCTTGGTTGAGGCAATTGCCAACCACTTCAATCTTTCCACGATCGACGGCGGACATTGGAACTTTTTTGTTGTACCAACAGTAGAAACCTGCATTCCAGGGACCACATGGGACCAAGAAGAATATTATGTCCAAAGGGTACACTAGGCACAACTTAATCTGGTGTCCAAATTCTGGCTGCACTTCATCAACAACTGCATCCTTGTAACTCGAAACCGATCCATGGTTTCTTGCCACCGACTAATGCTCCTACACTCTATCCTCAATAACTGGGACATCAACCCGTATGAATACATTTACAAAACCATCGTAAATTAGGCAACGTCAATGAGGAAGCCCAAGAATCTACCATTCCTTAATCTCATCACAACATTATGTTAGAAGGCATGGGTTGATGAATGAGAGGAGGAAGATATCATTAAATGCCACATAGGTTGGCTGTCATCCCAGTTTCAGTAGATGAAAGGATACAATATGCTGGTTGAACTTGTCGCCACCTCAACTCACGATATCTACCAGATAGTCCAAGATGTTGTGGCTAGCACCTTGGAGCCTTTCTTCAAATTTATCCAACAAATAGCGGTTGTAGAGAAATCCTTGGTCGATAAGCTTCTACTAGAAAACCAGGAAAACCCTACTGCATCAGCCACCACCACCACTAGACAGAGAAAATGGCCAGAGACTAACATTGGCACCTCCTCCCGCCCTGCCAAGAAACAAGCGTTCACCCGGGACAAAAGTAAGGGCATCATCATCTGGGAACCACCACCCCAGTAACTCTCTAGGTTAGATTTTCTTTCCTTTTATTTTTCTTTTTAGTTTAGTTTTTCATGTGCATATTTTAAATTTGTTTTCCTCTATTTGTTTTGTTTTTTCTTTTTCTTTTTGCATTGGGTACAATGCTCTTCTCAAGTTTTGGGGAGTACATACCCATATATATATTAGGTTAAATTTAGGTAAAATTAAAAAAATAGAACTGTAATTAGCCTAATATGTCGGATAGGTTCACTTTTCTATGATTCGTTTGATTTTGAATCTACTGCTGCGTTGATTATGACTTCTGATGTTGAGTCTATGTTGATTCTTTGCAAGGTGTTAAGAGCTTTCAAGTTTTAGAACTTAATGATAAATCTGTTGTAGCCCTTAAAAACCACAAGTTGCATGCAATCGAACACTTAAGAAACCTTAGGGATGTTCTAGGTCGACTTTTTGATGCTCCCAAAAAAATTAAGAAAATAAATTAAGACTTTGATAATTTAAAAAAAAATGTTAAGGGGCACTCTTCTATGCATCTTGTTATTTAAGTACACTAGGTAAGTTGTATTTGCTCGATTTAAATTTCCCTCGTAGGAATGATAGTACTAGCAAAGGGTGAATGAAAGTCTTCATGGGATGACACTGCTTGTAGGGCTCAGGGATGGGCTGTTTGCTCCACTCCATCTTCAGGAACCGAAGGGTTAGTGTGATAAGTTGAAGCCCCAAAGATACATTTTTTAAACGTAAAAAGAACATGGAGTAAAAATATGCTAAAAAGGAAAAATAATATGCCAAAGCAGAAAGAGAAAGCAACCCTTAAGCTTTCTAAGGCTATTAAGTGATGAATGCGTGTAACCGAGCACACACCGGACTTATAGTACATTTAATCTTTTGAATAAAATTGTAAGCTCTAATACACTTGATTATCATCAACATAGCTGGGAAATGAATTACTACTGTAGCACAACTTGGAATCACTGTAATCATAGCATAATGAAACCTTAGGACTTATTGGCTATTTTCTATTTTTATTTTTCTTGTTTCCATTTTGCATTGCTTGAGAACAAGGAACAGTTCAAGTTTTGGGTTACTCGATGAGTGCATAATTGACCTATTTTATATGCTCTTAATCCTTGTCTTTTGCGTCATTTCAAGCTCATTTAGGTTGAATTTAGGTTAGAATGTACATTTTTGCATTCAGATAGGGAGTTACACCGCATGTGTTATAATTGTTATATATATTGGTGTTTTTTCACGGGAAGGTGGTGTTTTGTGGTGTATGTGCAAGATGCTAGAGGATTGTTGGAGTAAGGAGAGGAGCTGGTCGAATGGCTGGAGCTGACAAGGCATGAAGAGTTAGAGATGAATCTATTTCTGTCCACGTGGACTTTCTCCCAGATACGCAATATTAATTGAAGCGGGAAACAAATGGCTTTTTTTAATGAAGCTGTGCATACTTTAGGCTACTGAAACCCTAGTTTCACTGCCTATAAAAAGAGAGACTTGGACGCTATTCAACAAGCAGATTTAAGACAACAGTCCTAGTCCGAGCTTACAAAGAACAACTGGGGCGAAGCTAGACGATTCTCCTCGACAAACTGTTGGGAAACGCCGGTACACCCCATGGTACAGTGGAAAAATTATCCGGCATAATCCACTAGTGATCCATGTACAAGGGACAAATTTGGGGTGATAAAGAATGAAATGCTACCTCAATAAATCTGGAAACCCGTAGAGAGTGTAGGAGAATCCAAATCGAATTCGAGTCGTCACAACAGCGTTCCAACCTCTACGTTGTCCACCCAAATAAAATGAACAATATTTTCTCTTCTCTAACTGTTGAGAGGTTTTCCAAAAAGCATGCATATGGCTGCTAGACCTCATGCCTTTATATAGCATTTAAAACCCTAATTCTAATTAAATTTGGATTATTTAAATATACATTATATTTATTCGAATATAATTAAATATAGAATCTAATTCTACTTCTATCCGGTTTCTTTAGGGATGTATATATTTTAATAGTATCTGATAATTTCATTAATTATCAAGTATTAAAATATATATATATAATCGAAATTATCTATAATTCCAATAATCATAATAATTTCGGTTTTAACTTATTTCGTGCACAACAAGTTTGTACACAAGCTATCTAGTCGATATTTGTTCGTTTTAATCATAGGGTGTGACTCTTGTAGGTCATGTAATGTCAGCAGTAATATCTAGAACAATTCTAATATTACAAGCAATGAGTGGCATCTAGCAATACATCATTGCTACCTAAGCTACATGAAGTCCTGGTTAGATTTAACCTTTTCCATGATTAACTTCTTTTATGTATTTCATCCTTTTGTCCACATATCTAGATCGGACACAAGTCATGAATTAGTCAAACTTGTATAATCCATCTAATATTTCTTGATATTTTGAGTAGGTTATTGTAAATGAATAACTATGATATCGCATATCAATTTATTCGAGCATGGCCATGCTTTTTCTAGTCTCACTCAATCAAGTGGCCTATGACATTACTCCTATTAGGTAGGAGGGACAAATCTTATCTTTATCATCCATATTCCACTACATAGATTGTGGCATATCCAATATCAATCTTTATAGTGTAGACAGTTATGACACACGTTTGACCGTATCAAAATACGTCACTCACGATGTTGAAATAATGGTTATCTCAAGTCTGTGGATCATACATGTAGTTATCACCATGAGCAATATTGTGACTGTCACATAATAATCCAAGAAACATGCTCATAGCGGGTGAGTCCAGTATGTCATTCTCTAACACATACTTATGTATTGATTTTGACATATCCATGTCAATGACAACACTTTGTCATCAATCAATTACATATTATTCTTAATTATTGTTGTCTATGCCCACAATAATTCTCTACTAAGGACATTCAAGAATAACTATATTAATCTAACGACTTTATTATAATTCAGCTTATTAATAGATGCACAAAATAAGACTGAAATAATATGTCGAAATATGTTACTCAGACATGAGCTGAACCTTTTAGTTGAGGTTATTGCTGCGTAAAAACCTCACAATTTGATAACTTTTATCAGCATTATCGCGTTTTTCAGGATTTTAAAATCGACAAGGTTTTTATTTAAACAACTCTTTGTTACTTTCCCCGCACGTAATCCATAGACTAACTAATAATCTAAAATATAATTATCACCCACATATGTTAACTCTTAACATCTGAAACCCAAACAGAACTGTGACTAACTCTTTAATCACTTGGAAAAATCAATTTAATTTATTCAGATTAGGCGTGAATCTATCAAAGTATGAAAATATCGTATATTTGTCAAAAATCGAATAAACCCTAATCTAATAACATGCATCTCATACAAAAACATCTTCCAAGTATTTAAGTCAGAATTGGCATCGTACAAGTGGCTCAAATACCACTATTGGGAAACGCCGGTACACCCCATGGCGCAACGAAAAAATTGTCCGGCGTAATCCACCAATGATACATGTACAAGGGACGAATTCGGGGTGATAAAGGATGAAACGTACCTCAATAAATCTAGAAATCTATAGAGTGTGTAGGAGAATCCAAATCGAATTCGAGTCATCACAGCAGCGTTCTGACCTCTACGCAGTTCATCCAAATAAAACGAACAATATTTTCTCTTCTCTAATGGTTAGAGAGGTTTTCCGAAAAGCATGCATATGGCTGCTAGACCTCATGCCTTTATATAGCATTTAAAATCCTAATTCTAATTAAATTTAGATTCTTTAAATATACATTGTATTTATCCGAATATAATTAAATATATAGAATATGATTCTACTTCTATCAGGTTTCTATAGGGATGTATATATTTTAATAGTATCTGATAATTACAATAATTATCTAGTGTTAAAATATATATAACCGAAATTATCTATAATTCCAATAATCATAATAATTTCAGTTTTTACCGATTTTGTGCACAACAAGTTTGTACACATGCTATATAGTCAATATTTGTTCGTTTTAATCGTAGGGTGTGACTCTTGTAGGTTCATGTAACGTCAGCAGTAATATCTAGAACAATTCTAATATTACGAGCAATGAGTGGCATCTAGTAATACATCATTTCTACCTAAGTTACATGAAATCGTTTTTCGATTTAACCTTTTCCGTGATTAACTTCTTTTATGTATTTCATCCTTTTGTCCTCATATCTAGATCGGATACAAGTCATAGATTAGCCACACTTGTATAGTCCATCTAATATTTCTTGATATCTTGAGTAGACTATTATAAACGAATAACTATGATATCCGTTTTCAGTTTATTCGAGTATGGCCATGCATTTTCTAGTCTCACTCAATCAAGTGGCCTATGATATTACTCTTATTATGTTGGAGGGACAAATATTATCTTGATCAACCATATTCTGCTACATAGATTGTGACATATCCAATATCAGTCTTTATAGTGTAGTCAGTTACGACACACGTTTGACCGTATCAAAATATGTCGCTCACAATGTTGAAATAATGGTGATCTCAAGTTTGAGGATCATACATTTAGTTATCACTATGAGCAATGTTGTGACTGTCACATAATAATCCAAGAAACATGCTCATAGCGGGTTAGTCCAGTATGTCGTTCTCTAACACATACTTATGTATTGATTTTTACATCTCCATGTCAATGATCTGAACTAAGGACATTCAAGAATAACTATATTATTCTAAGGACTTTATAATTCAGTTTATTTATAGATGCACATAATAAGACTAAAATAATAATAATAATAATGGCTTTATATTAATAAACAAGATAAACTAAGTATGTCTTTTTCAACCATCTCGTGATTGGTCTTTGGGCATACTCCAACACGAACGACGCTATCGAGAGAGGCTGACAGAGAGAAGGCCTACAGAACATTTAGGTGGCATGGACAGAGTTTTTTTTAGGACGCTCGACTCTTTCTTTTCTTTTGCATGATAAACTATTGTACTCTATACTTTTAATTTTGGTTGTTTAGGCTCAGACCTGAGCTGAACATTTTAGTTGGATTATTGATGTGTAAAAACCTCTCGATTTGATAACTTTTATCAACATTATCGTGTTTTTCAAGATTTTAAAGTCCACGAGGTTTTTACTTGAATAACTCTATGTTACTTTCCCCGCACATAATCCTTAGACTAACTATTAGTATAAAATATAATTATCACCTACATATCTTATCGCTTAACATCTGAAACTCAAACAGAACTGTGACTAACTCTTTAATCACTTGGAACAATCAATTTAATTTATTCAGAGTAGGCGTGAATCTATCTAAAGCATGAAAATATCATATATTTGTCAAAATTGAATAAACCCTAATCTAATAGCATGCATCTTATTCAAAAGAATCTTCCAAGTATTTAAGTCTGAATTCATATCGTACAAGTGGCTCAAATACCAATGTTGGGAAACGATGGTACACCTCATGGCGCAACGAAAAAATT
The DNA here is from genome assembly GCA_019671005.1 of Hibiscus mutabilis. NCBI lineage: Eukaryota > Viridiplantae > Streptophyta > Magnoliopsida > Malvales > Malvaceae > Hibiscus > Hibiscus mutabilis. Next base: position 32,337,413 of record CM033745.1, read on the forward strand.
ATCCAGTGTAATCCACCAATGATACATGTACAAGGGACGAATTCGGGGTGCAAAAAGATGAAACGTTACCTTAATAAATCTGGAAATCTACAGAGAGTGTAGGAGAATACAAATTGAATCTGAGTCGTAATAGCAACGTTCAGACCTCTACGCAGTCCACCCAAATAAATATAACAATATTTTCTCTTCTCTAACGGTTAGAGAGGTTTTCCGAAAAGCATGCATATGGCTGCTAGACCTCAAGCCTTTATATAGCATTTAAAACCCTAATTCTAATCAAATTCAGATTCTTTAAATATACATTTTATTTATCCGAATATAATTAAATATGTAGATTCTGATTCTACTTCTATCAGGTTTCTTTAGGGATGTATATATTTTAATCGTATTTGATAATTACATTAACTATCTATTATTAATATATATATAACTAAAATTATCTATAATTCCAATAATCATAATAATTTCATTTTTACTTATTTCGTGCACAACAAGTTTGTACACAAGCTATCTAGTCGATATTTGTTCATTTTAATCGTACGGTGTGACCCTTGTAGGTTCATGTAACGTCAGCAGTAATATCTAGAATAATTCTAATATTACAAGCAATGAGTGGCATCTAGCAATACATCATTGCTACCTAAGTTACATAAAGTCGTGGTTTCATTTAACCTTTTCCGTGATTAACTTTATTATATATTTCAAACTTTTTTCCTCATATCGAGATCGGACACAAGTCATGGATTAGTTACACTTGTATAGCCCATCTAATATTTCTTGATATCTTGAGAAGACTATTATAAACGAATAACTATGATATCCCATATCAATTTATTCGAGCATGGCCATGCATTTTCTAGTCTCACTCAATCAAGTGGCCTATAATATTACTCTTATTATGTATGAGGGACAAATCTTATCTTGATCAACCATATTCCTCTACATAGATTGTGACGTATCCAATATCAGTCTTTATAGTGCAGTCAATTACGACACACGTTTGACCATATCAAAATATGTCACTTACGATGTTGAAATAATGGTGATCTCAAGTCTGAGGATCATACATGTAGTTATCATCATGAGAAATATTGTGACTGTCACATAATAATCCAAGAAACATGCTCATAGCGGATCAGTCCAATATGTCGTTCACTAACGCATACTTATGTATTAATTTTGACATCTCCATGTCAATGACAACACTTTCTCATCAATCTACTACATATTAGTCTTAATTATTGTTGTCAATGCCCACAATAATTCTCGACTAAGGACATTCAAGAATAACTATATTATTCTAAGGACTTTATAATTCAGTTTATTTATAGATGCACAGAATAAGACTGAATAATAATAATAATAATAATAATAATAATAATGGATTTATATTAATAAACAAGATAAACTAAGTATGTCTTTTACAACCATCTCATGATTGGCCTTTGGGCATACTCCAACACGAACGACGCTATCGAGAGAGGCTGACAGAGAGGATGCCTGCAGAACAGTTAGGCGGCATGGAAAGAGTCTTTTCAAGGACGCTCAACTCTTTCTTTTCTCTTGCATGATAAACAATCCTACTCTATACTTTTAAGTTTGGTTATTTAGGCTCAGACATGACCTGAACCATTTTGTTGAGATTATTGTTGTGTAAAAACCTCACAATTTGATAAATTTTATCAACATTATCGCGTTTTTCAGGATTTTAAAATCCATGAGGTTTTTACTTGAACAACTCTATGTTACTTTCCCCGCACGTGATCCATAGACTAACTATTAGTCTAAAATATAATTATCACCCACATATGTTAACGCTTAAAATCTAAAACCCAAATAGAATTGTGACTAACTCTTTAATCTCTTGGAACAATCAATTTAATTTATTCAGATTAGGCGTGAATCTATCTAAAGCATGAAAATATCATATATTTGTCAAAAATCAAATAAACCCTAATCTAATAGCATGCATCTTATACAAAAGCATCATCCAAGTATTTAATTCCAAATTCGTATCGTACAATTGGCTTTAATACCATTGTTAGGAAATGTCGGTACACCCAGCGGAAAAATTATCCGGCGTAATCCACCAATGATCCATGTATAAGGGACGAACTTGGGGTGCTAAAAGATAAAACGTTACCTCAATAAATCTGGAAATTTGTAGAGAGTGTAGGAGAATCCAAATCGAATCTGAGTCGTCACAGCAGCGTTCCGAACTCTACGCAGTCCACCCAAATAAAGCGAACAATATTTTCTCTTCTCTAATGGTTAGAGAGGTTTTTCGAAAAGCATGCATATGGCTACTAGACCTCATGCCTCTATATAGCTTTTAAAACCTTAATTCTAATTAAATTTAGATTCTTTAAATATACATTATATTTATTCGAATATAATTAAATATGTAGAATCTGATTCTACTTCTATCAGGTTTCTTTAGGGATGTATATATTTTTAAAAGTATATGATAATTACATTAATTATCTTGTATTAAAAATATACATATATATATAACCAAAATTATATGTAATTCCAATAAACATAAATATTTCAATTTTTACTTATTTCGTGCACAATAAGTTTGTACACATGATATCTAGTCGATATTTATTCGTTTCAATCGTAGGGTGTGACCCTTGTAGGTTCTTGTAACGTCAACAGTAATATCTAGAACAATTCTAATATTACATGCAATGAGTGGCATCTAACAATACATCATTGCTACCATAGTTACATGAAGTCGTGGTTTGATTTAACATTTCCCATGATTAAATTCTTTTATGTATTTCATCTTTTTATCCTCATATCTAGATCGGACACAAGTCAAGGGTTAGTCACACTTGTATAGTCCATCTAATTTTTCTTGATATCTTGAGTAGACTATTATAAACGAATAACTATAATATCTCATATCAATTTATTCGAGCATGGCCATGCATTTTCTATCTCACTCAACCAAGTGGCCTATGATATTACTCTTATTATGTAGGAGGGACAAATCTTATCTTAATCAACCATATTCCGCTACATAGATTGTAACATATCCAATATCAGTCTTTATAGTGTAGTCAGTTACGACACACGTTTGACCGTATCAAAATATGTCACTCACGATGTTGAAATAATGGTGATCTCAAGTCTAAGGATCATACATGTAGTTATCACCATGAGCAATGTTGTGACTGTCACATAATAATCCAAGAAACATGCTCATAGCAGGTCAGTCCAGTATGTCGTTCTCTAACACATACTTATGTATTGATTTTGACATCTCCATGTTAATGACAACACTTTGTCATCAATTAACAAAATATTAGTCTTAATTATTGTTGTCCATGCCCACAATAATTTTCGACTAAGGACATTCAAGAATAACTATATTATTCTAAGGACTTTATAATTCAGTTTATTTATAGATGCACAAAATAAGACTAAAATTTTATATAGATGTATTTTCTCTTCTCTAATGGTTAGAGAGGTTTTCCGAAAAGCATGCATATGGCTGCTAGACCTCATGTCTTTATATAGCATTTAAAACCCTAATTCTAATTAAATTTAGATTCTTTAAATATACATTGTATTTATCCGAATATAATTAAATATATAGAATATGATTCTACTTCTATCAGGTTTCTATAGGGATGTATATATTTTAATAGTATCTGATAATTACAATAATTATCTAGTGTTAAAATATATATAACCGAAATTATCTATAATTCCAATAATCATAATAATTTCGGTTTTTACCGATTTTGTGCACAACAAGTTTGTACACATGCTATATAGTCAATATTTGTTCGTTTTAATCGTAGGGTGTGACTCTTGTAGGTTCATGTAACGTCAGCAGTAATATCTAGAACAATTCTAATATTACGAGCAATGAGTGGCATCTAGTAATACATCATTGCTACCTAAGTTACATGAAATCATTTTTCGATTTAACCTTTTCCGTGATTAACTTCTTTTATGTATTTCATCCTTTTGTCCTCATATCTAGATCGGATACAAGTCATAGATTAGTCACACTTGTATAGTCCATCTAATATTTCTTGATATCTTGAGTAGACTATTATAAACGAATAACTATGATATCCGTTTTCAGTTTATTCGAGTATGGCCATGCATTTTCTAGTCTCGCTCAATCAAGTGGCCTGTGATATTACTCTTATTATGTAGGAGGGACAAATATTATCTTGATCAACTATATTCTGCTACATAGATTGTGACATATCCAATATCAGTATTTATAGTGTAGTCAGTTACGACACACGTTTGACCGTATCAAAATATGTCACTCACAATGTTGAAATATTGGTGATCTCAAGTTTGAGGATCATACATGTAGTTATCACTATGAGAAATGTTGTGACTGTCACATAATAATCCAAGAAACATGCTCATAGCGGGTTAGTCCATTATGTCGTTCTCTAACACATACTTATGTATTGATTTTTACATCTCCATGTCAATGATTTGAACTAAGGACATTCAAGAATAACTATATTATTCTATGGACTTTATAATTCAGTTTATTTATAAATGCACATAATAAGACTAAAATAATAATAATGGCTTTATATTAATAAACAAGATAAACTAAGTATGTCTTTTACAACCATCTCGTGATTGGTCTTTGTGCATACTCCAACATGAACGACGCTATCGAGAGAGGCTGACAGAGAGAAGGCCTACAGAACAGTTAGGTGGCATGGAGAGAGTTTTTTCGAGGACACTCGACTCTTTCTTTTCTCTTGCATGATAAACTATTGTACTCTATACTTTTAATTTTGGTTGTTTAGGCTCAGACCTGAGCTGAACATTTTAGTTTGATTATTGATGTGTAAAAACCTCTCAATTTGATAACTTTTATCAACATTATCATGTTTTTCAAGATTTTAAAGTCCACGAGGTTTTTACTTGAATAACTCTATGTTACTTTCCCCGCACATGATCCATAGACTAACTATTAGCATAAAATATAATTATCACCTACATATCTTATCGCTTAACATCTGAAACTCAAACAGAACTGTGGCTAACTCTTTAATCACTTGGAACAATCAATTTAATTTATTCAGAGTAGGCGTGAATCTATCTAAAGCATGAAAATAACATATATTTGTCAAAATTGAATAAACCCTAATCTAATAGCATGCATCTTATTCAAAAGCATTTTCCAAGTATTTAAGTCTGAATTCGTATCGTACAAGTGGCTCAAATACCATTGTTGGGAAACGCTGGTACACCCCATGGCGCAGCGAAAAAATTATCCAGTGTAATCCACCAATGGTACATGTACAAGGGACGAATTCGGGGTGCTAAAAGATGAAACGTTACCTCAATAAATCTGGAAATCTATAGAGAGTGTAGGAGAATACAAATCGAATCCGAGTCGTAATAGCAACGTTCAGACCTCTACGCACTCCACCCAAATAAATAGAACAATATTTTCTCTTCTCTAACGGTTAGAGAGGTTTTCCGAAAAGCATGCATATGGCTGCTAGACCTCAAGCCTTTATATATTATTTAAAACCCTAATTCTAATCAAATTCAGATTCTTTAAATATACATTTTATTTATCCGAATATAATTAAATATGTAGATTCGGATTCTACTTCTATCAGGTTTCTTTAGGGATGTATATATTTTAATAGTATTTGATAATTACATTAACTATCTAGTATTAATATATATATAACTAAAATTATCTATAATTCCAATAATCATAATAATTTCATTTTTACTAATTTCGTGCACAACAAGTTTGTACACAAGCTATCTAGTCGATATTTGTTCATTTTAATCGTACGGTGTGACACTTGTAGGTTTATGTAACGTCAGCAGTAATATCTAGAATAATTCTAATATTACATGCAATGAGTGGCATCTAGCAATACATCATTGCTACCTAAGTTACATAAAGTCGTGGTTTCATTTAACCTTTTCCGTGATTAACTTCTTTTATGTATTTCAAACTTTTGTCCTCATATCGAGATCGGACACAAGTCATGGATTAGTTACACTTGTATAGCCCATCTAATATTTCTTGATATCTTGATAAGACTATTATAAACGAATAACTATGATATCCCATATCAATTTATTCGAGCATGGCCATGCATTTTCTAGTCTCACTCAATCAAGTGGCCTATAATATTACTCTTATTATGTATGAGGACAAATCTTATCTTGATCAACTATATTCCGCTACATAGATTGTGACGTATCAATATATCAGTCTTGTATTGCTAGATGACAACACTTTCTCATCAATCTACTACATATTAGTCTTAATTATTGTTGTCCATGCACACAATAATTCTCGACTAAGACATTCAAGAATAACTATATTATTCTAAGGACTTTATAATTCATTTATTTATAGATGCAAAATAAGACTAAAATAATAATAATAATGGATTATATTAATAAACAAGATAAACTAAGTATGTCTTTTACAACCATCTCATGATTGGCCTTTGGGCATACTTCAACACGAACGACGCTATCGAGAGAGGTGTGACAGAGAGGACGCTGCGAAATGGTTAGGCGGCATGGAAAAAGTCTTTTTAAGGACGCTCAGCTCTTTCTTTTCTCTTGCATGATAAACAATCCTACTTTATACTTTTAATTTTGGTTATTTAGGCTTAGACATGACCTGAACCATTTTGTTGGGATTATTGTTGTGTAAAAACCTCACGATTTGATAACTTTTATCAACATTATCGCGTTTTTCAGGATTTTAAAATCCACGAGGTTTTTACTTGAACAACTCTATGTTACTTTCCCGCACGTGATCCATAGACTAACTATTAGTCTAAAATATAATTATCACCCACATATGTTAACGCTTAAAATCTGAAACCCAAATAGAACTGTGACTAACTCTTTAATCTCTTGGAACAATCAATTTAATTTATTCAGATTAGGTGTGAATCTATCTAAAGCATGAAAATATCATATATTTGTCAAAAATCAAATAAACCCTAATCTAATAGCATGCATCTTATACAAAAGCATCATCCAAGTATTTAATTCCAAATTCGTATCGTACAATTGGCTTTAATACCACTGTTGGGAAATGTCGGTACACCCAGCGGAAAAATTATCTGGCGTAATCCACCAATGATCCATGTATAAGGGACGAACTCGGGGTGCTAAAAGATAAAACGTTACCTCAATAAATCTGGAAATTTGTAGAGAGTGTAGGAGAATCCAAATCGAATCTGAGTCGTCACAGCAACATTCCGAACTCTACGCAGTCCACCCAAATAAAGAGAACAATATTTTCTCTTCTCTAACGGTTAGAGAGGTTTTTCGAAAATCATGCATATGGCTACTAGACCTCATGCCTCTATATAGCTTTTAAAACCCTAATTCTAATTAAATTTAGATTCTTTAAATATACATTATATTTATTCAAATATAATTAAATATGTAGAATCTGATTCTACTTCTATCAGGTTTCTTTAGGGATGTATATATTTTAAAGGTATATGATAATTACATTAATTATCTTGTATTAAAATATATATATATAACCAAAATTATCTATAATTCCAATAATCATAATAATTTCAATTTTTACTTATTTTGTGCACAATAAGTTTGTACACATGATATCTAGTCAATATTTGTTTGTATTAATCGTAGGGTGTGACTCTTGTAGGTTCTTGTAATGTCAGCAGTAATATCTAGAACAATTCTAATATTACAAGCAATGAGTGGCATCTAACAATACATCATTGCTACCATAGTTACATGAAATCATTTTTGATTTAACCTTTCCGTGATTAAATTCTTTTATGTATTTCATCCTTTTATCCTCATATCTAGATCGGATACAAGTCATAGATTAGTCACACTTGTATAGTCCATCTAATATTTCTTGATATCTTGAGTAGACTATTATAAACAAATAACTATAATATCCGTTTCAATTTATTCGAGCATGGCCATGCATTTTCTAGTCTCACTCAATCAAAGTGGCCTATGATATTACTCTTATTATGTAGGAGGGACAAATATTATCTTGATCAACTATATTCTCGCTACATAGATTGTAACATATCCAATATCAGTCTTTATAGTGTAGTCGATTCACGACACGTTTGACCGTATCAAAATATGTCACTCACAATGTTGAAATAATGGTGATCTCAAGTTTGAAGGATCATACATGTAGTTATCACTATGAGAAATGTTGTGACTGTCACATAATAATCCAAGAAACATGCTCATTGCGGGTTAGTCCATTATGTCGTTCTCTAACACATACTTATGTATTGATTTTTACATCTCCATGTCAATGATTTGAACTAAGTCATTCAAGAATAACTATATTATTCTATGGACTTTATAATTGAGTTTATTTATAAATGCACATAATAAGACTAAAATAATAATAATGGCTTATTCTTAATAAACAAGATAAACTAAGTTTATTTTTACAACCATCTCGTGATTGGTCTTTGTGCATACTAATAATGAATAATAATAATAATAGAATGTCTTTATATTAATAAATAAGATAAAATTAGGTGGCATGGAGAGAGTTTTTTTCAAGGACACTCATGACTCTTTCTTTTCTCTTGCATGATAAACTATTGTACTCTATACTTTTAATTTTGGTTGTTTAGGCTCTGACTGAGCTGAACATTTTAGTTTGATTATTGATGTGTAAAAACCTCTCAATTTGATAACTTTTATCAACATTATCATGTTTTCAAGATTTTAAAGTCCATGGTTTTTACTTGAATAACTCTTTGTTACTTTCCCCACATGATCCATAGACTAACTATTAGCATAAAATATAATTATCACCTACATATCTTATCGCTTAACATCCAAACTCAAACATGAATCGTGACTAACTCTTTAATCACTTGGAACAATCAATTTAATTTATTCGATTAGGCATGAATCTATCTAAAGCATGAAAATAACATATATTTGTCAAAATTGAATAAACCCCAATCTAATAGCATGCATCTTATTCAAAAGCATTTTCCAAGTATTTAAGTCCGAATTTGTATCGTACAAGTGGCTCAAATACCATTGTTGGGAAACATCAGGTACACCCCATGGCGCAGGGAAAAAATTATCCAAATAATCCACCAATGGTACATGTACAAGGGACGAATTCGGGTGATAAAAGATGAAACGTTACCTCAATAAATCTTGAAATCTATAGAGAGTGTAGGAGAATACAAATCGAATCCGATTCGTAATAGCAACGTTCGACCTCTACGACTCCACCCAAATAAATAGAACAATATTTTCTCTTCTCTAACGGTTAGAGAGGTTTTCTAAAATGCATGCATATGGTGCTAGACCTCAAGCCTTTATATATTATTTAAAACCCTAATTCTAATCAAATTTGAATTCTTTAAATATACATTTTATTTATCCGAATATAATTAAATATGTAGATTCGGATTCTACTTCTATCAGTTTCTTTAGGGATGTATATATTTTAATAGTATTTGATAATTACATTAACTATCTAGTATTAATATATATATATATATAAAAAATATCTATAATTCCAATAATCATAATAATTTCATTTTTTTTTAATTTCATGCACAACAAGTTTGTACACAAGCTATCTAGTCGATATTTGTTCATTTTAATCGTAGGGTGTGACTCTTGTAGGTTTATGTAACGTAGAATTAATATCTAGAATAATTCTAATATTACATGCAATGAGTGGCATCTAGCAATACATCATTGCTACCTAAGTTACATAAAGTCGTGGTTTCATTTAACCTTTTCCGTGATTAACTTCTTTTATGTATTTCAAACTTTTGTCCTCATATCGAGATCGGACACAAGTCATGGATTAGTTACACTTGTATAGCCCATCTAATATTTCTTGATATCTTGATAAGACTATTATAAACGAATAACTATGATATCCCATATCAATTTATTCGAGCATGGCCATGCATTTTCTAGTCTCACTCAATCAAGTGGCCTATAATATTACTCTTATTATGTATGAGGGACAAATCTTATCTTGATCAACTATATTCCGCTACATAGATTGTGACGTATCCAATATCAGTCTTGTATTGCTAGATGACAACACTTTCTCATCAATCTACTACATATTAGTCTTAATTATTGTTGTCCATGCACACAATAATTCTCGACTAAGGACATTCAAGAATAACTATATTATTCTAAGGACTTTATAATTCAGTTTATTTATAGATGCACAGAATAAGACTAAAATAATAATAATAATGGATTATATTAATAAACAAGATAAACTAAGTATGTCTTTTACAACCATCTCATGATTGGCCTTTGGGCATACTTCAACACGAACGACGCTATCGAGAGAGGCTGACAGAGAGGACGCCTGCAGAACAGTTAGGCGGCATGGAAAAAGTCTTTTTAAGGACGCTCAGCTCTTTCTTTTCTCTTGCATGATAAACAATCCTACTTTATACTTTTAATTTTGGTTATTTAGGCTTAGACATGACCTGAACCATTTTGTTGGGATTATTGTTGTGTAAAAACCTCACGATTTGATAACTTTTATCAACATTATCGCGTTTTTCAGGATTTTAAAATCCACGAGGTTTTTACTTGAACAACTCTATGTTACTTTCCCGCACGTGATCCATAGACTAACTATTAGTCTAAAATATAATTATCACCCACATATGTTAACGCTAAAATCAAAACCCAAATAGAATCATGACTAACTCTTTAATCTCTTGGAACAATCAATTTAATTTATTCGATTAGGTGTGAATCTATCTAAAGCATGAAAATATCATATATTTGTCAAAAATCAAATAAACCCTAATCTAATAGCATGCATCTTATACAAAAGCATCATCCAAGTATTTAATTCCAAATTCAGATCGCATAATTGGCTTTAATACCACCACTGTTGGGAAATGTCGGTACACCCAAATGAAAAATTATCCGGCGTAATCCACCAATGATCCATGTATAAGGGACGAACTCGGGTGCTAAAAGATAAAACGTTACCTCAATAAATCTGAAATTTGTGAGAGTGTAGGAGAATCCAAATCGAATGAAGTCGTCACAAAGAACATTCCGAACTCTACGCAGTCCACCCAAATAAAGAGAACAATATTTTCTCTTCTCTAACGGTTAGAGAGGTTTTTCGAAAATCATGCATATGGCTACTAGACCTCATGCCTCTATATAGCTTTTAAAACCCTAATTCTAATTAAATTTAGATTCTTTAAATATACATTATATTTATTCAAATATAATTAAATATGTAGAATCTGATTCTACTTCTATCAGGTTTCTTTAGGGATGTATATATTTTAAAGGTATATGATAATTACATTAATTATCTTGTATTAAAATATATATATATAACCAAAATTATATGTAATTCCAATAACCATAATAATTTCAATTTTTACTTATTTCGTGCACAATAAGTTTGTACACATGATATCTAGTCGATATTTGTTTGTATCAATCGTAGGGTGTGACCCTTGTAGGTTCTTGTAATGTCAACAGTAATATCTAGAACAATTCTAATATTACAAGCAATGAGTGGCATCTAACAATACATCATTGCTACCATAGTTACATGAAGTTGTGGTTTGATTTAACCTTTCCCGTGATTAAATTCTTTTATGTATTTCATCATTTTATCCTCATATCTAGATCGGACACAAGTCAAGGGTTAGTCACACTTGTATAGTCCATCTAATTTTTCTTGATATTTTGAGTAGACTATTATAAACAAATAACTATAATATCTCATATCAATTTATTCGAGCATGGCCATGCATTTTCTAGTCTCACTCAACCAAGTGGCCTATGATATTACTCTTATTATGTAGGAGGGACAAATCTTATCTTAATCAACCATATTCCGCTACATAGATTGTAACATATCCAATATCAGTCTTTATAGTGTAGTCAGTTACGACACACGTTTAACCGTATCAAAATATGTCACTCACGATGTTGAAATAATGGTGATCTCAAGTCTAAGGATCATACATGTAGTTATTACCATGAGCAATGTTGTGACTGTCATATAATAATCCAAGAAACATGCTCATTGCAGGTCAGTCCAGTATGTCGTTCTCTAACACATACTTATGTATTGATTTTGACATCTCCATGTTAATGACAACACTTTGTCATCAATTAACAACATATTAGTCTTAATTATTGTTGTCCATGCCCACAATAATTCTCGACTAAGGACATTCAAGAATAACTATATTATTCTAAGGACTTTATAATTCAGTTTATTTATAGATGCACAAAATAAGACTGAAATAATAATAATAATAATAATAATAATAATAATAATAATGTCTTTATATTAATAAATAAGATAAAATAAGTATGTCTTTTACAACCATCTCATGATTGGTCTTTGGGCATACTCCAACACGAACGATGCTATCTAGAGAGGCTGACAGAGAGAAGGCCTGCTGAACAGTTAGGCGGTATGAAGAGAGTTTTGTCGAGGACGCTATGTTTTTTTCTCTTGCATGATAAACTATCGTACTCTATACTTTTAAATATGGTTGTTACTTGAACAACTCTTTGTTACTTTCCCCGCACCTGATCCATAGACTAACTATTAGTCTAAAATATAATTATCACCCATACATGTTAACGCTTAACATCTGAAACCCAAACATGACTGTGACTAACTCATTAATCACTTGGAACAATCATTTTAATTTATTCAGATTAGGCATGAATCTATCTAAGGCATGAAAATATCATATATTTGTCAAAAATTGAATAAACTCCAATCTAATAACGTGCATCTAATAAAAAAGCATCATCCAAGTATTTAAGTCCGAATTTGTATCGTACAAGTGGCTCTGATACCACTATTAGGAAACATCAGTACACCTCATGGCGCAGGGAAAACATTATCCGGCATAATCCACCAATAATCCATGTACAAGGGACGAGTTCGTGGTGATAAAGGATGAAACATTACCTCAATAAATCTTGAAATTTGCAGAGCGTGTAGGAGAATCCAAATCGAATCCGATTCGTCACAACAACGTTCCGACCTCTACACAGTCCATCCAAATTAAACGAACAATATTTTCTCTTCTCTAACGGTTAGAGAGGTTTTCTAAAATGCATGCATATGAATGCTAGACCTCATGCCTTTATATAGCATTTAAATCTCTAATTCTAATTAAATTTGAATTCTTTAAATATACATTATATTTATTCTAATATAATTAAATATGTAGAATCTGATTCTACTTCTATCAGGTTTCTTTAGGGATGTATATATTTTAATAGTATTTGATAATTACATTAATTATCTAGTATTAAAATATATATATATATAACTGAAATCATCTATAATTCCAATAATAATAATAATTTCAGTTTTTTCTTATTTCATGCACAACAAGTTTGTACACATGTTATCTAGTCGATATTTGTTCATTAAAATCATAGGGTGTGACTCTTGTAGGTTCATGTAACGTTAGAATTAATATCTAGAAAAATTTTAAGATTACAAGCAATGAGTGGCCTCTAGCAATACATCATTGCTACCTAAGTTACATGAAGTCGTGGTTCGAATTAACCTTTTCCGTGATTAACTTTTTTTATGTATTTCATCCTTTTGTCCTCATATCTAGATCGGACACAAGTCATAGATTAGTCACACTTGTATAGTCCATCTAATATTTCTTGATATCTTGAGTATACTATTATAAATGAATAACTATAATATCCCATATCAATTTATTCGAGCATGGCCATGCATTTTCTAGTCTCACACAGTCAAGTGGTCTATGATATTACTCCTATTATGTAGGAAGGACAAATCTTAACTTGATCAACCATATTCCGTTACATAGATTGTGACATATCTAATATCAGTCTTTATAGTGTAGTCAGTTACGATTGTTTGACCGTATCAAAATTTGTCACTCACGATGTTAAAATAATGGTGATCTCAAGTCTGAGGATCATACATGTAGTTATCACCTTGAGCAATATTGTGTCTGTCACATAATAATCCAAGAAACATGCTCATAGCGGGTTAGTCCAGTATGTCATTCTCTAACACATACTTATGTATTGATTTTGACATCTCCATGTCAATGACAACACTTTGTCATCAATCAACTACATATTAGTCTTAATTATTGTTGTCCATGCCCACAATAATTCTCGACTAAGGACATTCAAGAATAACTATATTATTCTAAGGACTTTATTATAATTTAGTTTATTTATAGATGCACAGAATAAGACTGAAATAATAATAATAATGGCTTTATATTAATAAACAAGATAAACTAAGTATATCTTTTACAACCATCTTAGGATTGGTCTTTGGGCATACTCCAACACGAACGACGCTATCGAAAGAGGCTGACAGAGAGGAGGCCTGTAGAATAGTTAGGCGGCATGGAGAGAGTTTTGTCGAGGACGCTCTGCTCTTTCTTTTCTCTTGCATGATAAATTATCGTACTCTAGACTTTTAATTATGGTTGTTTAGGCTCAGACATGAGCTGAACCTTTTAGTTGGGATTATTTCGTCCTAGGATTTTATGTTTTGATTAATCTATTTCAATGTTTTAGTTGTTTTCTCTTCATCTTTTCTGTTCATGTTCTTAATGCGTAGTTAATTGTAAGAGCTATTTGAGAGAGGTCTGTTAATTATTGATTTGTGGCTTAATATTTGAGAGAGTGAAGTTATACAAACGTGAACAGTGGGGTTAAGCTGTCAACTTAGTCTTAATTTGGCTTAGGCATAAGTTTAGGGTTTCAACGACTAAAAGTGAGTTCTTAAACAAAGAATAGAGTCGTTAGGGCTAACACAAACATGTATCACCTTAACCAAAATGTTATTAACTTCTAGGCATCGAGAGAGTCAGAAGTTCATTAGAAAATCATATCGAGTAGATGAAGAACTTAAGGGTTTACGCAAACATGTATTGCTCATCGCTATAGCATTGATCTAGGTAATCAAGCATATATTCTTATAATCCCAACCTCCATAATTATCTGTTAAGTCGCTGCAGCTATTTGTCTTAATCATAGCTATTATTAGATTAGTTAAATTAGTTCACTTAAACTGACATTCACCAATACTTGCAACACACATTCCTAAGTACGATAACTTCGTATTTATTGATCCAATCCTTGTAGGTTCGATACTCTACTCTCATTTTATTACTTGATACGACGAGTGTACTTGCTCTAATGTGCATCACTATTCGACAAGCATCAGAGGCACATGATAATATTTTTGTAAGATTTTCTCTCTAAGAAAATCATACTTGCTAACAAAAAAATCTAACTAAACATTGCATCTAATATAAATATAATATAGTTATACACACAAGCTATAAAATAAACACGAATAAAAAAAAAAAAAAGGTAACAATGAATAATATTTAGGGTAACTACTGCAATGATCAATTTCATTTCATAAGTGTTTAGTTTTACTCACCTAATTTAAAAAAGTAATGTTCTTGTCACTCCCGTTATTATTTTATAATATTTTGGTCACTTGTACGTTAAATATTGGTAATTTGATGATGTGTCACGTTAGTAAAACAGGTTAATTTTAAATTTAACACCTTAACTTTAGATAAAATACTAATTTGACTCCTAAGCTTTAGATAAAATATCAATTTAACCAAACTAGTCGTTTAGTGTTTGAAAATTTTGAAAATATACCCAAAATTTCTTCAATGATTTCATTCTAGTTATTCTTTCTCAATTCTTTCATTCCAAACTCCTTTATACCAAAAATATAATTTAGAATATCGTCAAATAATGTTGAAGGTTGGAGATGACATTAGTTTTTGAAAATAATGAGAAAACTCATTTTTAAAGATTAAATAACTTGAAAATATGTTAAGAAATCGCTTTATTATCTTGAAAACAAGTTTCCTCGAAACAAAATGGTGAATCAAGCAAAATACTTTCTTGGAGCAAAATGAGAAATCGACAACTTTGGGGGTCTTATTGGGGTGTTTTTAATAGTATTTTTCAAACTAAATAAAATATATTTGTTCATTAATGTTTGAAAAGGCAAGAAACCAATGAGAAAATGCAAGAATATTGGAGATAAATGATAGTAAATTTGAGCAAAAATTGATTGAGATGAAATTGTTGGCAATTGGATAACTATCTAAAGTTTTAGGGTCAAATTAATATTTTATCTAAAGTCCAAGAGTCAAAATAAAAGTTAAACTCTTTTACTAACGTGTCACGTCATCAAACTAAAGACTTTTAACGTTACAGTGACCAGAACTTTATAAAGCGATAATGTAAGTGACTAAAACGTTACTTGTTTAAATTTGGTGAGCAAAAGTGAACACTTATAAAACGAAAGTGATCATTGTAGTAGTTTATCCTAATATTTATACATCAATTTTGCGTAATAGTATGATTTTCATCGATCCTAATGTTCAAAGTTCTTAGTTAGAGCAAGCACATTGAACACTAGGATCGATGGCAGTCATACTATTACGCAAAATTGATGTATAAATATTAGGATAAACTACTGCAATGATCACTTTCGGTTTATAAAGTGTTCACTTTTTTCTCACCAAATTTAAACAAGTAACGTTTTAGTCACTTATATTATCGTTTTCTAAAGTTCTGGTCATTGTAACGTTAAAAGTCTTTTAGTTTGATGATGTGCCACATTAGTAAAAAGGGTTAACTTTTAATTTCATCTTTGACCTTAGATAAAATATTAATTTGACCCCTAAACTTTAGATAGCTATCCATTTATCCTCCCATATAGAAATGTCAGCCCTATTTATGACTTGGCATATCGATCCTTCGTTAGTCAGTTTCAGCCCCTCATGAATACTCGACCAAGCCCATGACGGGTTTTGGCCTTTGGGAGCAAGAAAGATATCCTTTTTCGCATGAATCCCCCTTTCCGCAGGTCTTATAGAGGGAATGGAAGAGGACTCATGCTATTGAGATTTTGGCATGAACCAAGGTTGTGGTCCTAAGACAAGTGATGGCATGGAGTGTTGACGTGACAATGATGATGTCGCGGCCTGAACATGACATGAAATAAAAAACATTGCAGTCGCCACTGGTCCTTTAAAAATAGGTGGACCGAAAACCTTAAAGAAACCAGAGATTACAGAATCTTTGGTTCAGGGACACAGTTACGTGTGAGGAATGGTTAGCACCCCACAACGCCCATAAAAATGTCGCCTACTTTGTCACTAATATTTTCTGGCGTAATTCATACATGCAGTAATAAATCCTAAATCTATATTTTTTAACATTTTACTTCAACTAAAAATGGTATAAACATAAAATATAATAAATTTGTTAGGGGTAAGTTATTTAAAAGAAAAGGCCTAAACTAAAACTTTAATTAAAAGATCTATTTAAAGGCTAATTAATTGCACTGTGATTTGGAAATAATAAAAAGGTAAGGAAACAAATTAATAAAGCAATAAATTTGTGCAACATAATAATATAAACACACATATATAATAACACCATGTATATGATACATAAATATGTATAGATTAATAGCAAAAGACATTACCAATTATGATAAAACATACTATATATAATAAGGAAGATAAAGAACCTACACGTAGCTATTAAACATGTACGTTAACCAATCTAACCAAGGTGAAGCAACTAAATAGCTATTAAACATGTACGTAAATAAATTGAATAAAAGGTCTAAAATGTAAAAGAAACGAAGTGCATGCACGAAAATTAAATAAACATAATATTGATGCAAAACTGCAACTAAAACAAAACACAAAATAAAGTCTGAATCTAAAGAATGCGTACATTAAATGTAGAAATTAATATGAATGCGAAAATTAAAATAAAACAAACACAAGACCTGAAATAAAAAGTACATAAATTAAAGGCATAAAAATTAATGGGCGAGGATCAAAGTATACGAATATTGAATTAGTGTTGTAACACTTTGATCTTCACTCCGAATAAATAAAAAGGAAATTTTGAACAAAAAAGCCTAGAAAAAATTTTCTGCTTTTTATTTCTCTTCACAATGTTTTTTTCTTCTTTTCCCTCTACAATACTCTTTTATGTCTGTATATTTCTGTTGTTATGTTGTATGAATTACAAAAGAATGAAACCTATTTATAGGCTTCAAGAAACTTAAAAAACTTAAAAGCATCTTCCACATTAATGCTAAATATTCCTGGAAAATGAATAATGCATTTACTTAGGCACCAAACCATTTTTCTTACGCTCAATATGATCTTAAATTACTTAAAACAAATAGGAAAACGTCTAAGTTTAAATTTGATTACAAATAATCAATAAAATAATTAAAAATTAGTAATAAAATTAAATTCTCGTATTGGACCCGCATCCAGTTTTCTGCAGGCGCTTTCATCAGTGAAAGGAACATACCTTGAGCTCCCGACGTCCAATTGAGGCATTTCAAGATGCGTTGGAAAGGTAACTAAAAGACGGTCAGTTCGTAAGCAGACATCCTGACCCAGAAATGCCCGGATCTTATTGAAAATTCGCCATAAGTCCACAGAGAGAATTCCTTGCACGTAGCTTGACTTTCCATACTTATTGGACAAAATCTCTTGCAATTCCCATATCTTCATGATTAGAATCTTTTGTAATCTACAAAAATAAATAAAATACATTAATAATAATAATAATAAAATTGAAAATGAAAATAAAATGGGCCGAATAAAAACATGTGACTACATACGGTTATCTTTGTTCCCTCATATCTCTTTAGGTCATGACTTTTAGATCCACTAGAAACGCTCCTTTCTTTTTCCTAGAGTCCTACCTTCCCCTCCTCTCTAAGTACGATTAGAATTAAAATTAAAATTTATCAAAAAAAAATATAATACTTAAACTACAAACCCTATATATACTCAGATACACTCAAACTCATAATCTCCTGAATATGCCATTGATAATACCGGCAAAATTAATGTTCAATAAAAATGAATCATGCCTTTCTGATGCATAAGGTCGAGGACATAATTATAATATAAGGAACGGCCCTATCTTTTGCTATAGTTCAACTACCACAAACTATTTCATATTAATTTGATATTCAAAATTCTATTTAAAAACGATTTTATTTGAAATTGAAACTTAGATAACAAAGATCGCGGATGATATCTAATGCATGGTTATTATCATATACATATTATAATGGGTAAATATACATTTAACATGAAGGTGTAATTTGTCTATTAAGTTCTTTTTTCCTGTCTAATTAGGTATTTTAATTTAACTTCATGATTCAAATAATTTTTTTACAATGAGTACTAATTTTTGGAGTAAAGTTCAAATATCAATTTAGAACAAAAATTACACTTCAAATACTAATTTGAACAAATATGTCAAGTTCAAGTACTTAATCTCACAAAAAAAGTACCAAAATATATCTTAAAACCAAGTTTTTTGTACCAAAATATATATCTACCCTAAGAGTCCAATAGTTTATTTATATATATATTTTTATAGTTACCATACTTTTAGAACCATTGAATAACCGAAAACCGAAAACCGTGGGGATCCGAACTAATGGGTATGGGGAATAACCGAAATCTTCATCCACGGGTTCAGGGATGGGGAAAGTTTTATAACCGAAGCTCAAATGGAGATGGGGATGGGGATTGCTATATCCGAACCGTACCTATATAAGTCACTGTGGGGATCCCCGAAAATATCCGCACAAATCCCGATACTTTACAAAGTTTGATGGCCATAAGAGTAATTTACTTATTTTTCATCAAAAAACTAATCTCACATGAGTATGACCGACTGGAGTAAGTTTAAAAATTCTTTGTAAATTCTATAAAAATAATTAGAATGTTGTCTATACCTTGATGTAAACGTGACTTAGTCTAGTTTTGTTCAAAATACACGATGTTCGATTTTGATATGTATTCTAAATTATATGGATATTTGAATGTTGAATAGCCAAAAGAATTTTGCAGCAGATTTCTTAAAAAATGTTTTAGCAATACTTTGAAAAATCACAAAAAAATCTACAAGATAAATTAGGAAGTGATCCTTATATTTCTATAATTATATGAAAGTCTAGATTCGTTTAAAACAAATGGTTCTCGATTTCGAGTTATATATTAAGAATTATTAATTTTTGAGTGAGCAAAGGTTAGAAGAAAAGACAACAAATTGTTTCTAAAAGCAACAATAACAGTGACTTTAGAAATTCACCATAAATCGTACGAGTAAAATTAGAAGAAGTAATTTATATGGTTGAAAAGATTATCGAATATAGTTCCTTTTAGAACAAACAGATCATGATTTGGAACTATAGATTATTAGTTACATATTTTATTTTAAAGGTAGTGCATGCTGACATGTTTCAACAGTTAATATTTAAGTCATGTTTTATAGTTTTTAAATAATTTATTTGTTGTTTGGTAAAACTAAATTTATCTTTTATGTTTGTAATTTTAAAGATTTAATGATGGGTATTTATTTTAATGTATTAAAGTATGTTTTTTTTATACGGAGATTAACTGAAAACCGTAAGAATCCATAAGGAATAGGTATGTAGACGAAAAACTCTCCAAAAGATATAATAAGAATTCTCCAAAACTGTACTTACAAGTATTGAAGACGAAGTGAAAATACAAAACTGCCATCGATCTCTGTCGTTGTCACCCCTACCATTGAACTTTTTAAATACCTTTTGACCCCAAGAAAGTGTCCTAATCCTTTATGTGTTCTGTTGTAATTTTTTTATTGCTCTCTTTAGTTTATTTTCAATTATATCGGACATCTATAAAAATCAAATATTCATAACAAAATCTTTATTTTTTTATATCTCATTAGTTTTTTTATATCTCAATAAAATTTTAATAAAAATACTTGTTTTATAATTTAATGTAAAAAAAAAAAGTTGTAGCTAATGTAATACATTGTTTCAAAGAACCTGCCAAAGTACAGGTCACTTTTGCGGAATTAAACTTTATTGAATTACTAAACTAATAATTACAAAATGGTCACAATAATTGGACTTATCCAAATCTGTTTTGTGGTAGCCGGTGAATATAAACTTACAAATTATTAGGTGAAAAGAAAACTGCATTATTTTTTGTATTAAAAAATGCATTATTTTTCTGTGTGAGCACGGAAAATAAGTGGGGTAGCTTGTTTTTCTTTTAAGAAGTTTTGATTTAAGCGCTAGAAGTAGGGATGACTATGTGTCAGATTAAGTTGGACTTTTAATTGATCCGTACTTGATTTAAAATTTTAAAATTTTAAAATTTTCATTTAAATTTGATTTGATCCGATATTTTATAATATTTACCCGACTTGAACCCAAATTTTAAAGGAAAAATCCGAACTCGAGCCAATCTGATATAAATAAAAAATTATTATTTAATAAAATAGAAAGCTAATTGAAAAAATACAAATAAAGAGAGAGTATTATAAGAATTATTCTATTTTTATTAGAAAAAATAGAGAGATAATTGAAATATATATAAAAGATACAATTATACC
Organism: Hibiscus mutabilis; assembly: GCA_019671005.1. Taxonomy (NCBI): domain Eukaryota; kingdom Viridiplantae; phylum Streptophyta; class Magnoliopsida; order Malvales; family Malvaceae; genus Hibiscus; species Hibiscus mutabilis. Next base: position 32,358,917 of record CM033745.1, read on the forward strand.
TAAATATTTAGAATAAAACTAAACTATTATTTCGGTTCGGGTCGGGTAGGGTAGGGTATTTTTCACCTTAAACTCAAACCCAACCTTATCCTCAAAAAATCAGACCCAAACCCAAAATTTTCTTTAAAAAACCCGACCCTATAAGATCGGGTCGGGCAAGACCCACCGGGTATGGGTTAAATGGCCATCCCTAGGCAGAACGTGATATATTGTTAAAGATAAATAATTTATTGTTATTATTAGCGGTATATATGATTCGGTTCGGATTAGTTTAGTCAAACATTTTAATATTTATTGGTTCGGTTAATTTCGGTTATCGATTATTTCATATTAACCTTAAATTTTCAATTTTATATTTTTATTAACAAAATAACTTTATTTTTATGATTTTTAAATATTATTTGATAAATTTTTAAAGTATTTTTACAAATATTTTTTAAAATTAATAATTCATATATAATATTTTTAAGTTATTTTACTATTTTAAGTACAAAATATTTAGTTTTAAATTATAAAATACTTAAATTAATTATAAATTAAATTAAATAAAATTTAAATTCAACCAATTAAAATAACAACAATTTTTAAACTTATTAACCATAAACTGTCTAACATTATGATTGAGATCGATTTTTAATTTGAAATGCGCAGTAATTATTTCCACTGCGTTTTAAAAAAATATATTTTTGTCGTAACTCATAGGCAACGTTAAATAAAAATTTTTTTATACAAATAAAATATTTGATAAACACTTTTAACCTAAATACAAGAATTAAAATTTATAATTTGTTTTTTAATCGGCAATTATAACTTTTATTAAGAAAAATTATATAGATAAATATTATTATATACTTTATTAAAAATTCCCTTAACTTTAATCGAAAGAAAATAATACACGTAATAATATAACAAAAAAACATAACACACTCAAATTAACAAACAAAACACGAAGAAGGCAACAAGCAAAAAAATGCATAAGAGATAATAGACCAATTTATAATCTGTGTTTAAACTGTGCTTTTTAAGTCAAAATTATGTTTTATCCTCCATTTATTTTTCTATAGTGAGTTCATTTTTAAAATTTGCAATTTATAATTTTTATTCAAAGTATTAATTTTATGCTTAATAAATCATTACAAATTTACTTTTTATATATAAAGTTAAGGGAGATATTTACATATTTTCAAAAATGTTGCATGTTAGATAATATAGTTGGTATAATAAAATGTCAGTAATGAGTTAAAATGTATTATTAATCATCATTTAAGATAATATATTTCGTATATATAATACAAAAAAATTGTTTTGGTATAATCATCAGTATTCGACTTATTTTCAATTAATCTAAGTCGGGTACCTCTACTACATATGCTCATTACGGGGTGACTTTCACAATTTAAATTTCTCTCTTCACAACATCAGTTGCCATGATGCGAACCTTTGACCTTACTTTTAAGTAATTTAGTGTTTCATATCACTAGGTCAATTCATTGTTGGTAGCATAAACGAATTTAAATATTATTTAAATACACAATCTTTTCTGAATAATTCTTACTTAGGGGGAGAGAGATAGAAAATTTGCTCCTAATGTGTATTAAACTCACAACATAAAGAAAGAATGTCAATTGAGAGTTTTTAACCATCCGCTCTAAAGATTGTTGACCTAAATACACTTTCTTATCTTGCAATATAATGTTTAAAATAATTATTGTTTTACAAAAAAAAAATATGTTTCTCATATAGTTCAAGTCTATTTTATGGTTCATGATTAAAATTCATAACTTTCTCTCTTAATAACTTTATTTTTAAAGTTCAAACTTAAAATTTCTCTTAAAGAATGTAATGTGTTTTATTATTATACCGGACAGTATAAAATATATTTGAACAGCAATATTAAACTCAGTGAGTAGGAGGGAGAGAGGCGGTATTAATTTTATAATTAGCATAGAAGGTTGCGTTGGTGAAAGCGAAGAATTAAATTGGACAAGTATTTTAAAAAACTGAAATTTGTCGTGAGAGTGGATATGAATGGCAGCCCCAGGGGGGCGCGTAACTTTTCGACAGTAACATAAATAAGACCGGCATCTAAACCAAACACAGTGTTGGGTTTGGGTTTAGGCCTGGGTCCTTTGTTTTTTATCTGTTGTACTCCTTTTGTCTTCATTTAATTCTTTATTATTGGTTGGTACAAACATAAAACACGTTGAATTATTTCCATCGCATATTTTTTATAAGAAAAGGGTATTTTATTGGTCTCATCAAAAAATTTCCTAAATTTAAAATGAAAAAAATACCTATAGAATACTTACAGAAAAAAGCCAAATGTGCACTAAAAACCAAACAAAATCCACCATAAACTAGTTAAACTAAAACTATGTCAAAGAAATACCAAAATAGACACATCCCCTAATCCGGCTGTTGCACACAACGCTGCTGCTGCTCCTCAAGGACTAAGCTCGCCATCGACACTGGCAGGTTCAGGAAAAAAAAAGACAATCGAGGTACTTCCCTATACAATGACGCTAACTTGTCCGCAACCCGATTGTATTCACGACTCACATGTTTACATCGCATATTCTCCCCCTATTATTAACTATTTAGATTAATTAATATTATATATATAATTACATGAAAACATGTTAAGGTGATTACAATGTAATATTTGTTTATATTTTTTATTTAATTTTTTGATGCGCAAACACCTTGTGAATCAAGGTGCTCGAACATGAGTCTCTAAGAATGAACAAATATTTTTTTTATTAGGACCACTCGTTGGATTATGATGAAATTTACTCTTGGGTAAACTACTTGGGTGACCACCTAACCATTGGGTTTAAACTGTTTTGACTACTGAACTATATAAATTCAAAATTTAACCACACAATTATTTATATAATTGACCTATTTCGACCACCAGCCGTTAAAATCTAACAGAAAGGTGGCGTGGCCATTAAAATAAAATTTATATAATTACACATTTGGTCCTTGTTAGTTCCTTATTATATTAATTTAGTCTTTATTTTAATTTAAATAAATGAAATTAATTAACTAATCAAGTAACGACATATGTCATCACCCGATTGGATAATTTTAATCAAATTTTTATTTAATTTAATATATTTATTTTCTTCCAATCATATGGTGACACATGTCACCATTTGGTGAAAGGAAAATTCAAGAATAAGAAAAAAAAATTGACATGGGGTTTGAATCCACAACCTCGTGGGAGAAATCCATGACTTTATTACTACACCAATCCATTTTTTATAAAATAGATTGCACCATTGCATATATATCTTATAATGCAATAAATAATAGGGAATAAAGAAATAAAAATGGTTGTAAGGGGACTCGAACTTAAATTACTTGGGATGTATAAAATTATACAAACCACTTAACTAGTTCAAATAATTAATTTAAATATGAATGTATTTTAAATATATTTAACTTTAATTTAAAATGAAATGAAATTTATAATTTTTATATTTTTAAACTAAATTGAATATTTTTTTTATTTTTCACATTTATTTTAATAATTTTATTTCTTAATTAAATATAAAATTATTAATTAAATTAAAGAACTCGATTCAATATTATATATATGAAATTATTAAAATGAATGTGAAAAAGAAAAATATTCAATTTAGTTTAAAAATATAAAAATTATAAATCTAATTTTATTTTAAATCTTGCTTTAACTATAAGTTAAATATATTTAAAATATATTCATATTTAAATCAATTATTTGAAATGGTGCAATCCATTTTTACTTCTTGAATTTTCTTTTCACCAGCCATCTGATTGGAGGAAAATAAATATATTAAATTAAATTAAAATCATCCAATCGGGTGATGACACGTGTTGTAACTTGACTGGTTAATTAATTTTATTTATTTAAATTATAACTAAGACTAAATTGATATAATAAGAAATTAACAAGAATCAAATGTGTAATTATATAAATTTTACTTTAATGGTCACGTCACCTCTCCATTAGATTTTAACGGCCGGTGATCAAAATAGGTCTATTTAAATAATTGAGTTATCGAATTTTGAATTTTTATAGTTCGGTGGTCAAAACAGATCAAACCAATAGTTGAGTGGTCACCCAGGTAGTTTATTCTTTACTTTTATACTATGATAGAGTTTTACTCCCCGCTTACGCAGGGGATGTATATATATATTTTAATAATTTATTTAATTAAATAAAAATACAGATATTTTTAAAATATTTTTTAATAAACAATAATGACTTGAATTATTTTTATTTCATAATTATGTTATTTTATTATATTTTTTAGTTATAAAATTAAATTTATGATAATAGTTTCTAGTTTGTGAATAATTCAACTCATGTTTAGTTCGATACAGTAATTTTGAAAACTTAAGTACAAATTAAAAATATGTTTTCTGTTCAAACCTGATGATTGCTGATAGTAAATGGATTTGTGAATAAATTTGTGGAACAATTTAAAATTATTTTTAAAGTGAATGTGCTAGTAATACTGTATTTGGTTAAATCCAGCATAATTTGTGCCCAAAATTATTTTAAACATATTATTAGTTAGAATATTTTTTGAATTAGATCGACATGAAAAAAATGTATGGATCGAAATTCACATGAAATAAATGTACCATTTAAAAAAATGTTTAAATAAATAAAATATTTTTTGCAAGTCAGATCCAAATCAACTTGAAATAGGGGAGGGGGCCATTTAATTCCAACATTTAAAATTTAATTTAAAAAAAACATTTTTCCTTTCAAGATTTTTTCTCTAAAACCGGTCATCAATATTTAGAGCATGTGGTTAAAGTGCTAAGTTAACACTCTCCTCTTCTCTTAAGTTATAGTTTCAAGACATATTAGGAGAAAAATTCATTTTCTCCTCCTCTAAATAGAAATTGTTCAAAAAACTAAAATGAAAATAAAAAATAAAATATTCTTTAGTCTCGTAAAAAGAATTATCCTACTAATAAATATATAATTTTTTTTGCCAAAATAAATATATAATAATTTAAAACAAAAATATATAAATTTTCATATTCCTATATTCTCCTTTTCTTTTATTCTATCATCCCCTCTCGTTTTACAAGGGAAAGAATAAACCTGCAACGTGTCAACATATGGACACAGCATATCTCTCAATTATCTTCTTTGTACATATGGTTATAGATTGTAGATTCCCATGGCATACTCTTGGTAAAGCGAAGGAGATAAAATCAAATGATATTGTTTACGTTTCAGAATCAATTAACTTTGCAAACATTATAAGATGCATTTGAGACGCACCTTTAAAAGCATAATAAATCGTATTTATCTATATTTACTTGTTATAAATTATTTTTACCTAAGAATTCGAAGAGGAGTCAAATCCCAACTCTTGTAATCCAATGTTCAAGATAATGTTCAAAATCCAGTGTTCAATTCTTGGAATCTTCTTTAATTGATTGTCAACATTCGAGAGACATTGATACTCATTTTGATCCTATTCCCATTTTCATACAAAGAGTTGTATCCTCAACTATTGAAGGGATGATTGATGGCGCCAAACTACCTCATGCCTCTACAACTTCCATACCCAAAATGGTACGTAATCAAAGCTCGTTGTGATTATCATGCTCAAATTCATGGACATTCCATTGAAAATTACATCGTTTTCAAACGCCGAGTTCATAACCTTTTGGAGGGGATGTGGAAGTTTAAGTTGAAAGGTCAACTTGGATCAATTACTAATTACCCAACTGAAATGGAGCTAAAAGTGTCTGAGGTTAAAGAAACCGATGTGGCACGAAAGAAATGTTGGTAATGCTCAAGGATGGAAGAGCATGTAATCCCACATTTGTGTTAACACGTGTCTCCGACACATACCACACACGTATTATCTTTATTGGATAAAATACGAAAGAACTTTCTTGGAGTTTTATTGAACACTAAAATGGTTTGAAATTCGAATCGGCTTAATACCTAGATAATTGAGATTAATTAGAAATTAATCACAACAGTTAATCACCTGATTAATTGCAAATGATGCATTTTCCAAGTTCATTGCGTGAATGAATCTAGCCTTTTTCATGACTTGTTCATTGCGAAAAATTTAAAAACGATTTTTCTATTCAATGCAAAATGTCGTCAACACTGACGCTTGATGTACTAGATGGGTCCAACTATTGGATGTGGTCCCAATGTTTGCTACTATTCTTCCAACACTATGGTCTTCACTACATATTGTTGCAACCACCGCCCATATCATCATCTTCAGATGTTGCAATGCACTTGTTGCTGTTGAACATACTGTCGCCGCTAAAGCATCCTTCATAAACTACGAGAAGGATAACAAGAGAGTTTGAGTCTTTTTCTTAAATCACATGTCAATTAAATTGTTTGAAATGTTTTTAATGAGAAGAGTGCAAAAGCCATATGGGACACGCTGGAAATGAAGTACGGAGCTGATAACACCAGGACAAAGAAATATGTTGCCAGCGATGGTCTAACTACCGCAACTTCCTGAAGCACAATAAGAGGAATATTCCTCTAGAAGAACTAATAGGCCACATGAAGTTAGAGGAGGCCAATCATCTCGAGGATAAGTTGAACTCCTCTAATCCTTTGTTTTTTAAGACTAATATAGTTGAGTCTGGGTCTGCCTCAGGTTTAAGGCCCAATAATTTCAAGAAACATAGGAAACAGAAAAGGAAGGCTAAACCTCAAAAGATAGTCTATTTCAAAAAGCAAGGAAGGAACAAGGCCTGATTGAAGCCTTTTGGTTGATATGTTTTTGGACAGGCTGGAACACTAGAGATGTGATTGCAACTGTGGTTTTAGAAGCCAATCTGGTGGAGAATAATGCTGAGTGGGTAGTGAAAACTTGTACGTCAAGACAGTTTTGTGCCAAACATGAGCTATTTACCGAGTTCAAGAACATAGACGAAGGAAAACAAGTATGCATAGAGAACTCCATCAGCTCAGATGTACTAGGCAGAGGAAACATTTTGCTCAAACTAACTTCGGGTAAAAATTTATCATTAAATAATGTCCTGTATGTACCCGCCCTGAAAAGAAATTTAATTAGTGGTAAATCACTCAATAAGGTAGGCGTTAAACTAGTTTTCGAAGCAGTAGATAAACTAGTACTTTCCTGAAATGATTATGTAAGGAATATTTTTTAAATAATAGTTTATTTGTGATCGAAACTAAGTTTAATGAAAGTAATGAAATCACTACTTCTACTTATACTATTGAGACTATGAATATTTGGCATGCTAGATTAGGACACATAAACATTCATTCTCTTAAGGAACTCATAAAAATAAATATACTTCCTAATTTGGACGAGAAAAGTTTTAACAAATATGAAATTTGTGTAGAAGCCAAGCATGCTAAACCTTCTTTTAAGACAGTTTCTAAGAGAAAAATTGAACTGTTAGAACTTATTCATTCTAATCTAGCAGACTTTAGAAACTCTGAAACTAAGAAAGGAAAACACTACTATATTACATTTCTAGATGATTACTCAAGATATACAAAGGTATATCTCCTTAGATCTAAAGATGAAGCTGAAAACTTCTTTCTTATTTATAAGGCGGAAGTTGAGAATCAGCTTGATAGGAGAATTAAACGGCTTAGATCCGATAGAGGTGGTGAGTATGGATCTAATTTTCTTAAAGATGTGTGTGAGAGGAATGACATAATACATGAAACTTTAGCTCCATATTTTCCTTAATAGACATTCTATTGAGGAAAAATAGAACCTTAAAAGAAATGATGAACTCTTTATTAAATAATTTTGGGCTAGCTAATAACATGTGGGGAGAAGTTATTCTTTTTGTAAATCACATTTTAAATTGAGCACCTCATAAAAAATTAGATTGCACCCCATACGAGTTGTGGAAGGTTATGCACTTAACCTACAATATCTAAAAGTGTGGGGTGTCCAAAAAAAGTAGGTTTACCTGACTTCAAGAAAACCACCATCGGACCAAAAACCACTAATGCAGTTTTTGTAGGGTATGCTTCTAATAGTGCCGCATATAGATTCATGTCTCTACACGATCTTTCTATTTGTAAATCTAGGGATGCCAATTTTTTGAGGATATCTTTCTTCTTAAAAAGCCTAGATTAAATGTTGAAACACATCTAGAAAATCGTGTTACTTCTTCTAGTATTCCTGACGAGGATATTCTACAAATTGAATTAAAGCCTAAAAGATGTAAAAGACAAAGGTAGATACTACCTTTGGTCCAGACTTTATAACTTCCTTTATTTCTTAAATAAGTGATTCAGACTCTAGTTCTGTTTTTATAGCTCAGACTTTTCTTTTAGATGAGGATCCAAAGTCGTATGATGAAGCTATAAGATCTATTGACACTAGTTTCTGGATAAGTGCGATAAATGATGAGCTAGAGTCAATAATGTCTAATCGAACGTGAGAGTTGGTTGATTTGCCTAGAGGATTTAGACCTATCAATTCTAAGTGGGTTTTTAGAAAGAAACTTAGACTAGATGGGTTAATCCAGAGATATAAGGCAAGACTAGTAGTCAAAGGGTTTACTCAGAAGTTTGGTATAGACTTCTTTTATATATACTCCCCTGTTACAAAAATCTCAATGATCTGTATCTTTTTTGCGATAGCGTCTATTCATAAGTTGCATGTACGTTAGATGGATGTAAAGACTGCATTTTGAATGGAGATCTAGATAAGGTGATATACATGGAGCAACCACCAGATTTGAGGCATCTGGATTGGAAGGCAAAGTATGTAGACTTAAAAAGTCTCTTTATGACCTTAAACAAGCTCCAAAGCATTGGTACGAGAAATTTCACAAAACCATTCTAAGTTTTGGTTTTATCGTCAATGGAGTAGATGCATGGGTGTATTCGAAAATGTTTGGTACTGATTGTGTCATCACAAGTTTTTATGCGGATGACATGTTGTCATTCAATACTAACATTGAATCCATTAACAAAATGAAGAATTTCTTGTCCACTAAATTTGAGATGACAGAATTAGGAGAGGTTGATGTGCTCTTAGGAGTTAAAGTTTCCAAAACTGGAAAGAGATTTCTTTAAACCAATCTCATTATATTGAGAAGGTGTTGAAGAAATTTGACAGTTTTGATGTCACCCATGTTCGAACTCCTTAAGACTCTAGCCTACGACTCTTTAAGGATAAAGGAAGTAGTGTTTTCCAAGTTAAGTATACTAAAACTATTAGAAGTCTTATGTTCTTAATGAACTATACTCGGCATGATATTTCCTATGCAGTGACTAGGTTCAGTAGATATACTCATAATCCTAGTGGTGAACACTAGATTGCACTCAAACGCTTACTCAAGTATCTTGAAGGTACTATAGATTGGAAACTCGAGTTTGTAGGCTTTCCTTCTATTTTAGAGGGATATTGTGATGCCAACTGGGTTACCGATAATGATGAGGTAAGCTCTATGAGTGGTATGTTTTTACCTTAGGTGGTGCAGCAATTTCATGGAAGTCTGCTAAGCATACTTGTATCGTTCGTTCTTCCATGGAGTCAGAGTTTATCGCTCTTGACCTAGCTGGGCAAGAAGTCGAGTGTCTTAGAAATTTGTTAGCAGAAATTCTGTTGTGGGGAAAACCGACTCCTCTGGTTTCCTTGTTGTGTGATTTACAAGCAACGATTTGTTTGTGATACATATATGTGGGGCTAAAATGATGCATTGTAGCCAAAGAGTTGAAGCTATTTTATAAGTCTGGAATTTCAGCCGACTTGCATCGAATTTTCGGATGGGATCCGGGCACTTCTGAGTCTACATGTCTTCTTCAAACATATTCTTATGTCTCTTTATCTTTCCAACGCATCAATTCGACGTCGGGAGCTTAAGTTATGTCCGTTTTAGTAAAGACTATGCGAGCAGAAATCTCTATACGGATTTATTACGGGAAATATTATTTATTACGAATTTTCAATAATTTTATTGATTATTTGTACTTAAATTTAATCTAGGATTTTTTATGAAGATATTTAGATGATTTAGGATTAGATTTGTTATTTATTTATTAGTTTTTTAGGTTAGATAAAATATGTTTATTTATTTTATTATTATGTATACTTTTCCTAATTTAAGTTGAACTCTTCATTTGTAGCATATTTAAAGGCATATTTGCTTCATTAATAAGAAGAACAACATGAAGTTTTGAGTTACAAAAAAACCTTTGGCCATGGGCCATTTTATTTTCAAGGTAGATGGATTTGCCTTGTTATTTTTCGTATTAGAAGTCTTCTTCAACATAAGTTCGCCAAGTTCCTGTGATGAAGATCATCTTTACACTCTTGCTTGCCTAGGTAATTGCGTCTAGGAGGGTGGGTTAGAGCCGCTTGAGGTTGCTTGCTTAGATAATCGTGTCTAAGAGGGTGCCGAGGACAAGATATCCTACAACATCTATCTCGTCATCATCCATTCATCGGATAGATTCGTGCCGTTTGCAGGTGTTTGCCTATTCAATTGCGATTTCAATTGCGATTAGGAGGGTGCCAAGGACAAATCTATCCAAAACTGACTCCTCCGGTGTCCTTGTTGTGTGATTTACACGCAACGATATGTTTGTGATACATGTATGGGGGGCTAAAATGATGCATTGTATCCAAAGAGTTGAAGCTATTTTATAAGTCTGGAATTTTAGCCGACTTGCATCAAATTTTTGGATGGGATCCGGGCACTTCTGAGTATACATGTCTTCTTCAAACATATTCGCATGTCTCTTAGCTTTCCAAATCATCTTTAAACGCATCAATTCGACATCGGGAGCTCAAGTTATGTCCGTTTTAGTGAAGACTATGCGAGCAGAAATCTCTATACGGATATATTACAGGAAATATTATTTATTACGAATTTTCAATAATTTTATTGATTATTTGTACTTAAATTTAATCTAGGATTCTTTATGAAGATATTTAGATGATTTATAATTAGATTTTTATTTATTTATTAGTTTTTTAGGTTAGATAAAATATGTTTATTTATTTTATTATTATGTTTACTTTTCCTAATTTAAGTTGAACTCTTCATTTGTAGCCTATTTAAATGCATATTTGCTTCATTAATAAGAAGAACAACATGAAGTTTTGAGTTACAAAAAACCTTTGGCCATGGGCCATTTTATTTTCAAGGTAGATGGATTTGCCTTGTTATTTTTCGTATTAGAAGTCTTTTTCAACATAAGTTCATCAAGTTCTTGTGATGAAGATCATCTTTACACTCTTACTTGCCTAGGTAATTGCGTCTAGAAGGGTGGGTTAGAGCCGCTTGAAGTTGCTTGCTTAGATAATCGTGTCTAAGAGGGTGCCTATTCAATTGCGATTAGGAGGGTGCCAAGGACAAATCTATCCAACACCGCCACCGTCAAATTCATCATATCTCGTTTTCTACATCAAGATAATGATTTATTATCGGTTTGCTGAACTTAGAGTTTGAGGTTTTCTCGGATCATATTAGTGAGTTTGCTAGATTAATTGCGATCTAGAGGGTTCCAAGATTTTGAGGTAATTCTTGGATCCTGGCTCTGATACCAATTGATACGGAAGCTCGGATCCAAGAATTACCTCAAAATCTAGGAACCCTCTAGATCGCAATTAATCTAGCAAACTCACTAATATGATCCGAGAAAACCCCAAACTCTAAGTTCAGCAAACCGATAATAAAGCATGATCTTGATGTAGAAAATGAGATATGATGAATTTGACGGTGGCGATGTTGGATAGATTTGTCCTTAGCACCCTCCTAATCGTAATTGAATAGGCAAACACCTACAAACGGCACAAATCTCTCCGATGAATGGATGATGACGAGATAGATGTTGTAGAATATTTTGTCCTCGACACTATCTTAGACACGATTATCTAAGCAAGCAACCTCAAGCGGCTCTAACCCGCCCTCCTAGACGCAATTACCTAGGCAAGCAAGAGTGTAAAGATGATCTTCATCACAAGAACTTGACAAACTTATGTTGAAGAAGACTTCTAATACGAAAAATAACAAGCCAAATCCATCTACCTTGAAAATAAAATGGCTCATGGCCAAAGGTTTTTTGTAACTTAAAACTTCATGTTGTTCTTCTTATTAATGAAGCAAATATGCCTTTAAATAGGCTACAAATGAAGAGTTCAACTTAAATTAGGAAAAGTAAACATAAAAATAAAATAAATAAACATATTTTATCTAACCTAAAAAACTAATAAATAAATAACAAATCTAATCCTAAATCATCTAAATATCTTCATAAAGAATCCTAGATTAAATTTAAGTACAAATAATCAATAAATTATTGAAAATTCGTAATAATAATATTTTTCGTAATAAATCCGTATAGAGATTTCTGCTTGCATAGTCTTCACTAAAACAGACATAACTTGAGCTCCCAACGTCGAATTGATGCGTTGGAAAGCTAAGAGACGTACAAATATGTTTTAAGAAGACATGTAGACTTAGAAGTACCCGTATCCCATCCGAAAATTTGATGCAAGTCGGCTGAAATTCTAGACTTATAAAACAGCTTCAACTCTTTGGCTACAATGCATCATTTTAGCCCCCCATACATGTATCAGTTTGGCTCAAAGCCAAGCTTACAATGGTAAGAAGAGACATATCCGCATAAGGCCTGAATTAGTGAGACATTTAATAAGGAACAAAGTACTCTCTTTAGAGTATGTGAAGTTGGAGAGGAACCTTACTGATCCGCTTACCAAAGGATTAAGTCAAAAATTAGTTCTAGATTCCTCATGGGTAAGGGTGGGTTTCGGTCGATTCGGGGACAGTTTTGCATTCCCCACTCTATTCCCAACACTTGTGGGTATGATTTTGGGTAATCCTCATTACATGCTTCAGTGAATTTTTTGTCCCCATACCCATCGAATCCCTACGATTTTTAGGGAATCCCTATCCCCAAAAGTTAAACAAAATTTACTATTTTACTAACCAAAATATATGGTCGGTTTTAATTTACAAGTCATATACTCAATACACTTAAATATATGGTTGAAGTGAAACAAGGCTTTTGCGTAAAATGAACGGTAGAAATAGGGAGATAAATAGATTATACACTCTTAATTAACAAAAAATGGTAAATTACTAGAGAGGTCACCCAAGATTAATAAGGTTTAAATAAAAGACACAAATATCTTGATGGACTAGAATATTGATAATAAGATAGGTAGGTATACATGTAAATGAGAGTTAATTATATGTTTTTTTTTAAAATGTAAAATATCAGGGATCCTTGTGGATATTTTTTGCGGATCTCCAAAGTTATTTATACGATTACGGTTCGGTTATCCCCACAGTTCAGATATAGCAATCCCCGTCCCCATCTCTATTTGGGTTTCAGTCATAAAACTTTCCCCGTCCCCATGGGTGAAGGTTTCAGTTATTTCCCATTCTCGTCGGTTTGAATCTCTATGGTTTTTAGATATTTCCCACCCAATTCCCACCCCTACTCAAGGGGATGGGATTAAAGCCCATTGGTTGAGGAATTCATGTTGGATACGCAACTTAGTTATTTAAGTTCAATGTGGTCAAACGATGTCATGGAAAGACTCATAATGTACATTTCTATGTTCCTATCCCTATGATGAATAATGTACATGCATAGGATGAGCTTTATTGCTCTTAATAAATTCATAGCCTCTCTTTGGGTGGTCTTAGTGAGAAAGACTTGATGAATTTACAGATTTTGGTTGAATATTTACTCTTAAAAAGTTCATAACCAGTGTTGAGTGGGTAGTCATATCGCGAAGGACTATATGAACTTACCACTAGAAAGGATGAGTTTTCTTAAACTCTTACTGAATTTCATCCCAAGAGTTTGGGTATTTATTCTTAATGATTTCTTATCCCAGAGTTTGGGTGGTTCATTTAAGATGAACTTGAAGAAATTCACCTTATATATTGTGAGGTTGAGCTATTGTATAAAGCTGTTCATTATTTTATAGTCCGATTTTAGGTGGTTTATGTTGAGATAAACTTGATGAAATAACCTGTAATATCCCAAAATGTGGCTTAGAAGTATGTTACTAAAATTGACCATAGCTCAAATTGATTTAAAGACATCATTAGAATAGATAATTAAGTAATTTAAGGGCCAATTATAAAAGTTTGGAAAGTAAGCTAGTAATATTAAAATAGGCTAAAACGAAAGCCTTGATCAAATGAAAGATTGCATGCTAAAACTCAAAAAAATAAAAGGACTTGCTTATGTGTCAAGTTTTGAAGAGAGCAAGTGTAGGGGGAAGTCTCGGCCTAGAGATTAAGATAACCAAAAAAATTTGGTTAACATCTTCTTCTCCATGAAAATCTGAAAAACCATTTTGCTTAGAGGAAGAGAGAGAATTGAGAGAAAGCTTGCAAGGGCTTTGTTCATCTTGTTTCATTGCTTGAAATTTGTTTGAATAACCTTGGATGAAAGGTAATCATATTTTTTTTTCTTTTTACTCAAATAGAATTAGTACTTAATTATAGATTTATACAAGTCATGAGATTGTTAGAAACATTAGAGAATTGAATTAGAGTTATACAAATTTTAGTGCATTTTGATGTAAAATGATTGTAATGTTTGTAAGCGAACATGGATAGTATATTAGGAACCATTCAAATGAGGTACTTGGTAAATTTATATGCTTTGTGATCTTTGTAAAATAGTTGAATTGGTTATCTTGATAAAGAATTCTTAGTGATTGAATAAGATGGAACAATCTATTAGGACCTTGTTGAACATGAAAAACTATGTTCGAAATTCATTTTGATTTTATTGATTAATAAAAACAACTAATAGACTATTTTGTAGCAATTAGGGTTTTTTGAATAAAAATGGTTGTTTTATAATGATGGAAATAAGGGACTATTTTACACCGAAATAGGGACTATTTTGTAACAATTAGGGACTAATTTTGGATTAAAAAGAACTGTTTTGTAAATCTAGAAAACAAGGGATTGTTTTATAAAAAGTATGAGGATTGTTTTGCAAAGAAATAAGGGTTGTTTGGATAAAATTATGGACTATTTTATGGGTTTAGGGGCTGCTTTATAAATTCAAGTAAAGGATTGATTTGTGTCATGAAGAAAGATTGTTCTGTTTTTAAATAAAGACTGATTTATCATGTGAATTTGAAGTATAATAAGGCTGGTTTATAAGGAATATGTATGATATAATTAAGACTAGAATGGAAGTGATTTTAATGTGTGATTGTATTATTGTTATGTATAGACCAAGAGAGAGTTGAGGAAGTAAGATCCAGGATGGGTCAAGTTGTAGAGAAGCAAAAGGGAATTGTGATTCAGGAGCACACTTAGCTTGAATTAAACTGTGAGTGTAGTTTAAAGTCTCGGGATAGGCTTGCAACCTTCCCGAGCATTCTTAGTTATCCTAATTTATATTTCTTTATCACTAAGTTAATCTATGCATACATGTAAGCTTGGATTCGAGGTAAGTACCTAAATGCTAAGTAGTCTATGAACCGCAATTGCTTGAATTGGTTTTATGCTCATAATGAGACTTATACATGCTTGATATGTGATCCTTGCTATGCAAACATTTGATTTAGATATGTGATCAAATTTAGAATCATACATGAATTATGTATATGCTTGACATGATAAACAATAAGCCATGGCATTTGATATTCTGATTATGAAGCTATGTTCAGTTCCAATTCTGATATGGTATGACTAAAATAAAGCATTGGTTTCGAGTCAGCCATAAGTATAGTTGACATTCCATAGATTCCATAGAGCTCTTATTTTGGGGTGGACTACGGTCTTGAACTACGGTCCTTATGAGGTGAAAGTAGGAGGGATGTGTTTGGTCATTTGGCGATAGTATGAGGGATTGATTGGTACTTTGAGTACCATATTTTGGCGATAGTTGGTTGGGGATTCATGTACCTAGGCTACTTGATTCTCAAGGATATGTTAAAGATAAACAATGAAAATTTCAAGCTAAAATAATGAATCAACTTAATAGCTTGCATATCAAGTAAGATTCTTTAATTGATTATTGTGCATTCTTTTGTATGAAGTTATAGGTTTTGTTCGAATGCTTTAACTCAAAATGTCTATTTCCTTGTTAAAGCTTTAACTACCTCACTAAGTGTATGCTTGATTTATGTTTTAGCTACCTTCAACTACCTCATTAAGTGTATGCTTATTCTATTCTTTCATTATATTTCAGGTTAATCTTGCTAGCACTTATCCTTAGAGCTTGGACGAAATTACAAGTACAATAAGTATTTTTGTAATCTTCCTTTTAAGAACTCATAGTTGATGGCACATGGGTTGATATGTATGCATAGTGCATATAGGTTATCCTTTTTGGTTACATATGTATATAAGCTTTATAAGCATTAATGCTATGTAATGGGCCTTAATATGTTTCATGTTCGTTTTTTTTTTTTTTGAGATAAAAAAGTTATGATGTTTGATTGGTAGTGTGTCTATGAATGCATCTATGGTATTGCTATGCTAATGTGATAGGAATAGAATTGAATGGTCATATATCATGGTTTCATGTGGTTGCTTGTATATTTAAGTGATCATGGCTTAATATTTTGCTAGAGTAGTAATCTGATCTTGGATGTTTGTTTGATGATATGCCATGTGATTATAGGGTAGATAAAAATGTTTGATGAATTGTGATTTAAGCTTTAGACCTTGATTTTAGTATTCGAAACTTAAGAGAATAAAACTATGATAATGTGTGCTTGTATAAAATGATTTGAATTATAGATGATACTAAACCTCTCACCTTTATGTTTTTGGAAGTTTGTCGAATCATGCATTTAGTAATTTCATTCGAACTCCTCTTCCATTGTTCCAAATCTTGTCTAAAACAAATAATTATGGTTTATAAGTTATGCTCAAATCATTAGATGACCTAATAAATGGATAGTTATATTTGGAGGCTATGGTTTAGAGGAAATCACATTATGTTGTACTTTCTATTAAAAGAACGTATTCAAGCTTTTTATATGATATGAAATTTCTTAAATGGCTTAGTTCTCTTATCGAAGATAAAGTCTCAAGTTATATGTTTGAGAATTTTTATAATACTTGGTTTGATCGAATGTTTGAAATGTTTTGGGGTGGTACGCAAGCTTTCTTAGCACTAGAAGTAATCTTGACTTTAGGGCTATTCGAAATAAAGGTTGTGGGGATCGAATTGTAAATGGTTTTTACTAGTTTTATTGAAAGGTAGATGTATGACTAAATGATTATTATGCTATGATAATATTAGTACCTTTAATTAAGGGATATTCTTTTTAATGACATATGACAATCTTAATAATCATAGGTTTGGTTAGTTTTCTAATAGCCTTTAAAAGAATATTTCTGTTGTAGTTAATAACCTCTTACCATTTTGAAGGGATAAAAATGAATCTTATTTGACCTAAACCTTTAAAGATAAAATAACCTCAATCCATATGTTTGACCTTTGGCACCCCTTTGTCTTAGTTTCCTTTCCTTAGAAATCAATCCTTGTTGTATAGGCTTGCTATTGTATCTTGTATGTTAAATAACACATCTTAGCTCAGTTTAGCTTCTAAACCGGTTAAGGGGTGTTGCATAACCTACGTAAGTGAGAAGGACTAGTCACCTTCTATGAAAAACACTGGGTCATTTTTCTAGCACACTTATTAGAATCTTGAGGAAAGAAGGCTATATGTAACACCCCGATTCTGATCCTGATCTGAAGTACTACATTCAGGTCACCCAAAACTGACCCATCAAAATTTCCATTTAAAACCATAATCTTAGCAGTTTTCAAAATATCAAATCATCCATAAATCCATGTAATTAAATAAGCATTTAAATAAGTTTACAACATAGGAGCTCCAAGTTTAAAACACCGTATACTAAAATAATATTTCAAATAAAGTTTAGACTCAACGGTGGTAAGGTCCTATGAATACATTAACCCAAACTAAAATAAAAAGTACTGTACTCTGAAGCTAACACGGTGTTGGGAAATCCTCGCCGATTTGCTCCTCCAAAGGTGACCTGTCAACTTATGCATAGAAAACAACACATCTACATGGAACAAACCTCAGTGGTATATTTTTACTCTACCATAATTCGTGATTATCATAAAATAAGCATGTGTGATAATATAATGTAGAGAGCATAGATAAGATTTTACTTTCTATTTGATTTTGCAGTTAGTGCTAACAATTTGATTTTGTAGTACAATTTTTACCAACAAGAGAAACTGCATCATTTGGAGCATGACGTCCAAGCTAGCAAATTAAGGAAAGAGAGAGATGATTTAGGTAAAGAGCTCTAAAGATTGCAGGTCTATTGCCAAGGACTTCGTCTAGCTTTCATAAATTTTGATCTGGGTGAGACTCTCAAAGAATAGAGGAAACGGGTCAATGAACTAAAGCATGAGGTTGAATATTAGAAGTGAAATTTCAAGACCAGTGAAAATCGTGATAAGATATTGTCTCCTAGTTTGCAAGTAATGGAAAATCAACACATTGCTCTCAAGGAAGAACTGAGAAGTAGCCAGGCCAAGTGTAAGGTATTGAACATGTGTATACGCAATGGCGGACCTAGAAATTCAAGAATTAGATCCAAAATATTTTTTCTCAAATGAGTATGAAAAAAATTCCTTTACACAATAAATAAAATTAAATTTTCATAAAAATAACACTAAATTAAACATATTTTTTTAAAAATAAAAATGGGGATATGAATTCACCCCACAAAGGTTGGGTGCATCTACCCTTGTGTATACTTTTGCGTGAGGATGTTGCTGAATCAAGCGTCAATCGTGGGGAAACTGAAGCACTATGAAAGCAAAAAAGAATAGCTAAAAAATTATCTACAAATGTATAAGAATCATGTTGATGCTCTCACAAAAACTTTACAAGAAAGAGATGGGAAATAAGGTCTCCAAC
Source organism: Hibiscus mutabilis (assembly GCA_019671005.1). NCBI lineage: Eukaryota > Viridiplantae > Streptophyta > Magnoliopsida > Malvales > Malvaceae > Hibiscus > Hibiscus mutabilis. Next base: position 32,377,837 of record CM033745.1, read on the forward strand.
TTCAAAACTCAAAATAGAAGATACAAGAAAGGGATAACGACATGAAAGTCGCTGATAGCCAAGTGCAAGAAGTGGTTCAACAAGTGATAAAGTTGGATGGCGTAGCAATTAAATTGAATAAAAATGTCGACCAGAATCAAATCACGGAGTAAATCTGACTTGGCTCTTAGATGAAATTAAGAAGCTAGGCATTAGGGCTTGTCGCTATCTATAAAAGTTTAATATCTAATGCATCGAAATCTTTTATTCAATGAATATTTTTTATGATCACTCTTAGAATCAATACCTTTCATGCATACATGTTTTCTTTAAAGTTTAACATTTGCATCTTCATTGCATATTACATTTATGTTCAGGATCTGAATCATTAATTTTCTATGGCATTTCAATGACAACTATCCAAGAGTCAATGAAATCCAGCAAGTTCGCTACCATCATGGATGACAAGATAGAATAATTGAACAATTTCAGCAAATAATATAAGAACAATTGCAAGAATAGTTGACCAAGAGGAAACAAGATACGAGAGACCAAACATTAAATTCTCAACAAGAAATGATAATCAAGTAACTCAAGCTTTGGCTATAAGAGGTATTGATGAGGTGGAGGGTACTACCATACACGAGAAGTACCCGCCGATAGCACAACACCATGTTGATACATCGATTTTAACAAACTACCCTGGGCATTTACCTCTTTCACGATCAAAAATCCTTATTGTCGATCTGAACAACTATAAGAGAGATATCGGTGTGAGGAACAATATACTTGGCTTAGGGTTTTATCGGATGACAAAATCGATAGTGGCTGGAAGTAGCATTAAAGAAGTCTTTCCCTAGACGTAGGATTTTAGGGACCGATTTTAGTGAAACTAAATTCAGATCCAGATTAAGAAGAAGAAAAGGTTTAATGAAGTGGGTTTCTTTTATTGATTTCATTATCGATGAATGGCGGTTGACATGACAAGACTTGAACGATTTCTAGGCTTGGAGTGAGAGAGATCAGAGAGAGGGGGGAAAGGCTGAAAATGAAACAAAAGGTGCTTATAGGCTTGGTAAAACGTCGTCATTTAAGGGATCTTTGGGTCTCCTGAAATGAAGTTGTTTTGACACTTTAATCCACGAGCTAACTGGAATCCACCCAGGATCCGTGTGTTTTGTAATGGATGTGTTATTTGCGCTTTAAATCCTTTCACTTTTGTTTTGTTTTGCAATTTAGTCCTTTTTAATTTTATTATTGGTCTTTCGAGTTTTTAATTTGAAGTATCATTCAATTCAGTCCTTTTTTGCACTCTATGCCTTTAATTTTCACTTTTGTTACAAGTAAGTCCGTCTGCCCTGGTTTATTTATTTTTAAGGTTTTATATTTATATTTTTTATTTTGAGCTATTTATTTCTTTTTATTTGTTGTTTACATATTATGTAATGTGCGTTTTTTACGCCATTTATTATGGTTATGTTATAAATGTTATCTTAAATATATTTTCATATATTTTATTTACCTTATCTTATTTTACATGTTACCTTTTGTGCTCATATGTTATTTATTATAATACATTTATACGTAAGAGTGAGAATTGAGTAGGGAATATCCGAAAATCGCGGGGATCCGAACCGACGGGATGGGGAATAACTAAAATTTTTACTCACGGGGACGAGGATGTGAAAGTTTTATCACCGAAGCTTAAATGGGGATGGGGACGGGATTGCTATATCCGAACAGTGGAAATAATTGAACTGTTACCATATAAATAACAGTGGGGATCCCCAAAAATATCCGCACGAATCCTGATATTTTACAAGATTTTTAAAAAATATACTTATTTATCTATATACCCCTAATATATATCTTAATAAAAAAAACTAAACTATATTATTATCGTAACTTTCTCTCAAACTTAACTACACTTAAGTTTCTCAATATGCTTCTATCTTAGTTTTTATATATAAGCTAAAACCATCGTCTAAATCTTCCCCAACACAACACCCTTTCAATTTTCATCATCTCGTAATTGTTTCTAATCGAATTATCCAAACTTTATATTTTAAATTGAATTGACCATTTATTTTGGTTGGTACAATAATAATTTTGTTTAAGTTTTGTGGAGATGGGGATTCTCCGAAAACCGCGGGGATCCGCACGGGGAGAGTATGGGGACGAAAAATCCCCAAAACATTTAATGGGGATTTCCCAAAATCGTAACCACAAGTGTTGAGGACGAAGTGAGGAATGCAAAACCGTCCCCAACCCAATTCCCGCCCCTATTTTATATGGTATGTATATTTATTTATATATATTTCTACGTTTTGATGGTATTGATGTTTATATCATTTTTTCCCTTACGGTTATCCAGGGTTTTGTCATGACTAATTCAGACCGACCCGTATCGCATATTTAATTTTGGTGGGTGAGTCTTTCGGCGAAAATTTTCTCCTTACACAAGATCTCAAACTCAAAATTTACTTAAACAATACCAAAATAATTATCACTTTGACCAACCTAGTTAGTTATATTTATATCACTTTAATAGTATATCTCATAGTTTTAACAAATATTATATATTTTCACTTTTATACTTATATTATATTCCCTTTATTTTAAACATGGCAAAAAGACAAAACCAAAATTTATTTCTTTGCAGCAAATCCCAATTAGTCCCAGCTTTAAACATGGCAAAAAGACAAAAACCATAAGTTGATCTTTATTTATATTTATATTTATATTTTATATTTATATTTATATTTATATTTATTTCTTTGCTTCCTCTTAAAATAGAAAGGGGTTAAAACCATAATATAAACTGTATAGCATACAAATTGGATTCTTTTATTAGTCGAACAAATGAAAAGGAAAAAGACAAGTTTTAAACATCTCGTCCTTTGAATAATAAATGCAACGTGTGAAACGTAGGGGCCGTGAACACTCTGCCGTGATTAAATTTCTCTATGTAATGTTTACCTGAATCTTCCTTTTCATATGAACAACAAATATTGACTTTACTTCTTTTTTATATTTGTTTGTTGCATCTTTTTATCGTTTTCTGTAGAACATTCAAATAAAGCAGCTTGGAAAGGAGAAGCGTTCGGCTTCAGTAAGCTGGTGGTGCAACAATGGAAGGAGATCTGAACCAGAGGCAGAAGCTGCTAACAGAAGCTAAGAAGAACGAAGATGAAGATGTTAAATTCAAAGACAAACTGTGGACTGAGACAAAGAAGATGTGGATTGTCGCTGGCCCTGCAATTTTCACCAGGTTTTCAACCTTTGGTGTCACTGTAATCAGTCAGGCTTTTGTTGGTCACATAGGTCCTACCGAGCTTGCTGCTTTCTCGCTTTGTTTCACTGTCCTTTTGAGGTTCGGCAACGGCGTTCTGGTATGTACATATCAAATGGCTTTTTTTGTTGTTTGAGAATCTTTTATCTTTTTAGCACAAAAGGTTTTTGTTTTTGGTTCTGAGAAAGCTTGAAGTGCTTGCTGGCTTGTTTCAGAGGGAGTATCATTTTCATTTCTTTGGTCTAAAATGCAAAACTAGCCATCTAAGTACTCTTCCAAATGTGTTCCTAGTGAAAATTTTGATTAACTTAAACAAGGTTCGGCATTTGGACATGATGCCTCAAAGTTTGGTGTTAATCATCTCCCTCAGAGGATCTCTTTAGCTTAGTTTGTTTAAGGTCTAGAATTTTAAGATGGTCAAGTTCACATCATATTTTCCTAATCGATTTTTCTACTTGCCATCTTGATTATCAACATTAAAACTTTTTAGCAGTCTAAATACCTATCTTCCGTTCTTTGAAAACCCTGTACACATCAAATATTCAGCTGGATATTTTCTCTTGTGATATGTGTCTATGAGGCATTTGATGAACAGAGTGATGAATTCCCCATCTTTACTTTCAAACTCTTTTTGAGTCTCCAATGTTACTCAAGTCCTTACGTTGGAGAAAGGGAAAGGGATTGCAAGTGCTGGGATTCAAATCCCGAGCCTACTTGGTTTAGCCCCCATTTGGTAGTAACTTCAATTTCCACATCTGATATCCATGTTGTTTGAAAACTGCAATGAATGAACTTCTTTCTGAGACCCTTGGGCTAGTGTTAAATGTTTGAAATATTTTTGTTTATACAGCTTGGTATGGCCAGTGCACTGGAAACACTTTGTGGTCAAGCATATGGGGCAAAACAATACCATATGCTTGGGATATACCTTCAAAGATCATGGATAGTTCTGTTTGCAACTGCCTTATGTCTTCTTCCTTTATATATCTTCGCTACCCCGATTCTAATAGCTTTAGGCCAGGATGAAGAGATAGCAGCGGTGGCCGGATATATCGGTCGTTGGTTCGTCTTCGTCGTGCTTTCGTTCATCGTGTCATTTACTTGCCAAATGTTCCTGCAAGCACAGAGCAAGAATATGATTATTGCATACTTGGCAGCATTCTCTATTGGAATCCACATCTTTCTTTCATGGCTTTTGACTGCGAAACTCAACTACGGGCTCGCCGGGGCTTTGTTATCCACCATTTTGGCATATTGGATACCGAATATAGGTCAACTTTTGTTTGTGACATGTGGAGGCTGTAAAGATACATGGAAGGGTTTCTCAATGTTAGCTTTCAAGGATCTATTGCCGGTTGTAAAGCTATCTTTGTCATCTGGTGCTATGCTTTGGTAAGGTTTCTGTCAAGCTTAAAAGAATTGTCTCACAGAAGATATTGATCTTGAGAACTTTTTTTGTCCTTTTCAGTCTTGAGCTCTGGTACAACACAATCTTGGTTCTTCTAACTGGAAACATGCAAAATGCTCAAATTGCTATTGATGCTCTTTCCATTTGGTTAGTATTTCGGACATCATTCTGGATCAACTTAAACAGTTTCACTTCAGGTTTTTGATTCGCTATTGATACAAGTATGCACTTGTTTTCAGTCTCAACATTAATGGATGGGAGATGATGATATCACTCGGTTTCTTAGCTGCAGCAAGGTACTATTATCTGCTTAAAGCTTGGACCAGGTGTTTTGTTTGGTAGAAGTTAACATATTGTTTGTTTTCTTGGAAATTTTACAGCGTCAGGGTGTCAAATGAGCTTGGAAGAGGAAGCTCCAAAGGTGCCAAGTTCTCGATTATGACCACGACCCTTACATCGCTTAGCATCGGATCTGTGCTATTTGTGATATTCTTATTCCTTAGAGGACGCTTAGCATACATATTCACTGAAAGTGAAGAAGTGGCTAGTGCAGTTGCAGATTTATCTCCATTGTTGGCTTGCTCCATACTTCTTAACAGTGTTCAACCTGTCCTCTCTGGTAAATTTTTCATTAGCTGCTAACATTTGTACCTTAATGACAATAAATTATTAGCAACTGAATACTGTGCTATTCGAATGTGAGTATCGGATACGGGTATGCTCATTTTCATTCAAAGCTTTGTTTGGAGGATCCATGGAGAGAAATATTTCCGTATCAGATACTTGAGGAAAATGCAGAATTGGAACAACATAAACCAATTATATGCGTACATTAGGTAGAATATCTGGTTTGCTCATAGTGAATATATGTTTTCAACAGGAGTTGCAGTTGGTGCTGGATGGCAAAGCATTGTGGCATGGGTTAACATAGCTTCCTACTATCTAATCGGCATTCCGATCGGTGTTGTGCTCGGATACGTTGTCGACATGGGAGTCAAAGTGATTTTCCCACACATCTTTTCCATACTAAGAAGCAAGTGTAACAGTAGTAATTAGCATCTGCCATTTCACACATGCATAAAGACATAAACATTTTCCTTTCCCAGGGTGTTTGGATTGGCATGCTGCTGGGAACATTTGTCCAAACTCTTGTACTTGTAATTATCACCTGGAAGACCGATTGGGATAACCAGGTAAATCTCCAAAGTTTCATTGTTTCAAAAGTCCAAAATCTAACATGCTCTCATATCATGTAACCATCGTCTGCAGGTTGTCTTGGCTCGGTCACGAGTTAACAAGTGGTTTGTGCCAGAATCCCGGGAAACAAACAACAACCTAGAAAATGGAGCTTGAAGAGGCCAATTATTATTATTATTATTATTATTATTGTAGATCGTTTAGACATGTTCGAACTTACATCCTTTTTAATATTGTAATACTCTTTTCGCCCCATTAATTATGTCATTTTTTTACTTAAAATTGTCTTAGTTAAATTGTCACTTTAAGAAATTCAACTAATTTTTTTAACACAAATTCACTTTTAAATTCTTTTTTAGTTTTCCAACAAAAATAAAAGTTAACTTTTTTTAAAATAAATTTGTCATTTAATTATTTTACATCATACAATTTTTTTTAAAACTCCATAAAAAATCAAATTTGGAATTGGTGGATGGAAGGCATAGTGCCTACCTACAAGGCTAACTCATTTATTTGTTGACTCTTTATCAAATACTATATTTAGAGTAAATTTTTACGGATGATCATTAAACTTTGACGGGCCCGCTAATAGGGGAGTAGAGTGAGCGACCGTCCAAGGCTCACAATTAGTCTAGGGCTCCTAAAAATAATTATTTTTATTTTTTAATTTATTAAATAAATAAATAAATTAATCTAACAATAAAAAATACTTGTCAACAATCAATTGGTCTAGTGAAATGAGACACCACATCCCTTAAGCAAGGTCAGAGGTTTGAATCCTGGCATTGTGAATGAAGTAGATAGAGTTGGGAGGGTCACCCTTATAATGATCTCTATAATACTTGATCTGAATTAATCAACCATTAGGTTGGATACTTGATACCGGTGGTTAAACTAAAACAAAATAAAAAATAATTATCTATCCTAACATTTAATTATCTTTTCTAAATCTTAAAATTTATTTTTTTTCTAAAATTTAATTATCTATCTATTCTTCTCCAATGCAATATTCTTCAAATTTTTTTACTTATTATCAAAATCAAGGTTCATATCACACTCATTTCCCCACAATTCAATTACTTCAATTTTTTTAACAAAACAATGCAAATAATATATTTATCAAAGTTTAATCATATTTTTATGATTTATTAATAAAATATTAAATTAATTGTTTAAAATAATAAAATATGTTTTCGTTTTATAAGAGCTCATTTTTTAGTTTTCGAACAGGGCTCCAAAAAAATCTGAGACCGCCTTGAACTTTGATGAACTATTCAATCTGATAACCAAACTTTCAATTGCTCTAATATTACTATTGACTGTTTAAATATTTTATATAATGATATATTTAATCCTTCACGTTTGTACATTCAAACAGTTTAATCTTAGTTCGAAAAAATAACCATTGAATAACCTTGCCTCCAGCTGCTTCGATCCATTCATATTTGTCTTTTCGATTTGGCTACGAAATACGAACAAAATAAAAACACAAGGGTATGAGTTTCCAACAGTTGACGAACAACAGAATAAGATATGAAGGCAAAATTCACAATCTCTCAACAGAATAAGATATGAAGGCAAAATTCATAATCTCTTACTTTATGATCTACGGACAAAGCCCTTGGCTCTTTACCACGACATTGAACCGCCCTTGAATTCCACAGTTTGCTACAACGATATGAGAAGAACTAGGGACATAAAATGCTGACTCGACTTAAAAATTTGATTGAAATCTGTTTGAGTCAAAATAAATTTTGACTTAAAGAAGTGATGACTCGAGATTAATCTGTGTTGACTATTGTCGATTCGAACACGAATGAGACTTGATACTATAGTAATTGAATCCGACTTGCACCCGGCTGATACGAACTCAAACCCCAGAATAACCTGAAAAATAATCAATACAACCCAACTGAAATGACCCGAGATCTGATTTTACCCGACATGTTTTAAACTTGACCTGTTGTTGATCTCAACTGATATTGACTTGACTTTGATATTTACCTGACCTGTAATTAAGAAAGTTTATAATTTGATGATTTTCAAGAGAAAAATGAAATATTTGAGAAACTAATTGACTCATATGATGATATTTTTGTTCATTCTAGTCCCTAAAACTTTATTTTTTTCCAAAATTGACCCATATATTTCTATTTTTGGTAATTTAGTCGAATAATATTTTTATTTATTCTATTCCCTACAATTTAATTTTTAGTCAAAATTGCCCCCTATTTATTTATATTTTGATAATTTAGTCCAATAATATTATTATTTATTTTAGTACCTAAAATTTAATTTTTAGTCGAAATTGACCTTATTTATTTTCTTGTAATTTAGTCCAATATTTTTAATATGATGATATTTTTGTTCATGTTAGTCCCTAAAATTTTATTTTAAACCAAAATTAACCCCTATTTATTTTATATTTTTGTAATTTAATCCAATATTTTTAATATGCTGATATTTTTGTTCACTTTAGTCCCTAATATTTTATTTTTAGCTGAAATTAAACTTATTTATTTTTAATTTTTGTAATTTAGTCCAATATTTTAAATATGATGATATTTTTGTTTATTCTAGTCCCCAATATTTATTTTTAATGTGATTCGTGTTAGTGAAGTGCCTTAAATAATTCACTCGAAATGACCCAACTCAAAGTCTATCGACTATTTGTACCGAATTCAAACTTATTATGAATTCGAAACCTGAATTAACCCGACCTAAAATGAAACCGATCTGAAATTACTCGACCTGAAATGAAACAGACCTGAAGTCCACTCGAACCAGAATTAACCCATCAATTAATTGATTCGGACCCGAACAATTGTGACCCGACCTGAAATTGACCCGCACCCGACTCGAGTCGAAACATTAAATCAACTTAAAATGATATGTATTCGATTTGAGCCGATTTGACATGACCCGACCTGAAACTCATTCGGTTACTTGTTTTTACGTCCCGAAGAAGAACAAATGAGGTCAACGACAGCAGTAGAACCAACTGTTTTTGGGGCAACTGGTTCATGACTGGCTTGTCCTTCGACTTTGGCATCCACTTTAGCGAAACAAATAGCGAATGCCTTTTTCGACAGCTCTTGGAAACTAACGGTTATGTTTCCATTGTTCCAACATTCTTTTGCAAACTCTATTTGCTCAAACAAAGCAGAGTGAAGCCGGTCTCGACAGTAGTTTGCAACCTGTATAAAGTAAATAACAGCAAAAAGAAAAAAAACATTTCCTGAACATCCAACGTGATTTAATAGAAAAGATACAAAGGAAATAGCAAAACCGACCTTTGAACCTCCATGAATATCGTAGACCCCGAACAAATGAGCAGTCTGATGAGCAAAGGCCTTGCTCATGCCATCGTGTACCCTACCACCAATTAGCATTTCGATTGGAACCTTTACAAACTGTGGCACAGCAGCCACTGCATCTTCCGTCTCGGGGTTTAACAAATTATTTGAGTTTAGAATTGAGCTTAAGGGTTTAGAATTTTGAGTTTTGGGTTTAAAGTTTCGGTTTTAAGGTTAAATTATTTTTAATTAAAAATAAGGCCAAATTGAAATAATGTGTAAATAATAAAAGTTAAATTTATTATTTTTTTTTCAATTTAGGACTAAATTGTTTGAATGTGCAAATGTGAAAGACTAAATTTGTTATTATACAAAATATTTTAACAGTCACATCACCCTTTTAACGGATGTTAACGGGTCAGTAGTCAAATTGAAATAAAACTAAAAGTTTAATAATAACATTGAAGCAATCGAAAGTTTAGTTACCAAATTGAATAATTGATTAAAGTTTAGTGACAATTTGATTGTTGGACCTATAAACCAGACTTTGTTGAATTTAGAAACCAAACCCGATTTAAACATTAGTTTATTTATTTATTTAAAAGTCTCAGACTCCGTAAAGGTGATGTTTGGTACATATAGATTTGAACTAAAATTAGAGGTTTGACCGGTCAAATCCGTTAATTTATATGTTTGGTGAATAGCGGATTGCAATAGTGAATTGGAGTGAAACCTCCCATTTTAAAAAAGCTACTAATATGAGCTTTTTGTAATTAAAGATTTTGATATAAGAGTTATAAAGACCCTTTTACCCTTAACAATTATCAAAAATCTCCAAATAACCTAAATTTAACATTGTTTATTTTAATTATTCACTCTCACGTATTTACATTGTGACATTTGTAAGCTAATACTTTTTTTTGTTTTTACTCACAGATTTATATTTGTAATTAAATTTAATAATTAATTAAATTATATTAAAAATAATTATACAAATAATAAATTAATATATAGATCATTCAAATCTATTGAGTAATGTTATATTAAAAAATTACTTTAATAATGTAATTAATATTAATAGATACAAAATATTGATAACTAATACACTATTCAAACAAGTATCAAATGTAATCATGTCCTTATATGTCATTTTGCTTGTTTAAATAATCAAACAACTATATGTAAGGGTGTGCATAATTAACCGTAACTGTTAACCGATATAACCGTTATATTTTACAAATTAATTAACCGGATTGTTAAGGCTAAACGATTTTAGTTAACCGAATCGTTAAACATAATGGTTAATGGTTACAATTACGGTTACTAATTTTGACAAATGGTTAACCTATAGGTTAATCATTATTATATATACATATATATTAAAAATAAAATACCTTCAACAAAAAGTTCAACCCACGCACCCTATTTCTAATTTCTAAACCTTATTTTGTAATCTAATTCATAATTATTTTTATATTTGATTTGCTATAGTATTACATTATATTTCTTGTACTAACTTGTTTCATATTTTTAAATATATGATTGAAGGATTTAACATTTAATCAACAAACAATTATGATTAATGGGTCATATTTCATTTTAGTGAAAGTCAGCGAAGGCCTTAGGTGATTTGGTTATAAAGTTAACTTTTGTGGCTTATTATACTAACTCATGGAAGTTTCATTTACCTTATGTTTGTTTTATGTTAGTTAAAAAATTTTCTTTAAAATTTTGATGGTGAATCGCTATGTGTTGAATACCGTTAAAACTTAAAATTTTAAACTTGAAATTTTGTAGTATTGTAAAATCAATGTTTGATTTTGATATAACAAAGTGTTTATGGCCCAATTTGTAAAATTGGATAAATTTCTAAGTATTCAAAAAGTCTCACAAAATGACAAGGAATCGAACTTAAAATGCTTCTAAGTCAAAAATTTAAACCCCAAAAGTTTTTTCTAAGTATTTTCATACTCAAATAACCAAAAATGCCCAAGCATATCGATACACTCTTGAGTATTTCAATATGACTTTTAGCTACTGGATTTTTTAATTGTAGAATTGTATCGATACGGTTAAGCCTGTATCGATACGATATTCATCTGGGTTTATATTTTTTGGTTACGAGTATCTGTACGGCTTCACCTATACCAATACGGGGTGTTAAGATCTTCAAAATCTTTGCATTTAAAATATGACCGTTGCCTTGTCAGTGTTTGGAATCAACAAACTTTGAGTTTCAGTTAACCCGTATCAGGCGTACCAATGCAATTTTCCTTAGATTTTCCTCAGATTCTAGTGAGCTAAAACTGCACCGATATGGTTATACCGTATCCATACGTCTATGTTTTTACACTATACTCGTTTCAATATGCCCTCAAGTGTATCGATACCCCTTTGTACAACGACTATTTCTTCTTATGACAGGTACCGATACGGCTCCTTGTGTACCGATATGGTAGGTTACCAAACAACATTTATTGCGGGAAGAAAGCAGCCCAACGATTCTATTAATGATCTCAACCACCCAAACAGTTAGAAATAAATGAAGTGATATAAAATCAAGTCTCCAAAACTACAACAACAATTATTGAACATCCTTTGAACAAGTCTAAAGCATTCAAGCACAAATCCAATACTTTGAGCTTATTAGAGTCAAATCCTTTGTAATCCACTTGAGTGAGCATATTTGTAATTCTTTATTTCAAGTTTGGGTTGAGTGAAATTGTAATTGAGTCAAATTATTTACCTTTGAGAGGTCTTTTATTATTTGCCATTCATTCTTGTAAAGTGAGTGAACTTGATCAAGCTTTGGGTAGAAAGCTTTGATCTTTGTAACGATTTCCTCCTAAGCCTAGAAAAGGGGAAGAATTTCTTAGTGAAATTGTTTTAAATCCTTAGTGGGGAGCTAAGGTAGTGGATATAGAGCTTGTTAGAAGCTTGAACCACTATAAATTCCTTGTGTCATTTTTTTTCATTTATTCTTTTGCTTCCCTTCATTTTTAAAAGTGCCAATTCACCTCATCTTAGCCAAACCGAGTTGATTGATCATCCTAACAATTGATATCAGATCCTAGATCATTTGATGGATTAACATCCACTTGACACGATCCTAGAGTTGATTCAATTAACCGACATTCAAGCCATGAAGTCTACTTCCGGCCACAACTTGTACAAGTCTCAATCCGTCACCAAACCGCCCTATTTCAATGGGGATAACTATCCATATTGGAAGAATTGCAGGAAGCTCTTCATCAAATCCAATGACTACCTTCCATGAGATGTAGTGTAAGACAGACTAACCATACCGATGAAGAGAGAATGAGACCGGTTTGTTCCAAAGTCCAAGCTTGAGATGACCGATGAAGAACAGAGGTGCTTACAAGTCAATGATAAAGCTATGCACATGCTCTTTTTTGCGCTTGGACCGGATGAGTACTCGAAGATGTCTTCTTGCACGAGTGCAGAGAAGATATGAGACAAGCTCGAGATAACATATAAAGGCACAAACGATGTCAAGGAGATCAATATTGGACTCCTCAACTTGAGCTACGAGAATTTAAAGATGGAGCCCGATGAGAGCGTCACCAAGATGTTCGATCGTTTCTCCTTCATCGTCAATGGTTTCAAAGGCTTCAGAGAAGTCATCCCCGAAGATAAGCTAGTCCAAAAGCTCATCTACTCTCTTCCCGAGTCATGAGATGGAAAGAGGACCACCATCATCAAGTCTAAAGACCTCAAAAACCTTGAAGCTTGATGCTTTTATGGGATCTCTTCTAACCCATGAGATCATGAAGAAAGGAAGAGAATATGAGAAAAAGAGAGAAGAGAATAAGGTCAAAAAAAAAGAAGTAAAAAATAAGAAGATGAGAATTTCTCTCAAGGCATCACAAGAAAAGAGTGATTCTAGTGAGGAGGAAGATGAAGAAATGTCTATGCTTGTAACACCCTCTACTCGGCCTAGAGGAAAGACCGGCGTAGAACATATTACTAAACAAACTTCTGAGACTAACGATCAAAACACTACAATGATCAGAACTTAAAAGAATATTCTTAGCGAAAGTTGGAGTAACTTAAAACTTTTTATCTTATTAGGCATGCTTAGTATCAATCATTGATCATGTATAAATAAATGAACATGCATTAAAACAACATCTTACTAGATAAGATCATGGGATACTCTCATCTTATAAAAAACAATTTACTTCTAGAAACCAAGATGTGATTTCGATCAGGTTACAAAATTAAGTTTCACAATGATCATATACAAAACTTATTCCAAAACGTGCCATTTCCCATATAGTAATATCAGGGCCCTAGTTTATTTTACAAGCAAGCATCCAAGATCTACTATCAATTCTTTTTATTCGAGCATAGCTTAGGTTCATGAATTCCTATTAGAACTCTACGATAAAGATGTGCGTTTATAAACATACTTTCATATAATAACCCAACATCCTAACAATTAAATGCGCAAGAACCTATATACATTATTAATCCAACATACTATCAACTTAGCTATTACCAATTTTATCGGATGTTAAGCATCCATTCTCTTAAGACTAACATTCCAGTTACCCAAATTTTAGATTATAGTATATATATATATATATGTATCTTTCGATAAATTCCTAGCTTTCTATCGAAGTATTCAAAGGCATCCAACAGTCATAAAATTAAGCATAGAATATTATAAGGACCTTTACAGAACTTTAGATGCTTACTAGGCTTATATACATAATAAGCCCAAAAGGAAAATAAATGAACAATGCAAACTCAACAATTTATGTGCCACCCTCTAGGAGTACCAAAAATGCTTACAACCATACATTTTTGTCCTTGTGACCACGTCCAAGCTCTTAAGACATCCGAAGCAACATTTAACCTAAAATGTATCACAATAAATCAGTAAGCATAAGCTTAGTGAGGTAATTAGAAGTAACGATTGCATGAATTGTAAATTTATACCTTAGCATGGGTCTCTAAGCCGAAACATACACCCTTAAGCTTGAGTAAGCATATGATAATCTTTAAGACTAATTGCTAAACCATCATTAACTTATTTCCCAAAAGTTTGCATGGTAGGCTTATATACAAACGTGGTATTTAAAAACAACTGATTCACACATATTCATGAAATCAAGCAACTTAAGTCATGCGCACATTATAATCGAAACAAGTTGAGCTTAATCATCAAGCACTAGTCGTATCATATCATTTCAAATTTACTTAATTTACAAGACACTATTCGATTCATTCCACTCAACAATCACACAAGTCATATATGTCAATAACTTAAATAAAAAGCTATTAGTAAAAAGTAAGACACATATTAAGTCACCATTTATATACATGATTGTTAGATTATTCATAAGCAACGATACATCGTACTCTCAGCTAGATATCATGTACCATTACAACCTTGTTAATTACTCAAATGAATGATTTGAATTCAAGAACATAAGCTATACTTGTTACTCAAGTTATTCCAGTATTCTTTATATGATTTCATTGTAGATTCCATAATTTCTTATCAACATAGCCTTGAGAATCGAATGTACAGTCTAGGTACACAAATCCTATACAATCAATAACAAACAAGGGTACACAAAGTACCAAAACAAGGGTACACAAAGTACCAATAGATCATTTGATCTTTAACAACAAGGGACCGTAGTTTAACTAGCGAGCTCGACGGACTCTATGGCATGCCAACTATACCTACGACTGACTCGAAACCAAGGCTTTCATATTTAAAGCATCTTTCTTATAACAAGTGAGCATAGCTCAATAATCATATTATCATGCCCTCAAGGCTTATTGCCATCTTGTTCAAGGCTGAAATTCATCACATGTGAAATTCTTATTGCATTTCTTCTCAATTATCACAAAGGAACTTATCACATTATTGAATGAGTTATAGATTACTTCTCATCCTATCAAACATGTACACAAAATAATTGTAATTTTTCCATTGATTTGTACATTCCAATAGAAAAGAATCATAAATAGGACTTACTCCTCAATTCTACTTCAACAATCATAAATCTCGATCAAGCATAAACCGAAACAGATTATTTCAAAATAAATTCAAAAGTGGATGTAGTTTCTAGTTCAATTAATAGAGTTATACTCACTTATGGCCATTATAGTTCAATTCTTGTTAGCTTATCAATATTAAAGTATTCGAAAGTCATGGATTATTATCTTAAAAGTTTAGTATAAAACTATGATCGAAATACCATATAGTATAACCATTGTTCTTTCTTGTCAAGCATGCTCTCAATTCTTGCATGTCACACATTTTCATCCATCTATTCGATTGAATGTATCCTTGATCCAATGTTCATGCACAATTGTGAATCATTCTTATTCTAGACTTATTCTCATTATTTCACCCTTTTGATCAATGAATGTAGAAAGGTTCAATGATATTCATGCTAAATTTTAAATTATTTCTAACTTAGACATATTTTCCTTGCCCAGAGTTAGGTTCTCATTCAAAAGACTAAAGTTCTAGTTCATATATATAAAGCATGCAAATCATGGCAAACATTTCATAACATGCCAACCACATTTAATCACAATCAAGGCATCTGCTAAAGATCACTTTCAATCTTACATTTCAAGATCTAGTAAAGAATTCAATTATATCTCAAGCTTTCAACCAGTTTTCATATTATAAGATACTTTTACTAAAGTACTCACCTTGTATCCAAACTTAGTTACACTTCACAATTTAATTCTTGAGAGTCAGCAATCAAAATCTATCAAAGCAAAATAATAAAGCTCGAGATTGATTCACTCTATCCCGATACCTTTACTACACTCACCGTTCATCCAAGCTAATTTTGATTCCGAGTCTGATTCACCTTCGAACATCTACTTCTTTTAGTCCTCTAGTCCTTAATCCTCCAACTCCCTTTTTGTTCTAAACATAATAAGAACACCATTACATCAGAACCAACCCAAACAACTCTTCATTTACAGTTTACTCAATTAAGGATGTGTGCATACAATTTCACTCAAGGAAGTCCACAAATTAAACATATATATATGAAGGACAGTCCACATCTTTGTATATGATTATACAAAATCTCAAAACAATCCCATAGTGGTCTTATTCATGCTAAAACAGTCCATCCTATTTGCATGCATATTTTATCCATCAAAACAGTCCCAATAATGTTTATTTCTGTGCAGAACAATCCCTATTTATAGCTATATGTTAGTGTATTCAAAACAGTACCAAACTACTTGTGTGTATAAATATCAACAGTCCCAATTTGCTTATTTTTTGCAAACAATTCAAGACAACTCATAACAGTTTCAAACATTTTGAACAATCTCTACTACCCTCATATAGATGTAGAACAACCTTTCATTCATACACGTATATATACACTCAAAACAACTATCCAAATTATGTACAAGTAAAATTCTGCATTGTTTTCAGATATATAAAAATTTCCTATTCCAACAGTCCTTTAAGGTCTCCAAACCACCCATAAACAGACTAAATAACTCCCCTACAGCCCTAACATTCTTATTCCAATTTTGAGAAATCTATAAATATATATAATCAATTCAGCCCCTAGTTGGTTCAATTGATCCATAAACATTCCCCCTAAGCAATGTAACTATAATTAAATTCAAGCTTAGATCACTAATTCATAAACAACCATATCATTTATACCATTCGAGAGAGTCCATTACAACCTCCATGATCTATCACAACCTAGAAACCAATTCCTTTTCTACCCAAGGATTTAAAATTTCCAAATATGAATCTACTCTTGTTGGTCATTCTAACAACATCATCCTCAAAAATTCAAGAATCAAAACTCAACTTATAACTTGATAAAGCAAGAATAGAGACATGAATAAATACTTTCTCCCTTACATTTCGATTCCAAAATTTGGAAATTTGGACGATGGAATTCAATTCCTCAAGCTCCCAAGCTTAACTTCCATGATCTCTCTCTATCTCTCTCTTGTATCGGTTCCAAATTAGGAAAAGGATGAAGAAGAATTAGAATACTTCCCTACCAAAGCTCATCTCCTCTCACTTGTCTCCCCTTATATCTGACATGTGTATAAGTCTTAAACATCTCTTTGTTTTGCATGCAATCCCAAGACTAAAATAAGCATTCAATTTAGTCCATGAAAATTGGTTACACAAACTTTTCTTAGCTTAATTTAATCCCAAGTACTCCATTATTTCAACAAGTGACCAATTCACAATACCATAACATTAGATCACTGGTATTTTACTCCTAGGCCCCTCTTTGGGATGTTACAATGCTAGCCAAACGATTCACTCAGTTCATGAAGTCCAACCGAGGAAGAAAGTTCCATCGTAGAGGAGACTTTAAGAACAAGAATAAGGAGGATGAGACTTTAAGAATAAGAACAAGGAGGAGGAGAAAGATCAACTCATTTGCTATGAGTGCAAGAATTTAGGGCACATAAGAACCGAATACCCCCAACTTAAAAAGAAAAGCTTCGGGAAGAAGAAGAAGCTCAAGGCAAATATTGCTACTTGGAGTGATGGGGAATCATCCGATGAAGAGGAGCAAGAAGTTGTCAACCTTTGCCTCATGGCACTTGAAGAAGATCCTAAGGTAACCTCTAACTCATCTTCATTTGATTTATCTTTTGATGAACTTCAAGAAGCATACATGAGTTACAAGAGGTTTATGACGAGTTGGTTAAAAAGTTTAAGGAATTGGTTTTGGAAAACAATTTTTGATTTGAAAACCGAAAACGATTCTCTTTCTAAAACCAACTCTGAAATTGAAAAAAGGTTTTTGATTTACATAAAAAACAAAACAATTTTGGAAAGAAAAATCTTGATTTAAACAACCTTTTTTCTAAAGTTCATGATATTCACCACAAGGAGGTGAGTGATCTTAAATCTTCTCTAAGAAAGGTTGGGAAACAAAGTTTTGAAAAACAAGTTCTTCAAAACCCAACTATGGAAAAAGAAACTTCAATGGGTACAAACAAAGAGGATTCCCAAGGCTCTTATTTGGTAAGAAGGTTAGAAGTGTGTGGGTTCCTAAGGAACTAATTACTTTTAACAACATTAGTGATTTGTCTTCTTGGATTCCCAAGGGAACCAAGACTTTGGAAGCTAATAATCATGCACCCAAAATGATTTGGGTACCAAAAACCAAGGTTTAATTCTTTCTTTGTAGGGGGAGCATTGCTACAAGGCCAAAACTACATGTACAAATTTGTGGTACCTTGATAGTGGATACTCGAGACACATGACCAGTGAAAAGAGTCGATTCTTGGAGCTAAAACCAATGAGTAGAGGAGTAGTGACTTTCGGTGACAACTTCAAATGCCACATTGAAGAAATTGGTTCCATTGGCAATCACTCTTATATCCTTATAAACAATGTTTTATATGTCAACTGTCTAAAACATAACCTTTTAAGCATAAGCCAACTTTGTGATAAAGGTTTCAATGTTCTTTTTGATTTAAGTGGTTGCAAAATTATAAACATTGAAACTAACAAAATTGTGCTTATTGGTCATCGCATAAGAAACATATACATAGTGCATTTAGATGACATTTATATTTCAAATGCATGTTTTGTTGCAAAAGATGAACTTGGCTCATGGTTATGGCATAGAAAACTAGGGCATGCAAGCAATAGTGTTTTAGAAAAATTGGTTTCAAATGATCTAGTAAGAGGTTTGCCAAAAATAAAGTTTTCTTTTGACAAAATTTGTGTTGCTTGAGTTTCTTTTAAACCTATTAATGATGTTTCTACTAGTAGAGTTTTACAATCGATCCACATGGATCTTTTTGGCTCTATTAGGATAATGAGCTTGGGTGGAAAATCATATGCATTTGTTTTAGTCGATGATTACTCTAGATTTACTTGGGTTCAATTTTTAAGTATCAAGGATGAAGCTTTATAAAAATTCACCACATTTTCAAAAATTACTTAAAATGATGTTGGTCATTCTATTTCTCACATTAGAAGTGACCATGGAACCGAATTTCAAAATTTAGGTTTTAGGGATTTTTGTAACTCAAATGGTATAAGCCATAATTTTTTCGCTCCTCGCACTCCTTAACAAAATGGGGTTGTTAAGAGGAAATATCAAACTTTAGAGGAAATGGCTAAAACCATACTTTGTGAAAACAATTTGCCAAAGTATTTTTGGGCGAAAGCCATTAATACGGCTTGCTATATTGTCAACTGAGTAATGATTAGACCAATTTTAAAGAAAAATCCTTATGAGGTTTTAAAATCCAAAAAGTCTAACATTAGCTATTTTCATCCTTTTGGATGTAAATGTTTTGTTTTAAATATTGGAAAAGGCAATTTGGGCAAATTTGATGCTAAAAGTGATGAAGCTATTTTCTTAGGTTATTCTTTAAATTCTAAAGCCTGTCGAGTATTTAATAAAAGAACTTTGGTAGTTGAAGAGTCTATTCATGTGGTTTTTGATGATATCCTCCTTTCGAGTAAGGATTCTTGTGATATGATGATGTAGGAATTTTTGAAGCCAATGATGATGGGCAATCATCAAAGGTAGATGAAGTTCCATTCAAAGAACAAAAAAACATAAGATCCACCTCTAGAAGCATTGAAGGACATGACTCTAGAGGAGAAGGAAGTGAGCTACCCAAGGAAGTTCAACTATGTCAAAGGTGGTGAGATTTTGGGTGATCCATCCAAAGGGGTAACCACTAGACTTTCTCTTAAAAATGCTTGTAATGTTGCATTTATCTCATGCATTGAGCCTAAACATATCAAAGAAGCATTAAAAGATGATTATTGGATATTGGCTATGTAAGAGGAGTTAAATCAATTTAAGAGAAGTCAAGTTTGGACACTAGTTGATAGGCCTAGTAATAAGTCTACCATAGGAACTAAATGGGTTTTTAGAAACAAACTAGATGAGAGTGGTAACATAGTAAGAAACAAGGATAGACTTGTTGCTCAAGGTTACACTTAAGAAGAAGGAATCGATTTTGATGAAACCTATGCACCCACTAGAATGGAAGCTATTAGGATGCTTCTTGCATTTGCATGTTATCATGAATTCAAGCTCTTTCAAATGGATGTAAAAAGTGATTTTCTAAATGGTTTTATTAATGAAAAAGTGTATGTAGAACGACCACCCAGTTTTGAAGATTCAAAATACTCAAACCATGTTTTTAAACTTACAAAAGCTTTATATGGTTTGAAACAAGTTCCTAGAGCTTGGTATGAAATATTATCAAACTTTTTAATTGAAAAAGGTTTTAACAAAGGAAAGGTGGATACTATACTCTTCATTAAAAGAAAAGGCAAAGACATCTTATTAGTTCAAATTTATGTTGATGATATCATTTTTGGTTCTACTAATGAATTGTTTTGCTAAGTTGATGCAAGATGAGTTTGAGATGAGCATGATGGGGGATCTCTCATTCTTCTTGGGACTCCAAATCAAACAAAGGAAGGATGACATCTTCATCAATGAAGCTAAGTACATCAAGGACATGCTCAAGAAGTTTGGCTTAGAGAATGTGAAACCTCAAGCCACACCAATGAGCTCTTCTACAAAGCTTGACAAAGATGAAGGAGGTAAGTGTATTGATTTAAAGCTTTATCATTCTATGATAGGATCTTTGCTTTATCTTATCGCAAGTAGACTGGATATAATGTTTAGTGTTTTCTTGTGTGCTAGATTTCAAGTTAGTCATAGAGAATCACACATTATAACCATTAAGAGAATCTTTAGATACCTTAGGGACACACCTTGTTCAGGCCTTTGGTATCCTAGAGATTCCTCCTTTGATTTGCATGCTTATTCGGATATGGATTATGGAGGTTGTAAGATAGATAGAAAGAGTACCTCCGGAACTTGTCAATTCCTAGGTAGTATGCTCATATAGTGGTTTTCAAAGAAACAAAATAGTGTAGCATTATCTACCACCAAAACAGAATACATATCGGCCAGAAGTTGTTGTGCTCAAGTCCTTTAGATGAAGCAACAACTTTTAGATTACGGAATTGACAACACTAGTGTGACAACACTAGAACCAAGCACATAGAGATAAGACATCATTTCATTAGAGATCAAGTCTTGAAAAACGATGTTGTTCTAGAATATGTAGACACCTTGAACCAATTAGCGGATATCTTCACCAAACCCTTAGATAAAGAGTGTTTTTTGGTCTCTTAGGAGAGAGTTAGGTTTAACTAGCGTACCTTGAACCTTAGAGCCTTTTTAGTGTCTAAAATTGCTTCAATTTGGTTGATTGCTTTGCTTATGCGTTATTTTGCTCCTATAAGCATCTATGCTTGTTGCTAAGGGGAGTATGCATATTTTTTTATCATACATGATGTTCACATATCATACACATGCATTTTAATTCGAGTAAAATCAATTTTTTGTGCACCTTGAAGTAAAAAATGACATTTTTGGCTCAGAGGTACTGATACGGAGAATGTGTATCAATACGAGTATCATGAGACAGTTTTGGTACT
The DNA here is from genome assembly GCA_019671005.1 of Hibiscus mutabilis. Lineage (NCBI taxonomy): Eukaryota > Viridiplantae > Streptophyta > Magnoliopsida > Malvales > Malvaceae > Hibiscus > Hibiscus mutabilis. The sequence goes on from CM033745.1 coordinate 32,399,505, forward strand.
AGTTGGCCTGTACCGATACAGGTCGCGTATCGAATGGCTAAAAACTGTTTTGGTACAATATTTCGATACGCACAGGTGGCGTATCGATACGCGTAGCTGATGGAGAATTAAATGAGTCTTTAAAGAGGGTTTTCACTTTAATTAAAACACTCCAAACCCTAGATATGATTTTCATCTATAAAAACCTTTCAAAACCTCTTGTTTTTCACACAATTATTCAAAACTTTTGAGGGTTTTTGGGTTATTCATCAAACCCTAGTGAAATCATCAAGATTTGTGCATCATCATCTTCTAATTCATCCTTAATCCCATATTCATGGTATAAACTTCTTTTCTTTATTTCTTAATTTCGTTCTTATTTATACACTGTTTTCATTTCAAATTTATATATTTGATATGCATATGAACTATTTTCAACAATTTTGTAAAAACTTTTTCAAATCTAAATTTTTTTGTTCGAATATAAAATTATATCGTATATTTTTCAACTCTATTTTTGCAGTTTTCTTTTTACCAAAAATTCTTTTTAAACTTGTATGTGATTTTAAACTATACGATATATGTTCTTGATTATTGGATCGAATGTGATGATTTATGCATACATATTTTTTGTGGTTTAATTTTGATTTCAGATCTTGTTATGACACCTAAGAAACGAGCAAGAAGAGAATTGGGACAATCATCCAATACCAATTCCGACAATGATGGTACCAAACCTGACCTCGCCTATATCTTTCAAAATTGTTTTAATGAACCTCGTTTTCCAAATGCGATGACTCATTTTAAACAAATCAAGGTTATAAAATTCGTCGTGAGCGTATTGTTTCAATCCCTTTTTTTGTCTTCTAAAAGATTTCAATTTAAATACCTTGAGCTAATGCATCAATGGAGGTTTATGACTTTTTAAGCATACCTAGGATTTTATACCGAAACCTTGTTCTTATCTTTTATTCCAATGCCCAGTGTATTTATAACCAAGATAGATCTTAGGTTGTTGCTATTGAATCCTATCTCATGGGAAAGAAATTTCAAATTGATTATTCGATTTAAGCAAATTTTTTTGTTTTGAAAATGTGGGTATTGATAATGAGGACTCGTTGGGACATGTTCTTGGTGGCTCCGTGACCGTGCTTGATGCTCATGATCGCATCCTTCACCTTATGATCACTTGGTGGTTTCGACCATTCGATGGAAAATTCTCAACAATCCGCCAAGTTGATGACTTTTGGATTCGCTGCTTTTGTGGGGGTAAGCATCCAAACCTTGCTCAAATTATGTTTTCTGAGATAGTCTTTCTTGTGCAAAACCGCCATACAACTCTTGTTTCATCCTTCACCTATGGCACTGCTCTGAGCTTCTTGTTCCACAAGTCGGAGATTGATTATTCTCATGATGTTGCCAAACCTCTCACCGAAACGATTGATGAGCGCTCTCTCCACCGTACAAAGTTTTCATATTATAATGGAGAATGGATCCGTGCCGCGAATCTCCCTTAAGGTGCTCAACATGATCCGGTGGCGGCTCCTCAAGTTCTTCAAGCTCCGGTAGCCCAACCTTCCCTTGATGCTCTCATGGCTTATCTCAACGGGAAGTTTGCATCTTTGGACACTACCATGACCTTTGAATTTTCTGCTATTGACACTCGTTTTACATCCTTGGAGGAAAGAGTTACTTCCATTGAGAATCGTCAAGCTTCGATGGACACATCTCTTACCGCTTTTCATGGAGAATGGAAACAATCTCTTGGAACCAATGCCCATGATGAAGATGAAAATGAAGAGGATGATGAAGACGCTCCTTAGGCTCTTGCATCTCATGACATATCATATCATATTAGGATTTGTTTTATGCACCCATGCCTTTGTTTTATGAACTCCTATGCTTTGCTTTATTTGTTTTGGTTATGTTCTTAGGAATTAAGTTGGATTTTAATGTTGCTTTGAATATTATGCTTTGAATTTTAATGATATCTATGTTGTTTCTTTATGCTTGGAGTACCTTTAATGTTTATATCTTGCTTTATTTATATCATGTTGATTTTGATCTAACAAAAGAGGGAGAAGTAAAGTGCACTTAAAATTTTCAAAACTATATCTTTTAGTCTTAAAAAAGGGGAAGTATCTTTCAAACCTACTTAAAAATTTACTTTGGTTTTGTTATATCAAAAAGGGGGAGATTGTAAAACCTATGTTTGATTTTGATATAATAAAGTGTTTAAGGACCAATTTGTAAAGTTGAATAAATTTTGAAGTATTCAAAATGTCTCACAAAATAATAAAAAATCGAACTTAAAATGCTTCTAAGTCAAAAACTTAAACCCCAAAAGTCTTTTCTAAGTCTTTTCACACTCAAATAACCAAGAACGCTCAGGCGTATCGATACATTCTTGAGTGTTTCGATATGACTTTTGGCTACTGGATTTTTTAATTGCAAAATAGTACCGATATGGTTAAGCCCGTATCGATACGACCTTCATCTGGGTTTATATTTTTGGTTATGAGTATCGGTACGGCTTCACATGTACCGATACGGTCTTCGCATTTAAAATATGATCGTTGCCTTGTTAGTTGCTGGAATCAAGAAACTTTGAATTTTAGTTAACCCGTATCTATACGCCCCCCTAAACATACCGATGTAATTTTCCTTAGACTTTTTCCTCAGATTCTAGTGAGCTAAAACCTTACCGATATGGCTATACTGTATCGATACGCCTATGTTTTTACACTATACTCGTTTCGATACGCCCTCAAGTGTATCGATACCCCTTTGTATAGCGACTATTTCTTCTTATGATAGGTACCGATACGGTTCCTCGTGTACCGATACAGTAGGTTACCAAACAATATTTATTGCGGGAAAAAAGCAGCCCAACGGCTCTATTGATGATCTCAACCACCCAAACAGTTAGAAATCAATGAAGGGATATAAAATCAAGTCTCCAAAGCTACAACAACAATTATTGAACATCTTTTGAACAAGTCTAAAGCATTAAAGCACAAATCCAACACTTTGAGCTTATTAGAGTCAAATCCTTTGTAACCTACTTGAGTGAGCATATTTGTAATTCTTCCTTTCAAGTTTGGGTTGGAGTGAAATTGTAATTGAGGCAAATTATTTACCTTTGAGAGTTCTTTCATTATTTTACATTCTTTCTTGTAATGTGAGTGAACTTGATCAAGCTTTGGGTAGAAAGCTTTGATCTTTGTAACGGTTTCCTCCTAAGCCTAGAAAAGGGAAAGAATTTCTTAGTAAAATTGTTTGAAATCTTTAGTGGGGAGTTAAGGTAGTGGATGTAGAGCTTGTTAGAATCTTGAACCACTATAAATTCCTTGTGTCATTTTTTTATTTATTCTTTTGCTTCCCTTCATTTTTAAAAGTGTCAATTCACCCCTATTGGGCAAACCGAGTTGATTGATCATCCTAACAAGTATGTATGTACTTAATGTTTAGAATCTCTATTTAAGCATTTTTATAAATATTTTAATATAATATTTATCGAAAATATTGTTTTATTATTCTCAAAAGAAGTAGTGAACATGTGAAAAAAATTATAATAGGTTACAGGTTCCAAAATGTCGGTTAACCGTATCTTAACAGTTAACCATTAGTGGTTAACCGATTCTTAATGATTTGGTTACAGTTAGCTAAATTCAATAACTGTACATCGACTGTTTAGTCTAAATGGTACGGTTAACTGACCATGACCATGACCATCCCTAGCTATATGCTATCAGTTAATTTTATTAAACAGTTTTATATAACCAGCTAATATAATTTGTTAGTCAAACAACTAATATAATCAACTATCAACTAATATAGTCCACTATCAACTATCTGCTAATTTCCAAACATGATCCTTCTCTTTTTCACTATGCTGGGTTTTGCCATCTGAATACTAAAGCTATGGTAGAAATACAACTTTATTCTTTTTAAAATATTAATTATAGTTTTCCTTTTCTCGTTTCAGATCTGAAGTATCCATTCCTTTAAATTCTTTAAATTCTCACCGATTTCTTTTGAGGGGAATTTTGCAGTAGGGGCAAAATGCAAATCTCGAGGCAACGATCGACTGGCTGCATAATTTTGCTGCGATCGGCTGCAGATCTGGGGAATTTTGTAGTTATAATTGCTATTTGAGATGTGGGTTTATTAAAAATATTTGAGATATAATGGATATGATAAATATAATATTTGGTAAAAAGTTAATATAAAAGTAAATTAGTTTGGTGGTCAGGCATTATGTTTTTTATCCACCAATTTTGAGTTCTACTCCCAACTTTAACAATTCTCGTGTTTTATTTTTTTCTTATGCCTCTAAACTAATCAGATAGTGACATTTTCTTATGCTTCTAAACCAATCAGATGATACTACGTGCTATCATCTGATTGGTTAAAAGTTAATATAAAATAAATATAAAAATAATTGTTTTTTTTAATAAAAATCGTGATGCTACGGCAGTAAAGTGTCATATCAGTATCTTCATACACATGGCATCGCCAAATTAGCAAGGTATGCCATGTAGACATGTCACATCAGTGACGGGCGTTGACCATTAGTTGACCGAGGGTTTTCATCCAACGATGATAAATTTTGAACAAAAATGAAACGTTAAGAGTTTGTTTGCAAAAAAAGAATATGTGCTAAAGTGACCAAAAGGTCAAACATTATGGGCTATTTTTAACTTTATGCCTAAACTTTAATCATGACCCCAATTGCCCTCTACCGTTAACTCTAGTTAAAAAAAAATTATAGACCAAATAGAACACGCCACGTGTCCCTTTATAAACAGAAAATCAGTTGCCTTTAATAAATGAGGTATATTGCACGTTAAGTCTGTCAATTTTTTTGTTCAATTTAGTCCTAAAGATCTTTAATTAACCTAGAATTGCCTTCAGTTTCTTTCTAATTTTAATAATTTAGTCCAATATTTTAAATATAATTTTTTTGTTCAATTTAATTCTAATAATCTTTATTTAACTTAAAATTAATTTTAATTTTTTTTCATTTTTATAATTTAGTTCAATATTGATCCAAAAATATTTTTTTCTCTCTGATTTTTTGGGTTTTCTTAAAACGGAAATTCTCTCTTTTTCTTTCTACGTAGAACCCTAAAAATCCCCTATTTGCTCTCTGAAATGTGACCAAAAATCCTTTTTTTCTCTATTTTTTGATGCATGAATCCCCCTTTTCAATTGGTTTTTGTGCATGTCATATAGAGGGAATGGAAGAGGGCTCGTGCTATTGAGGTTTTGGCACGAGCCAGGTGTTGTGGTCCTAGGACGAGTGATGGCGTGAGGGCTGGAAAGGGAAGGGACCATTCGGTGGTTTTGGCTGCATGCAGGGAAGAATGTTTTGTTTATATGTGTTTGGGACCAATGTCTTTGGTGCACCTAAAAATTTAAATTTGATAATTCATATATGAATATAATAATTTAAAATTTAATACTCAAATCGATTATAATTTATTGAAAACAAAAAAATTAAAGAGAAATTTAAATTTCAAAATAATTTGAGCTAACATTTTTTTTTCAAATGAAGATTATTACACAATTAGGAAAAATATTTTTGGAAGTAAACATATATTTGAGATCTAAAAAATATTTTACTAATTTTTAATTTTATTTAAATTAAACTGTAATTATTTTAAAATTTTAAATCAAGACTTTTTACAAGACTAACAAATATACTTAAAATAGACACAAAATAATTGTTTGAATACTTGTGTTTGACCAAAAATAGTTTAAGAGTTCAAAGCAAAAAATTAAAATAATTTAAAAATTGAACTTCAAAATAAAGCAAAAAAGAATGTTAAAAATTTGTTTGCTTTTTTCTGGAGTGAAGGATTGGGAGAGAGGGTATTACTGAGAAGGGTCAATTGGACATGGGATCCACTGGTCGTTGGTCCTCGAAGTGTGATTGCCGCAAAACCTTGAAACAATTAAATTATTAGAAAGGAAAAGGGAAAGAAATGATAAAACCAAAGATTCAACGAAAGAAAAGAACGTAGAGAGATCGAACTTACAGGGAATTTTTGAAAGGGGAGTTTGAACAGAATCGGTTCTTTTTGAAGCAAAAAATACTTAATATTTGTTGGGGTAAATTATATTAGCAGTCACTAATTGTTTAGGGTGCTTTCACTTTGGTAAATGAAATCAATTTTTTTTTTATTATAGTCAGTAAACTTTTAATTTGATTTTATTACAGTCAGTAAACTTTTAATTTAATTTTATTACAGTCATTGTCGCTATAAAATGTTGACGTAATACGTTAAACGTGATAAGTTAAAGTCTTCATCGCAAAAAGAATTTTAATCTTTCAAATTTACAACCCCATCAAGACTAAAATTTCGATGAACGACGACGCAGCCGGTCACTCCAAACGATGGGAATGATTCGTTTGGCTAAAATGTTATTATAGTTTGGTTTGAAGTTGATTGGACAGTTAGTAATTGTAGATCGAAAAGTTAATTTTTAATTTTAATTGAGATTTTTAGTTCTGATTCACAAATGTTAACCATCAGATCAACTTGAAATTAAACTATGTTAAACTTTTGGCAAAACAAATCTTTCTCACTATTGGATTGATCTACGATTGTTTTGGTAATTGAAATTTTGGTATTGAAAATAGCCGTAAATTCGAAAAATTTATAATTTTTTTGGGGAGAAGACTGAAACGTGTCACGTCAGTATTTTTTAATAGGATTAACGCAATGACCTTAATGAAAGTAAATTTAAATTTTATTGACCGTAATAAAAGATTTTCGATTTGATAGCCCAAGTAAATTATCCTATTTTTAGTGTTTATCGATGTAATTTATCATATTTTTTAATGATAGCCCAAGTAACCTACCACGCACAATGGTGCATCAGCCACTGCATGTTGGTGTTGAAGGTATTGCCAACAACTGTTGCAGAATATGGTTCTTAGGCTAGCCCATTAGTGTTTAGGGGGTGGGCTAATTTGTTTGGGCTAAGGTATTGATTGGGTCATTGGGTATAATTAGGTTTAAGGCCCGAATAAAATTGGGTATTACAACATTAAAATTCTAGAAGTACATAGCTATTTCATAATTCACAAAATCCCTTCAAACTAATATAAAATCAAAATTAACATCATGATGAATCACAAAAAGAAAAGTTCATTTCAAGTAAAAATTAACAACACGAATTTCAATTGACCTTTAATCGAAAATTTCATCCTCAATCTTTAAGGTACAACTAGCTACCACAATTATGAAAATACAATATTTCCGGTTCCACAATTATCATTTTAAACCATTAAAATTAAATAATTAGAAAACATAACTCGATTCATATATTACTTGATTTTATAATTCCGATATTCACTAAACCGTCATCATGGACCCAAAGTAAGATCGACCCAACTCTTCTTTTCCAATCGAAAGGTTATTGTCATAACCAAAACAATCCATTCAGTCGATTGTTAGAATCAAATCATAAATTAATATGAAACTTAATTCAGGATCTATCATGACAAGAACAATAAAAAATGTGGAAGCATACCTGAATTCATTAATGGATTGAAAATTTTAAATCTTTCAAGAATATAGGTTAGTCCTTACCTGAATTAGAATCGGTACCAACATGTTATTTTCAAAAAAGCTTCAAAGCATCTTCAAAAACTTTCTTTCATCTTACACTGGAAATCGTAGAAGGTTTAGTTCGAAGAGAGCAAAGATTTTCAGGTAAGAAAGTGTGCTTTCCATGAAATAAATGTTTAATTTCCGTTTTAATTCGAAACGAAATGAAAATTGTGTATGGAAAAAAATGAAAATTTTCTAGGGTTTTGGAAAAAGTTAAGGTTTAATAATTAGTTTGGGGGATTTTGGTTGATGGGTTTGTAATTAGTGAAATAAAGCAATTTTTGTTTACTTTTAGGATTAGATTTGGTGATATTTGATACGAATGTGGAGGTTGAAAAACGGTTCTGGGTAAGTAGCATCAATACTGTTCATTAGGTATCGATTCTCAGTCTGAGTTGGGTTACAAGGAAGGGAAGTAATACATATACTAGATTTGTTGATATCAGTAGTGTAAATGTAATATCAGTATTATAAAAACAGTACCAAGACTGAATTAAATTGCATGACATCGAAGCATAAAACTATATCGGTACAACTCAGAGAAATTTCATATATGTAGGTAAAAAATATTTTTATTAACAAGGAGACACTTTAATAAATTATATGTTCTAATAACCATTAGTAAAAATGTTTTGTTGTGTTTTATGTATGGTATAAACTTATGTGACATAAATAAACTTATGTTTTGTTGGAAGAAAGTGTTTGAGCAAGGATGAAAAAACATGTGTGGATGTAGAAGGTGCGAAGGATGAGACGGTCGCGGTGACTGAGGCCCAAAAACCATTGTCTTCATATTTGAACTTCTAGTAAGATAAAGTTAAATTTGTATTGAATATTTTAAATTGGTTAATTTGTTAGATTGAAGTTTAAACATTGAATAAATGTATGTACACTATAAATGAATACAAAGGAAGAAAGGGTGGAAAAAAGAAAATGACTAATGAGGTAAGTGAGAAATTTGGAATAGTTTTATGTGTTATGTAATATTTAGTAATTTGTACATGAGCTAAAATTATAATATATTCTAAATGATAAAGGCGAAGAAATATATTCTAAATGATAAAGGCGAAGAAAACATTGGCAAAAAAATGGGCCAAAATGAGTGATGAAGAAAAAAATCGTATATTGATATGTACTTGCAGCATAAGGAAGCTGATAAGTTTGTAAAAGTAATATTTTTCTTACCCTTTTTTACTCATATAGTTAGACTTAGGCTCATTTTAGTTGCATTGGTAGGTATTCATGCATAATTTCCTAGTTTCTTTTGTTATTGAGTTTGGTATTGCATTTTGGTTGGTTTCATGGAAAATTTGTTATTGGTGTGCTTTATGTTGTGCAGGACAAAATTGACATGGTAAGTAGGGATTGCCGTGGCAATTAAAGAGAATACTGAAGGGATTGTCGTGGCAATTGAGGAGAATACTGAATGAGTTGGCAAAGCTGATTATCGCGACATATCTGGATAAAACTGGATAAGTCCGCCCAATTTCAGGATAAGTACGAAAAACAAGGGATAATTCCCCAAATCTGGATTTACACGCAGAATTGGATAGAGATAAATGCTCAGATTTTGGAGATAAATATAAAAGAGATTAATTATCTCTTATTCAAATTAAAGCAAGCTTATTCCTATCCTCATCAACAAAAAAATCTGATCGAAAACTCTCATACAAATATAAAATCAAATCGCAAGAAATCTCACGCACCATCATCTTCTTCATTTTATTTTTATGCGATCCATGTCTGGGATTATTTCTTTTGTAATTCCTTCTGACACAACCATGAACTAAATCAAATTGGCTTAGGTTATTGGGTTTTGTGGTGTAATAAACAATTGGATGATTTAGGTTTTTGATTTCAATAAATTTCGAAGTTTATTCACTATTGGATTTTTAATCTTCATCTTGAGAAAATTGGGAGAAGATCTCGAGTGATATACATTTATCTAGGCTTTGGAGAGCTAGATTCAAGAAACAAGTGAACACGGTTCTCATTTGAATGATCGTTGGTGGGAACTAATCTGCCTTAGGAATAAGGAACATATTTTAGCGGCTAACAGAAGTGTAAGATCGGTGGATTCTTACCCAAGGTTAAGACAAGGATATATCACCAAGGCATGCGTAATCTACCAGCTCTTTGGTTAGGGATAACACGAAGACATTGAAGAACGCTTCGTCGAGCTTTGAAGAAGGAAACCCAATTGCCATGGCATTCTTACAGTCCTAGTTGCCATGATATATTTTGTGACCCAGCTACCATATCAATCTAGCCGGTCTTAGTTGCCACAGCAATTAAGTTGCCTCAACAATCAATTGCCACGACAATCCAATCAGCCATTACACCACTACTCACGATAACCCATCATACTCTTTTATTAGATTACATTTCCCATTTATTTTACTTGCTTAATTATTTTACTTGTTTTTTCCAAACACCCGTCATCATTATTCATTTCTCTTTTCAGTGCAAGAAGTTAGAAATAAGAGTTTCACCAATCCCTGTAGAGACGATATGTTTACTATACTATTACTTGCAACGTGTATGCTTGCACCAATTGTGAAGCACTCAAAACACACAACAAATTTTTGGCGCCGTTGTCGGGGATTGGCAAAAGCGACTTTGTTTTTATTTTCTTGCACCTTTGTTTATTTTATTTTATTTTTGCGTTTGGTTTCAAGAGGCTAATAAATTTGGTTTTGCATTGGTGTATGACTAGGGCGAGACCGACAACACTAGATTATCCATTTGAACCAGATATCGAACGTGCTTTTCATAGACGAAGAACCATCTAGGACTACTTAGAGCAAGATCTTGACGGTCTCACTCTAGGAGTTGTCACACCTTGAGATTCAAGTCGTCCACTTCGAGTTGTAGCCAGTAATGTTTAATATGATCAATATAGTTGGTGATGCGATCATGGCTAGAAAAGACCCGGAAGAATACCCAAGTGGGCTAATTACACGTGCAAGGGCTAAGAAGTTTCAAGCAGCCATGAAAAGTTTGTTTATGACAAGCTTGGAACGTGAAGGAGAAAGACCAACAACAAAGGGGAACACTTTATTTTACTCATGCATGAATTTGCATGAGAAATTAAAGTTTGCATAAAAAATCATTGCATTTAATAAGCATGTTGTTCATTAAAGTATGCATTGCATTTAAGCTTATAGTTCATTTAGGGAAGTAGTTCATTGAATAAAGTTAGTTCATTAATTAAACTAGTTTATTCATTCAACTAGCTTATTAATTTAACTAGCACTTAATTATTTCATGCATGTTTTTATTTAAAGTTTGAATAAAACCTACCTTTGTGTCTAGGTACATGGACGTGTGGATGAAGCTTGAACTAAGGAGGAGTCTTTTCAACTTCAGCCAAGAGACAAGCTATTGAAGGCCTTCTTTATTCACCTATTTAAGGCATTCAAAGCTAATTCACTTATTAAGTCAATTTAGTGAAGAAGATCAACATGGAATAGGAAGAGTCACCTCTAAGTGGATGACAAGGATGTCTACATTCAATCCTTTATGATCTACGATATTTGGCCAGCCTTGAAGATGAAAAGACCAAGCATTCAAGTGTGTTTTATTATCAATTTGATGAGAATGTTTCATCTTTGTGTGACCTTTCATATGCTGCCTAGAAATACTATAAATAGGCACCTTAGGATCATTTGAAAAACAACCTTTGATTTATAAAAAAATACTCTTGAAAGGTGCTTTCGTTCTGGTTCTTTTGAAGAACTTTATCGGCTTCAAGTATGTCTTGTGGTCTTCATCCATTCGTTTGTTTATAACATTGGTTCCTAGCATTTCTATAGCTAGTGGCTCACGTTTCACCCTCTATCACTTCGATTCCATCATTGTATATTGTTGGTTCCTAGCTCTATATAGCTAGTGGGTCACAATCCGTCAACCTTTTCAAACATATAAAGCCCATGCCACCACCACTATCCCCCACATCCATATTTCCTTCTACCATAAATTTCCAATACTATCCATTCACATCTTAAATCCAGTTGCCACGACACCTAAATTGCTACGACAACTTCACATTCCCAATTGCCATGACAACTAACTTGCCACGACAAATGATTTTCAAGCTCTTACTCGAATCATGATCGGGCAACAACATATATGATTCAGAACTCTCAACCGGGATCATATCAGTTGGTTAGTTTGGTGGACCAGCGACTGAGGATGCTAGACAAAATCTCAAATTGTTCATGGAAATTTATGATTCATTTAAGCAACAAGGAGTTCATGAGGATGTTCTAAGGCTAAAATTGTTTCCCTATTCACTGAGGGGTAGGGCGAAATCATGTTTAAATAACATCCCATCCGGATCTTTAGAATCTTGGATAGTCTATGCCGGAGTTTTCTTTCTAGATTTAGTTTTACAAATATGACTGATAAACTGCGTAATGACATTACTTTTTTCGTTAGGAAGATGATGAGTCCATGTACGGGGCTTGAGAGCAGTATAAGGAGCTTTTACGCAAATGTACCATGCATGGATTTAGAGATTGGTTGCAAGTAACAATGTTTTACAATTCAGTCAACGCACCAACGAGGTTGATGCTAGATGCCTCGACGAATGACATACTTTTAGACAAATCAACAGAGGAAGCTTGAGAGATTTTGGATAGATTTTCCAAGAACGATTATCAGTTCCCAACCACTAGAAGGGGAATAGTAAGGAGAAATGCCTCGACAATTGAGCTGGAGTTATCAGATACTATTTTAGCACAATTATCTACATTAACCAATTTGGTTAAGAGTATGCAGCGATCCAGCAACACACAAGAAATAAAGGTAGCAGTCTCATTTTGTGATTTATGTAATGATAACCATGATTCTTCTAAGTGTCCACAGAACCCAGAGTCTATCTTTTACGTTGGAAACTTCAACCGAAACAACAACTTATGTCCCAACACATACAGTCTGGCCTAGTGAAAGCACCCTAATTTTTTATGGGGTAACCAGAACAACTCTATTAATCAGAATATCCAGATTACAGAAGCATTAGGATTCCAGCAGAACATGCCACGACAACAAATGCCTCAGTAACAATCAACACCAACTAGTTCTTTGGAAAAATCATTAAATGCTTTCATGTTTAAAACTGAATCTTATATGGTCGAGACTAGTAATTTCATGAGAAAGACTGACACTTTTATTACCAGGACCGAGGTGAAAATGTAGAGTCAAGGAGCAACTTTGAAAGCATTGGAGAAGCAAGTCACGCAATTTGCCTAGATCTTGAATACAAGATCACAAGGTTGTCTACCCAGTGACACTGAGGTCGTAAGAGGATCGGTCTATGAGCAGTGTAAGGTGATCACCACCCGAAGTGGAACAAAAGCAAGTGATGGATCTATCTAATTTGAGGATAGTAATCCTGCTCAGAAAGATGTATCCAACAACAATGCCATAACAATCATTGATGATGAGCCTTCAGTAGTTGCCATGGCAAGTCCACCTGCCGCGACAAGCCCATCCAATAGTCCCAAGCCATATGAGACGGGAAAGATCAAGGGGATTAGATTGCCACCACCATTCCCACAGAAGCTGAAGAGGCAGAAACACGATTACCAGTTCAAGAAATTTCTTGACATCCTAAAGCAAGTCCACATTAACTTGCCACTGGTTGAAGCAATAGACCAAATGTCGAACTATGCTAAGTTCCTTAAAGACATTGTCTCTAAGAGAACTAGGCTAGGCGAGTTTGAGACAGTAGCAGTGACAGAGGGATGTATGGCAACGTTGCACAACTGGTTGCCACCCAAACTAAAAGATATCGACAGTTTTACTATACCTTGTGCAGTCGGCAATCACTATGTCAGAAATGCGTTATGCGATCTCAGAGCAAGCATAAACCTTATGCAAAAATCTATTTTCCAATGACTAGGCATAAGAAAGGCAAGACCCACTACAGTCATGCTGCAGCTTGCCGATAGATCCTACATTCAACCTTAGGGGAAAATCAAAGATATTTTAGTAAAATTGGATAAATTTATTTTTCTCGCTAACTTTATTGTTGTATATTGTTAAGTAGATGAGTTCGCATATGTCATTCTTGGAAGGCCATTCTTAGCGACGGGGCGAACACTGATCGATGTCGAGAAAGGACAACTCACAATGCATGTGAATGAGCAGCAAGTCACACTCAACGTTTTTAAAGCATTCAAATGCACAGATGTCCCAGAGGAATGTCATAATGTTGATTTCATTGATGCAGAGCTCAAGACATATTGGCATGATCACTATTTGACTATCGAATTTGAATTTGAGAATATCGAGGAGCAAGAGCCAGGCGAGGTAGCCCAACAAGAAGTGAATCAGATTGTGAGTCAACCGGGTAAAAGTTCCAAATTTCTTGACTACCCAAGAAAAGGAAATTAAATCCCCTATGACTTCAATTGAGCAACCACCCACTTTAAAGTTAAATTCACTACCAGGGAAATTGAGTTATGCTTATTTGGGAAAGGATAACACCTTGATCGTGACATTGTCTTTTGAGTTGCAATATGAGTATGGAAATAGGTTGATCGGCACCTTGGAGCGCCACAAGAAAGGCAAGAACCCAAAGACCCATGATGAATTTCTAGATAAGAAGCTACCACTTGCCACAACAAGCGCAAGGAAGATGTTGCCAAGGCAATATAATGGAAAACATTTGACGGATTACAATGGTGCACCCGTTCTACACGATAAGATGACTCTTCATTTAAAAGATGCATGAAATTTCTCTTTCTAAGAGTTTTTAAATTTTTTTTCAGACTTTTTATTTTTTTATTTTCTAGTTTTAGTTTTCTTTTTTTTTTTTCGTTATTTTTGATTTGGATTTTCTTTGCTTTGATCTTTTCTTTTTATTTGATTTAGTTGTTATCTTTATTTTTGTTTCGATATTTTCTTTCTATTTTTCTTTTATTTTTATTATCTTTATTTAATCTTTATCTTTTTGTTTTTGTTTGAATTTTAGGATAAGAGTTCAAAGGAGAAGGAGTTGGGCTTAGATAGAATTTCATTTAAATGAAAATCTATCATTTTGAAGATGGATAAGTTGACTATTTCTTAGGGGATTTAATCACCCCTTTGAAATTTTTCACCCAAAAAATTCTTTCCCTCCCTTTTCTACACCCTAGCCGCACACTCCCCCTATTACCATCATTGTTTTTTCTTTTCCCCCATTGATAACTTATCCATCCATCACATCTACCAACTCTTTACTCCACCATTAAACCACATTATCACCCAACTACTTCCTCTTCTACCTTTACTTTTCTTCCCTCTTTTGAACTCTTTAGTTTTTTTTTCTTATTTTCTTTGCTTTTTACGATCAAAAACCCAAAAACCACTGTCCCACACGAAGCTAAGGATCCTATTACTGAACCTACACGTACTGAATCTCTACATGGTTTTACAGATTTAAACGACTCCATTTCCGCACCAATGAAGTCACCTCCGGTCGCGCCACCGAAATTGCCATAGAAGCGTAAAGCTTCTAAACTAAAGGAGGCCAACAAGGAGGATGAACTTAATTAATAGGTCAAATCTGGATTCAACTCAACTTAATTAATAGGCATAACATGCGACGGATCTGACTGATACCTCCGAAGCATGGATACATGGAAAACATCATGTATCTTTTCCAACTCAGGTGGCAACCTCAACCTATAAGCAACAGGACCAACACGTTCCAACACCTCATATGGTCTAATAATCCTCGGTCTCAATTTTCCTTTCCGATCAAACCTCAGTACCTTCTTCCAAGGTAAAACCTTCAAAAACACTTTATCGCCCACTCCATACTCAACTTCCTTACACTTCAAATCCGCGTAAGACTTTTGTCGATCCGAAGCCTCTCTCAAACGATCACAAATGATCTTTACCTTATTCGTTGTTCCCTTAAGCAAATCTGGCAAAGAAACCAACTTTTGCCCCACTTCCGCCCAACACAAAGGCATTCTACACTTTCTTCCATAGAAAGCCTCATAAGGTGCCATCTATATACTAGCCTAATAACTGTTATTATAAGCAAACTCCACCAAAGGCACCTGTTTCTCCCAAGAACCTTCAAACTCGATAACACAACAATGCAACATATCTTTCAACACTTGGATAACTCGCTCAGACTGTCCATCCGTCTAAGGATGATAAGATGTACTAAATCTCCACCGCATACCCAAGGCTCCATGCAAACATTCCCAAAACCTCGCTATAAACCTCAGATCCCAATTAGACGCTATGGAGTAAGGCACACCATGCAAATGCACAATCTCAGCGATATAAAAATCCGCCAACCTATCCAAGGTATACGTTGTATGCACCGGCACAAAATGTGCACACTTCGTCAAACGGTCAACAATCACCCAAATAGAGTTCTTCTTTAATGAGGTCAAAGGCAAACCGGACACAAAATCCATGCTGATTCTCTCTCATTTCCACTCCGGTATCCTCAACGGTTGCAACAACCCGGATGGAAACTGATGCTCAGGTTTTACCCTTTGGCAAACCATACACTTACTCACACACTGTGCAACATCCATTTTTAACCCAACCCAATAGTATTCATCTTTCAACCCATGATACATCTTGGTACACCGGGATGCATAGCAAAAGGACTACTATGCGCTTCTGTCAAAATAGTGTGCCTTAACTTAACATCTTTCGGTACAACTATTCGACCCTTAAAACATAAAACACCATCATCATTAAAACAAAACTCCGTTGGGTTATCTTCCTCAATGTCCGTAACATGCGGTACCAACGAATCATCAAGCAACTGCTTCTCCTTAATCAACTAAATCAAGGAAGGCTTCATTCGTAACTCAGCCATCAACCCACCATCTCGCGATACAATCAATCGCGAGAACATGACCCTCAACTCTATAGCCATTTTCCTACTCAAAGTATCAGCCACCACATTAGCCTTACCTGGATGATACTCCATCGATAGATCATAATCCTTAAGCAACTCCAACCGGCTTCGTTGCCTAAGATTCAACCGACATTAAATATTTCAAGCTTTTATGATCCATATACACCACACACTTCTCAGCATAAAGGTAATGTCTCCAAATCCTTAGCGTAAACACCACCGCTGCCAACTCAATGTCATGAGTAAGATAATTGCGCTTGTGAACCTTTAACTGTCTCGATGCATAAGCTACCACTCTACCATCCTACATGATAGAGTATGCTTTGGAACATGGTAACCTTCAATTTGACCCCGCTCATGCATGTATCACTACATCAACACACACCCTAACCCCACATAGGATGCATCGCTATAAATCACAAACTCTTTTCTTGACTCGGGTTGAATCAAGATTGGAGCTCGTGTCAAAGTTTCCTTCAACTTCTCAAAAGCTTGTTGCCTCGCCTCTAACCACTCAAACTTAACATCCTTTTTCAACAAATTTGTTAACGGAGCAGCAACCTTAGAGAAACCATCCACAAAATGACGATAATATCCAGCTAAACCCAAGAAACTTCGTACTTCTATCACCGAATTAGGTAGCTTCCAACTCACAACCACTTCAACTTTCTGAGGATCCACATGAATCCCTTCAACTAAAAAAACATGACCCGGGAACACCACTTCCTTAATCCAAAACTCACATTTACTTAGCTTAGCATAAAGCTGATTGTCCAACAAAGTCTACAAAACAATCCGCAAATGCTTATCGTGATCTTCCTCGGTACAAGAGTACACAAGAATGTCATCAATAAACACCACCACAAACTGATCTAGAAATTCATGGAACACTCCATTCATCATATCCATGAAAGCTGCAGGTGCATTCGTCAACCCAAACGGGATCACTAAGAATTCATAATGCCTGTAGCGGGTGCGAAATGTTGTCTTCGGCACATCTTTATCCTTCACTTTCAACTGGTAATATCATGATCTCAAATCTATTTTGGAAAACACCGTAGCACTATAGAATTGATCAAATAGGTCATCAATTCACGGCAAAGGATATTTGTTATTTATCGTCGACTTGTTCAGTTTCCGATAATCGATGCACATTCTCATTGTGCCATCTTTCAACTTCACAAACAACACTGGAGCTCCCCAAGGACACACACTAGGTCGAATGAACCCACAGTCTAGCAACTCCTGAAGTTGTGTCTTCAACTCCTTTAGCTCCTTGGGTGCCATGAGATATGGAGCAATGGACACCGGAGCCGTATCCGCATATATCTCAATAAAGAACTCTACCTCCCTATCCGGCGGCGAACCAGGCAACTCTTCTAGAAACACCCTCAGAAAATTGCAAACTATCTGAATATCCTGGGGACGTGCCTCCTTCATATTCAAATTCATAACATACGCCAAATATGCAAGATATCCTCCTTTCAACAACTTTTGCGCTTCTATCACCGAAACAACATTGGACAAAAACTTTACATTTTCACCCACCACCACAACTTCATAATCATCGGCCAACTTCAACGATACTCGCTCAGTCTCACAATCTACCACAGCCCTGTGCTCAGCCAACCAATCTATCCCAAGAATAACATCAAAACCATAGAAAGGTAACTTCATCATGTCCACAGCAAAAACATGTCTTTGAACCATCAATGGACCCACAACTGTCTCGCCAAAAGAACTTGTCACTTGCATACCCTCATTTAGATACTCAACCAGTATATCAAGCAATTGTACATGCTCGTGCAAGATGTATGAATGTGTGGAACCAGAATCAATCAAAGAAAGTAATGACAAGGTTTGCAAAGTAAAAGTACCTGCGATCATGTCCATGTCATTCCTTCCCTTGCGTTGTGCATACACCCTAGCCAGTCCACCTTCGTTGGACTGAACTGCTATAACATGAGCCACATTCCTCTGACCATCATGCCTCACATGTCCTTGCAAACCACAACCCCAACAACCATCCTGACTACCCCAATACACACCAGAATGTCGCCGCCCACAACGACCACACTCAAGTACACGAACCACTACATTCTGTCCCTACTATTTGCAGCCCAAATTACCACAACCACCACGCCTCTGATCCAGATAGAACCTCCTATCATGCTGCCTCTTACTACGATCTCTACCACTATCAAACTCAGCAGCTCTCTTATCGAAACTAGAATTCCCTGAGCGAGAGGACAAACCCAAGCTCTGCTCAATGTCCTTGGCTTTAGTGACTAAGACATCGAAATTTGTATACTCGGAGGCCAACATATAAGTCTTCACTTCCTTCACCAAACCGTAACAAAAGCGATCACACCTCTTCTGCTCATCGAGAACCGTTTCAGGGGCACTCTGGCTCAACCTAATGAACTGAACCTCATACTCCAAAATAGACATGTTACCTTACACCAAAGCCATGAACTCTCATTTTTTTTCATCTTGATAGTGAGCACATTAATTTTCCTTCGAAAGTAACTCCAAAGAACTCCCGAGTCACATCCTCAGGTTCCATCCCTGCGATTATGGTTGTCTACCACGAATAAGCATCACCCTGAAGCAAAGATACTATACAACCCAGCTTACGCACATCTGTGCACCTCATCTGTCCAAGAATCCTTTGAGTACTCTCAAGCCATGCCTTAGAACCCTCAGGAGACAAACCTCTAAACTCGGTACCTCACAAGTTACGTAAGCGCTCTAAAGGCAAACTAGGATTAGCCGCAAGTTATGGCACAACTGCATGCATACCCGCCACTACAGCCTGAAATGCTCTGCAATGGCCTGAACCAATGGTGTCATGTCACCCATAGCAAGACCCTAGGCTCCCGAAGGTCCAGCACCTCCCGCACCAACTCCAGCTCTGACTCCATCGCCACCTAGAGAAGGAGGAGCAGGCGGTATATCCTCATTATGCTCTTCTTTCACCACAATACGCACATTCACCCTTTGCTCTCGTCTCAGTCCCATTATGAAAACAGAATAAATCTCTAGCATATAAAATGCAACAATGAAAACAGTTAGGCTAACAAGAAGCAAGGGTCCAAAATGCTAAATTCTTTAAAAAAACTGTTTACATCAATAGAAATAATGGCAATGGGTACCCTAACGTCTAACCCCAAATCATCACATAATATAATAAACAACATGCTAACAAACACTGTACATATCAAACATCAAGAGATCAACCATATTACCTCCCAATTTTTCATAAACCTGGCTTCGATACCAACAAATGTAACCCCATCGACCTAGTCTAACCACAAGACCGAACCGAACGAGCCACACGAGGAATATTCGAGTAAACCGAGAAGGTTTACCCAATAAAAACTGTTGTATTTTTTTCTTTTTATCTTCTCTAGATGCATAGATTTTACCCTACTTGTACATGCTAGAAACGTGTGAAAATATGACTTGATCGGGCATCGAATTGACATCTAATCGTCCACTTATGAGTTTTAGGACCAATTTGCGAAACCAACGTTTTACGGGGACTAGTTACAAATTAAAGTTACCAAAATTTAATTAATTAGATTTCATGCTCAAATGTCAAAGTTAAGCTTAATTTGATCACCCAAACTCATTTAATTGCATTTACAACATTCAGGGACTAAAATGTAAGAAAACAGAACATTAGAAGATTCCATATAACCAATTTACCTAACACCATATCGGTACACCTGCTCTCTGTATTGGTATGAAATTGGGCAGATTTATAGATAACACAAGACCGTATCGATATGGCCCCGTGTACTGATACACCGAGCCATTTTCCTCTAAGTCCGTATCGATACGGGTCCATCTGTACCGATACGTTAAGCCTGATTTGGCCTACCCGTGCCGATACGGTACCCTGCGTACCGATACGTCTGGGTCTGTAATGTCTCAATTTGCTGTTTAAACACACCACAAAGATAGCCAAAGCATTCTAACATGCTTCCTAGGCAACCACAACATAATCAAGGACCAAACCACTGTCAAAAACATCAGAAAACATCATCAAGCATGTCCACATTCTAAAAAGGAAATCTATAGGCATGCACCCTATTGCCAAACCAAGTTAAACATCAAAATCCATATCAAATTTCAAACCAGACTTTAAAGGCCATTTACACTACCATTTAGGCACTACAAACTTGTGCCAAAACCAGGGAGTTCACAACATACACTCCCAAATCATTAAGGTATCCACCCATTGCTAAACTTATTGCTATTGAATGGTTAAAACCATACTTGAACTTTGAGTAATTCTTGAACCTCTTCACTTGCTTTCTTGAAGCCCGAACAATCTACTTTTCTGTATTGTTAAGAAAATAGAGTAAGCAATATGCTTAGTGAGGGATGCTCAAAACAAAACCGTAAACAATGCCTTTGAAAACCTTTTTCCTAAAAAAAACCATTTTCCATCATGCTCAACATAGGCTCATGCTTTAAAACTCACTAAAGCAAATCATTTAACTTTTAACACATGCATCATCAAGACTCATGCATTAAACCAATGCAAATCTAAAGCTAGCTTTTCAAATCATGAACATTTGCTACCATGCTCAAAAGTAGAATCTCATGTAAAAAGCTCTTTATACAAAAACCATTTAAATCAGCGATACATGCAATCTTTTACATTGGCACTCAAGTGACCCGGGATGGCAACGTCCCGATCAAACACATGGGAGGGCTACGTTTCAACACATCGGATATGCGGATACATCTCATGGTGTTACTGCGCACCATAAGAGCGGTTCAAACGGAATTATTCCTGAAACTAGTCTGAATCGCCGATATGGTTCAAACGGAACACCCAGCCTAACTCGGCTAACTCCTAGGCCCAAAATTGAGGCGTTACAACTCCCACCCACTTAAGTTATTTCCTCCTCAAAATTTTACCGAATGGAAAAAGATAAGGAAACTACTTCTTCATGTCATCCTTTCTTTCCTGCGTAGCTTCCTCGACACCTCAGTGGCTCCACAACACTTTAACCACCTCAATGGCCTTCCCACGAAGCACTTTACTGTCCACATCTAAGATTTTGACCAGTTCCCCATTATAGGTCAAATATGGATTCAACTCAACTTAATCAATAGGCATAACATGCGACGGATCCGACCGATACCTTTGAAGCATGGATACATGGAAAACATCATGTATCTTTTCCGACTCAGGTGGCAAACTCAACCTATAAGCAACAGGACCAACACATTCCAACACCTCATATGGTCTAATAAACCTCAAACTTAATTTTCCTTTTCGACAAAACCTCATTACCTTCTTCCAAGGCAAAACCTTCAAAAACACTTTATCGTCCACTCCATACTCAACTTCTTTATGCTTCAAATCTGCATAAGACTTTTGCCGATCCGAAGCCTCTCTCAAAGGATCACAAATGATCTTTACCTTCTTTGTTGTTCCCTTAAGAAAATCTGGCAAAGAAACCAACTTTCGCCTCACTTCCGCCCAACAAAAAGGCATTCTACACTTTCTTCCATACAAAACCCCATAAGGTGGCATCTGTATACTAGCCTAATAACTGTTATTATAAGCAAACTCCATTAAAGGCAATTTTTCTCCCAAGACCTTGAAACTCGATAACACAACAATACAAAATATCTTCCAACACTTGGATAACTCGCTCAGACGGTCCGTCCGTCTGAGGATAATAAGATGTAGTAAAACTCAACCGCGTACCCAAGGCTCGATGCAAACATTCCCAAAACCACGCTATAAACATCGGATCCCTATCAGACACTATAGACTTAGGCACACCATGCAAACGCACAATCTTAGCGATATACAAATCCGTCAACCTATCCAAGGTATACTTCGTATGCACCAGCACAAAATATGCATACTTCGTCAAACGATCAACAATCACCCAAATAGAGTTCTTCTTTGACGGGGTCAAAGGCAAACCAAACACAAAATCCAAGGTGATTCTCTCCCATTTCCACTCTGGTATCCTCAACGGTTGCAACAACTCGCTCAGCTTTTACCCTTTGACAAACCATAACTTACTCACAAACTCCGCAACATCCCTTTTCACCCAACCCAATAGTACTCATCCTTCAACCCACAATACATCTTGGTACACCGGGATGCATAGCAAAAAGACCACTATGCGCTTTCCTTAAAATAGCGTGCCTTAACTCAACATCTTCTGGCACAACTATTCGACCCTTAAAGCATAAAACACCATCATTATTAAAACAAAACTACATTGAGTTATCTTCCGCAATGTCCGTAACATGTGGTACCAATGAATCATCAAGCAACTGCTTCTCATTAATCATTTAAATCAATGAAGTCTTCATTTGCAACTCAGCCACCAACCCACCATCTCGCGATACACTCAATCGCGCGAACTTGGCCCTCAACTATATAGCCACTTTCCTACTCAAAGCATCAGCCACCATATTAGCCTTAGCCGGAAGAAACTCGATCGATAGATCATAATCCGTAAGCAACTCCAACCACCTTCGTTGCCTAAGATTCAACTCCTTCTGCGACATTAAATATTTCAAGCTTTTATGATCCATATACACCACACACTTCTCACCATAAAGGTAATGTCTCCAAATCCTTAGCGCAAACACCACCGCAACCAAATCAATGTCATGAGTAGGATAATTGCGCTCGTGCACCTTCAACTGTCTCGATGCATAAGCTACCATTCTACCATCCTACATCAATACACACCCTAACCCCACATAGGATGCATCGCTATAAATCACAAACTCTTTTCCTGACTCGGGTTGAATCAAGATTAGAGCTCGTGCCAAAGCTTTCTTCAACTTCTCAAAAGCATGTTGCCTCACCTCTGACCACTCAAACTTAACAGCATTTTGCAACAAATTTGTTAACGGGGCAGCTATTAAGTGTCTAAAAGTACTATTTTAGTCACCATTTTATTCTTACTATTGCTAGACTTAGGCTCATATTAGTTGCATTATTAGCCATTCATGCATGTTTGCATTGTTTCCTTGATGGACAAGCTTGATTTAATATTTTGCTTAATTTTGTGGAAAAAGATACTACTTTGGTTTGTTTTTGTGTGTGTGCATAATCACTTGCCAAAGCAAGGCTGGAACCAGTTGCCAGGGCAATGCATGAAGGAGATGCCGAGCTAGTTGCCAGGGCAATGCATGAAGGTGATGCCGAGCTAGTTGCCAGGGCAATTGTCGATAAGGGATAAGATGATATGGCAGTCGAAATTGATGACTAGATAAGCCCAAGATGACGTGGAGCAAAGTTAAATCCCAAAGGAGTTTGATTTCCATGAAAAAGGTCAAAGAGAAATTAAATCCCAAAAAGATAGGAGAAGATCTAGAAGGAATTTAAATATAATAAAGAATTATATTCTTTTAAAGTATTTAATTCAAACTTAACTTCCTCCTCAAGAAGGATTTTGACCTAGCCATCTCCTATTTAAAGGAGACCAAGCCGTCAAACTCAAAGAAAGCAAATGAGAGATTTCGACAAGAGAGGAAGAGCAAGTGAGAGATTTAAACAAGAGAAGGAGGGAGAGATTTCGACAAAGGCTTCAACCATTCTTCATCTTTTTCTTCTTTTTTTGATTAGGTTTATGTTAGGAATTCATTGTTTTGTGTTTCTTTGGAACCTAGCCATGAACTAAATCTATTTGGCTAAGGTTATTGTGTTTTGTGGTTGTGAGAAACAATTGGATTTTGTTTAGGTAATAAGAGTTTGCACTTTCAATTCAAGGTTTACTCATTCTTGGTTCTTATTCTTGGTTGCGAGTGAATTGGGAGAGGATCTCGTAACTTCATCTATTTATCTAATATCGGGAGAGTTAGATTCAAGAAACGAATGAGTATGGTCTTTATTCAATCTATTGATGGTGAAGATTAATCCGGCTTAGGAATAAGTTAAGGATTTCAACGGCTAAGAGGAGCGCAAGATTGGTTGTTGTTCACCCTTGATTCATGCAGGGATGTATTATCAAGGCATGCATAAATAGCTAGAGTTTCGACTTAAGGATAAGAAGAAACCATTGAAGAACGCTTTGCCAAACCTTGAAGTTGCTGCCCAGCCGCCCAAATAGTTGCCCAGCCAGTTGCCCAGGCAACTGTCAATTAGTTGCCAAGGCAACCCCGCTGCGCAGGTTGCCACGACAACTGAGTTGCCCTTGCACTCTTTTACCAAGATGATCCAATCGGCTATCACACCTCAACTCACGATAACCTGGCCTATTCTCTCTCATTTGATTACATCTTCTTTTACTTATTTGCTTTCTAGTTTAGTTGTTAGTTAAACTCCTACAATCTTCTACTTGTGTTCTTTTACTTCTTACAGTGCAAAAGATTAGATTCTTGAAGTGGCACCAATCCCTGTGGAGACGATATCTTTTATACTATAACTTGTGACATGTACACTTGTACAATTGCGGAGCACTTATTACGCAAAACAAGTTTTTGGCGCCGTTTTCGGGGATTGGCAATAGCAACTTTGTTTTTATTTTCTTGCACTTGTATTTTTCTTGTTTAAGATTCAAAGGGTTAACAAACTTTGGTTTTGCATTTGTATATGACCAGGGCGAAACTGATTACACCAGAATATCCCTTTGATCCAGAAATCGAACGAACCTTGCAAAGACTCAGACGAAGGTTAAGAGTAGCAATGGCTAATCAAGACGACAATATGAATCAGGATGTTCCAGCAGGAGGAGTGATTCTTGCACGAAATAGAACTATTCGAGACTATCTTGAAGAAGATCTTGAAGGACTTAATCCAAGAGTTGTCACACCTGAAATTGAACCCGACCACTTTGAGTTGAAACTGGTGATGTCCAATATGATCAACACAATTGGTCAATTTGGCGGCTCAGCAACTGAAGATGCAGGACAACATCTTAAATCTTTCCTCGAGATTTGCAATTCAGTCAAAATACAAGGAGTCACCCCCGATGTTTTACGACTAAGATTATTCCCCTATTCACTGAGGGATAGGGCAAAAACATGGTTGAATAGTATTCCTGCCGGATCAATAGGATCTTGGACCGATCTTTGTCGTGATTTCCTTGCTCGATTTAATCCTACAAATTTGACTAATAAGCTTTGTAACGAAATTACTTCTTTTCGGCAGGCAGATGTGAATCCATGTACGAGGCTTGGGAGCGATATAGAGAACTTCTACACAAATGCCCCTACACGGATTCGAGTGTGGACACAAGTAACAATGTTTTACAACGCTGTGAATACACCAACAAGGATGATGCTAGATGCCTCGGCAAACGTCATACTCCTAGATAAGTCGCCGGAGGAAGAAATGCAAATTCTAAATAGGCTTGCCAAGAATGATTATCAATTCCCGTCTGCTAGAAGATGAGGAGTTAGACGCCAAACCACAATACATGAACTGGGATCATCAGACTCAATTTTGACACAATTGGCCACTCTAACCAAGATGGTCCAGAACATGCAGAAACCAAACAACACATAGGAAGTCTAGGTAATGGATTCCTTTTGTGATTTATGTGGTGGTAGCCATGATTCTTCTGAATGTATGCAGAATTTGGAATCCAGCTTTTATGTGGGGAATTACAACCGGAACAACAATGTGATGTCCAATACATACAATCCAACATGGAAGAAGCACCCAAATTTTTCATGGAGTAATCCCAACAATGATCTAAACCAGAACAATCAGAATGCACAAGCATCGAGATTCCAGCAGAATATGCCACGACAACAGTTGCCGCAACAACAACCGACAACATCTAGTTCTTTGGAAATTTCTCTCAATGCTTTTATGTTGAAAACTGAATCTTATATGGTTGAGAATAGTAACTTCATAAAAAGAACTGATGCTTTTATTAACAGGACCGAGATGAGATTGCAAAACCAAGAGGCGGCAATCAAATCATTGGAAAATCAAGTTGGACAATTTGCTCAAAACCTAAATACTAGACCGCAAGAAGGTTTACCTAGCGATACTGAAGTCGTAAGAGGAACTGGCCATGAGCAATGTAAGGCGATCATCACTAGAAGTGGCCAACAACTTAAAGAGGATCAAGCTCGCTCATCAAACAAAACTCCTTAAAAAGAACAAGACGAACTCAGCATCAAAGCCTCAGATGCTAAACCAGGAATTGCCTTGGCAACCAGCGATAAGGATGCCGCGGCAACCAACGATTGGCACGCCACAACAACCCCAGTTGAAAATGCCTCGGCAACTCTAGTTGCCTCAGCAATGCCATCAATCAGGTTCCAGACCAATGAAAGGATCGAAGATATTCGACTTCCACCACCATTCCCACAAAGGTTGAAGCGACAAAAGCAAGAATATCAATTCAAGAAGTTACTTGATATCCTAAAGCAAGTCCACATCAACTTGCCATTGGTTGAGGAGATTGAACAAATGCCGAACTATGCCAAGTTTCTAAAAGACATTGTGTCGAAGAGAACAAGGCTAGGAGAGTTTGAAATAGTTGCCGCAACAGAGCGATGCATGGCCATATTGCACAATCGCATGCCACCCAAGTTGAAGGATCCCGAAAGTTTCACAATAACTTGTTCTATCGGAAACTACTATGTCGGGAAAGCATTATGTGACCTTGGAGCAAGCATAAACTTGATGCCTAAATCGGTTTTCCAGAAACTAGGAATCGGGAAGGCAAGACCTACAACAGTTATGCTACAACTAGCCGACAGATCCTATGTGCATCCAGAGGGAAAAATCGAAGACATACTGGTAAAAGTTGATAAATTTATTTTTCCCGCTGACTTTATTGTTTTGGATTGTGAAGCAGATGAGCATGCAACTATCTTTCTCGGGAGACCCTTCCTAGCAATAGGGAGAACCTTGATCGATGTTGAAAAGGGAGAACTCACAATGAGGGTGAATGACCAGCAAGTTAAACTAAATGTGTTCCAAACACTAAGGCATGCCGATGATCCGAAAGAATTCCAACTTCTTCATGCCATGGCAGAGTTTGACTTCGACGAGGAATTTAGTTGCCTCGGCAACTACATTGTCGATCTAGAGGAACCTGGGGAGTATGAAGAACCGATCGATGAGGAATAACAAGAAGAGGTAAATTGGTTAGTCAATCAACTAGGTACATAATTTGAACCACTAGATTACTCAGGTAAGGAAGGTAAACTCGAAAATCCCTTCATTGAACAACCACCGATTCCTGAGTTAAAACAGTTGCTAGGGCAACTAAAATATGCTTACTTGGGAATAGATAATACATTGCTTGTAATTATTTCCTCTAAGTTACAGACTGACCAGGAAAAGAAGCTGATCAAAATGTTGATGATACACAAGAAGGTAATAGGGTGGACAATTGCCGACTTGAAGGGAATTAGCCCGGCAGTGTGCATGCACAAGATTTTGTTGGAAGATGATCACAAACCTTCGATTGAGTCCTAGAGGAGACTGAATCATGCCATGAAAGGGGTTGTAATGAAAGAAATCATAAAGTGGCTTGACGCAGGCATCATATACCCTATCTTTGATAGTACATAGATAAGTTCGGTACAATGTGTACCGAAAAAGGGAGGTATAACGATGGTAAGTAATGAAAACAATGAACTCATTCCAACCATGATTGTAACTGGTTAGAGGGTTTGTATGGATTATCGAAAGCTAAAAAAAGCCACTAGGAAACACCACTTCCCGTTACCCTTTATTGATCAAATGCTTGACTGTCTTGCAGGTAAACCCTTTTATTATTTTCTTGATGGTTATTCAGGTTACAATCAAATTGCCATAGCACCAGAAGATCAAGAAAAGACAACCTTCACATGCCCATACGGTACTTATGCTTTCCTAAGGATGTCGTTTAGATTGTGTAATGCCCCGACAACCTTCCAAAGATGCATGATGGAACTCTTTTCAGACATGGTCGAAGACTTTCTTGAGATCTTCATGGATGATTTTTCCATTTTTGGTAATGACTTCGACAGTTGCCTCGGCAATTTAGAGAAGGTGTTGGCAAGATGTGAAGAAACCGATTTAGTCCTTAATTGGGAGAAGTGCCATTTTATGGTAGATAAAGGAATAGTGCTCGTCCACAAGATTTCATCCAAGGGAATTGAAGTAGACAAAGCCAAGGTGGACGTGATCGAAAGATTACCCCCACCAAGTTCAGTTAAAGGAATCCGAAGCTTGCTTGGACATGCAGGTTTTTACAGGAGGTTCATTCATAATTTTTCTAAAATTACTAAACCCTTGTGCAATTTGCTTGAACAGGATAAAGTCTTCAATTTTGATTATTCTTGTGCTCAAGCATTCGAAACCCTAAAGGAAAAGCTTACCTCGCCACCCATTGTCGTTCCACCTGATTGGACGCTACCTTTTGAGCTCATGCGTGATGCAAGTGATTTTGTGGTAGGAGCAGTCCTAGGCCAAAGCACATGTAAAACCTTTCATGTGATATACTATGCTAGTAAAACTCTTAATAGTGCTCAAGTGAATTACACAACAATGGAGAAAGAGTTACTAGCCGTAGTTTTCCCATTTGACAAGTTCCGATCCTATTTGATTGGTACAAAGGTAATTGTTCATACGGACCATTCGGTAATTAAGTATCTATTTGCTAACAAGGATGCCAAACCTCATTTGATTCGTTGGATATTACTTTTACAAGAATTTGACATTGAAATTAAGGACAGAAAAGGAACAGAAAATCAAGTGGCCCATCACTTATCATGCTTAGAACGCAATAGGGAGGAGGACACAGATCTAGAGATATGCGATGCATTCCCGGATGAGCAACTATTAGTTGCCTCGACAACCATGGATATGCACACCTCGGCAACCCTCGACAACTCTAGACGCGCGTGCCTCAGCAACCCTTGATGCGCACGCCTCGGCAACTCCAGACGCGTATGCCTCGGCAACCATGGAAGCAGTTGCCACGACAACACATACCTCAGCAATACCCTGGTACGCGGATCTAGTTAATTTCCTTGTTTGTGGTATTTTACCTTAGGCCTTACTCACCAAGGAAAGAAGCGGTTCTGCCATGATGCTAAGCATTACTTTTGGGACGAGCCTCTTTTGTTTAAACAATGTTCAGATCAGGTTATACACCGATGTGTCCCTGTAGAGGAGCAGCAGAATGTACTCCGATAATGCCATTCTTCACCCTATGGAGGACATTTTAGAGGAACACATACTGCGGCCAAAGTTTTGCAATCCGGTTTGTATTGGCCAACACTGTACAAAGATGCCCAAGAGTTTTACAAGCAACGTGATCGTTGCCAAAGGACGGGCAATATCTCTAGATGACATGAGATGCCGCTCCAAAATATCATCGAGGTGGAACTGTTCGATGTATGGGGGATCGATTTAATGGGACCTTTCCCATCTTCATTCGACTACCTCTACATTCTACTTACCGTTGACTACGTGTCTAAATGGGTTGAGGCAGCTGCAGTTCCCACCAACGATTCCAAGACCGTGCAACGATTCTTGCAGAAAGATATATTTACACGATTTGGGATGCCGAGAGCAATTATCAGTGATAAGGCAAGCACTTTGACAAAAGACTCATTGCCAAAATATTGCAACGCTTCAGCGTGTCACACAAAATTGCCACGACATATCACCCCCAAACCAATGGGCAAGCAGAAATTTCCAACCAAGAATTGAAGGGTATACTCGAGAAAAATGTAAATCTCTCTAGGAAGGATTGGTCAGTAAGACTAGATGATGCACTTTGGGCATATTGCACTGCATTCAAAACACCCTTAGGTATGTCTCCCTTCCGACTTGTCTATGGCAAAACATGCTCAAACAACTAATGCCCGGGCAACTCAGACAACAACCCTAGGACAACTTGAAGCACTCTTACAATCGTTGGAGAACCGCTTTAGGCAAATTGAAGACCGGCAATTAATGTTCATATGGTACATGGAAGATTACAACAATGCCATCACCCAAGTCATATTGGAAAAGTACCCAGATAGCCGCGTGCCGTTCCTTATCTTTCCTGCCGAAATCCTTGCCACGGCAACCAATGAAGCAGTTGCCACGACAACCGCAATAGATGATGCCGTGGTAACCTACACTGTGCCTGCCCAAGCAGTTGCCACGGCAACCAACACTGAAGATGTCGCGCCAACCAAAGCTAAAGACGCCCCGACAACCACTGCAAAAGCCAAAGGTAAAGCATATATGCCTGAATCAACTCATACTGAATCATTGTCTGATTTTTCAGATTCGGACGAGTCCTCCATTGCACCGACAAAGACCGCACCAATCGAATCCTCCAAGCCCAAGTGAAAAGCCAATGACATTGATGAAGAGGACGATGAGGACAACCCCGTACGAGGATCGATTCCACCATCGGCAACAAGGAAGCAACCATCGCGTTCAAGCAAAAGAATCAAGACACCGACCAAAAGGAAACTAATCATCCACGATGACGAACTCTCAGAGTAAGTCCTCGTTTTCATTTTACTTTTCTTTATTTTTATTTTTATTTTTCTTTGTTGCATGCATTGAGGACAATGCTTCACTCGAGTTTGGGGGGGTTGTTATTAGTTAGTTACCATGTTTAGTTGCATTCATCTTAAGTATTGCATTTAGGATACATAAATTGCTTGCCATGCCTTTAGTTGGAACAAGAATTGCCTAGATTTGATGAATATCCGATGATGACTTTGCCAATGTACTTAATTGATAGAACTTTTTATTGTAGGATAAACATGGAAACACTTAGAATCGTACTATGATGCTAAACTTGATGAAACATTGTGTGGCTTGATTGATTTAAGGAATTCTCGCGAACTTAGGTTGATAGTTAAAAAGTTGGGGGATTAGAATAAAAATTGGATGAATACTAGAGGTGCCCGAAATTGGCTCTAGTATGTGCAAAAAAAAAATTGATTGCTAGAGGTGCCCAAAATTAGCTCTAGTATATGCTAAAAATTGATCACTAGAGGTGCCCGAAATCGGCTCTAGTCAAATAAATTAATTAACTTAAGAAAACTAAAAACAAAACACTAGAGGTGCCCGAAACTGGCTATAGTTAAAACATGTTAAAAGAACCCAATGAAGTAATTTGAAAACCTCTTGTTTACATAGAATCCGAAAAATCAACTTGCACACAACTCCGCACACACTCACAAGCATTATAGTTTGATTCTGAGTAACTCCTAAGTTTTCCGAAAAATGATAAGCAAATCATACTTTGTGCCACGGTTCTGAGACTTGAAATCAAGTTCAAAGCTAAGTTTGTGAAAATTGAAGTCTTGGCGGGTAATTATTAGTTTGCATTGCTTGAGGACAAGAAATAGTTCGAGTTTGGGGGTGTGTTAAGTGTCTAAAAGTACTATTTTAGTCACCTTTTTTTTCTTATTATTGCTAGACTTAGGCTCATATTAGTTGCATTATTAGCCATTCATGCATGTTTGCATTGTTTCCTTGGTGGACAAGCTTGATTTCATATTTTGCTTAATTTTGTGGAAAAAAGATACTGATTTGGTGTGTTTTTGTGTGTGTGCAGAACACTTGCCAAAGCAAGGCTGGAACCAGTTGCCAGGGCAATGCATGAAGGAGATGCCGAGCTAGTTGCCAGGGTAATGCATGACGGAGATGCCAAGCTAGTTGCCAGGGCAATTTTTGATAAGGGATAAGATAATATGGCAGTCGAAATTGATGACTAGATAAGCCCAAGATGACGTGGAGCAAAGTTAAATCCCAAAGGAGTTTGATTTCCATGAAAAGGTCAAAGAGAAATTAAATCCCAAAAAGATAGGAGAATATCTAGAAGGAATTTAAATATAATAAAGAATTATATTCTTTTAAAGTATTTAATTTCAACTTATATGATAATATGAGTATGATACATGATATAAAGCTAAGGCTCATTTGATAATCGATATTCTATGAATGAAAAGATGTGAATTATAATATGATATGTGAACTTGGATAAACATGGAATTTGGATGTCCAAGGCAAGGCTTGGTAAGTTTTGATATAAGTCAATATGTTATATGTGAATTTGGTATGATTATATGATAATATGAGTATGATACATGATATAAAGCTAAGGCACATTTGATATCCGATATTCTATGAATGAAAAGATGTGAATTATAATATTATATGTGAACTTGGATAAACATGGACATTGGATACAATTGGCATGCCATAGGATTATTTGAGCTCGTATAAGTAAGGGTGGACTACGGTCTGGGGCTACGACATATTTATGGGGGAAATAAGGATGGATTGTGTAAGGGACTATCTGAAGCTACGGCTCAAGCCTATGGCCTATTTCTAATTTCTGATATGTTGGTGTACAGGGGATTCGTGTATCCATTAGTTACCATGTCCAAGGAACTAATATGTGATTTGATTTGTATTTTGATATATGAAAGTATGCAACTATATGATTTGAGCATGAGATTTGTATATGAATTTGCTATCATATCATTCATGTCATTAACTATTAAATTGTTCTTGTAATAACAACCTCACTAGGCTATGTAAGCCTAACATATGTGTGTCCCATGCATTTCAGGATCCTAAAGAATTATGGTTTCCGATTGTGTGCTTCCGTTGCAAGTAACCTCTTCATAAGTATATGTATGCCTATCTTTTACCTTAAACTCCTAGTCAAGTGGCATATGGTTCGAACATGTTTTGTATAAGTATTTTAATGGTTGTGTAAAAGTCCTATAATAACTTAGTGTTGAATGTATGAAATGGTATGTTTTGGGAATGGTTAATTAGTTAAAAAGAGCCTAAAATGAGCCTAGAGTAAAAAATAGGTAAATGGATTCAGAGTGCTATAAAATTTGGTATGACAGTAGAGTAAGGGATTTTAGACTTACTGGTAAAATTTGGTATTGATCGGACAACAATTGAGGGGCTAAATTAGATAAAAACCAGATAAAATCTGTCATTACAGGCCAGGCGTATCGATACGGGGAAGACTGTACCGATACAGCCTTACATATTTGGTCAAGATGAAGTAGGGAGTATCGATACACCAGGAAGTGTACCGATATAGACCTTGATAGTGAGGTCTAGAAAAATAATTGCATCGGTACAACCTTAGGCGTACCGAAACGAGTTAACCCAAGTCAAAGTCTATCATACGGGCACATGTATCGGTACGAGGTTGTTGACCTGGAACCTGGAAATGTACAATTCAACTTAGCGTATCGATACGGCCTATAGTGTATCAGTACGGTGTCAGTTAATTTCATTAAAAGGCTTGAGAAACAGTTTTAAAAGATTGCAAAATGGTCACTAATAATTATTTGGCTCAAATGGATAGGTTAAAAATATCTGATAACAATGAAACTTCTTAGGTTAATAACTGACGAGTCTAAATACAAATTGGTAATAAAGAAATCAGATTAGGGTCAATAAATTATAATGTTTGCAACTTGGTCCTTTTAGTTTGAAAAGTTTTAAATTAACCCAAATTCTGATTCTGATCTCCGATTTCATCCTCCGATAACACATTCTGACTCGGTTCTCTACCAGAACGGGAAAGGGGTGTTACAACCTTTTTCCTCAATAAACCATTTTCCATCATGCTCAACATAGGCTCACGCTTTAAAACTCACTAAAGCAAATCATTTAACTTTTAACACATGCATTATCAAGGCTCATGCATTAAACCAATGCAAATCTCAAGCTAGCTTTTCAAATCATGAACATTTGCTACCATGCTCAAAAGTAGAATATCATGTATAAAGATCTTTATACAAAAACCATTTAAATCTATGATACATGCAATCTTTTACATTGGCACTCAAGTGACACGAGATGGCTATGTCCCGATCAAACACATGGGAGGGCTACGTCCAACACATCGGATATGCGGATACATCTCATGGTGTTGTTGTGCACCATAAGAACGACAGAACACATGGTTTTTCTTCACACCAAGGTTCACAAGGTGTTGCTTCGCACTCTGCGATGACTCACATGATATTGCTGCGAATCATGGAGGTGGCTCACGCACGCACGGTTTTGCTACATATTATAGTGCACTCTCATCCTATTGGTTGACCAATTATATCCGATTATTAAAGGCTCTGTCACTTGACAATATACACTTTAAAATCATATTTACCTACTGTTTTTCAATGCATCAACATAAACCATAGCATAACCCATTTTAAAACATAATCAATGCATATCATTTTCCTCATCAAGATACAATCTCTTGAAATCCATAAATCAACCTCATAGGATAACATGAATCATTTCACAATTCATAAAAGCATGCATAACAGTAGGTAACAAATTCTATCTTCAAACATGAGCATGATTAATCAAAACAATGAAAAAGCCAGGAACCGAGAGCGAATTCGATCATACTTACTTCTAAGTTTAAACCAGCATTTCAAGCTGAATTTAAACTCCCCAAAAAATCATTTTCAAAGCTCTTGAAAAGCTTTAAGACCAGCGCCACTCACCAACTACACGTCGGTTGCCTTGCCGAGGTGAAAACAAGCTTCCAGATCAATCGCAACTCCTTCCGAAGCTATCGGATCATCATCCCCTGCTTCTAACCAAAGCAAAACAGGGAATTAATGCATTTCTTTGTATCAAAATCCCCAGCAACAAACAACAACACTTTCCTCCCACAACAACCAAGCTTTCACCTAACAAGAACAACAGTAATCACCGACGAAACCTTCCTAACTATTCTCCAGCTACTTCCCAGCAAGATTAACACTAAAACAACGCCAATTTACATCCAAAAACATCTCTTCAACACCAAAGAACCACAAGCAACCAATTAACCCCATAATCAGGCCACAAACCTAAAGATATAAACATTAAAACTTAGCAATTCACCTAGTTTTAGGATTTGATTGTTAAAATTACTTGAATCAACATATCAACACATCATAATCATAGTATTAACTCATTATAAACCCAACAAATCAGATCCAAAGCAAAGATCCATCAATTAAAGCAATTAAATTATCTTTCCATAACTATACCATCAAAACCCATTAGAAAACATTCATAAAAGATCAAGAACTTATGAAATTCATTAAAGAACCCTTCATTAGAGGAGAAGAACGAAACCTTACCTCTAATGATGCTTTTTCCCTCAATTGCAATGATTTTTCATGAGAAAACAAAGATAAAATCATAAGGCTTTGAAAGGAAATCAATAAGAAATCTTTTGATGTTAAAATAATGAACTAAATAAAATGTTTACCTTAAATCTTTTGAAGAAAATCTAATGTTTGGCTGGAGATAAATTGAGAGGAAAATAGTTGAGAGAAAAGTTAGTTACGTGAAATATGTTTTAAGAAATAATGACTAATTAATTCCCTCCAACTTGTTTTGTTTATTAAACTAATTTAAAAATAGTCAATTAAGGGGAAAAAGTCTGAATGAGACTCTTGGTCAATGATCCATAAAGATTCTAAGTCTTGATCTTTTACAATTTAGTCACTAAAAACGGTTTTGCATATTTTACATTTTGGTCACTAGTTCCAAAATGTCAAACCTCCAAATTACATTTTCCAAAATTGATTCCACCAAAATCACTAATATATTAAACAAGGATTTTTAAAAATTTTCCATAATTAATTTCGTTCAAAAACCATTTAAACTGAATTATTCCTGAAACTAGTCTGAATCGCCGAAATAGTTCAAACAGAACACCCAACCTGACCCGGCTAACTCCTAGGCCCAAAATCGTGGCATTACAACTCTCCCCACTTAAGAAATTTCGTCCTCGAAATTTTACTTGATGGAAAAAGATAAGGAAACTACTTCTTCATGTTATCTTTTCTTTCTTGCATAGCTTCCTCGACACCTCGGTGTCTCCACAACACTTTAACCAGCTCAATGGCCTTCCCACGAAGCACTTTACTGTCCACATCCAAGATTTTGACTGGTTCCTCATCATAGGTTAAATCTGGATTCAACTCAACTTCCTCAGTAGGCATAACATGCGACGGATCCGACCAATACCTCTGAAGCATGGATACATGGAAAACACCATGTATCTTTTCCAACTCAGATGGAAACCTCAACCTATAAGCAACAGGACCAACATGTTCCAACACCTCATATGGTCTAATAAACCTCATACTTAATTTGCCTTCCCGACCAAACCTCATCACCTTCTTCATAGGCAAAACCTTCAAAAACACTTTATCGCCCACTCCATACTCAACTTCCTTATGCTTCAAATCCGCGTAAGACTTTTGCAAATCCGAAGCCTATCTCAAATGATCACAAATGATCTTTACCTTTTCTGTTGTTCCCTTAAGCAAATCTGGCAAAGAAACCAACTTTTGCCCTGCTTCTGCCTAACACAAAGGCATTCTACACTTCCTTCCATACAAAGCCTCATAAGGTGCCATCTGTATACTAGCCTAATAATTGTTATTATAAGCAAACTCCACCAAAGGCAATTGTTTCTCCCAAGAACTTTGAAACTCGATAACACAACAACGCAACATAACTTCCAACACTTGGATAACTCGCTCAGACTGTCCTTCCGTCTAAGGATGATAAGATGTACTAAAACTCAGTCGCGTACCTAAGGCTCGATGCAAACATTCCCAAAACCTCACTGTAAACATTGGATCCCTATCAAACACTATAGACTTAGGCACACCATACAAACGCACAATCTCAGCGATATACAAATCTGCCAACCTATCCATGGTATACATCGTATGCACCGGCACAAAATATACATACTTCGTCAAATGATCAACAATCACCCAAATAGAGTTCTTCTTTGACGGGGTCAAAGGCAAACCGGGCACAAAATCTATGGTGACTCTCTCCTATTTCCACTCTGGTATCCTCAACGGTTGCAACAACCTGGATGGAAACTGATGCTCAGGTTTTACCCTTTGACAAACCATACACTTACTCACAAACTCCTTAACATCCCTTTTTAACCTAACCCAATAGTACCCATCTTTCAACCCATGATACATCTTGCTACACCGCGATGCATAGCAAAAGGACTATTATGCTCTTTTTTCAAAATAGTGTGCCTTAACTCAACATCTTTCGGCACAACTATTCGACCGTTAAAGCACAAAACACCATAATCATTAAAACAAAACTCCGTTGGGTTATCTTCCGCAATGTCCGTAACAAGCGGTACCTACGAATCATCAAGCAACTACTTCTACATAATCAACTAAATCAAGGAAGGCTTCATTTGCAGCTCAGCCACCAACCCACCATCTCGCGATACACTCAATCGCGCGAACATAACCCTCAACTATATAGCCACTTTCCTACTCAAAGCATCGACCACCACATTTGCCTTACCCAGATGATACTCAATCGATATATCATAATCCTTAAGCAACTCCAACCACCTTCGTTGCCTAAGATTCAACTCCTTCTGCGATATTAAATATTTCAAGCTTTTATGATCCATATACACCACACACTTCTCACCATAATGGTAATGTCTCCAAATCCTTAGCGTAAACACCACCGTAGCCAACTCAATGTCATTAGTAGGATAATTGTGCTCGTGCACCTTCAACTATCTCGATGCATAAGCTACCACTTTACCATCCTACATCAATACACACCCTAACCCCACATAGGATGCATTGCTATAAATCAAAAACTCTTTCCTTGACTCGGTTTGAATCAAGATTGGAGCTCTTGTCAAAGCTTTCTTCAACTTCTCATATGCTTGTTGCCTCGCCTCTGACCACTCAAACTTAACATCCTTTTGCAACAACTTTGTTAACGGAGCAGCAACCTTAGAGAAACCATCCACGAAACGACGATAATATCTAGCTAAACCCAAAAACTACGTACTTCTGTCACCGACTTTGGTGGCTTCCAACTCACAACTACTTCAATTTTCAAAGGATCCACACGAATCCCTTCATCTGAAACATGGCCAAGGAACACCACTTCCTTAATCCAAAACTCACAATTACTTAGCTTAGCATAAAGCTGATTGTCCAACAAAGTCTACAAAACAATCCGCAAATGCTTATCGTGATCTTTCTCGGTACGAGAGTGCACAAGAATGTCATCAATAAACAACACCACAAACTAATCTAGAAATTCATGGAACACTCTATTCATCATATCTATGAAAGCTGTAGGTGCATTCGTCAACCCAAATGGTATCACTAAGAATTCATAATGCCCGTAGCTGGTGTGAAATGCTGCCTTCGACACATCTTTATCCTTCACTTTCAACTAGTAATATCCCGATCTCAAATCTATTTTGGAAAACACCGTAGCACCATGAAATTGATCGAATATGTCATCAATTCGCGGCAAAGGATACTTGTTCTTTATCATCAACTTGTTCAGTTGTCGATAATCGATGCACGTTCTCATTGTGTCATCTTTCTTCTTCACAAACAACACCAGGGCTCCCCAGGGCGGCATACTAGGCCGAATGAACTCACGGTCTAGTAACTCCTGAAATTGCATCTTCAACTCCTTCGACACAAAACTCTACCTCCATATCCGACAGCATACCAGGCAAATCTTCTAGAAACACCTCCGGAAAATCACAACCTGTTCGAATATCCTGGGGACGTGCCTTCTTCATATTTGGATTCATAACATACGCCAAATATGCATGATATCATTCTTTTAACAACTTTCGTGCTTCCATTGCTGAAACAACATTGGACAAAAACTTTACATTTTAACCCACCACCACAACTTCATAATCATTGGCCAACTTCAACGATACTCGCTTGGTCTCACAATCTACCACAGCCCTATGCTGATCCAACCAATCCATCCCAAGAATAACATCAAAACCATAGAAAGGTAACATCATCATGTCCATAGCAAACACATGTCCTTGAACCATCAACGAACACCTTCTATACAATTTCCTAACCATAACTGTCTCGCCAAAAGAACTCGTCACTTGCATACCCTCATTTAGATACTCAACCTGTATATCAAGCAACTGTGCATGCTCGTGTAAGATGTATGAATGCATGAAACCAGAATCAATCAAAGAAAGTAATGACATGGATTGCAAAGTAAAAGTACATGCGATCACATCCATGTCATTCCTTCTCTCGCGTTGTGCATACAACCTAGCCAGACCACTTCCCTTCAGCTGAACTGCCACAAGATGAGCCACATTCCTCTAACCATAATCCCTATGCTAGAAATTACCTCGACCGCGCCGAAGGCCCCTCTGAGGCTCGACAGCACGCACCGGTGCCTGTCTAGCTAATTGAGGACAATCACGCCTCATGTGACTTTGTGAACCACAAACCCAACAACCATCTTGACTACCCCAACACTATCCAGAATGTCACCGCCCACAACGACCACACTCAGGTACATGAACCACTACATTCTGGCCCTCCTGTTTGCAGCCCAAATTACCACCATGCCTCTGATCTAGATAAAACCTCCTATCACGCTGCCTCTTACAACTATCTCTACCACCATCAAACTCAGTAGATCTCTTATCAAAACTAGAATTCCCTGAGCGAGAGGACAAACCCAAGCTCTACTCATTGTCCTTAGCACGAGTGACAAAGACATCGAAATCTGTATACTCAGAGGCCAACATATAAGTCTTCACTTCCTTCACCAAACCATTACGGAAGCAATCATACCTCTTCTACTCATCGGGAACCAGTTCAGGGGCATACTGGCTCAACCTGACAAACTAAACCTCATACTCCGAAATAGACACGTTACTTTACACCAAAGCCATGAGCTCTCAATTTTTCTCATCTCGATAGTGAGAACCCAAATATTTCCTTTGAAAACAGCTCCAAAGAACTCTCATGTAACCTCCTCAGGTTCCATCCTTGCGATTGTGGTAGTCCACCATGAATAATAATCACCCTGAATCAAAGATACTATACAACCCATCTTACACACATCCGTGCACCCTATCTATCCAAGAATCCTCTGAGTACTCTCAAACCATGCCTCAGAACCCTCCGGAGACAAACCTATAAACTTGGTACCTCCCAAGCTACGTAAGCGCTCCAAAGGAAAACTAGGATTAGCCACAGGTTGTGGCACAACTGCATGCATGCACGCCACTGCAGCCCAAAATGCTCTCGCAATGGACTGAATCAACGGTGTCATGTCACCCATAGCATGTCCCTAGGCTCCTAGAGGTCTAGTACCTCCCGCACTGACTCCAGCTCCGACTCTATCACCACCCGGAGGAGGAAGAACATGCGGTATATCCTCATTATGCTCTTCTTCCACCACATTACGCACATTCACCCTTTGCTATCGTCTTTGTTCCATTATAAAAATAGAATGAATCTCTAGCATATAAAATGCAATAATGAAAACAGTTAGGCTAACAAGAAGCAAAGGTCCAAAACGCTCAATTCTTTAAAAAAACTGTTTACATCAACAAGAATAATGGCAATGGGTACCCCAACGTCTAACCCAAATCATCACATAACATAACAGACAACATGCTAACAAACACCATACATATCAAACATCAAGAGATCAAGCATCTTACCTCCCAATTTTTCGTAAATCTAGCTCTGATACTGACAAATGTAACCCCCTCGCCTTGGTCTAACCGCAAGACCGAACTGAACGAGCCACACAGAGAATATTGGAGTAAACTAGGAAGGTTTACCCAATAAACAACCCTTGTATTTTTTTCTTGTTATCTTCTCTAGATGCATAGATTTTACCCTACATGTACATGCTGGAAACGTGTGAAATTACGACTTGATCATGCGTCGAATTGACATCCAATCGTCCCGTTACGAGTTTAGGCACCAATTTGTGAAACCAACGTTTTACAGGGACTAATTACCAAATTAAAGTTACCAACATTTAATTAATCAGATTTCATGCTCATATGTCAAATTTAAGCTTATTTTGATCACCCAAACTCATTTAATTTCATTTACAACATTTAGGGACTAAAACGTAAGAAAATAGAACATTAGAAGATTCTATATTGTAACATCTCTTTCCCGTATTTATCACCAAATACGAGTCAGTGATGTTATTAACCAATTTTAAACCCTATTATTTCTTTTCCTTAGGAAAATAGGCAGCCTGCATTAATTTACTTAAAAATTTATAAAAAAAAATTATAGACATCGACAGTTTATTCTGAAATTTTCTAATTAAATTAGATTCATTAAAATTTCTAACCATATAAATTATTAACCTAAACTCATTACATAGAAATTCAAATAAATCTTTGAATTCACGTCACAGCCCCAAAATACTGAAATTCTGCTGCCCTGTTTTCTGACCTTCTATCGAATAAAAATTCATAACTTTTTACACATAGCTCGAAATTAGTCACCGTTAATTTTATAAGAAACTAGACAAAATTTCTAGTTCATGCATATAAGATTCACTGTCTAATTCCAATTGTGGAATTTATACTGATTTTGCAAACACACTGCTTTTACATACATTTTTCTGGACAGATTTTTAATCTTTCCATCTTAAAACCCATATTCACTAAAACTTAGTCCATTATCATTTATAGACATAATAGGACTCACTAGGTTCATTATCAACATTATAACAACTATTAACCAACCACATTTGGTAATAAGTTATTACAAACCCCACTAATTATACATGCCATCTAGTACATTTCCAAAAGGAAGGATGGATGTCAAAACATTACTATGAGTATGGAGATATACCTCCCAAAATAAGCAAGTTATGCTCGGCTACTCTTCCTTTGCAGCTCCTTTAAAACCTACGCATGAAATTCATCATACGCTAAGCATATTCTTAGTGAGGCAACAACATTTAATTCAAATACGACTTGACATGGATATCAATATAATAAAATAACAATGCATAAAATCACTTTCATTTTATGCTTGCTAGCATATATGACATGATATGTATAATAGCAACATATTACATGGTAATAACTTTAATTCTTACCAATACCATTGCCATATTTATCATCGAGCTTTCAAACTTTTCATCCTGTTTTCAATTCATTTAGCCCAAGTATCGATTTAAGAGAATTTTATGTACACGAGTCATCCCCCATACCCAACCTTTAGTGAGTATGTGTATTATTTGCACCGTAGTGCTTAGCACCCAAAGTGCTCCCTCAATGAGAATTTAAGATGTTACACCGAAGTGTTTAGCACCCGAAGTGCTTTCTCATTGAAATTTATACACCATAATGTTTAGCACCTGAAGTGCTTAAAATATTTAGACAGCTGTTTATGACTCTATGGATATCCAACTATACTTTTAAATCTCTATATCATACATTGGGCATAATATCATCACATGTATCATCAATGGCAACATGTAACATTTTATATCAATATGGGGCAGTTCATACCCGAAATAACCTTTCAATCCTCACCAATGTAATAATCAAATAATCAATAACATAAATAATACCATGATATGTATGCAATTGTACTCACCTTGACACTTTACAGAAATAGAATTTTATTAGCCTCACTAAGTTCAGTTTACACTTTCGATCTTCTTTCTTCACCCGGTTGATCTCGTAATTGCTTGTCATCTGTATGTACATTAAATACATAACACAAGCAATCTTTAGTACATGTTTAAGCCTTACTAACACATGTACAACCCAAGTTGGAAAATTCAAGTTTTGCAACTAAAGGCTATTTTACAATAACAATGCTTCCAACACTTGATTCTAGTCTTGAATTGCACATTGAAATCACTAAATTAATAATTCCATCTCAAACCCTAAATTCTCTCTCTTAGGGTTTATAATCTAAAATTTAGGAACTTTCACATTTGAACTCCAAATCCAAAAATTGTAATATCAAAATGATCCTTGAGCAATAGCAAACCACATAGCTACAACTTTTGAACAATTCACAATTTCTCACCTATTTCACCAAATTTGTAAAATTTACAAATTGGTCCCAACATGATGCTTTCTTCATTCTAATGACACAATTTAACTTAGAAAACATCATTATAGTCATTTCCAATATCAAATTAATTTTCACAAAATTTCCCTTAATTTTCCTCTAATTGCCGAATAGTCCATCTTGTTTTCTTCATT